>OY728119.1:992199898-993449898 GCA_963277665.1 Viscum album | reverse complement strand
TTTTTCCACATTTTTGGTCCAACTAAAAATGAATTATATATCCTATCATGTATTTTATCGTCATATATTTAATACATGATTTAGAACTAAATAATGTGATAAAATCTATTAATAGGTTGTTTCTCATGTCCCAAATCATTCAAATATATACCTTATACATTTCAAAAATCCCAAAATTATCTAATATTATTTCATAATGACCTAACCTGGAACTAAACTATGTGACCTATACAAGATCCACATGGGACCTCAAGTTTGAAATTATGTATTTTTTAGGCTACTAACATGCAATACGTTCTTAATATAAGTCATGGGAATACTTTCCCTTAATGGATAAATAATTTAAAAAATAAAACAATTAAAAATTTACCTTATATAATACAAATGAAATCCCCACCACTTATCTACACAAATACATTAATGGTAACTTTAAAAACTAAAAATAATATATATTTTACACTTTTCATGAATCAACTTTAATATGAGCATCATAATTCATGAGTAAATAAGAAAACAAGGAAGATATTAACAACCCTCCTGATATCCCAGGAAGAATTCTACTCTTGGCTATAATTTGGTCCCATAAGACCCTCCTTACCTCCAAACTCCTATCTCAAAACACTTTTCCAATATATATGATAAAAACCATAAAAATTTCATGTGTATTGAGGTGAACATGAACACATGTACATTTCAGTAAAACAAATCAATAGATACCACCCAGAGACCATAGATATATGTTTTGATGTCCATATATATGCATATGATTATTTTATGAAGATATATATTATAAGTCCCCAGCCTCAAACCTTACTTAATCTTGATTTATTACAAGATTACACATTGAGGATCTTTTTAGGTTTAGAGTTTTAGAGAATTAGATCATAAAACTTGCATTACATTCCACATTTAAACAATGTGGTTACATAAAGATAGTATTCATTTTTTCCCATCAATGAAACATATTTAAAATAAAAAATGGATTCTTTCATGACACTTCCTTGACACTATCACCATATCATGTACCTTTACCTTGACCTGTGAAAAACATTTCAAAAAAAAGACTTGGGATAAGCATAAAAAGATCAGTATGGGTTATATAAAAAAATATGGAAAGGAAACATGAGTTCATATATACATAAGAATGAAATCATACTTTACCCATAAAAATACCTCATAAAATCATGAATAAATCATAGAAATTATAAGACATAAAGGTAACTTGAGGCATTCATAACATTCTTACGTAGGGAGTAACCCTCTTGGTTACGTTTGGAATACCCATCATAGTATATTCCCTAAATCTCTTCGGAGAAACCTTAACATTTCACTCCTTCACGTTACCCAATGCATTGGAGAGCTATATCGGGCTCACCCACCCTTATTTTATCACAGAACCACCCGTCTTCATAATAATTCCCAAGAACCTCAACATAATCGTATCACACAAAACATGCATAAAGGAAACAAAACATTCCCACCTTCAAATCACATGATATCAATACAACACATTGATATAAAAACATTATGAAAACCATTTTCAATACCAAAATAAAATAAAAGTAAAACATGGTATTTATTTTTCTTTAAAAAAGAAGGTATGGCTTGTAGAGGAAGTCAAATCTTAAATAATGGTCACGGCGGCGGAGAAGTCGTTGTCGCTGCATACGTATGACAAAAACATTCTCTTTTGTCATTTTGTAAAACGCTTCATATAAAAATATTCCTTTTGGATAAACATAAAAGTCAACGGGGTTTATACACCGTATAAAAGAAAGATGTGTATAAAATAAAATATGCCTCAATGAAAGGAGATTGAGACGAAGTCCCATACCTCGGGTCCGACTTGACTCGATCGTTCTTTAATGTCCTGAATAATAAACTTGAGTTAATTTATACTTTCTTAAGAACCTTTTTTCAAGTTCATTATTCATTTTATATCACTTATTTCCATGTCATGAACACTATGTAATTATTTAAGTTAATAACGGTCATTTTAACGATCATTGGTACTTGAGTCAAAATAAACCCTTTAAATTACAAGTTGTTCATTTATCCATTATATCCATAATTATAATCATGATTTATATATCATATATATCATATATATCCAGTATATACATGAATTTATAATACTACATAATCATTTAGAGGTAAGAAATGAAATGCACCGTTCATGGAGACGGTAATTCGTACGTACGCATGAATGCTACTTTCATTTCAATTTCGTATTTTTTATGGAATGGAATCATAATTATATAAATATATATTATAATTCCATTATAATATCATATATAATACCATTAATTAAATCCTTTATACATCCCACATATGGCATTAACGAAATCAAATCACTTTGAGGGGGCGGTAGTCCGCAGTTCCTTAAATGAAGATATCGCGTTTACCCATAATGGAAACCATAAAGGTAGGCCCAAAATGAAAAATACAGAAGCTTAAGGAAAACATAAACATATTATATATCATATATAAATATAGTTACAACTTAATGAACACCTTTGAAGGTGTTAAAGGAATGTTGAACAATCATCGTTTCGAGAGGCATAAATTCACCATCCACGGAAATAGTATATTCTTTAACCATTAGATGTAGGTGTGTGTAAATTTAGCTTGAATCCTTATTATAAAAAAATCATAGTATATTGAAGATACTGGAGTTGTTACAAAAGAAATAAATAAAAAGAGTTTAGGGGGTTGGAGAAGTAAAATAAAACAAAAGGACTCAAGTGAAGACATTACCTTAAAATCAGGTAACTCCCTTTGGTTTGAGCTCAAAGGCTTCCTTGGGAAGACTTCTGCCCAAAGTGAGGCTTCAAGGAGTAATATAGGGAAGTGGAGAAACAAAATGGGCAGGGGTTGGCCTATCCAAAGGCTTTGGAAGTGTTGGTAAGGAGGTAGAGGTGGGGGAATTTTATAAGAGGAGAGGAGGGGCACTCTTGGAAAGTAAATAAATATTACTTTATTTGAAAATGAGTTTCGGATTTAAAAAGTCCCACATTTATATAATTGTATGATAAGGTGATAAGGGTTCTAAATACACCCATCCAATAGGTTTTGGACATGTGTAGGTCATAGATTTTACATTATCATTTTATTTTATTTAAATCCTTTATTAATGAGGTAATCGTTGCATCATCATGATGTCATAAATAATTTAATTTATTTAAAGTCTAAAAATTATAAAATAAAATAATATGATGTAGGAAATATTTTAGCTTTCCAATGAATATTTATAGTCAAAAATATGACTTGTATAACCCCATTTAAAAATTGTTTTCGTAAAACATATTATGTTTGTGTCATTTTTACTTTTTCATTAAATAAAAAGTTATTTATGTCATTTCCCAACCAAAGTGGCTCCATGGGGTCCCCAAGATGACCCATGGATTTTATTGGTCGGCCATGACACATCCAATGAGGGTAGGACATGTTTCAAGCTCAACTCATACTATTAAAACATTATTTTTACCTTAAACTACACCAATTACCACTAATTGAGATTAAAAACTTAATAAGTTACTATTCACCAAAAATTTATTTTAATCCCATTGGACCACATTTTACTTCTTAATGACAACCATGTATGTCAGATTTTTTAAAATCAAATCACAGAGGTGGAAAAATTTTATTTAAATGGAAAATCAGTTTTTATAAGTACCACTTAGTGGTTTCACTATTCATCAAAAATTGAAGTTTCTCAGAAAAATACCAAAACTTCACACAAATATATATTTGATATTATGAATTCAAAAATGATGTCTATATTACAAAATTAAAATCATATAAGTTACATTAATTAATTTAATAATTAATTCCCGCTGTCATGACAAATAGCGTGTTTTTATGAAACAATAAGTATCAAAAGATTGACACCAGATTAAGTCCAATTTTAAAGTGAAATTGATCCCAACAACCACCATTGTATTAAATGGTAAAAATATATTCTAATTTCACTTCAAAACCAATTCAAAAGATAATCTAATCATATAAATAAATTAGATTAAAAAGCAGTATTGATGTAAAATGCAGTATCTTTCACTATTCATTAAAAAATGAACATTATCAGAAAAATACTAAAAATTCACAAAAAGTAAATTTTGATGTCCCAATCATAAAGAATAAGTTTATTTTGACAATCATGGTTTATAAAATTTTCAAAATATATATTTAAAAATGGTTTTCCATCAAAAGGCAGTAAAACAATCTTTTAAAAATATTATTGTATTCCATGCATAAGATTGGATTTATTTTCATTTTAAGCCTCTAAAACACTATCTAATTCATTAATAGACATAGATAAAAATGTTTATTATTCATTACTTACTTGGGATTTTACATCCTTCCCCCCTTTAGAAAATTGCGTCCCCACAATTTATTTACTTATCGAATATATGGGGGTACTTATCCCTCATTGTATTTTCAGATTCCCATGTTGCCACTTCAATCATGTGGTTTTTCCAAAAAACCTTTACCTGGTGAATCAACTTATTCCGTAACACTTTCTCCCTATGGTCAAGAATCTGGACTGGTTGTTCCTCATACGATAAGTTCTCTTCCAGCTGAACTACCTTTGGACTCAAAACCTGAGATGGATCTAGCATGTACTTCCTTAACATTGAAACATGAAAAACATTGTGTACCAGAGATAAACTCGGAGGTAAAGCCACTCGGTAAGCAACTGCTCCAACTCTCTCTAGAATTTCATATGGTACAATGAAACTTGGACTCAGCTTTCCTTTATTACCAAATCGCATCACACTTTTCCATAGTGATACTTTGAGAAAAACATGATCACCTACCTCAAAAGAGAGATCCTTCCTCATGTTGTCCGCATAACTCTTCTGCCTACTCTGAGCTGTTCTCATGTGTTTCTCAATCAGATGAACTTTTTCTGCCATCTCTTCTACCAATTCTGATCCCATCAACTTCCTTTCACCCACTTCATCCCAGAAAGCTGGAGTTCGACACAGCTTTCCATATAATTCCTGAAATGGTGCCATCTGTATACTAAAATGAAAACTGTTATTATATGAAAATTAAACCAAAGAAAGATGTTGGTCCCAACTTCCCTGATAATCCATTGAACAAGCTCGTAGCATATCCTCCAAGGTCTGAATTGTTCGTTCTGACTGCCCATCTGATTGATGATGAAAAGTTATACTAAAATTTAATTCAGTACCCAATGACTTTTGAAGGCCCTTCCAAAAGATAGAAGTAAACCTGGGATCACGGTCAGATACAATGGAGAGAGGAACTCCATGTAACCTGTCAATCTCTTTAAGATACAAACGGGAAAGTTGATCTAGGAAAAGGTATCTCGTATAGCAAGGAAATGAAAAGACTTGGTCAAGCGATCAACAATAACCCATATTGCATTATTACCTCAAGATGTCTTCGATAATCCCACAACAAAGTCCATGGATATATTCTCCCATTTCCACTTTGGCACTGGTAAAGGCTGAATCATCCCTTTCGGTAACTGCCGCTCTGCTTTAACCTGTTGACAAGTCAAACACTTCACAGTAAAATCAGCAATATCTCTTTTCATTCCATCCCACCAGTAATACTCCCACAGATCTCTATACATCTTAGTACTTCCAGGATGAACTGAAAACGGAGAACTATGAGCTTCACATAACAACTCTCTCTTCAACTGTGAATCACAAGGCACACACAATCTCTTCCCAAATCTCAAAATGCAATCACTATCAATGTTGAATTTAGGCAACTTACCTTTCTGAACTATCTCTACCTTTTTCTGCAACTCACTGTCTTGCTTCTGTGCTTGCATGATTCTATCTGATAGAGATGATCTCACTGATACCTGAAACAAAACAGAATAACTTCCTACACCAACAACTTCTATTCCAAAGTTCATCAAATCCTTAACCAAAGGATCATGTTCCAAATGCAACATTACTAATGAAGCATTACTTTTTTGACTCAAAGCATCAGCCACTTTATTTGCTTTTCCTGGATGGTAATTAATTGTACAATCATAATCCTTGATTAATTCTAGCAATATCCTTTGTCTCATGTTAAATTCTTTCTGAGTGAATATATACTTTAAACTTTTGTGATCACTATATATTTCAAACTTTACTCCATACAAATGATTCCTTCAAATTTTTAAAGCGAAAACAACAGTAGCTAATTCTAAATCATGTGTAGGGTAATTTACCTCATGAGTTTTAAACTGTCGTGAAGCATAAGAAATTACCTTTTCATTCTATATTAGGACGCAACCTAGTCCTTTCAATGAAGTATCACTGTATATAACAAACTCACCATTCCTGGAAGGTAGTTCCAAAACTGGATCATTCACCAATCTTCTTTTCAATTCCTGAAAACAATCATCACATTCTTTTGTCTAGATAAAATTAGCACCCTTCCGAGTTAGCTTAGTCATTGGACTAGATAATCATGAAAAATTTCTAACAAACCTTCAGTAATAGCCTGCCAAACCAAGGAAACAATGAATCTCTGTTACATTTGTGGGTCATGGCCATTCTTTAACAACCTTTGTTTTTGTAGGATCAACGGTTATCCCATATTTAGAAACAATGTGACCAAGGAAATAAATTTTTTGCAACAAAAACTCACACTTGCTGAATTTCCCATACAGTTTCTTTTCTTTTAAGGTTTTCAAGATAACCCTTAAATGTCTTTCATGCTCTTCTTTACTTTTAGAAAACATCAAAATATCATCAATGAAAACCACCACAAACTTATCGAAGAACTCATGGAAAATTCTATTCATTAAGTCCATGAATACAGCATGTGCATTGGTTAGCACAAAAGGCATTAATAAAAATTCATAATGGCTATATCTTGTACGAAACGCGTTCTTCGGAACATCTTCTTCCTTTACCTTCAGCTGATGGTACCCCGATCTCAAGTCAATATTTGAAAAAAACTGAGCTCCCTGGAGCTGATCAAACAAATCATCGATATGAGGCAATGGATATTTGTTCTTAACAGTGATATTATTCAAGGCCCTATAATCAATGAAAAGTCTCATTGAACCATATTTCTTTTTAACAAATAAAACAGGAGCACCCCATGGTGATGTGCTAGGTCGAATGAAACCTTTATCTAATAACTCCTGCAATTGTTTCTTTAACACTAAAAGTTCAACTTGAGCCATTCGATAAGGGGGTTTTGAAATTGGCTTAGCATCAGGAACTAAGTCAACAGTAAATTCAAGTTCCTAATCTGGTATTATTCCAGGTAACTCATCAGAAAAAACATCAGGATACTCATTTACCACTAGCACATCATTAATCTGAACAGTTCCTTTATTTTCAACGATGTGTGCAAGGTAACATTCATTTCCATCTTTTACAAGTTTCTTGGCCTCTTGATAAGTTATCAACAGTAAGGGTTCATTCTTCTACACAAACTGAAAGTATTTCTGAAAAGAAACATCTTTAGCTCTACAGTAAATCTTAGCATGGTAAATAGAGAGCCAATCCATACCCAGGATAACATCAAACTCTACTAGCGGTAGAACAATAAGGTTTGTAATTAGGTTATTTCCAAAGATAAGGATATGAAGATTATTATAAATTATTTTTGCCTCAACATTTCCCCCAGGTGTTTTTACCAAAGGTTCAGGAGTCATTTCGTGAGATGGTATTCCCATTTTACTAGAAAAGGTTTCAGAGATGAAAGAATGTGTAGACCCCAAATCAAAAAACACACTGGAATAATATGAAAAAACAAACAAAGTACCTGATACAACTTCATTTGATGGCCCGACATCTACTGAAGTAGTTGCAAAGGATTTCACCAACCCTTTCTGCTTGTAGTCTAACTTCTTCCCATCACTCAAGCTCTTTGTCGGACACTCGTTTGCATAGTGACCCATCTCATTGCACTTAAAACATTTCACTAACTGTAAATCAAATTTCGTCTTACCTTCACCTTGATCTTTTTCAGTGCAATCATGAGCCTTATGTCCCATCTTACCACATCGGTAGCACTTTCCAGAATTCAGAAGACATCCCCCAGCATGCCTTTTGCCACATTTATCACAAACTGGAATCTTAGTTTTCTTACCATCAGACTTTTTTGAAGAATTCTTACCTTTCTCCTGCCACCTTGGTCTCTTCTTCTACTGGTGGTTATAGAACACATGATCATCGACAAACACTATTTCCACCTTCTCAGCACATCGAACAAGCTTTTCATAACTTTTAAACTCACAAGAAGACAATGCCCTTCGATATTTTGGCTTCAATCCTGAGTAAAAATGATTGATTTTGCTATCAAGGTCTCGAATAAAATTTGGAGCATACCTTGACAATTGAGTGAACCTTTCTTCATAGGTAGCCATTGAGTATTCCTCTTGACTCAATTCCAAGAATTGTTTTTCCATCCTAAGTTGAACAGCCTTAGGAAAATACTTCTCAAGAAACATACCTTTGAATTCATCCCAGTCGAGAGCATCAATCTCATTGGCATCCCTGATATTTTTAACCATAGACCACCACTGATCTGCCTCACCCTCCAAACGGTAAATAGAAAGACTAACCTTTTGATTGTCTGAACACCCCATGACATCGAAAATATTCTCCAGTGCTTTAATCCACCCTTCAGCTAACACAGGGTCAGATGATCCTCTGAATGATGGGGGATGTTGCCTCATGAAATGTTCCACCACTGACATGTTCCTATGCGGTTGATCTGGCTGATCTCGTGCATGGATACCACCGCCATTTATTTCTTGATTCAACTGCGCCATTACTGCAACAAACTGTTCAGTTCCAATTTCGACCATCTCAGGATGCTTATTCAGAAGGTTATTTCCTTCTGTATGCCTTCCTAGCACTGCTTCCCTGTTTCCTATGCGGAAAACCATTCTGAACAAACATGTCTTAGATGAAGCAACATGGTAATCTTTAAATGCTATATCATTTCAAAAAAAAATATTTTTGGATAATCATTTAATAGAATTCTAACTCCTAATGTTATCTAAACCGACCTTTGATACCAACTATAAGGCCCCAGCCTTAAACCTTACTTAATCTTTATTTATTACAAGATTACACATTGAGGATCTTTTCAGGTTTAGAGTTTTAGAGAATTAGATCATAAAACTTGCATTACATTCCACATTTAAACAATGTGGTTACATAAAGATAGTATTCATTTTTCCCATCAATGGAACATATTTAAAATAAAACATGGATTCTTTCTTGACACTTCCTTGACACTGTCATCATATCATGTACCTTTCCCTTGAACTGTGAAAAAAATTTCAAAAAAAGACTTGGGATGAGGATAAAAAGCTCAGTATGGGTTATATATAAAAAATATGGAAAGGAAACATGAGTTCATATATACATAAGAATGAAATCATACTTTACCCATAAAACATACCTCATCAAATCATGAATAAATCATAGAAATCATAAGACATAAAGGTAACTTGAGGCATTCATAACATTCTTACATAGGGAGTAACCCTCTTTGTTACGTTTGGAATACCCATCACAGTATATTCCCTAAATCTCTTCGGAGAAACCTTAACGTTTAACTCCTTCACGTTACCCAATGAATTGGAGAGCTATGTTGGGCTCACCCACCCTTAGTTTATCACGGAACCGCCCGTCTTCATAATAATTCCCAAGAACCTCAACATAATCATATCACACAAAACATGCATAAAGGAAACATAACATTCCCACCTTTCAATCACAAGATATCAATACAACACATTGATATAAAAACATTATGAAAACTATTTTCAATACCAAAATAAAAGAAAAGTAAAACATGGTATTTATTTTTCTTTTAAAAAGAAGGTATGGATTGTAGACGAAGTCGAATCTCAAATAATGGTCACGGTGGTGGAGAAGTTGTTATCACCGCATACGTACGACAAAAAGATTCCCTTTTGTCGTTTTGTAAAACGCTTCGTATAAAAAGATTCCTTTTGGATAAACGTAAAAGTCAAAGGGGTTTATACACTGTATAAAGATAGTATTCATTTTTTCCATCAATGGAACATATTTAAAATAAAACATGGATTATTTCTTGACACTTCCTTGACACTATCATCATATCATGTACCTTTCCCTTTACCTGTGAAAAACATTTCAAAAAAAGACTTGGGATGAGAATAAAAAGCTCAGTATGGGTTATATAAAAAAATATGGAAAGGAAACATGAGTTCATATATACATAAGAATGAAATCATACTGTACCCATAAAACATACCTCACCAAAATCATGAATAAATCATAGAAATCATAAGACATAAAGGTAACTTGAGGCATTCATAACATTCTAACGTAGGGAGTAACCCTCTTGGTTACGTTTGAAATACCCATCACAGTATATTACCTAAATCTCTTTGGAGAAACCTTAACGTTTCACTCCTTCACGTTACACAATGCATTGGAGAGCTATATCGGGCTCACCCGCCCTTAGTTTATCACGGAACCACCCGTCTTCATAATAATGCCCAATACCATCAACATAATCGTATCACATAAAACATGTATAAAGGAAACATAACATTCCCACCTTTGAATCACAAGATATCAATACAACACATTGATATAAAAAACATTATAAAACCCATTTTCAACACCAAAATAAAAGAAAAGTAAAACATGGTATTTATTTTTCTATTAAAAAGAAGGTATGGCTTGTAGAGGAAGCTGAATCTCAAATAATGGTCACGGCGGCGGAGAAGTCATTGTCGCCGCATAAGTATGACAAAAACATTCCCTTTTGTCGTTTTGTAAAATGATTCGTATAAAAATATTCCTTTTGGATAAACGTAAAAGTAAAAGGGGTTTATACATCGTATAAAAGAAAGATGTGTATAAAATAAAATATGCCTCAATGAAAGGAGATTGAGACGAAGTCCCATACCTCGGGTCCGACTTGACTCGATCATTTTTTAATGTCCTAAATAATAAAATTGAGTTAATTTATACATTCTTAAGAACCTTTTTTCAAGTTCATTTTTCCATTTATATCACTTATTGTCATGTCATGAACACTATGTAATTATTTAAGTTAATAACGGTCGTTTTAAAGATCATTGGTACTTGAGTCAAAATAAACCCTTTATAATTACAAGTTGTTCATGTATCCATTATATACATAATTATAATCATGATGTATATATCATATATATCATATATATCCATTATATACATGCATTTATAATATTACATAATCATTTAGAAGTAAGAAATGAAATGCACCGTTCATGGAGACGGTAAGCCGTACGTACGCATGGACGCTACTTTCATTTCTATTTCGTATTTTTTATGGAATGGAATCATAATTATATAAAGATATATTATAATTCCAGTATAATATCATATATAATACCATTAATTAAATCTTTTATACGTCCCACATATGGCATTAACGAAATCAAATCACTTTGAGGGGGCGGTAGTTCGCACTTCCTTAAATGAAGATATCGTGTTTACCCATAATGGAAACCATAAAGGTATGCCCAAAATGAAAAATACAGAAGCTTAAGGAAAACATAAACATATTATATATCATATATAAATATAGTGACATCTTAATGGCCACCTTTGAAGGTGTTAAAGGAATGTTGAATAATCATCGTTTCGGGAGGCATAAATTCACCATCCACGGAAACCGTATGTTCCTTAACCATTAGATGTAGGTGTGTGTAAGTGTATCTTGAATCCTTCTTATAAAAACATCGTAGTATATTTAAGATACTGTAGTTGTTACAAAATAAATAAATAAAAAGATTTTAGGGGGTTGGAGAAGCAAAATAAAACAAAAAGACTCAAGTGAAGACATTACCTTAAAATCGTGTAACTCCCTTTGGTTTGACCTCAAAGGCTTCCTTGGGAAGACTTCTGCCCAAAGTGAGGATTCAAGGAGTAATAGAGGGAAGTGGCGAGACAAAATGGTCCGGGGTTGGCCGAGCCAAAGGCTTTGGATGTGTGGGTAAGGAGGTAGAGGTGGGGGACTTTTGTAAGAGGAGAGGAGGGGCACTCTTGGAAAGTAAAGAAATATTACTTTATTTGGAAATGAGTTTCGGATTTAAAAGGTCCCACATTGATATAATTCTAGGATAAGGTGATAAGGGTTCCAAATCCACCCATCCAATAGGTTTTTGACATGTGTAGGTCAAAGATTTTACATTATCATTTCATTTTATTTAAATCCTTTATTAATGAGATAATCGCTGAATCATCATGATGTCATAAATAATTTAATTTATTTAATGTATGAAAATTATAAAAAAAAAGACTATGATGTAGGAAATATTTTTATCTTTCCAATGAATATTTATAGTCAAAAATATGACTTGTATAACCCCATTTAAAAATTGTTTTCTTAAAACATATTATGTTTGTGTCATTTTTTATTTTTCATTAAATAAAAAGTTATTTATGTCATTTCCCAACCAAAGTGGCTCCATGGGGTCCCAAAGTTGACCCATGGATTGTCTTGGTCTCACATGACACATACAATGAGGGTAGGACATGTGTCAAGCTCAACTCATACTGTTAAAACATTATTTTTACCTTAAACTACACTAATTACCACTAATCGTGATTAAAAACTTAATAAGTTACTATTCACCAAAAATTTATTTTAATCCCATTGGACCACATTTTACTTCTTAATGACAACCATGTATGTAGGATTTTTGAAAATCAAATCACAGAGGTGGAAAAAATTTATTTAAATGGAAAATCAGTTTTTATAAGTACCACTTAGTGGTTTCACTATTCATCAAAAATTGAAGTTTTTCAGAAAAATACCAAAACTTAACCCAAATAAATATTTTATATTCTGAATTAAAAAATGATATCTATTTTACAAAATTAAAATCATATAAGTTACATTAATTAATTTAATAATTAATTCCCACTATCATGACAAATAGCGTGTTTTTATGAAACAATAAGTATCAAAAGATTGACACCAGATTAAGTCCAATTTCAAAGTGAAATTGATTACAATCACCACAATTGGATTAAATGGTAAAAATATATTCTTATTTCTCTTCAAAACAAATTCAAAAGATAATCTAATCATATAAATAAATTATATTAAAAACCAGTTTTGATGTAAAATGCAGTATTTTTCACTATTCATTAAAAAATGAACATTATCAGAAAAATACTAAAAATTCCCAAAAAGTAAATTTTGATGTCCCAATAATAAAGAATAAGTTTATTTTGACAAACATAGTTTATAAAATTGTCAAAAGATAGATTTAAAAATGGTTTTCCATCAAAAGGCAGTAAAACAATCTTTTAAAAATATTACTGTATTCCATGCTTAAGATTGGATTTATTTTCATTTTATGCCCCTAAAACACTATCTAATTCATTAATAGACACAGATAAAAATATATATTATTCATTACTTACTTGGTATGTTACATATATAATGAAAAACCAAACACATCCCAAAATTATCTTGAAAACAAAACACATCATTCAAAATTAAACACCTTTATAGTTCTCGATGAGTTTAATGGGTTACCATGATTCCAAAATATACTTTTTTGGATAGTTTTGGATCATAATTTATAAATCAAATAATATTCATGATTGAAAACTCATCTATAGGTCATAGAAAATGGTAAATTGAAAATTATTTTCTTAATATTCAAGGGAAATATAAAATTTTCATGGGAAACATGGAAGATATAAAAGAGCTCAAAGATACATAATCAAATAAATCACCAGCTAAATTTGAAGATATGTTAAATGTACCTTCCAATACATCTTTAATAATATCAACCTCAACTATAATGATCACATTTGATTATCCAACATCTCTTGTACTTTTCTGAGATAAATTCCTTTGAAGCTTAGTGAATTCATTCAAATAATTCTTCATCTTTTTATATTGGAAGCACTCAACATTGGAAAATTATTTTTTCCCATGAAATAATTATCCTAGTGTATTTTCTATCCATAGTTCAAGAAAAATACCATTACCAACATGTATGTTCTATGGTGTTTCCTTCCACAATTAATACACATTCAAAATTCCACCATTACCTTATTACACTTTTACATTTTCCTTTTTCATAATTCTCAGTCACCTTATTCTTTTAATGTTTTCTTAAGAAAACATAAGACATGGAGAATTACTTCTCATCATTTATGGAACTTGATACTATATCCACATATGATGAAACTTTATAAGGGACAAATGACCTTTAAAGGATTGGATTTATCCAATCAAATAAATGATCAATATTACTCCTTGGATTATGTACATAATCTATAGTATTATTTTTTATCCTTCTAAAGTCAAAATTATATTCAGTAGCATTTTTTCCTTCCATTTCCCTTAGAATGATGAATTTCCATTCCATTTTAGTTTTTTTCTTATGATGAATTTGTTTTTCAAAAAATTATAATATTATAGGTATTACAAACCATACTATTTATTTCTTCAAAAAATATTTTATTCCTATACAAAAACAATATACAATAACTTTCTTGAATCATAGGTGTTTATCCAATGAACATATCATATTCACAATAACAATTCTATTTAAATAAAAATATATCAATACAATGCATCCTTAAATCATGATTTAATTTTTCATGCATCGAAAATTATCTTAAGAGTAATCATTATTTATAATTTTTCTAAGAATACCCTATCTCAAAATATCTTACCTATCGAAACCGATAAATTTATTCAATCTAAACATCATTGACTAAACACATGTACCATATTATATATCAAACACGTGAAACTGAACACATTACAATACATGTTTTTTCACCTCTTTGATATCCTAAATTCTTTTAGAAAAAATAATTCTAGTTACAAAATTATTTACTTTAAAGAAAACCTTAATTATTCTCCAAAATTACTCACCTACCTAGTCTATGAACATTTATTAAGATTCCATTCAATAAATAGACAATTTCCACAATTATTATATTGAGATATTTGTATCGTATCTGCCTCATTAAACCCAAATCAAACTAGGTGATGGCCTAATCCCATTTTATAAAAACTATAAAACTTATTTCTCTATGAAATAAAAGGTTTATTACTTGTATTACAACTTATACAAGTTCCCTAGATCAATTATGTGTTGTGTTAGGATAAATAACCATTAAATCACCCCAAAACTCTACCCATTCCACATCCCACTCATATAATTGATTATAATGACAATAGTACCTACCTCGTAATATTATGGTTTGCCTATAGATCAATTAAATGGATCATTTTCTCAATCATCATAACTATAACATGGAATCTATAAATGTATCTAATCAGAAAAATTTTTAAATTTCAACAAGTATATCAATTATCCCATATATTGTAAATGAATAATGACACTCTGGTCCATTTTAAAATAGACCACCTAGGTCCTCACCAACTAACTTATCACCAGTCAATAACTTATTTTTAAATTAACTACTCAAGGGGTGTTTATATTACACATTATGTAATAACTTTATAATTTCTCTCAACATGAATTAAAATAATCATATAGAAAATATGCATTAATATGGATTCCAACATGTCTAATCATATCAAGGTTATCTTATATAGGACATGGTTTTTCACTTTAAACATCCGGACCATAATCAATCTATTTTATTAAAATAATAGCATGATAAAAACACTTCAAAAAACTATTTCTAAAAAATTTCATCGTTTCAAAAATTATCATTTCAAAAATCAATTTATTTCAAAATCTCAAACACTTTTCCCTTTAAATATTTAACTTTAATCATGTTTTTCAATTAGAAATTCCCCACATAGAAAGAGATCATAATAAAATTCATAATAAAAAGATCATAAATCAATATCATTCTTAAATATTTTAATAAGAGTCTAGATCACATATTAATCTTGGAATAAAACATTAATAATATGAAAATGTAAAATTTATATTTTCATCCAAATTGAATCAGTGACCAGATAATGTATTACATGTTATAGTTAATTAAAACTCCACAAATAAGTATTTGAGAGAACATTAGTTATTTATTATTGAAGTTTTAATTAAAAATAATTTTCCCACATTTTGTGTCCATAAAAAATGAATTTTATAGCCCATCATGTCTATCATATTCTAATATATATTATATGATTTAAAAATAAATAATGTGATCAGATCTATTAATAGGTTGTTTATCATTCCCAAAACCATTTTTATTTGTACCTTATACATCTTAAAAACCCCAAAATTATCAAATAATATTTTGTAATGATCTATCTTGACACAAAAGCATGTGACCTAGACTAGATTAGCATGGGACCTCAAGTTTTATCTTTCTATAGGTTTGAGGATACTAACTTTTAATGAGTTTCCACTACAATCATGGGAATATTTTTCCCTAAATAATATATATTATACAATATAAAATAATTAAGGTATTCGCTTGTATAATCCAAATGAATTCCCCACCGCCTATCGACCCAAATACTTTAATGATAGAATTACAACCCAATAGTAATTTATATACTTCACATATCAAGACTCCACTTCATAATAAGCACCATAATTTATAAATAAATAAATAAAACCTAGAGGACATCGATAACCCTCCTAATATCCCATTAAACAGCCTACTCTTGACTGTAATTTGGTTCCTCCAGACTCTCCATACCTCCAAGATCAAATATCAAAACACTTTCCAAATATTTATGATGAAAACCAAAATACTTTCATGTGAATTGAGGTACACATGAACACATGTAGTGTGTGATTAAAACAACTCAATAGATACCACCAAGAGGCCTTAAACACTTGTTGTAATGTGCATGTGAGTGCATATGATCATTTCATGAGGTCTTGTGTAATAAAAAACCAATCAACCCCTAAAAGTAGATTAAAAACACAACACGTCATTAAAAATGAAACACCTTGTTAGTTATAGATGGTTTTACCATGTTACCATGATTTAAAACTATACCTTCTTTGGAAAACTATAAATCATAATTGATAAATCAAATAATATTGATGATGTCTCACTAATCTATAGGTCCTTGGAAATTCATTAATATTTGTGATTGTGTATAACATATTAATCCCTTATACTATAACTAGGGCCACATATATCGTGACATTGATCCTCTATCCCACCATAGAGTATATATTATATAAATTTTTACATGGTCCCATGAAAACTCTATATATACCATAGAGTGTTCAATATTTATTGATTACTTCAACTTTCCCCTTACCCTTTATATCAATTATGATGTCTACCAAACTTAAGTGATATTCAAGTCTTCTACTACCCAATAATATCAACTATCACTACTATAAAATAGACCTTAACTATGCTAGCCTTTATTAGCATTAGCCTAAAGTAATGATAAATGTGACCTTTATAAATACTAAAACAAGCATTGATAAATGGTGCCTTTTATCTGGGACTTTTTTAGCAGTGATAAATGGTACCCTTTATTGGTGCTTTATTTTTAGTTCTGAAAAAGGGTACCCTTTATCAGTGCTTGATTTGTAACACTAGTAAATGGTACACTTTATCCATGCTTTATTTTTAGATCTCATCAAGGGATTCTTTATTATCATTGATAAAGGTCTGAATAAAATGAAATAATTAAATAAACAAAAAAATGAATTTATTAAAAAAATATTATAAATTTTAATAAATAAATAATTATTTATAAAATGAATAAATTCCTTACACTATATATAAATTATAAATACTAATAAATAGTATATAACAAATATATAGATATATGAAAAATTAAAATTAAAAAAATAAATATTAAAAATAAGAAAATTGAGATATATATTAAACATTATATCAATAAAATAATTATTAATAATGTAAATAAATAATATATATTAAATATATATATATATATGAATGTCTGTAAATATGATTTATATAATACAAAAAAAATATTATTTACATTAAATAGTCATATATTTAGTGAATAATGGTTTATAATTAAAAATTAATATGAATTAAATAGACAGACTAATTGCATTGAGTAATGGAACTAATTAAATGTCATTTAATTCTTCAATTTAACATAGATCAAAACTTTTATATTGATTTAACATCTACATAATTAATTCATTTTTATTTCATAAATATTTATTTACTATTCTTTAATATTTTCAATATGTGTCCATCTTTATTTCAATATATATCCAAAATAAATAACAATTTATATTTAATTAATTAAATTCATCCATTTTTTCAATATTTTTAAAGTGCACTCATTTTTAATTTATTCAATTTCACTCATATTTAACAAAAATGCACTTAATGTAAAATATTAATTAATAATGTTAAAAAAAGTATTTTTAAAAAATATTTATAAATAAATGTATTTATAAATGTATATTTACTATATTTAGACATTTACATATTTATAATTATAAATAAATAAATATTATTAATTTTTAAAGTATTTATATTATTAAAAATAATTAATTATATATATTTAAATAATTATTAAATATATAATAAATGTATTTAAATAATGAATATATTTAATATATTTTTATTTATATATTTTTAATATATATATTTATAATAATATATAATAATATAAATATTATTTTATTAAAACTTATTTATATAATTATTAATAAATATTTATTTATTTAAATAATTATAAAATTATAATAAATATATTTAAATAAAGAAAATATTTACTATATTTATATTAATATATATTTTTTAAATATATATATAATAATAATAATTTGTTTATAAAAATAATTATTTATAAGTATAATTACAAATCCTTTATTAGTGGTTAAGTACAAAGCAATGATAAAGATGGATTTTATCAAACCTTTTTTAGCACTGTTAAAGATGTATTTTATGAGAGAATATTACTTGAGTGATGGTAAAAGGGATCTTTATCATTAATTTTTTGGAATCACTGATAAAAGTGTCTCAATCTATTTAAAAAACCTTAACCAATCAAAGACTCATCACGATATATCTGAAGCTTTCCACGGAAGAAACCCTCTGTTGGTGCACCTCCTCATTGAATTGTTGCTCAAATCAAGCTTCAAATCAAGGCTCAAACAATTCAAAGGCTCAAATCTAAGTCTATAACAATTCAAGGGTCGAACGAATCCAAGGCTCAAACATATGACTTTTTCTAGTTTCTATCAAACGTAAGTCCTTCTCTACTTTCTTTTGGGGATATCGGGGTGTAAAACCTCAATGGTTCTGGTTGTGGTGGAGGATATTTTGAAACTATAAGAGTGGATAGTTAGCCATTTTGGACATTTGTCCATGGATATCATTAATTTTGAAGCTTGGGATTTTTAGAGTGTGAAGCACATATGATGTGAGCCTTCATAACTTCACCCCCAGTCCATATGAGCAAATCTTTCCCTCTCATTTATAGCTATAAATTAATATAGGAGATTTGTGAACTACCCTTTTATTTATGTGAAAATTTGGATGAATCATGCTTTATTTTCAATGGATAAATAATGGAATTAACGATATGGTGGAAGTACTATCCTGTTTTACATCATATATATAATTTTTTATGTACCAATTTCCATGATGGTGGTTCGGTAGCCTATGATACTGCTTCCTGGCATATTAAACTGACTAGTTATTTTCATATGTTTGTATTAGATACTTTATATGGGGAGTGATGTTTTATAGATCTATTAATTTTTTTATTCCACTTTGATTTCTGAGTGATGTAAGTGTAGTACACTTAGAAAATGTGACCTCATGGGAGTCATTCTATCTCGGTAGATTCAAGTGCGTATAGGATAGATGTTGTAAGGGTTGTGTGTTTTTCTATGTTGTTTGTGATATATCTTCCTGATGTGTATTATTTATTTCTGTAAACTTCTTTATAGACATCCCAATAATCTTAAGGACGGTTAAATGTGTATTAAATGACCACCCCAGAATCCTTCAGATGGGTAGATCAGATGTGAAGACCTCCCTAGAATCCTTAGGATGGGTCGGTGTGGCGATATGACATCCCAATAGTCTTAATATGTTTTCAAATATTTTATATACCACTAATATTAAATTTAATAGTTCTTTAGGTCCAAATAAACGAGGTTATATCTCCAAGCGCAGGTTCAGATGAATTTATTATTTTGGAATTATCAGTGGATTGGTAACCCTGAAACCTATAATATTTTAAAAAGATTTATTATGGCTCATAAACCAAATATTTTGGCTATTGTTGAGCATAAAATCAACTTTTCCTCAAAAAAATATTCCTCTTTGTGATTATGGTTATAGTTTTAAAGGTTCGTGGAAAATAGGTAATGTTGTTGAGTCTCTTTGGATTTTCTATCAATCCTCATTGTAGTCTACCAATGCTTTCAAAATTACTGAACAGATGTTTACATGTGATTTTACCCTTGACGGTTTACACATTTTTTCACTATGATTTATGATAAGAATCGATATCAAGAAATAATATCCCTTTGGAAAGACCTTTATACTCTATCTAATAATATTCATAGGCCTTGGGTTATGATTGTGGATTTTAATGTGATTCTAACTTCCAGTGAAAAAATTGGGTCGTCACACTCTTCTATCTTCTCATGAGAATTTAGATCTTCTATGGAAGATTGTAATCTTATTGATGTTAATCTGACTGGTGATAAGTACACCTAGTATAGATGACACTACAACTAAATAGTTTCTAGATAATTAGATAGACCATTCACTAATATCCTTGTTCTAGATAAGTGGGACACCATTTCTAGCATCACCTTAACCCGGCTTAACTCAGATCATCATCTTATTCTTGTCAATCAATTATCCAAGGGTTCCAAATCCACTCTCCCCATAAAATTGAATAATTCTTGGTCTACGGATCCAAATTGTACTAGCTTAATAAAAGACTCCTGAGAAATCATGAAGCATCACAATGATGTGTTTTCTTGTGTTCATAAATTAAAGTACCTAAAACTGAGTCTTGAAATATGGTGTTGATCCAAATCTATGAAACTTGACATGGATATCTCATCTCTTGAGAGGGAACTTAATCAAATCCAAATCTCTTACACTAGCTCTGATTTCACTTTTGACCCAAAACATGAAATTGATACCACTATTAAGATCAACTCTCTACTTGTCCTTACGGATAACATGAGAAATAAAATCTTCAAAGATAAATGGCTTGTCGATGGTGATAGAAGTACAATGTTCTATAATTTTCTTCAAAGAGTTAGAAAAGCCAGTAGACCTCTTTTTATTCTTAGAAATTAAAACAATATCATGGATACTGAGGAATATATTTCAAATCATGTGGTAGATTACTTTCAAAATTTGTTTAATGGTCCAGATGTAAACAAAGATCTCACTATTGATATCATTCAGACTTTAGTGAGTGAGGAGGATAATAATTTTCTATTGAGTATCCCTCTTGAACATGAAATTAAAGATTCAGTTTTTAATCTTAATTCTGATAGTTCCACTGGTCCTGATAGATTCAATAATGTATTTTTCCAGCTCTATTGGCAGATTATTCATAAATATGTTTGCAATATTTTGAAATCCTTATTTTCAAATAGTGTTCTCTCTTATGGATTAAATGCTCAATTTCTCACTTTAATTCCAAAAGTGGATAATGCCTCTGAGATTCAAATTTTCTATCATATTTCTCTAATTAACACTCTTTATAAAATTATTTCAAAACATCTTGTTAATAGACTTAATAACATTTGCAATAAAATTGTATCCTTGAATCAATTTGGTTTTATCAAAGATAGGTCTATTCACGACAGTATCTGTCTTTCTTCTAAATGTACCAATATCCTTAACAAAACTGCAGGAGTTAGTAATGTTGCTATTAAACTAGATATTAGGAAAGCTTTTGATACCATTTATTGGATTTTTTGTCTTCAGAGTCTTCAAAAGTTTCGGCTTTATTGACTCTTTCATTAGTATGATAAAATATTTATTCAGCTCAGCCTTTATGTCTTTCCTAGTCAATGGTGCACCCAAGGGTTTCTTTAAATACACCAAGGGGTAAGACAAGGGGACCCTCTTTCTTCCATTCTTTTTTTGATTGTGGAAGGTTATTTAAGCAGACTCCTCACTTTCCTTATGGATTAGAACAAGGTTAAATATATTCAGGCTCCAGAAACATAAATGATCCCAGACATCATCCTTTTCATGCAAGGGGATAAGAGAAACATTCAAAGTCTCAAGAATGATCTGTCTCATTATGAAGAAATTTCGGGTCAAACTATAAGCTGGAAGAAATCCTTTTTGTTATTTGGGAAAAAAAAATCTTCTACTAGAAAAGGTAACATCATCAGCTATTTAAGCATCAATAAAGGCCCTCTCCCTTTCACCTATTTGGGAGTGCCAATCTATTTGGTAATACCTTAGTCCAACTACTTATCCACCATTGTAGGTAAAATTATAAATCAACTCTCTTCATGAAAGGGTAAATCCCTCTCTATGGCTGGATGAATTTGCCTTGTCAAATCTATTGTTGTCTCCAAAATGGTCTACTTGATGATGGTTTACAAATGTACTTCTGGTCTTTAAAAAAAATCAATGTTTCCATTAAAAATATTTGGATAGGAAGCACGCTAGAAATGAATCTTGTGATGATACCTTACGACCCCTATTGTAAACCTTTAGAAAAATGTGGTATTGGCATCAAAAATCTGAATCTCTTCAATGAATCTCTTCAAGCGAGACTCACCTAGAGGCTCCTTAACAACAATTCTGACTGTATTGATTTCCTTAAAAAAAGATTCAATGTTAAAATAAAGAGTGGCAATTTGAATTACACAAATTCTTCCATTTGTTCTTCCATTAGGAAATCCTACACCAACATTTTTATAAATTCTAGATGGATAGTAAGCTCTGATTCATCCCTGAATTTTTGGTTTGACAACTGGACGGGTGTTCCTTTAGTTTCCATGCTTCCTCATAATTATTTTCCTGAAAAAAATAATTCCACTCTAAGATACGTTCTAAATGGAAATACCATTCCTCTTCCTGACACCATCAGAAGTGTTGTTGATAACTATCCATATTCCAACTCTGGAGATTTCTTCATATGGGAACCCGCATGTAATGGTATTCTTGACCCCAATGTTTTTTATAATCAAAATTTCATTGATTCAGACTCTACCCTATCCTAGTTAACATCCTTTAACAATCCTTGGATTAGGCCCTTGAGGCTTACTCTTGTTTAGCGCATTACACATAACAAAGTCCCCACTGACTTTTTCCTGCAATCATTTGGGATACAACATTGCTCTAAATGTCACATGTGAAACCAAAATAGAAAAGATATTAACCATTTGTTTTTGGGATGTTTTACAGCTTCAAATCTCTAGAATTTTATCTTTGATCTCTTTGGATGGATATGGTTACTCATAAATTCCATAAACTCTCACCTACAGCGTTGTGTTGTTTTTTAATATTCTCTGCAAATTAAAAACCACTTTTTAACCACTATTGCTGAGATTCTACATGTTATCTGGTATGGTAGAAATAAAATTCGCCATAATAATTACTCCTTTAATCTTAATGCAGGTATGTTGACGATTCTCATTTCCATTCATGATTCCACCTCGATTCAAGAATATCATTGTGACAACAACATCAAAGACTTTGAAATTCTGCATCGACTCCAGATTTCTGGTCTTTATAAGCCGCATAGACGCACCTTTGAAGTATTCTGGAAAGCCCCATTTTTGGGATGGATCAAAGTAGATGTTGATGGTGCCTCCAAAGGCAACCCAGGACCTTCAGGATGTAGTTCTATCTTCATATATTGTCTTGGACATTGTCATGGATGTTTCTTTAGTGGATGTGGTACGACTTCATCTCTAGAAGTGGAAATGATGGGGGTTATATACACTGTTGGTTTTTCTAAAGAAAAAGGTTAGAACAATATTTGGATTCAAAGTGACTCAACCACTATTTTCCAAGTTATCTAGAAGGGTGTGGTTCATCTTTCCTAGCCACTTACCTCTCATTGGATGAGTTACCTTACTATGCTTTCTGAAACTAACTACATTATCATGCATTCTTTTCTTGAAGCAAATATTGTAGTTGATGGTCTTTCCAATAAAGGAATCAACCAGGGAGTTAATTGGAGGGATGATTTTCTGGGGGAATTGATTCCTTTTTATGAAAAGGATTGTAATAAGATACCATCATTCAGACTCATGTAATCCTCATTTATTTTCTCTATTCAATAAATTGTTCCTTTTAAAAAAATGTAATAGTTCATTAGGTTGTTATATCACTTATTCCAAAAAAAGAATGGAGGTTATCAAATTCAATATATAAGAAATAATTTTTAGGTATGAATACTTTTTTGTCTATATTTATTGATTCCACCCCAAGGAATATCTAAATACCATCCATGTATATGAAATAACTCTTTATTTATTAAAAAATTTATCAATACATTATTATATCTTCTAGTTGATTGAATGTGAGTTTATTATTATTATTTATAACATTTGGGATTCTTATTACTACTTAATTTCCTATATTATATTTTAATTTTTTAAGTGATTTAAGAAGTACTTGATGTGTGTTAAACAACAATAATTATTTTAATTGTTTTCTTGAGACTCATACCCCCATCACTTTTATAGACAATTATAATTCTCATCAGTTTCATCTCCTAAATTGTTATTATATTTTTTTTCTTGAGACCCATACCCCTTATCTTTTATGTTTCTTATACTACTCTAAGTAGTATTCATCCCATGCATGAATGCCTCTTATATTACTTTAACCAATAGAGGTTCATGTCCACAAGATATGGAGGATGTGTGGAAAACAAAAAAATTCGATGAAAAGTAATTAGGAGATGAGCTGATGAGTATAAAAGTTTCCTATAAATTTCACCTTTGAATAAATTTAGAGGATAACACCTACCATATTGGATTAATTATTTTCATAAATCCAATTACCCATTTTCTTCAAATCATTCTAAAATTCATTAAAACAATCAAATGTTGGGTTTCGCTTATTATATTTTCCTATAACTTTCACATTTGATAATATATTATGTGTATTTATCTATTAATTCAACAAAATTTAATATTTTATGAACCCAATTGGATGGATATGAATCTAAAATGGATACATGTTAATGGTTTGATAAAATATTATGAATATAGAGTTAAACAGTTCGTCATGTTTGTAATTGAGCATCCATATGACCCTTATCAAATCATTTGTTTGTGTTTACTTTATAATTATTAAAGAATAATTAGTTTGGAAGAGTTTTAAGATAATTTTATTTTTCATGGAATATATTAGAGATATAAATATTGGAATAAACATGGGGAAAATTTAACATGCACACTAATTGGAATGATAATGCAGTTTATAGATCCTTTGATATGAATACGAGTATAAATGATGATGGAAATCACATGGAAGATATGAAAATAGAAATTGAATATGACCTTTGTGATTGTCCAAAGTTTTTAGAGAAGTTAAATAGTTATTCCAATAGACTATTTTATACCTGTTTTACTAAATACACAACATTGTCAGTTTTATTGATGTTATATAATTTGAAAGCTAGTAGCAGATAGAGATACATCAGCTTTATAGAACTACTTGGTCTCCTAAATGATATGATACCATAATAAAATAAACTACCATGTTAAACATATTATGCCAAATGAATGATATTTTCAATGGTTATGATCTCTAAAAAATACATGATTATCCAAATGATTGCATATTTTTTCAAGGACTATGAATCCCTCATAGAATGCATTATGTTTGGCACAGATCAATACAGGAAAAAGGAATCTAATCCTTTGAAATATGTATGGAACATTCCTATCATTCAGCTATTTATAAGAATATATAGATATCAGTAAACTATAATAAAATAGACATGGCATGTAGATACAAGAATTAAATAAGTAAACATATGTTATTCAGTAGATTTTACAAAGAGGAAGAAAATTGATTTTGAGTATCCTGAATTTGGAAATTATATGAGAAACTTCCACCTTGCACTATCTACAGATGTAATAAATACTTTTTTTGTACAAAGTAGTATTCACAATACATGGCCTATCATGTTGTTAAATTATAATTTTCCCCCATGGTTATCCATGAAGCGAAAATACATTATGTTGTCTATGCTTATATATAGAGAAAAAAACTGGTAATGGTATTGATTTCTATTTGTCTCCATTGATCAAAGATTTGAAATTCATGTGGAATACAAGTATTACAATGTATGATGATAATACCAGTGAATAATTCACATTGAGTTCAATGTTTTATGGGACGATAAATTATGTCCCTAATTATGGAAATTTATCAGGATACTATATTAAAGGAATGTTGGGGTGTCCCATTTGTGAAAAACGTACACACTCATTTTAGTTGAAACATTCTTTGAAGACTTTATTTTTAGGACATCATAAATTTTTACCTCAACATCATATATATTGATCATGGACAAAAGAATTCTATGGAAATATTGAACATTGTACATCACCATATCCAGTAACGGGTGATCTATTGTATAATAAATTAAAAGATATTGACATTGTTTTCATTAAACCATTTTAAAAAAACCTTACTAAATCATGTTGGAAGAAGAGATCAATTTTCTTTGAATTACCATATTTTAATTGTTTATATGTCATGCATTTTCTTAATGTCATTCTTGTAGGAAAAAAAATGTATTTTATAGTGTTATTGGAATGGTAATAATATTCTTGGAAAAATAAAAGATAGATCAAGGCTAGGTTGGACATGATTGACATGTGTATAAGGGAATAGTTGGAACTGGTGAAGGGTAAAAGGAGTACTTTTCTTCCTCTTCTATCTTGCACTCTATCTTGAAAGGAAAAATTACAATTTTTTATTTTCCTTAATAATGTAAAAGTTCTATAGGGGTATTTATAAAATATCAAAAATTTCATGTCAATGACTAATTCGAAGTTACAAGAACTAAAATTACATGAATTCCTTGTTATGATGAAATATTTGATGCATGTTTCATTCTATTGCATTCTGCCTCAAAATTTAAGACATGAATTAACCATACTTTACTTCTTTTTCAAATCCATATGTTTTAAAGATATAGACTCTGAGAAGTTTCCAATCATGAATAAGGAGGTTGTAGTCATATTATGTGAATTATATATATTTTTTTCGCCATAATTATTTGATATAATGGTCTACTTGATGGTTTACTTGGTTGGAGAGGTTCAACTACGTAGTCATGACAATTAAATATGGATGTACCTCATTGAATGGTATATAAAGATTTTGAATGGGTGTGCTAAGAATCGAATTCATCCAGAAGGTTTTATTGCATAATGATATATTATTGAAGAATCTATTGAATTCTGTACCAATTACTTATCATATTTTAATATCATTAGTCTCCCAAAGTCTTGTCACTTATGGTATACAGTATTTCCAGAAGATATGTTGTTACAGTTACCTTTATTGGGTTGGAGAAAGTGGACCATTACATTTTACATAATAGTGAAGATGTTGATCAATACATTGAATCCCACAAATAAATTCTTATATATTTGAATACATCAATTGATGAAGGATGGACATAAAATACACATAATCAATAGTTTATAGGAGGATCATATTTATAAGGAGTAATATGAAAATTTGAATTAAATTTTTTAACAACTTCAATGGCTAGCCAGAGGACCGAATTAAAATGTTATATCTTACACTAGTTTTGTAATCAATGATTATATGATCTATAAAAAATAACCCAATGACAACAGCACAATTCAAAACAGTGTTTCTATGCTTGCGGAGGAAGTGAAGCAAATATTTGGTTCCAAGTATAGAAATGAAATTTATGAATATATGTTATATTTTGTCATTATAGAAAAGATATATGAGTTGGATTATACAACATTTCAAGTCATGATTTTTCATTGCAAATGTGATTTTAATATGAGTGCAGTGATAGTTGATGAAATGGGATTTATGAAGGTGAATTTTAGTGTGGAAGGGGAAAATATGAGATGTTCATAAGGAAATCCCAAGAAAATAATGTATTTTATGTCTCAGATCCAAAAAAACAATAATTCATCGATTGTCGTTTTGGAAACTAAAAAAATATCATGTCAAATGAAAATTTAATCAAGTATAGACCTTTCATTTAGAGATCACTATTAGTTCATGTCAGTACCAATGTAGAAAATGCCTTTCACCTTAGAGGGGACCACAAAGAAGAGATTTGGATTCTTGATTGAGGAACCAAATCTATAAAACCTTCAAAAAAATAAAGATATTTCAATGAGAAGGTAAATATTTTTTAAATATAATATATTTTTCATCATAAAATTATATTCTCTCTACTGTAATAACATAATCTAAATTAAATGTTTAACTACTCGGGTAGATAATGTTTTATGAAAACAATGATGTTACCAATCCCTTGGAAGAATAAACTATAATAAATTTAACCTGTTGGGAAGATGTAAAGGTAATGTTGTGACATATTTTCACTATTTTATCACAAAATAATATAATGAAAAATTGACTTAATTTTCATTATTCCTTGAAGAGTTTGTTTATTTTAGAATATTTTTTTCCCTTTTTGATGCCTTTATACACCAAAACTTCCACATACTTCATCCCCCTCAAAACCTTTTCACCCCTACAGTCTTTCCATTTGTCACTTTCCTTCAAGTTCTCTCCATTTTTTTGCAGGAAGAGGAACGATGCTACCTCTTCTCAATCACAGAGCTAATCTTGATGTTTTCATAGTAAAATCATTTTCCATAGAATTAATTTATTGTTTAATATTTATTTTTAATTTATTTATTTTTAATATTACTCACATAAGAATATTCTTATTATATAGGTGGATTATTTTGTTCAAGTTGGGGTGGTATGTCCATATTTCATGCCCTTCTTCACCAAAACATCCCTAGAATTATTCTCCCACAATACCTTTTCACCCCTATAGTGTTGGTATTTATCACCATTCTTCAACTTCCCTTCACTACTCAATCATATGGTTAATATAGATGTTTCCATAGTAAAATAATTGTTTATAAAATTAATGTATTATTTCATATTTATGTTTTACTTATTTATTTTTATTATTAATCATATAATAATTTTTTACTTATATAGGTGGATTATTTTTTTTGAGTTGGGGAGTTTTTTTAAGCTACTCATGATCATGAGAGATTGGACTTCGAGCCTGCAACTAAGATAATGAGAATAAGGGAATGCATCATGAATTCATACTACCATTATTGGCACCGAAAACTATTCAGTTGAAGGTATATAAAATACATGGATCAATTCACATCTAGTTTCAAGTTATTACAGACCCAAATGGACTCATAGTCGCCCAAGAATCATCAAAGGGGTTTGTTTCTCAAAGCTTCTCTAAAGGGATCCTATGCCAGTGTGACTGTGAAAAGGGATGATGATACTCGTACGAATGTATGTACTTCACGGTGTCCCATTTCCTCTACTACAACCACCATGAGTGTCCTCCCTCCATTACTACAAGAACATATGTCCTTTAAAGCATCTCATTTCCTCCATAGAGAGCACCATTAGCATACTCCCTCCAATTCTATGTGAACATATTTCTTCTTTGGAATCCCATTTCCTCTGCAGTGAGCACCACGGGACTTTATCCTCTATTTTCGTGCAAACGTATGTCCTTTTCAGCAACCTTTTTCTTCTTTTCTATCCCCAAAACCCTTTTGACCTCCCCCCACTATTTTTTTTAAATAGCTGAATTTCCCCCCTTCATAACCATTTTTTTGTGACCTTTCTCCTTATGATCTCCAATTTTAAGAAGCACCCGAGCATTATGAATCTAGGAGAAAAATGGTTCACCCAAGGTACTGGAGCATTGAGAACTATGATTTCTTGTGTTGCTCATATCACTTTCTTGAAGGGATACCCTTCGTAAAGGCTTCCTACATTCACGAAGGAGGGATCCCTGTTGGATTGATCGAGGCTCTACAAAGCATTAAGTCTTCTTAGATCGCTCTTCTAATAATGAGATCATTTCCAAGGAAAGGTCATGCTCTAAAAATACACTTCCTTCACAAATAACCCTTCAAGAATTCACCTTCCTTCACAAAGCACCTTTCCTTCATGAAGATCCTTTTGTTGAGCCCCCTAGATTCACGAAACCCTTTACCACACGGCCCTCCAGGCTTGTGAAAAGTGATTTCAGGGTCCCACGTGGAGTGTTTCAGGTTTCCTTTCCCTACCTTATTCTTCTTCGCATAGGTACACAAACAACTATTTCTTCTTTGCATAACTACGTTATCATGGACCCTTAAATTGACCACTCCTCCACCTCACTCCCATCAGGCATTTCTTATGACATCCCTTCCCCAAGTGTGGATCGTACAAGTTATGTATGTACAAGGGATGAGGAGTGGGTCCTCATCATCCAAACTGCAGGACATTAAACTTCCAGGTACCTATGTCCTCAACACATGCTATTAAACTATGATCACTACAAGTGTGACAAGTCTGAGAGGGCCAGAAAGGGGAGTGTCAACAGTGCCCTCCCGCTCTCTCTCTCTCTATTTGGGTTTTGTCACCATGTGCGATTCTGGAAGCCTTCATGTAATCCCTAAACCACTTCCTTAGGCTTCCCTCCTTGAGTAAGTCCCAATATCCATCTCCCTAGTCCACTAGACATGCGTAATCCCCACACCATCTGTTGTGGTCAAACCTTTCATTACACGACCATCAGATCTATTTTTACCTCTTTTTTCTCATACAGATCATGAATCATGTGGTCTTAGAGTTACAGTGACCGCGAAATCTTCCTTTGGCCACTTACCACATGTAATGCCTAGCATGATTATGGGCCTCTAGCCATGCATAATCCCCTTTCCCCTCTCTACTGAAATATTTGGAATTTGATCCCTGTCTTTCAAATAGGGTACCTAGGAATCATCTTCGAGGATCAATCCCTTCACTATATACAATCCACCTAATCTAACTACTTCTCATTAGCTATCATTTGTCCCGAATGAAATTAAATATCAAGCCCCTTTCTCATTATGAACAACATGGGTTTTGATCCCTATCTTCTAAACAAGGTATGTAGGAAGTCTTCCCAAGGTTCAATCTCAACCAATGGTAAACTATGGTGATCCCTTCTAGGGACATACCCTTTGTATGTGACATCTTCCATTTTTTAGGATGCATCTCTCGAATTCGCCTCCCTGAGGTTTTCTAATCCACTCAGGTATCTAACCATGCATAAGTCCCACACTTCACCATAATCATCCAACCAAGAGTGACCCACATGTGAAAGACCACTAACTATGCATAATCCCTAGGTGCATCTCCAGGTATCTATCCTTTTTGTACACCTTGATTCTATTCTGCATCTGAAACTACATGAACTCTGATCTCTATCTTTCAAAAATGGTATATAGGAAGCCTATTTTAGGTTCAATCCCATCACCCATTTCCCATACTGATCTCTCCTTCAATCCTTTGTGTCTCAGGAATATTGTACCCCATCCAAGAGGTTCTACTTCCATTGGGTACTAATCCATACCTAACATTCTCATGGGCCACCTCCTTAGGTGTCTTATCGCCCCACCGAACTATGTAGACTTTGATTCCCAGCCACTGGGGTATGTATAATGCTTTCCTGAGGTTCAAGAACAATATTGTCACCTTCATATTGGTTCCACATCATTAATCCTCATCCTTCGACACATCCTCCATATCCATCTTGATTTTATCATGGCCTTCACATCCCAGTGAACTCACATCACCCACATGGGTAGCTAACCATGCATAAGCCCCACACATCATATCCATCCAACCAAGTGCTCCCCTCTTGTGATGGGTAGCTAACCATGTGTAAGCCCCAAATCACCCCTTCGAACTATGTGGGTTTTTATCCCTTTATTTAAAATAGGGTACATAGGAAACCTCATTAAGGTTCAATCCTAGACAATGGTAAATCTTGGTGTTCCCTTTCTTGGGTTGCGCCTCTTTGATCCATCCTTTGTGATGTCCAGATCAGTATTCACAGTGTGAAAGATTTCATTTTTATGACACACCATCCTAGGTCTGTCCTTATTGGTAATTCGGATCCATTCCTATTGGAAACATCCAAATGCTCCCTCATAGGGATGTACTTATCTGATCAACTTTAATAAGTGTTCTGATCAGTCCCATCCAAATCCACCAGACATTAAACTCACGGTATACCGCTAATTAAACATAGTAATATACATAAAACCTCATAGACATGCCTCCGGTATAAGTGCCTCACAATTGACGTGGGATTATTAAGGCTTATACACCCTCAAGAATCCCTCTGATAAAGTAGAATGCAGGTGTACCAATGTTACATTGTATATACATGGAAGCGATGCCCAATGCGACTACTCTCCTGATCGAAGGTTGTTGTCCTAACATGACCCTTTAGAATGTCCTGATAGAAGTATAATAATTAACCAATGTCCACAAAGAGATGGAATCGATAATAGATTCATGAAAAATGTATTTATCTATAAGGGAGACCCAGACTAGGTGATGAATTCTGAGAAGGAATCCATAGAAGGAGAGACCGACATCCCGTCATCACATTTCGATCAAAGAGAAAACATCGCTGAAGAAGTGATGTATGTCTCCTACACTTGGAAAGAAGGAATGTGGGGTACATTATAGTTATCACCATTAATAACATGCATAGTTGAACGCCCAATCAGAAAGAGTTGGAAATAGAAAATGGTGAACCTGACGTGAATCTTTTCCCCTACAATCATTGGGATTAGTAGCATTAGAGACATCAGTGTATAAGCATGTTGTCATATCCATATATCTGGAACTAGGTCCCACCAAGAAAATAATGGGTATGGCATGAAACTCACTGCAAATTGGGGTAATTAATCATTTGGAATTTTGGTCTATGAAATCATCTACTGTGGTTCACACTATCTATTCATAGAAGAGAGAAAAACACTGGGGTGGTGGGAACTGATTTCCTAATATCCATGCTTATAGATGAATCCTCTTTATTTATAAGACGAAATCTATAAGAAAGTAGCCCCCTTACACCCACAGATGTTGGGGAAGGAGAAATTCCAATGTTTCACTCTTGTACGTTTCCACCTCCACCACAACGTAATCCACAACCACAGCTACTAGATGCCCACACCTTGTCTTACCCTCAGAATTTATATAGAAAAGAGTTATTAACACTCTTATCTAATAGTACAAATGAAAGGAGATCGTCCCAATAAGGGATGTAACCTTATATATTTAGAGGATTCTATGAATCATTTTCACCACCACTCCCATGGGATGCATAGGGAGCCACTGCTCCACACTCTGACATTCAGCCATTTCAAGATCCTCTCATCAGAATGCTCCCACGATTCACTCCCCTACGCCAATGAATTAAGGTATTTATGAGTCATCCCAGCTATACATATAGCATAGGATCCACCATGGAGGGATCCCACTAGGTTGTGTTAATTTCAACATCTGTCTTCTGAGGAATATGAGGTATATACCCTTACACCGTCAGCCTTGGTTAAGCTGACCTGATTCCAACATCGGGCACTAGTTCAAGAGGATAAATGTTAGGGGTGTAATCTTCTATAGATTCAGTGGACCATTCCACCCTCATTGCATTCTATGAGGTCCCTGAAACTGAAAATCTAGGATTCACCCTCGCCTGATTAGGATCGAGGCCCTATCTGCCCCATGGGCAGGTTGGGTTGACTCATTCAGTTTCTAGCACATTCAGTGTCCATCACAGGCTGACCCATGACATTGAGATCTAGTACGGAGATCCTCTAAGTACAATCACCAATTCAAGTGGAGGCCCTCCCCATCTTATTGTAATACAACATGGAGGTCCTCCCTATGTTCTCACCAACTCTAGTGGAGATCCTCCCCACTTCAGCTTTCCCAACCTCGAAGGTCCTCCCTACACATCTAGCAACCATTAAAGAGGCCCTCCCCATACCAAAGATTATCAACATGGAGGTCCTTGCCATGTCCCATTCGATATCTTCCCAGGTTCTCCTCACACTACATATCTCCAGAGTAGAGCTCCTCTCCACTATCATAACCAACATGGAGGTCCTCGCCATGTTCTCATCTGTACTCATAGTGGTGGTCCTCCCCACTCTCACCGTAGTCTGAGCGGAGGTCATCCTTGCTTCAATGAAAACAGTTTTGGAGGTCCTCCCCATATCCCATAAATCTCATGTTGAGTCCCTCCCCACTCCAACGCCATCTCGTATGGAGGTTTCCCCCATGTCGAAGATCTCCATACCCTAAATAACGATCACGAGGCAGGAGGGAAAAAATTTTCCACTAAGGGAATAATCCTAAGAATTTTCAGATCATTGTCAATCTGGTTCTCTTTTCATATTCTAAAGCAGAGTATTATTCAATGATAGAACTTTCACCCTGATCCTCTCTATTAATTTTTGGATTAGGAACCTGACATGTTAGCTTTAACCTTTTGGAAATTGAAATGCACCAGATCCCGGAATCCCTCCACAGGTGCATGCCGGAGGAGGAATATTTGGGTCCTTTCTAAGGGCTCTCCATGCAGTCCTCTCTATAATCACTAGGATCATATTATACATAGACACAAGATCATAGAGAGTTTTTCTATGGACTGGTATATGATGAGGACTAGCCTGACCAAACGAAAATGATCATTGCCTTCATACATGAAGCATTGGTTGACACTCCATCCGAGATATGTCCTAGTGAGCAGCAGCCTGTTAGATTGTGTGTTATTCTCTCTAATGGCCAGTCCATTTTCACAACCATCTACATCAGGTCCATTTCTAGTCTAATGTACTCCTATCACAGGGTGTGAAAAAATCTAATTTCTATTTTTTTCTAGTGCATCACAGAGGCTCACCAAGGTCATCTCACTTGAAAAGCGTTATAGTTGTTTCAATCACATATTCTAGTTCACCTAATCTAATTAATTTTGGTTTTAATGTTATTTATTGAAAAAAAATTGGGGGATTTTTTAAATCATGTAATTAAAATTATGCAATGCAGAATTTAAATCTAAATGTAGATGCAGACAAAATGCATATTAGAATGAAAGGTCTTGGTCCAAGGTTTGATAACATGGGTTCATTCATTATTTATTTATTATATAAATTAAATTTGAGAATTAATTTTGTGAAACCATGTTAATGAATTACTCTCCAATGATTTATTGAGTGTGTGTTTTTAGCATGTGTCTGGCACACCAAACCACACCACCTCTAGTATTCAAGTAGGGTAACACCTCAACTGATAATTTTATTCTTACAAGACCCGGCTCAACCATATTCCATTTCATCCCTTATAGAAAAAAAATCCACTATATGAAGGGTTTTCCTAAGATAATAGAGTAAAAATTATTAATCAAGGAAAATAAATAGATTTCAAAATAGTGTCGTGGGGGATGATCGCCGCACTCGTGCAATATTCTCGCCTCCACCACAAATAAATTTAAAACATTTTCATTTTGAAGCATAATAATGAAGAAAACTCTAAAACTACCCCTGGGTTCAAGCCTTAGGCTCGTCACTTTCCATTTTAAAGTCATAGGAGATCACGATGGAATGATAGAAGAGGTATAATGAGATAATTAGAGTTTGAAGACAAATAAATATAGAAGAATAAAAGGGAAAAACTTTAATAAAAAAAGAGGAATGTGTTACATGTAAAATACAACTAAAATAAAAATGAAATAATGATATAAAATTCATAAATGTCTGTTAGCCTCCTCCACTTGGTGCCCCAAATATGTGGGGATGGGAAAAATGATTTGAGAGGTTGGAGATCCTCTCCTTTTATAGGGAGATTTATGTTCTCTTAAAGTTGACGACTTTTGGACCCATTAAATGGTCAAATCATGCATGGTACCCTTCATGAACATTGTTCCACATTTTCTTATGCGTCTCCTCTAAAAAATTCAACTCATTTGGACACCAGATTTTGGACTTATGAATTTTTTATTGGAAAATTTATTTTTTGGATGAAGATTCAGGGAAACTCCCTTCAAAAATATTTCGTTCAATGACCACCTTAATGGATTCAAAACTCAATTTAATTTAATGTAAAAACATGCATATATATACTTTTTACATTACATATGTATAACCTCAATTTAAGGAGTGTAGGTTGATATGTTATTCAGTTGTTTGGTGTGATCCATGTTGTCTACCTTGAAAAGTTTTTAACTTCATTTGATTTTTTAAGGCCACTAGATGCTCAAATCATCCTCTGGTCCAGAAGATAAAGATGAAGTAAATTAACTAAGGATTTCCAAAAAAATCACTCAATTTGGAATTATATTTTTACATAAATGATCAAAATACCCTTAATGTAAAAATATGTAAAAAACATAAAGAATAAAGCACTTTTCATAATTTTTCCCAAAACACATCATAAATCCCAAATTGATCCATATAATATCAAATTGATAATTTTGGAGGATTAAAAAAACTAAAATACAAAAAAATATGTGTAAAATATTTGCTCAATCAATTCCCCCACACTTTAAACATGTTTTTCCTCAAGTATAAAATCTCATCATTAAATTTCAAAGGATAAAAATGTTATTAATATTCCAATTACAAAGTAATAAAATAAAACAATTTTCAATTCCAAAAATATTTAAAAAAATCCACATAGAGTTTCAATTTAATTTATCATTTTTAAAATAAAAAATCAATTCAAATATTTCAATTTTTCCCTTTGAAGAAAGATGAAACTTCTCCTTTCATTTATTCAAGCTACTTAATTAATTATTATTAAACACACCCAATCATGAATTACCTCACCATTAAATCTTTCCTCTCATATCTCATGATAAAAATCAAGTACAGTTATTATCATATCAAGAGAACATGATCCATATCCATAGTCTTGTAAATATACTACTTTCTTAACTTTGTAAAGAAAAAAGACACATAAAATCATGAGGACTTGAAATAAAGGTTAAAATGACTCTTAGGATTAAGGTTGGTAGAATTTGATTCTTTAAATATTAAGGATCAAGGAGGAGTTTTATCTATTAATTACAATTCATGGTATAAAAATGTGCTATAAAGTTCTCCCCTTCAATGTAGTAACACTCACTTCCCCCTAAAACTCAAAGTAAGGTCATGGTTAGAGTAAAGCATAATGAATGATTAATGCACCCTCATGATGATTTTTTTTTAATTTGTAATTTTTTTCCAAATGATATGATTAGATCAAACCTCACATCCATAACCTAGAAAACTTCAATTATAATATTATCGGTTTGGAAAATAGTTATTTTTGGTTCTAACAAATCACAACACATTTTTCTCTTTTCTTAATTTTTTTGTCATTTTTATTTCTATATTAAATAGGAGAAAAACAATATATTATAATGAATGATTCCAAAACATTTTACAGTTCCCACAATAGCACCCCACATTTTTTCCTTACAATGTAAATAATCACTTCCACCATGACTCCCTTCACCCCCACACTTCAACTTTAAAATATCATGAAAATACTAAGAGTATCATAAGAATGGATAAAAATGGATTTAAACAAGGATCATGCCTATAAAGGTCATTCATGGATTCTATGGGCTAAATAAGGATTGTTGTCAATGTGGTTATTAAGGATAAGGTATTTTCAAAGGATGTCTTAATCATTTTAAATGTGTTTTTGCATAGTCCTAGATTCGACATGATCAAATGCTAGTTCTAGTTGGTGACATGTCCCAAGATCGCTCAAGAAATATATTCAAGAATAAATAGAAATTACTTTGTCTATAAATACTCTCAGGAATAATACATATGATATTGTACAATCACTCAGTGAATTATCAGTAATAAAAAATAAATTCTCATGAATTTTAGATATTAAAATCATAAAAAATTGTAGAAAAATTTCATTTACATAAATCAACTAATTACCTTAAATCATGAGTCTTATTTTTAATATCCATGATTCGATTTAGACATTAAATTTTCCATTTTACTTAATAAATCTCATTAATATAGAAATCTAAAACATGTAATCATAGGATTAATAAGAAACTCATGTCTCTTAAATAAGTCAAGTCAAGAAATAATTCCAATGTGGGTATACAATTCTTATCATTAATGCTCAAACATGTTTTGGAACAAAAAATTTAAGGATTTTAAAATTTTATACAATAAAAATAAAAGCCCTTTCCCATGAAACTTTGTATTACTCTTCCACTATTTAAGGATTACCTTTCCCATTTATGAACCTACAAAAGAGAATTACTCGCTTAAGAACAAGGATCATGTTAATAAAGATGAAAAATATAAAGAGGTGTGGGTCGTATGCAAGATTAATCTAAAAAGTAAATTGAAATATAAGAAGCATGTAAAAATAAATCTATGTATAATCCCCCAACTGGGCCCTAAATATTTACTGCCTCTAGTTGGAAGTACCAGCTGTTATCCAAAGTCTGATGGTGGGTGAATTTTCATGGACTTGAACCACTGCATGTAGCCTTTCCTAGCATCCATATTTGTTTTCTTGTTGAGGTGGACTCCATGGATAGAGTACACAATATCCTCCCCCTTTATAATATGGTACAGCTTGAATGGCGGGGGTATAATGAAGTATGGAACCTCCTCTTATTTTTTTTCTACTTGTAAAACCATCTTACCTTCCAGTGATGGCCTCATGGGGGTTCAGCCTCTTGTCTAATTTCCTCATGCCCATAAACTTGGATCTCTTCATGATGGGGATCCTCTAATATACGATTATTGAATTCAGAGAGCTCCATATGTTCCCCAATAGGTTCATTTCTAGTTTCTTCTTCCTCCTCTAATGTATAGCATAGAATGTCTGATTTTGTATAATAAAAACAAGAGAGAGTGATGTTCAATTCATATTCAATAAAATAAAAATATATAGAGTCAAATAATGCTTCAACTCCCTTAGTTCATTTAGCTTCAATATCTACCTCATTGGTAAGTGCCTCTTGGACGAGACTCTCTGAGGATGGAGGAAGGTAGTGAGAATCCTCCATTTTTACATCAAATTCCACCACTTGGGTGGTGTCTTCCATTAGTGGTGTTGTCTCTTCTTCTTTTCAAGGTTTGGGGTGATAAAGAAGTTCCTCACATTCATTACAAAATTCATCCAACTCATGTTGATCTCCCACATGTGTATCAGTAGGCAATTTGTCCTCCTTTTCATCTATCTGAGGTAGAATTGATTGAGTTTGGACGAATTATTCTTTAAGTACCTCCACATTTAACTCCTCTGGTTCTTCAATGATGAGTGGTAAAATTTCTTTCACCACTACCTCAGATTATTTTTCCAGTTTTGGGTCGGGATGCTTTATTAATGCATGAAAATAGACAATTGCTCTTTCAATTTTCCCCTCCAAATCATCCATAGTATTTCTCATCTTATCCACTTGATCATTTAGATCTTTATAGTCCACCTCGGGTTGTTGATATTGCACCTGTAGGTAATCTTCCCATGCATAATAATTAGAATTTAAATACATCATGAAAAAAATTATTTTTTTTATAAGAAAATAAAAATATTAACAAAAATATGAGTTTTGAAAAATTGATTAAAAAATTTTCTTAGCTCCCCAACAACGAAGACAGTTTTCATGTATGCCAGTCATAGGGCATGGAAAATGCAAATTTATATTCCTAATGTAGCACAGTGGCTGACCAGGGTCATATCAATTGAGGAGCATTGCAGTTGGCTCAATAATTTATTATATTTCAACTATTATAATTTTTTTGGGGTTTTTTAATATTTATTTAAAATGAAGTTTTTAAGGATTTTTTAAAAAAATCAATTAAAATAATTAATTGAAAACATTAAATATAAATGCATATGCATATGCAGAGAGAATGAAATTATGGATGAAAGGTCTTGGTCCTAGGGTTAGATAACACAGGTTAATTCATCATTTTATTTTTTGTTTAAATTCTATTTTATAATTCATTTAGTGAAACCTCAATAATGAATTAATGTCCCTTGATTTATTAAGTGTGTGATTTTATCATTCTTCTGGCACACCAAACCACACCTCTTCCAATAGTCCAATAAGGTAACGCCTCAACTAATAATGTTAAACCTACAAGAGACGGCTCCACCATATTCCATTTCAATCCTCATGAAAACCACAACTCCACCATATGAAGTTTTTTTATAAGACAACAGAGGGAAAATGAATTAATCAACGAAAAGAAATGGATTTGGAAATAGTGTTGTGTTAGACGACCGTTTCACCCGTGAAATTCCCATTAATCCATCACAAAGAGATTTAAAGATTTTTAATTGAAGCACAATAATAAAGAACATCATGAAACCTCCCCCATGGTCAATCCTCAGGTGAGTCACTTTCTATTTCAAAGAGAGAAGAGATCATGATGGAAATAGGGAAGAGAGAGAGTGAGAAAATTAGATTTTGAAGACAAATAAATATGGAAAATGAAATGGAAAACAATTTAATGTAAAAAAATATAAATGCATTACATGGGAAAAGAAAACTAAAATAAAAAAGAAAAAAAGTAATAAAAATACTAAATGGCCCTTGGCCTCCACTCTTTGGTGCCCCAGTGTCATGGGTATCAGAAGGAATGTCATTCTTGGTTGACGTGTTACCCTACTTGACTACTGGAGGATGTGTGGTTTGGTGTGCCAGAAGTATTATAAAATCACACACTTAATAAAACAATGGAGAGTAATTCATTAATTCAGTTTCAATAAATGAATTATCAAATTGAATTTAAATAATTAATAAATTATGAATGAACCCATGTTATCAAACATCGAACCAATACCTTTATTTCTAATATGCATTTTGTCTGCATCTATATTTAGATTTAAATTCTACATTCCAAAATTTAAATTACATGATTTCAAAAACCCCCAAAACCACTGTTTAAAATAAAAAACATAAAAAAAGAATTATATTAGTTTAATTATAATTAATGGTTGAACCAACTATGATTCTCCTCAAGTGAGATGACCCCGGTCCGCCCTTATGTTGCACTAGGAAAACATAAAAAAATTCTTTTACCATGCCCTGTGATATGTGTGCGTCAATTATAATTCAAATTCAACAAATATAATTATTATTTTTTAGTTTATTTATTGGAAAAAATTGTTTGGGGGGGGTTTGAAAACATGTAATTAAAATTATGTAATGCAGAACTAAAATCTAAATGCAGATGCAGACAAAATGCAGATTAGAAAGAAAGGTCTTGGTCCAAGGTTTGACACCAGAGGTTCATTCATTATTTATTTATTATTTAAATTAAATTTTATAATTAATTTAGTGAAAACTCATTAATTAATTAATATCCATTTATTTATTGAGAGTGTGATTTTATCATGCACCTGGCACACCGAACCACACCACCTCCAGTAGTCATGTAGGGTAACACCAAAACCGAGAATGTTATTCCTACAAGACCCAACTTCATCGTATCACGTTTCATACCTTATATCAACCCTAACTCAATCATATGACGTTTTTTCCTAATAGAACAGAGGAAAAATTATTAATCCATAAAAATAAATTGATTTGGAAATAGGGTTGTGGTGAACAATCATCGCACCCATGCAATATTCCCACCTCCACCATAAAAAGATTTAAAAAAATTTCAATTTCAAGCACAATAATGAATAACATCGTGAAAACTCTCCCAATTCCAAGCTTATTGTTAGTCACTTTCCATTTCAAAGTGAGAAGAGATCATGATGGAAATAGGGAAGAGATAGAATGAGATAATTAGATTTCGAATAAAAAGAAATATGGAAGAAGAAATGGGAAACACTTTAATAAAAAAAGATGAATGTGTTTCATGTAAAATAAAACAAAAATAAAAAGGAAAATTAATAAATAAGATTCCTAAATGGCTCTTGTCCTCCTCCCCTTCATACCCCGAATGTGTGGGGATGGGAAGGAATGATTTTAGAGATTGGAGCTCCTCTCCTTTTATAGGCATATTTTTTTTCTTCAAAAGTTGATGTGTTTTGGACCCATTAAATGGAAAACTCACATGTGGTCCCCTTAATAGAAGTTGTTTTCCATTTTATTTAGCATATTCTATAAATATTTCAACTCACTTGGCTATCTGATGTGGGAGTTATAAATTATTTATTGGAGGTTGTTCTTTTGGATGAATCTTCCAAGAAGGTTCCTTCAAAAATATGTTATTTAATGACCACATTAATGGATTAAAAACTCCATGTAATTTAATATGGAAACAAGAATATATATCATTGTTCTATTCTAGTTTTAATCACTTAAATTTAAGGAGTTTAGACTGATATGTTCTTCGATTACTGTGGTTTGTTCCATGTTGTCTTCCCAGAAAAGTCTTAAGCTTCATTGATTATTTATGGCCTCTAGATGCTCAAATCAGCCACTAGTACAGAAGATAAATATTAATTAAATTAAAAAAATTATTTCTTAAAAATAATCACCCAATATGGAATTATATTTTTAAATAAATGACCCAAATATCGTTGATGTAAAAATCTGTAAAAAATCCAGAATTAAGCACTTTTCACAATTTTGTTCAAAACTCATCATAAATCCATAATTGATCCATATAAGCTCAAATTAATAATTTAGTTGGATTAAAAAAATTAATATTAATACAAAAAATGCAAAAATTATTAGCTCTATCATGATCTCCCATCCACCCCCAATCGAGGAATGGGGCTACTAGATGCCAAATCCCACTTCTAAACAGAGAATCTTGTAGGACATTCTCTTGATGGACCACATCCCTGAGATTTTATGGAAAATTGCGACTCCAAACATCATCATCCTAGAGTCTCTCACCCACGATGAAGTCTTCTGTTTCCACTAGGCTCCCTAGGCAATGTACTTACTTCTTCATCATCATTGAATGGATTATCCAAGAATCCATGATCTTTGTGATGACATTAGCTAGCAGTGTTGCATGGTTGAACTGGTCGCACTTCCTATCACTTAGAACCATGCATCTCTTTGTTATCACAAAAACCTTTAGCAGCGATGCATTCAAAGCTTTACTTTTCTCCAAATAATTATTTTTGAGGCCTCCCCACATGTCTAGATCTATGGTTGGGGACAATATGAAGCTCTCCACATGAATCATATCCTACACCAACCTAACTGGTCGGGTGATATTGAAGATAAACAACTAGGTGTAGTCTTTATGAACATGACTAACCTCAATATACTTAAGGGGGACACTGAGATATGGGTCATTGAATACAACCTACCCCTGAATGTAGGGAAATATCTACTAGAACCCCCAAGTTTCGTTACTCTCCAGCAAAGTCACTTGCTTGGTCTTGTTAAACCTTCGTGAAGACCCCAATAAGGTAAATAGACACTTTAGGACCATTAAGCCCTTTAACCCACCTATCTTTACATAGAATATGAAAGATGGTCTCAAGATGATCGTGCTACTTCAACAGCTCACGAAATTAGAATAAGATCATTCATGAGCTCCTCACTCAGTGCCTTTGTAGAACAACACCCAGACTATGATGATCCTCGATATGATCCCATCCAACCTCCATCAGTGCATTAGGGGAAACCAAAGGTTCTTCTCGATGAATTTTCTCTCATTGATCCCAAAAACTCTACACATCTCAGCAGGGCAGAGTCCAAAGTTTAAAGAAAATGGCCATGGTATACATCACCGAATCCACCTTAGCTAGGAAAGAATATTATTTGAGACTCAGAACTAAAATATGTTTCTACATAGCTCAGATTGCTATTTAGGTTATTCCGACAGTCACTCTATAGGCCATCCCTCTTGTAGTTCCTTGGTTTGTTCCTGTAGCTTCCCCATGAGCTGCCAATCTGGATTATCGTGTTGAAAACCCCACCAACACACTAATGGTTGGGAATCCTCACCGTTATAGGAAACCCCACTATGAGGATCCAATAGATGGTCTAATTTCATAACTTGAGGCTCCCAAAACACAGCAGCTGCCAATCCCACCTGATTACAAGCTGTATCTAACATGGGTAGATGATATTCCAGCACCCATGGATTTCAAGAAACCCACGTTCTCCCCTTTAAATGGGATGCGTGACCTGCTTTAGTATCTATCCCACTTTATGTTAATATGTGGACCAATTCTAGGAACTCTAGCAGAGCAGGAAGCCACCAAGCTCTACTGTTTCATATAGACACTAGAAGTATCTGCATTTATCTGGTACAAACAGCTACCCATTGGGTCCATAGATGGTTGGGAGGATCTACGCATACAATTTATTTATCAGTTCAACTCCACCACTCACAAGACCAGTATTTTTTACCTCCTCGAGTGAAAACAATGGCAATATGTGTGCATCACAGAAATTATCACTAATTAGAAATTCCTCATGTATTCACTTGGAATCTGTCTAACTCAGGAACAACTACTGATGATGTGTGTAGGGAATGTGAAGACTGAATTATTCCCATCCCTCATCACATATAACTTCCCAAGTGGATTTCAGGATTTCACTAACAAGGCTTAACACCTATATAAATCCTTGAAATAGGATAAATAATATTTCCCATTGCCTCCCATATCTCATACAAAAAGATCCTCCAAGTTTGAGACTACTGTCATCGTAGAGGTAGAGGCCCCTTGGCCACTAGAGTTGTTACTAGCATAGCCATCTCTACAGCCTCGTCGAGGGCCACAGCCTCAGGATCAGTATCACCCACCTCAGAATCGACAGGCGTCGCCGTATAATGAACCACCACTACCCAAGTGAGATAACTAGGTTATACCTCCCCACCGGTCTCCAACCCCTCATCAAGGCTAGGTTCCTAGTGTCCTTTTCCCAAATAGGGGAAATCAGACCTAATAATTTGAAAAAGCACTGGCCCCCAATTATTTCTGGAGCGCCTTGGATCAAAGGATACTAAAGTTTCCATAATTTAGGAGAACCCAAGAGTCAGATCTCACTAATCTCCCCATCTAATACCCTTATCACTGATTCCTTGGATTCTGAGGAGACCACTCTTTTCTCTCTAATGAAACTTGATTCTGCAGCTATTATTTCTCTAGATGCGGGTCCCAGTTCTTCGTACACCACACCTATAACCTTGCCTCTATCCCAATTATTATGAATTCTCTACACAATATCCTCCAACTCAAGTATATGTCAATTTATAAGCCATGTTTTAGTAAGGAAGATAATGTCACATGGGGGAGGAGATAGAGATTACTTCAAGAGTTGTAGTAAATCCACCTAGGGAGGTTTCCTTTGAGGCCAATATTTTCCTTCTTCCAATGAAACTCCCCAAGAAACTATTTACACATCATCCTTATGATTTTTCTCCTCACTAACCTCTTCACCCTAGGATCTATCCAAGTTTTCATAAAAGCGGAATCACTCTTCCATCTGATCCACTAACAACATCAGGGGTATGTCATGTTCAGTAGAATCCTCACTTGATTAATCATTGGATTTTTTGTACCCTAAGAGTGAACTACTTCCACGAATTCTATTATGAATTTTCTCCCCATGGTTGGGGCCGCATTAAAGAAACCTTTTTGTGAATCTGAGTTCCCCCCAACTCCAACACATACTTGTTCAGGTTCTCCTACAGGTTGTTGATGTTAAGGACTTGTCTGCAGGTGTCCCATTCTTTTTAGGCCTTTAGATAGACAGAATCATGGGGAAGCTCCACCTATTTCAATTTCTTCCCAGAAGCCTGAGGGGTGTCTTGTGAAATCCCCTCGATGATTCCCCTATATTAAGGGTCCTCCCTGTCAGAGCCACTGGGTTTGGCATTATTTCCTTTCTTTATTCTTCACCTCCAATAGGTTCTACTTCATAGTTTGTTTCCATTTCTTCTATAGCCTCATCATCATTACACAAATCGTTAATACCCTCATGATGTCCCCTTAGTGCTACTCAATTTTGACTTTGAGGCATGGGGACTAACTCCTTACTATCCTTGATTGTTGGATGCTTTAGTGTCTCACCCAGATAAGCAGCTACCCAACTCTGTGCATACTCATGAATTATCCTGAATATAGGGGTTGGAAGTGGAAACTCATTCCATATATTCCCATCCTTCCGTGTGAACATAATTCAAATCTTCCTCATCAAACATGGGTGTTCTTCATGAGGCACCCCCAGATACACCTTTGAAGTCAACCTCAGCATGAATTTGAACTGTATTGTGAATCCTTGTGGGGTATATGGATTATATATTGGTTCAAAAACCACCAGGACCACCAGAACTCCACCGCAAAGGGAAAAAAAATATGACTGATATCTATGGTGTATGTGCCTTCATCGATAAATAATAAAATTGTCATAGGGAATGGATGGAAGAAGAATTGGTCTACTTGGCCTATATTATTCAGCATGGACATTGGACCCATCATGAGTGGAAGACTCCCCAAAATGTTCTAAATTTCTAGTCAGAAGATTGGCCTGAGAGGATATATGGAATTGAGTTATATGTAACCCCCCAAGTGCACCACAAACCATATATACAATAAATTGAATGGCCCGCACATGTGCAACGATCTCTTCCACTGGATGATGTTCTGAAGTAACTTGTACAACTTCTCCAGCATAGGAATCCCTAGATTAATGAATTTCTTAGAGGCCAACATCACCTCCATGATGAAAGTGGTCATTCGGGCCCCCATGTGTGTTCCACTCATTGGAAACATCCCTCCACAGATGAGTTCCGAAATGATTCTAGGTAGCCTGACTATTAGTCCTTTATCATATTTGATATTGTATCCCCATAGTTTATAAGGGATATCCTCCAAGATCCACTAGTAGGATCTATACCTACCACATTGGGCTCCCTTTGGATAGATGCAGGGCCTCGTTGGTAGTTTCTGCACTAGAAAGTTCAAAAATTAGCCAAACCACTACTAGAAATGGACATCCCTAGTGTTCTGTTTATCATTGTTTGAGCCATACACCAGTTTCGGCAATGACTTTGATTGAGGTGGAATCTGTTTTTCATCCTCCCATGAATTCTCAGTGGGGAGGAACTCATCATACATGCCCCCTAGAAGTAGGATGCCTAAGATCTTGTAGGGGTCTGAGAGGCTGATTCCATCCTCCCTATGATGCAGATGAAATGTGTTTTTATCTAGTTACCAACATCTTAGCAACTCTGGTATGATTTTATTTTATTTGAGATACATGGAATTGGGAATCCCATTTTACTTCATACAGTCTTACTTACCTCAGCACCATTTCAAATTTTGCATAATATGCACACATTTAGTAGGCCAAATCCCACTCCTTTATGATGTTTCCTCCATGGAAAAGATCCTAGCCATATGTACACCCTTTATCTATGTTCTCCAGACCTAACATGATGATATTTTGTACTAAAACAGGTATACCTATTTTTCCAACACATTTCAATCGATTTTTTTGAGATTATTATAGAGTCACTGCATTGTGATAGGGGTATGGTCTATCCTAGTATGGTTGTTAGTATCTCTGTACCACTTATGTTTCCCTTGTGTGCCCCTAAACGAATAAGTTGTATCATCTATGCTTTCCCCTATAATGAAGATGTCATATCGCAATCCAAATACATACAGTGGAAACCACATTCATAATGGGTTGTCCTTCTGGTAATTTGATAGCATCATCGTCAACAATTTATGGTCTGAGTGGCTCTGAACATACTCATTGATTAGAATGTTGTTCTCCATTTCGTCCCTCTGAGAGGCATCAACAAGAACCTCTTGAGCATCCATGAGAATAGGATTTAGAGAGTTTTCTGAGTCATTTCACGTAGGTCGGTCATGACTATTCTTCAAAAAAACTATATACTGAAGAAATAGTTCATGGAGAAACCCTTCCTTGAAATGCATCGAAAAGTAATAACAAAACTCAATGCACAAATTTTCTGGAAAGTGTCTGTGGAACACAAGACCGAGAAACCAAGTTTGTGAAGTCGTATTTGTGGGAAAGATCACTTTATGAAAAGAGATCTTTGAAAAATTCATTTTCAAAGATCCAGTATAGTCAATTGGTCTGTCACGCACTATTTATAGGGGATGCTCAACTAGAGCTTCATGGAAACCTTAACCCACTAGATCTCCACGATGCATCGTGACTAATACGATCTATGATCTAGCATCACAATCCCACCACACAACCCACATTTGTGACCTAAAAGGTTTTATGGAAATTTACCCTCAGAATTTGACCCTCATTTTCCTTTGGCTACCATTTTGAAGGGGGTATTTGTTGGCATCAAAAATCATTCCTTTGAAGATGTAAAAAAGTCATGGACAAATTAATGGATTGTTCAAAGTTATACCGGGCCCAAATGATCTCAGAATCCCCCAAAAATCATCAAAATGTTCTATTTCTCAAAGTTCCTTAGTGGTGATCCCATGCCAGTATGACCGCAAAAAAGGTTGATGATACATGCATGAATGTATGTTCTCCATGGTGTCCCATTTCCTTCACGGTGAGCACCGTGAGCATCTGACCTTTGCTTCTGTGTGAACGTTTGTCCTCTGATGCATCCCATTTCCTATATGGCGAGCACCGTGAGTGTCTTCCCTCCCATTCCATATGAACATATGTCCTCCACGACATCCCATTTCCTCTATGGTGATCATCATATGTTTCTTCCCTCTTCTTTTATGTTAATGTATATCATTTTTTGGAGTCCTTTTCTTTTGTTGAATTCCCCACGACCTTTAAAAACCCCTATTTCCTATAAATATCTAACTCACCTCCTTCATAACCATTGTTTCCATGACCTTTCACTTTCTAAGAATCTATTTCACGAAGCTACCGATCATCATGAACCTGAGAGAAAAATTAATCACCCAAGGTATTGGAGCATTAAAAACCATACTTTCTTATGTTCATAATAGACCATAATTATAGGGATGCCCTTCATTAAGGCCTCCTCTATACAAGAAAGAGGGAGCCCCTTCAGATTTCTCAAGGCTCTGCAAAGCATTAATCCTTTATAAAGAACTCTTATAATAATGAGACCTTTTCAAAGGTAAGTTAATGCTAGGTGAATACCCTTCCATCATGAATCAACCTTCCTTCATGAATCCCCCTTCCTTAATGAAGAAACTTTCCTTCATGAATATCCTTTTGTTGACACCCCTGCCTTCGCAAACCCCTTTCCCACACAGCTATCTAGGATTTTGCAAAGTCGTTTCAGAGTCCCACGTGTGGTGTTTCATGTTGAATTTCCCTATTTTATACTTCTTCTCATAGTTATGATAATAACTATTTCTTCATAGCATATCTAAACTAACATTGACCCTTCAATTGACCACTCTTCCACCTCACTCCCATTAGGCAGTTCTTATACCTTCCCTTCCCCAAGTTTGGGTTGGTAAAAGTTATGTATGTCCAAGGGATGAGGAGTGAGTCCTCATCGTCTGAGCCACATAACGTTAAACTTTCAATAACCTATATCCTAAACACATGATAATAATTTATGATCATTGTATTTGTGACAAGTCCAAGAGGACAAGACAGTGGATTGGCACCAACGCCCTCCCACTCTCTCTCTCTCTCTCTCTCTTTCCCTTTGGGATTTTTTTTCCATCTATGCCTTGGGAAGTCCCTATGTAAGACTTGAAATACATCCTCATGCTTCCCTCCTGGATTAAGCCCCAATATTTATCTCCCTATGCTTCTAGCCATGCGTATGCCACACACCATCCCTCATGGACACACCTTTCAGAACATGACTATTAGGTTTGTGTTACCTATTTTTTTCTCACACTGAGCATGACTCATGTGGTCTTAGAGTGATAGTGACTATGATATCTTAATTGGGATACTAACCACATGTAATCCCCAGCATGATTATGGGTCTCTAGCCATGTGTAATTCCCATGACCCATTCCACTGAACTATATGGACATTGATCCTAGACTTTGATCCTGGTCTTTTAGACAGGGTGTGTAGGAATCCACTACAAGGTTCAATCCCTTCACTCTCTACAATCCACCTATTCTAAATAATTCACATAGGGTCACGTTGGTCCTGAATAACATTAAACTTTGAGCCTCTTTCCCATTATTAATTATGCATGTTTTGATCCCTATCTTTCAAAAAGGGTATGTAGGAAGCCTCCCCAAGATTCAATACCAACCAATGGTAAACTTTATTGATCCCTTTGAGGTGTGTACCCTCCTGATGCAACATCATCCCTTTTTGGGATGCATCTCCTAGATATGCCTCTCTAAGGTGTTTTGATCCACCCCAGCAGCTAACCATGCATAAGCCCCACAGTCCACCATAATCCTCCAACCCAGAGTTCCCATCTTATGAGGGGATTCTAACCACATAGAATCCCTTGGAGAATCTATGGATGGTTGTACTTTTTATAAACCCCAATTTTATGCCCCATCTAGAACTACATGAAATTTGATCCCTTCCTTTCAAACAGGTTATGTAGGAAGCCTTTTAGAGGTTCAATCCCATCACCCATTTCCCATCCTTATCTCTCCTTCGAGCCATTGTGTATTAGGAAGATCATTCCCCAACCCATAGGTTCTACTTCTTTTGGTCCCCCATCCATACGTTTCATTCTAATGGTCTTCCTCCTTACGTGTCCCATCAACCCACTAAACTACATGCACTTTGATTCCCATCCACCAGGAAATGTAGGAACCCTCCCTAAGTTTTAATCCTAATACTATCACCTTCACCTCAGTTCCACATCATTCATCTTTATTCTTTGACACTTCCTCCATATCCATCTTGATTTTATATGGGTCACCACATCCTGGTGAACTCGCATCATCCACACAAGTAGCTAACCATGCATAAGCCCTACTCATCATATCCATCCAACCAAGAGTTCCCCTCTTATGATAGGAAACCAACCATGTGTAATCCCTAAATCACCCCTTTGAACTGTGTGTGTTTTAATCTCTATCTTCTAAACAAGTTACGTAGGAAGCCTCCTTGAGGTTCAATCCCATCCAATGGTAAGCCTTGGTGTTTCACTTTTTGGGGTGTGCCTTCCTGATCTATCCTTTGTGATGTCCAAATAAGCCTTCACGGTTTGAGACATTACCTTTTCAAGACATGCCATCATGAGTCTATCCTCATTAGAAGTTCGGATCCATCCCTCTGGTAAACCTCCTAGGGATGTACCTATCATATCCACTTTCATAAGTGTTCTGATCATTTCAATCTACCTATTCTAGATGTTAAACTCATGGTATACCCCATGTTAAACATAGGAAGCCGAGGAAAACCTCAGAGACATGCCTCCAGCATAATTACCCCATAATAAATGTGGGCTTACTTAGGATTTTTGCCCTTTAAAAGCCCTCTAGTAAAGGAGAATTTAGGTGTACCATTGTTCTAGCGTCTCAACATGCCAGTAATTCCCAACATGACTACTCTCCTGCCCAAAGTTTGCTTCCTGAATTTAAACTTTAGAATGTCCTGATAGAAGTAGCATAATTAACCAGCATCCATAAATATATGGCACCAATAATAGTTTCACAAAAAAATTATTAATATCTAAGGGAGACCCGAACTAGGTGATGAATTCTGAGATGGAATCCATGGAAGGAGAGACTATTATCCCATCATCCTGTTTCGATCAAGGATAATATTTTGTTGGATAAGTGATTAATGCTTCCCACCATTGGAAATAATGATTTAGGTGTAAAATATAGTCGTCGTCATCGACAAACTAATTGGTAGTATGTCCCAATGGAAATCCTCAAAAATAACCATCATAAAAAGGTGAATTCTTACCATTTATTTAATTAATTTTTTCATCATTTTATCAACTATTTTTAGGTTAATTTCATTTACATTTTTATATGATACATAATTAGTTTGTTTCAAAAATATTTTTGGAAGTCATATTTTTCTTCCAACTATCTGTTACAAACCACAAAAGAGATAAAATGTTTCTTTTTATCAATGTTACCATGCATTCAATTGACATTATCTGTCAAAATTCCATCATTGTATATTGAGTCGATGTTCTTATCCAAGAAACCATTCTCATTGACATCTAGAAGAGTACAAGAAGATAATGTTCCCATTGTGATGACTTCTCATGATATAATGAGCACTTGATCTTCCTGTAATCCTCTCGAATTCAATAAAGAGAAAGGTTTTTTGGATAAAAACATAGATTCAATATGTAGTGTTCAAAGTTAGAAAAATAAATTCAATGTAAATAATGGTAAAATTGATAGTTAGGATTGTTTTGATAATTTGGGATGTGTAGGAATCATTAACACCACAGTCTGGCACACAGTGTGACTGGTATGACTTCAATTTCTTCGTTCTATTTAAAATCGAGATTAATTTTAGTAAAAAGGACAACTGAAATACTCAAAACCAAAAAAACATTTTCATATTATTTTGATACTTTATAAAAAAATCCATTATTCATTTTTGATATGTAGGAATCATTCACACATCAATCTGATACATGATTCTCTCGGTATGACTCAATGTGTCCATTATCAATTTAAAATAGACATTTTAATTAAAAAATTATCACTCATTGAAAACCATGAAAACATGATCATAATTAATTGATAATTAATGAAATTAATTCATATTTTATTTTTTATATATAGTAATTGGTCTCACATAAAACTGATACATGATATAATTAGTATGAGTCAAAGTGTGTGTTGCAAGTTTAAAATGAAATTTTAGTTAAAAAGACCAATGATGTACTCAAAATTGATAAAACACATTTGGATTGTTTTGATACTATAGGAAAATTAGACATATGTCATTTGTGACATCTATCAATCATTGGAACCTCCATATGATGAGTGGTGTGACCAGTATGACTAGAAGTACATTTTTTACTTAGAACTGACATCAATTTTAGTAAATAGGATAATTGTGCTACTCAAAACCAATAAAATTCATTATTATTGTTAATATACTTTAGTAAAAGGATCCATATGTCATTTTTGACATGTAGGAGTCAGTTTTACCTCAATTTGATACACGATGTACCCAATATGAATCAATATGTCCGTTATCATTTTAAAATTGGAATTTTAGTTCACAAGGTATCACTCATTAAAAACTAAGAAAACACACATTTATTTTACTGATAATTTAGAAAATCTATTAATAAGTCATTTTTGATGTGTAGTAATTGATCTCATGTCAAACCGATACATGATATGATCGATTTGAGTCAATGTGTGTGTTTCATGTTTAAAATGACTTTTTACTAAAAAAGATAAGTGACATACTCAAAACTAAAAAAGCACATTCTAACTATTTTGATACATTAGGAAAATTATCAATAGTTTGTTTTGGACATGTATAAATTAACTGCACCACATTCTGACACATAGTGCGACCAGTATGACTCCAAGTGCATCTTTTTACTTAAAATTTACATCAATATTAGTAAAAATGACAATTAACCTACTCAAAATTGGGAAAAAACTTGATTATTTAGATACTTTAATAAAACAATCCATAATTAATTTTTGATTTTTATAAATTAGCTTCACCTTAATCTGATACATGATGTGCCCAGTATAATTCAATCTATCTATTATCAGATTAAAATCAATATTTTAGTTCAAAAAGTTTCATCACTAAAAACCAAAAAAATGCCCTTTAATTTTCTTAATAATTTAGGAAATCAATTCATAAGTCATTTCTGATGTATAGGAATCGGTCTGATGTCAAACTGATACACGATGTGATTGGTATGAGTCAAAGTGCATGTTGTAATTTTCAAATGACATTTTATTAAAAAAGACAAGTGATGTGTTCAAAACTAATAAAAAACATTCATATTGTTTCTATACTTTAGTATAATGATCCATAAGTCATTTCAGACATTTAGGAATTATCCTCGCCTCAATTTGATGAATGGTGTGACCGGTATGAGTCCAAGTGCGTCTTTTTATTTGAAATTGGCATCAATTTTAATAAAAATGATGATAGCCCTACTAAAATTTGAGAAAACACATTCATATTATTTATATACTTTAGGAAAATGATCCATAAGTTTTTTGTTAAGTGTATAAATTACCCTCCATTCAATATGATATACGATGTGCCTGGTATGAATCAAAGTGTCCATAATGAGTTTAAATCAATATTTTAGTTCAAAAGGTGTCACCCACTGAAAACTGTAAAAACACACTTGTATTTTATTGAAAATTTAGGACAATGATTAATAATTCTTTTTCAATTTTTAGGTTTCTATATGAAATCAAACCGATACACAATGTGTTCGTCATGAGTCAAAATAAATGTTTCCAATTTAAAATGACATTTTAGTAAAATAGCCAAGTGATGTACTCAAAATGGAGAAAACACATTCGGATTGATTTGATACTTTATTATAATTATCCATATGTCATTTTGGATGTTTATGAATCATCCTCATCTGATTCTAATGCACAATTTGATCGAGATGACTCTAAATGCATCTTTTTATTTAAAATTGATATCAGTTTTTGGTAAAGGACAATTGACCTAATCAAAATAGAGAAAATGAATTTATATTGTTTAAAAACTTTAGAAAAATGATCTATAAGTCATTTTATATTTATAGGTATGAGTTTAACCTCAATCTGACATATAATGTTCTCGGTATGACTCAATGTGTCTGTTATCAGTTCAAAATCAACAGTTTAGTTCAAAAGGTGTCACTCATAGAAAATCAGGAAAATGTTGTCTGATTTTTTTGATAATTTATTAAAACAATTCATAGGTCATTTTTGAGGTGTATGAATCATTATCATGTCAGATGTTATTGTTATGAGTCAAAGTTCATGTTTCTAGTTTAAAATAACATTTTAGTAAAAATGAAAAATGGAATACTAAAAATTGATAAAAAAACATTCGTATTTTTTTGATACTTTAGGAAAATGATTCATAAGTCACTTTATACATGTAGAAATTATTTTTACCTAAATCTAATTCATGGTGTGACCAATATGACTCCAAGTGTGTATTTTCAATATATAAGTGTCATTTTACTTTAAAACATGCATTACATCAGAAAAAAAGAGGAAATGATCCTAGATTGTTTTCTCATCATTATATATTCTATTACTTAATAGATTTCCTTATTATTATTATCTTTTACTTATTTATATTACATAGGTCAGGGGAGGTAGAATAAACAAATGAAAACCTACCGAAATTCCCATGGGGAGGATCGAAATCGGGACCTCCCAAACACCAAAACATGATGAAAACACTCAGATGCACCCTTGAGGCTTTAACATATACTTATTAAATTAATTTTCATAGTGATAATGCTTGAATGTGAACAAGAAATTGTGTGACTTCTAATAATCAACCAAAACTCAATTTGATATATAGTGTTCCTGGTATGACTCAATGTTTAGTTTAAAATTAATTAAAACATTGTATTAATTTTTTTCAGTATATTATTTCTAATATAAGAATTTCTTTTCTTATACAGGTGTGTTATTTTTCTCAAAGAGGGGTGGTTTGTTCAGAAATAGCATAATTTAGGGTTAAGATCAAAAAATAAAGAAACATTGATGTTTTTGAAAGTATGTAATAATTTTTACTTATGTAATAGAATAAATCTATGTTCGAAATGTCTATAATACATTGTTTTTCCTTGTATTTGTGTTATAAATTTAATTTCATTTAAATTCTATATTGGTATTTGATTTTGTCATTATCTGGGGGTGTTTCTGGTGTTGTGGTGTGCTTTTACAGCACATTGCACTAGTGTTGTAGTGTGTTGTTAATGCATATTGTAGTATTCCCCTTTATCAGCACTTTTAAAAGTGCTCATAAATTGGTCCTTTATCAACACATTTACAATTTATGATAAAGGTTCCCTTTATCAAAACTTTATCAGTACTAAATAAAAGAGCTAATAAATGTGTCCTTTGTCAATGTTTTTAAAAGTGCTGACAAATGGCTAGGGCTTTTAATCACTCTCTAGTAGTAAACACTTCTTTAGTTCTGATAAAGGCCATTTATAGCATTTTTTATGTCCTATTTTGTAGTAGTGTATTATTTCTACCAAATAATAGTCTAATAAGTTCTTGATATCTAACATATTTGCGCAGTAAAATAAAAAAGTAAATTACACAGTCCTCTATCCTTGAGAAAAAATCTAAACCTTCCGTACAAGATTACTATCCTAAATACATACTAGGTTATTTCAAGAAGATGTTCCTCATCTATCTCATATTTCTAACCAGTCTCAAATTAGGTGTAGAAATCATCCACCACTATTACTTAACACTATTACATCGGCTTCCTAGTCAATTAAGGTGACACATTAAATCTACCCTAGACAATCACCTCACTCTAATGAATATGAATCTTTAGGTTTTATTAGGCACAAAACATATCAAAATATAGCTAAAACTAACCACTCAAACACGTTTTTATTTAAATTTTCACAATTATGTTAATAAAAGAAAATATAAATAAAAAACATTATAAATTATTGTGTGAATCTAATTCATATAAAATATTATATATGAGCTTGGTGAAGATCCATTCAAATAAATCAATACACTTCTTTCTCCTAGGATAGTCTATAGGTTTTATGAATCAACTAACACTTAGGTATGGTTATTATTTAATCCACAAACTACTGAAACATTTTTGTTAAAGAAAAATAGAAAACTATTTTGTTTTGGTTTAAAGAGTTTTTTAGTAATCAACTCACAATAGTTTGTATAAATATATTTTCAAAAATATTGAACCACTTTATATATTCTCCAAGGATTCTCCTTAGTCCCTAAAATATTTCAAAATCGTTCTAATGCAATTAAAATTTTTAAATAATGCTTCAAAACATTAGAACTTGTTTTGAATTTTAATTCAACCTCTTATAAATTTTTTAATAATTAAATAAAAAATATTTTTAAATTAAATTCAATAAAAAATATATAATGGTAATATAATAGATGTATGATTTTTTATGTATAATAAATAAATACCAACAAGAATTATCATATAATGCATGCATTTCCTTACACAAATCAATAATGTTGTGACATTTAATACAATATAGTTTACTTCAATACAAACCATGATAGGGTAACATTATTTATGATAAATTTTTTAATAATTGGATAATTCAATAAATATCACACTTGAACCAAAACCTTATAGACTTATTGTAATTTCAACTTATATCAAGTAATATGTAACTATTTATAAAACCTTATCCAAAACAACTTTTAGATATCCCTTAAAACTCATTTTTTGAAATTATAGCATTAATCTCTCAATGTTTTGTACAAATTCATTATGAAAGAACTTATATATATTTCTATGATCACTATTTATGTCCCCATGAACCTTTTTAGTGTTGAAAAAAATTATAAATTCTATAATATATAATTTTAAGCAAGGTGTTGACTCTATAAAGAATCAATGCTACTCATTATGTAAAGGGATCTAACATGTTCTCTATCAAACACATGTATCTTCATAAATGTTTCAACCAATTGTATCATATACAATATTCATAATCATATAATATTTTTTATAAAATTTCATGTGACCATGAGATACAATGTATGTAAATATTGTTTAACCAACACATATTTCTCAATTCTCTGAGTATATACTGACCAGATATATGAGAATGTCACATTAGATTCATCTTAATGGATGATCACATTACATTCCCATGATCTAAATAGATAATCACATCACATGTCACTTACCTAGGTGTGGACATACACTTCTTAGTCTATATCTATTTTAACCTAAGGTCCCAATATACACCTGATTTTCCCACACACATTGTTGAATTCACATGGGTGTTGATCAGATTTTAAATTTTCTATTATCCTGAACTATGATTTCTACAATGGCATAGTAAAGTTGTAGTTCAGGGTCGAACCCATGAGAAGAACTGAATGATAGGAAACCAGTGACTTCAAACCATTTATGTTGTGATCCTCACAAATTTATTTCAGTTTGGAATTTACTTAAAGATATAGGGATTGGTTTCTATATTTAGGAAGGAGATAAGGATCAGTTTCAATTTCACAATTTCAGGTAAAATGATAATATCAATCCTAAGATGGGATAGTCTTAAGACCTAGGATATGAAGTGGTGTATAAATCACTAATTGATTATGATAAAACCAATCATATCTGTTCAATATGAACCTATTTAATAGTCTATATATAGCTAAGAACCAAGATGCATTAATCTTAGATTCTTTGGAAACAAATGTCAAAGGATAATGGTTATAGCCTGCCCAAATCCAATTAGGTCAAGTTTTTTTATTTAGACTTCCCATTGTCAGGTTTGCAAAACAAATAGAATGGAAAATTATTTATTAACCTAATTATGAGCCATATGGTAATAGGATTCAATTTTAATATTTATTAAGTTCAAACAACCCTTAATCTCGACCCTCACCTTAAGAGGACTAGCCGCTCATGAAGGTATTAATAAAAAGTAGGGAAGGAATAGAAAAAATTATCGGCATAATGATAAATCAGTTGAAATGGAGTATTCCAAAATTTAGAAGAATAGAATCAAGAAATTTTAAATTGAAACTATTGAAAAATAAGTCAAACACTTACTTGAAAAGGTAAACAAGCAAGAACATGGCATGTGTTTGATGTTAAATGGTAATGGTAATGAAAAGTGGTCATAAAAATGAAAATAAAAAGTGAAAAAGAGAAATAATGTATGATGAATGATAAACAACACTTAGATTTGGTTAAAATAGAAAAATGGTTTGATTATGGATGAAAGGAAATAGAAATAGAGATGCAAATGTGAGAAATAACAAGAAACAAGATTCTCTAAATAAGTGGTCTGTGGGTTTACGTGGTTTTTATTTTTATATTCCTGAGATTTAAACAATTTCTAAGATACTCACATCATGTAATCTTAATCAAAATATTTATCCATGTACCTTGTATCTGGTGGCCTATATCTTCCGAATCTATATATATCGTGTCTTTCATGATGTGAAGATTCTCACAACATGTTATATCTTCACAATATAAATTTTTAGCAGGAATTGGTATTTGAAGTTTACATTATGTTTATCAGAAATTCACATCATGTCTTATTTTATGACTTATAAAGTTTCATGGCCTCTACTACCCTATTTCATAGATACTGTGAATTATGCATACACATTATGTATGTGTGTCACAATGTGTAATGACCATTTTTTCTATTTTTTAAAACATTTCCCTTTTTAATATTAGACACTTATTTTATAAAAAAAAATCACAAACTCGGTGCATTGCCAAATAAATCAAGATAAAATCAAAAAAAATTAATCCAAATGATATATATAAATTAATATTGTCTAATTTTTCCACACTTAAACAATTTCTTACCCTCAAGGACAATGATATCAATAATTATTCCAAAAACTAAAACAATTTTTAAAAAGAAAAAATTCATTCCAACCAAGTTAATAAAACTAAGTATCATTGAAAAAAATTGGTCCTATAGAATCACTTTTTTAGAGAAATTCAGTCATGCATCATGATAAAATTCCTCAACGAAAATTAATTTGTATTTTAATTGCAGTTTTTCAAATGTTTCTTAGAAACTTTACCTATGTTTCAATTTACTCCCAAGTAATTTTCTCTCATAAATTAAGGTAACATATGATTAGAGTTATGATCATTCCTTGAATACATGTTTTTAACTATAATATTTCATTTTTTCTAAAATCCCAACTCCTATAAAGACAAATACAATACTAGTCATGACGGATTACACAATAGGGTTCAAATGAATATGAGGATAACGGTGGGTAGGAAATTGATTGAAACGGGATCAAAGAGGGGTTCCTCTCTATAGTGAAATGCATGAAATTCATTAATAGTGTTATAAAATCACTCATCATGGTAAAGAGTGTATACATGATCCAATACCTCATGATGGGTTCAATAGTATATCAAGGAAGTATAAAAAATGTGCCATGTTCCTTTATTTTTCCTTTTATTTTTTTTTAATTCAGGTTTACGATAGATCTCACATCCATCACCTAACCACAAATAATCCTTCATTGGATTTATCGATCTGTTAATAGTGAATTTTGACCTTACTAATACACAACCATGTATCTTTTTCATTCTCTTCTATTTTTTATATTTCTATTTTTATTTCAAAGGAACAGGGTAGGAATGTAAAATTCCAAAAGTAATCATGGAACATCATGGAAAAATGGTGAATGTTCCACAGTATATCTCCTCAATATCAAACAACCTGCATAGAGTAGATATTGAAAAACCTTCATACTTGTTCACAATAAACCCATGCATAAAAACCAAGAGTGGGGTATGAAGGGATTATAGTCTTGAAATAGCTACACACTAAACAGGTTATTCATGGATACTATGGTCTATATAAGGATAAATGTAAATGTGGTTCTCAAAATAAAATGGATCAAAATATATTTTCTCAATAATTTTAAAATAGATTTTTTCATTCATCTCCTCAATAATATCATAATGAATGTTCTGAGAGTTTTACATGACCTTGGTGTCACTCAAAAAATATGCTCAGATGATAATATAAAATTCTGTTTTTAGAATCCTATTGGGAATGTAAGCATAAAATAAGACTAAAAATCATTTAGGTAATATCATCAAGTAATAATTCGTTGAACAAAAAAATAAATAATCCTGAATACAAATTGAACAATTCATCTAAACAATCATGCTGAAATTATAAATAGTAATGAAAACATGATTAATACAGTTTTATACCAAAAAGGTTTTTTATTTAAAATCAGTGTAATTATTTTTGAAGTTTAAATAATCCTATTGAATGTAAAATGTCTCGTAGATTAATTAGAATAAGAAATATCAAGTCTGGTGAAAATAAATCTAAAATAGGTCCCCACATGCTTAATATGAAAGATTTTATTCACTCTTTTATAAAGTTTTGTAGGAGATTAAGCATGGGAAGCATAGAAATATAAAAAATGGAACGTATGTATTGAAAATAGGGATTCAAGATCTCCATGTAATTAATGTCATTACATGGGATAAATTGTTGGATTGTGATGTTCAATCAAGATACCTACAATATTATTAGAAAGTAATGATCCCTTCCCTAGATAAACTATTAAAAAATAGTTGGGGAGGAATATAATAGTAGAGAATATAGGTAGGTGCACCCAATTTGTAGTGAAATATAATTTTTATCTAATAGATGCACGAAGAGGGATAAAATAGTTTTCTGAGTTGTCCTATGAAAGTAAAGTTCATCAATAAAAGTAAAACATTATAAACATCTCTAGATGGTGAAAAAAATTGGTTCCTCTCATTAAAAATGACATTAATTTCATTATCTAGATATATGGAAAATGGTTTATTCAGTGTCATATATATACTCATAAGTATTCTAAATCCTATAGGAACTAGTGGTTATGTCATTGAGCTTGTAGGGATACTTGGAAGGATTTACCTCCTCAGTAGTGTGCTTCCCATGAATTGCCTGTGAAAATAATAGAATCTATGATTATCATGGTGGGGACCCCTCTTGAGCATTTATCTCAAGGATATATCCTTAATCTAGTGCTTGATACCATCTAAATGTTGATACATCTAATGAATGAGGGATGAAGGTGTCATGACAGGAATGTCAATGACCATATAGAAGGAAGAAGAACTAAATGTGTTTACAAAAATGAAATAATATATAAGATAAATTTAAAGCACACATGAGGTAAAAAAGAGTATCTCATCTATAAATGTGTAAAATAGAGTAAAATGGTGAATCATGGATGCAATGTAAACAAAAAACAGACCCAGAAAGAGTATAGTAAGGGAGTGGTATAAGGGAAAACAAAGACTTAGGGGAAACCTCATCGACCGTTACATCCAAAGTACCCTCCCAAATAGTATATCCCTTGATCTTCCCCACCCTATCAGTGTCCTTTATAGATACAAAAATAGTATCATTAATGTCCTATGAAGGTTTCATAGTACTTGTTGTGATCTCAGTGGATGGTGGAGGTGAGGTGTTAATTTGGATGGGGGTCATGTGTCCCTTAGTAGGATTGATGAATGGACCCTCAAGGATGGTGGGATGGTTGGGCCCTTTCCCTACCTAGAATGTTTCACTAAAAACTCATGTTGGTAAGTATTATTAGTCATCACAGAGAGAAAAATAGACTGGGTGGGTGCTTGTGTGGGTATAAAGAAGATGAAGGGTCAGCTGGTGGTGGAGTACGGAAAGCTGATGGTGATTTTGGGGTGGTGAAGATGGAAAGCTAAGCAGAGGTAATGTGTAGGTGGTGGAAATATTATCATATGTTATCCATCATAAACTAGATAACATACTAGAAGTCAGATGGCATGGATGGGGAAAGTGAAAATGTGGTAGGTCCAGTGGTGGCGGTGGAAGGGGTAGGTATGAGTGTGGTAAGGGGTCATGGAATGGTGTTGGTGGAGATATCGATGGAGATAGGAGTGGTAGGGGATGAGGTGGTGGTAGAGGATGGGGTGGGTCCATTTTCTTGGTATTCAGGTACCTCATCAATTCCCTCAAAATATCTCAGTTCTCACTGATAGAATTCTACATCCTTCCTCAACAGCCTCATCTTATAGAGTAGGAGGAAGTCGATCGACTCCATCGGGACTAGGGATGTGAAGGGAATGGTGGAATTGAAAATTATGAGGTTCTTGGTGAGGTGGGTGATGAAGTATCCTCCCATAATCAAACCTTGGGTCCTCCACACGTTTTCCTTACAATATACGGAGGACTGATACACCATGTTAAAGGATGGGTCTCACATGGATTATCTGATAATGAGGAATTCCATATAGAACACACTCCCCTAGGAATCGGTATGCATGAGCCAAGCATGGGTTAAGGCTTGGTGAAGGATAAGGATTATAGACCCACAGAACTGGGTGTACTTCAGAGTCTGAGGATCATGGGATCTCTAAGGGTCCCAGGAAATCAACTTCTAGAATCATGTTATGTCCAACTTTATTGAATTCAGTTGAAGAATATGAAATGCTAGAGAGGTGAGTAAGTAATTACTTTAGAGGTCAGTTCTGATTCCAAACTCAATGGGGGTGATCTCATAGGGTCTTCCTATGAGTATGAATCAGTCATTGTTGTCTTCCAACTTGAAGGTGGACAGGAACTCAAGGAACAACTCACTATAGGTATCTTCATGTGCATCAATGATGTGGGATAGGTGTAGTCCTTTCATGTGGTCGAGGACCTCCTAGCTAATTCAGAGTAGTGCGAGTATGATAATATCAATGGTCTTGTTGGTCCGCATCAGCTTCTCTTATAAATAGAACAATGTGACCTACTTCTTAGGGGATGAAAAGTGAAGAATATGGTGGATATGGGGATGATCAATAACAAGAAACCCCTAGAAGTCGAATGTGACTATTAAGTGTAAGAAGGGGTCTTAGATTCAAAATTGTAGCTGGAAGAGGGTGAAGCGGAGGGTGATGGAGGTGGATTAGCACTCTAGTACTATAACAAAGGTAGATCCTTATGCTCTGGTTTGTGGATCGGTAAGAGGGTGTGGGTAGTATTCATTCAATCCATTTTAGATTCAATAGAATAATTAGGATTTCATATGAAGATGGAGAGGAGTATGGAGAGTAGATCATGAAAGGATGTGGATAGGAAGAGGCAAGGGACAAGGAGTGGTATAAGGTGGTGGTTTTCATGGGGGGGAGTGGTGTGAGAGGAGGGGTGGGGGATCATGTGTCATGAACCCTATATTTAGGACATTTAAAAGATCCCGACAATTTCATGTTGTGTAAAACTAAAATATGGGAAATTCAAAAAAAATAGGTCATGATACTCACACATCATGTAATGAATATACGATGTGTATTTTGGGAATAATTACCCTTTTTAAACTAGGGAATGTGTCATTTTCTTCCATCATTCCCTAGGATTTCAAAAATTATACTCTACCTTGTTCTATACAATTTAACATATCTCGAGTTTCCTCCCAATCAGTGATTTTTTTTAGTTCTAAGAGCTAGACCCATTCTCTCTTAGATGAATCTTAAAGTGATTACTTTCCCCTCATGGAATGGTTATTGGTATATTTTCAATCGTTGGACATTAACCATGAAGGGTGGTTCTCCACCTTTCTATATCTTGATACTCTTGTAAGGGATTAACTTCATGAACTCAAATGGTCCTTACTATCTGAATTTATGCTTTCCGAAAAACAGTTTCCATCTAGAATTGAATAGTAGGGTTGTATCCCTTTCTGTAAAGATTTTTTGTGTGATGTGATGGTCGTTACACTTATTAGTATTTTCTTTATAAATCCAATCATTATTATAGGAATATTTTCTTAATACTTCTAGTTAATCCATTTGAAGCATCATAACATCCATGACTTTTTTAGTATCCATATTTAATTTATTAATTTCCCAATATGAGTAATGCTTATGTTCTACTGTTAAATGTCATGAATTTCCATACATTATTTAAAATGGAGTGGTGTCGATGGGAATTTTTTACGCTATGCAATATTCCTAGAGTGCACCATCTAATTTGAGGATCCAATCCATATTGCTTTTATTTATGGTCTTCTCTATAAGTTTTTTTATTTACCTATTTGACAATTTAACTTTCCCTCTTGTTTTCGGCTAATAGGGAGTTCTTGTGTTGTATCATATTCTGTACATCTCAAGTAATACCTTGATAGAATTATTAGTAATGTTAATTCCTCAATCACTTATTTGTAATGAGGGGAATATTAATCTTGAAAAGATAATTTTATTTAAAATGTTAATGACCACTTTTATGTGTCATGAGTGGTGACTTCAGCCTCTACCTATTTCGAGATGTAGTTAATTCCAACCAGGACGTAGATCATTCCATGGATATTATAGAATGTCCCCAAATAAATATATTCCTCATATGTTGAAGATTTCAACTTACATAATTGGGTTTTGGAGAATTTAATTTAATTTTTCAATTATAACAATTTTTTGGCACTGATCACAACTCTTACAAAAGTTTCTTACATCTTGTTAGAATGTTTCCAAATAAATTCCATTTTGTAAGATTTTGGCCACTTTACATTCAAGACTATGGTTCCCTCCAATTGGTTAAGTATGACATATTTTGAGAAAACTTTTTATTTTATCTATCGTATGCATCTCCACATTAACCCATCAGAATAATGCTTAAAAAGTTGCAGGTCATCCCAGTAGTAGTGGGAGGATTCGACCAAATAATTGTTTCGTTAATAGTATAATAGGTCTGGGAAGGGTGATCCAATTTAGAGATAGTTTTCAATGTCAGAAAACCAAGGGTTTGCCTTCATGTTAATATTGAAAAGAGTTTCATCAGGGAGTTCATCCATGATGTCTAGATTATTATCATTCTTAATGATGGGTGGTGGGAGTATGGATAGGTGATTAGAAACAATGTTCTCGGTCCCCTTATTTTCCTTTATAATAATGTCAAAATCTTGCAATTATATTATCCACTATATCTGTCATAGTTTGGAATCCTTTTTACATAATAAATATTTAAAGGATGCACGGTTGGTGTAGGAAGTTACCTTGGACAAAACATGTTATGAGTGAAATTTTTTATAAGAATATAAGACTGTTAAGAGTTCCTTCTCTGTGGTTGTTTATTTTACCTGACCATAATTCAGGCTGTGAATGGAATAGTAAATAGGGTAGAAGATATTTCTAACTCATTTTCCTAAGACAATTCCTATAGTGAAGTTACTAGCATCACACATTAACTTGAAGTCTTTTTCCTGGTTTGGTGAAATGATGATAGGAGAAACCTCTAGGTTGTTCTTTAAAATATTAAATTCCCACCAACACTCTTCAGTCAAATCTAAAGGATTATATTTTGATAACGCATGTGTTAAAGGGTGTGTTACATTCACAAAATATTTTACGAAGCAGTGGTAGAATCCAAGATGTCCTAGAAAACTTCTCATGCCATATACAGTTGAGGGATCAAGTAAATCATTTATCAATTTGATATTTTATAGGTCAAATTCCATGACATTATGTGAGATTTTTTGTTTGAGGACTATGCCTCATTGGACCATAAATTTTTATTTCTCCCAGTTTAAAACCAAGAAATTTTCCTTATAGTAGAGTGGGACTAATTCTAGATTGATTAAACATATCTTGAAAAATATTCTATAAAATAAAAAATAATCCATAAAGATCTCCAAGAATTTCTCCTCTATATCATGGAATATATGTTCCAGGCATCATTGAAAGGTCATTAGCACATTAAACATACTTAAGAACATGAATCTGTAGGTGAAGGTTCTGAATGGATGTGTGAACATCATTTTAGATTAGTCAGCTGGGTCGACTGCAATTTGATTTTATCCCAAAAATACATCCACAAAATAGTATAATGCATTTCATATCTATCTCTCCATCATTTGATCCTTGAAAGGAGAGTGAAAATGATCTTTTCGGGTTACTGTATTTAGATTTCTTTAATCCATGCGTACTCTCCTTCTAATGATGGTTTGAGTTGGGAAGAGTTCATATTCATCATTTTTCACAACTTTAAGGCCACCTTTCTTTTGAAAGACCTATAGCAGATTCACCCACTCAGTGTCAAGGATTGAAAATATAAGTCTGGTGCTAATAAGTTTCAGTACATGTTTCGTAACCACCACTTTCATCGGTTGGGTGAGTTGCCTCTTTGGCTACCCTTTGTGTTTTCTACCTTCCTCTAGTAAACTCTTATGTGTTTGGATTGTGGGGATGACCAATTTATGTCATCAACTCCCTAAACAATTGATTTATTATTCCATTTTAAGAATTATATCATTTTTTCTCTATAATGACCTATGCTTTCATAATGATAATTGTATCCTGGAAATGTGTATTATATTATATTATACACAAAAAAACATATATTTGTAATAATTATGTGAATATAAACAGAAATGTGACTATATGGATTCAACTGTTATATGACCAATAGTCAATTATAACCATTGGTCAATATCACCATTGGTAACTATACTCTTGAAATAATTTTAACATCATAATTAGTGTTTATAAGTAAAAATGGAAAAGGATAATTAATGCAGAAAAGAGAAGAGATGGCCTCAACCAGTAGAGTTATGTCGTATGAAACCCATTTTACATAACTTAAGATGAAGCTAGATTCACTGGGGTTCTCCCTTTACCATGCCCAAGTTGTGCTTCAAAAATTAAAGCCTGAATGAAATCACATATGGTAGAAGTTCAATTTATTGTAAATTACCACTCAGTCGATGTTAGCTAAGTTTCCCCATGAATCTATCACCACCTCACACCTTGACCTTAAGTAATATGTAGGTGTTATAAGGGGTTATTTTCCCCATATTTATTTACTGAAATTATAATTGCTTTATGTAAATAAAATTTTTATTCCATCAATTCCATTTTAATAAGAGTTTTGATCAATTTATTTTTCATACAAAAATTATAATTTTCAGAAAAGATATAAATTTTTATAATAAACTAATTTATTATGAATAATAATTAATTCAATAAAATATTATGATAAAAACACTATTATTTTAATATTAAAGATAAGATAAATTTATTATGACCTTGAAAATTTTCACGTGTAAAAAATTTTATTATGCATTTTCAACCCACTATTTTTTTTAATAAATGAGTATTTTTTATTCAAAAGTTAAAATTATCATACTTAAAGAATTATTATGATAAAATAAATTTAATTTCTGAAATCATCATGTCATATTTTGGTTATGGGTAATTAAGGATATTTTTTTAAAATAATTTATTTTTTCATGAATAGTGAATATACAGTTTGAGGTTTGAGGTATCTTTAATGACTTAATAGTTATGTTATAATAAATTAATAATTAATTAACCATACTACATGACTTAAAATATGTTATTTTATTAATATAATGTATTTTAATATACTTTAATCAATTTATTAACTTATAAGTTACCTTCGAAATTTTAAAATGGAAACATTAACATTAAAAATCTTATTTTCTGAAAACTTTAGTTTTCCTTGACAAAAGAGGTAATATGATATTATTTTATATTATTGTGGGTTAAAATAACATAAAATATGTCTCAAATGTCTAAAAACTTGTGCAAAAACCATGGTAAATTCAATGGTTGTTCATTTTCTACAACCAAGATTTCTAAGGCCAATATTTGAAAATTATTAAACAAACAGCCCACTTTTTCTATAAATACTCACCCATTTCTACATTTCCTTTCACTCCCAATCCATCCTCCAAAAATATCTGGTAGTTTTACCTTTCACGTAATCCCCCAATGTGTCTTAAATCCCATAATGTTCCATTCCTCAAGATCTAGGAGTAACTCTTCAAGGTGAAGGAATTATCCTTCTTTTATTTTTTATTCAAGAACATCATTTCGTATATGTCTTATAAATGTAATGTTTTATCAATTATAATATCCTATTTATTATACCCTTGATTCCAAATTATATTTTATCAATGGGATACCTTTATACTCTATCATTTTACCCTTTTTGAAAACCATATTTTATACAGGTTATGTTGCTGAATTTACATCTCAAAATTTCCCTCTTCTCCATAAGAAATTATATTTCATTTTCTTCATATGAAAAAACAAGACACTTTATTTTCCTAGGTTATTTAGTTAAATGTTAAAAATATTTATTTCATACTTCTATAAAAAACATAGAACCCACTATCCTATTCTATGGTTTGAAAATGACATAATGATCATGTTTTTAAGAACTTTTGAAACGCCATGATTTTGATATGAATCCCATTTTTTATTATCCATAAGTTACTTATGAAATGTATAACTATGATATATTTGGAATAGATGAAATTAAGATACATTAATTTTGTTCCCTAATAGTGATCCAATGCATTGGGTAAATAATTTAATCTCTAAAGTTTACATGTTTTATGATACCTTGCTGAATAACCTTTGTAATTTTCCTTTATGATACCTTGGTGATTAACCTTGGTGATATGATTATGAATGTATAAATTAAATTTTTTTTCCAAATTTCCATGTTATGAATCATTTTATTTTTATTATTATATTCCTATTATTCCATATTTCATGCCACAATTATATTCTTCATGTTCTTATTGATATTTCTCGCGAATATATGTAAATGTTTTCCATTACAAGGCCTTATGTTCACCCATTTACTTTTATGTATGTAAATAGGTTATGATATTTAGTAAATATACTTAGAATGAACCTATGAATAATCATTTCAAGTTGATTAGAAAATTTTTTTATATTTTCATGTATTATATTCCCAATTTCCAAGAAACTAAACTTTATAAGATCCTCTATTATGTACCATGTAAAAAAACATTTATGTAATAATGGGTGGGATTCTATAGTTGGTATAAAAGTATATTTTAGTTATTTATAGAAATTAGGATTTATAAACTTTAGGAAGAACCATGAGGACAAGTTTAATTATAGGAAAACATCCTAGTTTTTTGTGAAAATTTAAGTAAGTGGTTTCTGAGAAAATAAATTGTTTTCCAGATACGAACAAGTGGATGTGGCTCTAGAAAAGATGTATCTATGAGTAAAACTCAAAAACACCTCTTTGAGAAATACTCGAATAGGAACCGGTGCAAGACAATGGTCCTTACTGTACTCTTATTTTGAAACTCCATGGGGATATTTTTGGTCAAAAATAATCTTCTTTATGAACCATTATGAAGTATTTATATAAAATTTATTTGTTGTTAAAGAATAAAATTTATAAGTATTAGGTTTTAAGAAATAAAATTCCTTTCTAATTATAATATTATTAAAATAAAAACATCTCTCACTGTGGTTTTCTTCTTTTAAAAAACGGTGGGAAATTGGATGAACCGTAAAAATGGTGAGCACAATAGACTATGTGCTAATAGAATTCTGATGGAATCCAGAATATAAAAGTTCATGATAATGATAAATCAAATACATTTTTATGAAAATAGTTTTTTACATCGTTTTTTATATTTTTAACATTGGTTCTTGAGGTGAAATATTTGAATGTGATGTTACAAACATGTTTTTTAAGGTTAGTTATTAAAACTGACCTTGAAAATGTATTTTTTATGATTTTTTGAATTATTTTTTAAAAAAACTAACATGAAATACAATAATAACATTATATTGTTTAGAAAAAGAGATGTTAAAAACTATTTTTCACATAGGTTTTTAGAAAACTGATGTAAAAAATAGGCTTTTGACTTCATTTTTCTAAAACTAAAATGAAAAATAGGTCTTTCCTATCATCTTTCTAAAAACAAATGTGAAAAAAAAAATTAACAAAATATTCTTCACACCAATTAACATTATCAATGTAAAATAGAATATCTATAAAAAACATATCATAGAAACCATACAAAATATAGAAAAAAAACTTAAATATGTGACATAATTTTCAATGTTTTTGAAGTCTTAGTGGATATAATTTTATTTCGAGGAAATGTCTCATGAAGAAACCAAAGATTCAATTTAGATGGAATTTTAGAATCTAAAGGAATAATTTTAGTTTTACTGTGATACAATGAATTATTCTTCATTATAATAAAAATAGAATCATTAATGGGAATACCAATTAAAAAAACTAATCATAAAAAATAAATCATGGAAAAATAATAAAAAAATACCATGAAGAGATTGATAGAATAAAGAAATAGTGAATTGATAAGGAATATAAAATTATTCCAGTTAGTGTAAAAATGATGATTGAAAGAATTGATCAGGAAATTAATATATGTGGATCATGAAAACATGTAAATGAAAAAGTAAAAGAAAACAATATATTATAAATTTTAGAGGGAAATTAAAAAATTTGATGATACGCTATAAAAAATTGAGATTCAGCACTACAGAGATATAAAATTTATCTCTAATGTCAGTTTTATGATAACTATCATGAAAGGATATTAAGATTTTCATTTTTCATTTCTGTTTTATGATAACAGGTGTAAAACACTATCTTTAAACGTTTTTCTCTATAAATGAAATTAAAATTTCTTTTTTCACATTGTATTTTAAAACATTCAACATTAATAATGTTTAAAAACGTGTATTTAATTTCTTAAGCTTCTATTTTACAGGTATTAGAGCTTAAATTAAGTAATGGATCAAAAGTTATGGTCATCATAAGTTGGACTTCTCTAATACATTGTTTATATATTATCAACTTCTGATATCCATAACTTTTGATCCATAAGTCCATTTTAGCTCCACTCCCACTCAAATAAAATCTTGGAAAATGAAATGAAAATATATCAACATTATTGATGTTAGTTTTTCTAAAAAAGATGTGAAAAGTTAATTTTCACATTGGTTCTTAAAAAAATGATATTAAAAGTGTTCTATGGGGAATTTTAACATAATTATTTCAAAAACCAACCTTGAATGTTACATTTCACATTTTTTTTTCAAAAAATGAATGTTTATAATGCTTATAATGTTTTATTTTTATTTCCCAGGATTCTATGTGAGTAGTCATAGTGCTAAAAGACACATACATATCAAAAGTTACAGACATCGGAAGTTTATCAACACTAAATGAAGTCTTAGATAAGTCCAACTTCCGAAGACCATAAATTTTGATCCAAAACACCTTTTGAGCTCCATGGCCAGTCAAATGGAAGCTTAAGAAATGGAATAAAAGTTTTAAACAATATTAAAGTCTTTTTTTAAACAATGTTAAAAATTATATTTTTAATATCTTTTCATGGTGGTTATTAAATAACTGAAGTAAAAAAGACTCCCATGAGGACTTTTAATGTCTTTTTATATGAAACCAATGTTATAAGTGGTATTTTAACATTTATTAATAAATAAAAGATGTTAAAAATCATTATAAAATACTTTTAACATAGATCGTGAAAAATCGATGTTCAAAAGGTGATGTTAAAACCCATTTTTCTACTAGTTCTAACTTCAGTTATGAACAATAACTTGAATAAAGCTAAGAGACCATATTCACCATGAAGGGAAAACTTACCCTTGAGTTCTTTATGCATAAATGACAAAATTATTTCATTATATCTACTGATAAATTTATTTATTAATAATGGATAAGCTTTATAGAAAATATATTTTATGTAATTTGTTGTTCGTAATAAAAGAAAGTCACCCTAGTTTTATACATATAAGAGGGAGAAGCTGATCAGTGGAGGAAACTGATTAAAAATATGAATCCAAAAAGGGATAATGAGTCTATAAAGTGGAAAGAGATCAAGGGAATATTTTTCAAAAAGTATTTACCCTATCCATTGTGAAAAAAATGGGGAAGGAATTCTTAGAGTTTGAGTATAAGGAAAATGAATCTGTGGAATCTATGAGATGAACTTTACAATACTTTCTCATTACACCTCTAGCTTTGTTATTGATATTAATGGAATGGTTAATAGATTATTCAGTGTACTAAGACCCCATCTATGGAGGAATCTATCCAATCGAAACTGTGAAATCTATGAGGAGATAGTGCAGAGTTCTATGAAGTTTGAATTACAGTTCAGAGATACACAGTGGACACATAAATCGAATGAAAAGAAAAGATATTTGAATCCAATATTAGGGAGTAACATTGATCACCAGAAGTATGAATTCAAGTGAAACTTCCCACATGCAACAAATGTTATAATAATAATTCGTGGAACTACTTTCTTAGGAGTGGAAAATGTTACAAGTGTGGAAGATATGGACATATAGCTTGGAACTATCGTAGTGAGGTGAAGCCTCAACTTCTCAACACTAATGACAAAGGTAATACGGTGTAAGCCTATCCTGAAGTCCAATGCTATAAGTGTGGATATCTTGGTCACTTTTCTATTCACTTTTCAAATCAAAAGGTAATGGAGTGTAATCATTATTAACCCTAACATTTTCCAAGGTAGTAAGGTCGAGCATTTTCTATCACAAAAACTAAATTATAGGCTCAAAATGATGTGGTGTCATGAACTCTCATTGTTCTCTCAAACTTATAAAGTAAATTTTTTATTCTAGTTATATGAATTCCTTTATTTCCTCCAAGTTTTCAGAGAATATATAATCAATCCCTAAAATTCTAGAAGAATAATTATCATTAAATACTCCTAGAGGGATTATCCTAGAATCAAATGTGTATAGAAACTATATTATTGAATTTAGTGAGCATGATATCATCACAAATATAGTAGTCATTCCCATGCTAGAATTCTATATTATAAAAGGTATGGAATGGATCTCAAAGTATAATGTTAAGATCAACTATATAAGAAAGGAAATATTAGTATTCTTGAATTGAAAACCTATAGTTATTTTCAATGGAGATATAGAATGACTTATGATTTATCTAGAAGAACCTCCCGCAGCCTTCTTTATGGAGATGATCAGTGAGGAGGAAGAAGAAAATGAAAGTATAAGAATAGATTATGTTCTCGTCATTCAGAAATACACTAACATATTTTCTAAAGAGTTAATTTGACCTCCCTAGAAATAGAGATATATTTCTCCATAGAACTCATATATGGATCCAAGACGATATCAAAGACGCCATATATAATGGAAAATGTGGAGTTTGAGGAATTAAATAAATTGATTCAAGATCTTTTGTAGAAGGGGTTTGTCTGATCAAGTGTGTCTCCTTGGGTAGAACGCATTCTCTTTGTGTATAAGAAGGATGGATTAATGTGTATATGAATTGATTATAGAGAACCTAATGGGATCGCAGTAAAGAAAAATTACCCTCTCCTAAGGATTGATGATTTATTTTACCAGCTTCTTGGGGCTCAATTCTTCTTCAATATTGATTTTTTTTAAAAAGGGGTGACGCCTTGGTCAAAGATGACCAAATCACAAATATTATTATAAAAATATGGATTACAAGAGTTTAAAAAATGGTATCATATTGCAATATTTTTCATGAAAGGAAAGCATAGCAGTGGGAAGGCCTTCAAACCAAGTAATGTTCTGATTGACTCCCATATTGACCAGACCATCTGGAATGGTCTTTGCTTCTTGATACACATGTATGATGATATAGTTAAGATCAAAAATTGAATAGAATCATTCCATCCAGCGGGTAGTAATTGTCCAAGAAAGGTGGATTATGCCATTCCAAATTTCTTGGATGATAGTCGTCGAGTCACTTTCAATACAGAGCTTATTCCAACCAAAGTGTTTGGAAAAAGCAATGGCATGTATCAATCCCAGAATCTCATCTTCAATTGAGGTGGCAATGGCACATTTTCCAATGAATCATCCAAGGATCTGACTATGGTGACTCCTGAAAACAGCACCACACCCTGCAGGTCCCAGATTACCTTTGGAGGCACCATAAATATTGATTTTGATCCATCTAGGTAAGGGGCTCTCCAGAACACCTCCAGAGTGAAATGTGGTTGATATAATTTTCCTTTAATCTATAGATGCCTCAGGATCCCAAATTCATGTACGGTGTTGTGGAAATGTCCCTTTTGAATCAAGGCAGCTTCTTGTATGGAAATGATGATCCTCATCTGACCTGTATTTTGATTAAATGAGTAATCATTATGAATAATAACATTCCAATCATACCAGATTACATTGAGTAGCTTAACAACTGTATCATTAAAGAGGTTCCTGATTTGCTGAGATCCATCTATTTCTGCACATTTTTTAAGTTGAGCTTTGATAGATTTAATATTCAACCAACTATATTCAAAAATATTAAGAATATAGTTCCAGAGATAATAAGCAGTAGCACAAGAGATAAAGTGGTGGTTATCATATTTCATGTGTTGATTACATATTTTTCATTTAGAGTAGAGCTAGATTCTAAAATATTGAAGGCAAAGGTCCGTGGGAACTCTGTTGTGAGCAAGATTCCATATAAGGTTTAATCTCGATGGTTTTATACAAGGTTTGATAACATGTTTTAACCAACCGTAGTCTCTTCTTGAGTTATAGAAATAATGATTCTAGAATTTTTTTTGAGTTGAGCATACCTTTTTGAGCAAGTTCCCAAGTTAAGAAATTATTGGTTTGAGAGAAAAAGTAATTTTCAATGATGTTCAGAATAATATCAGGAAGGTGTTCATGTTGGGAGTTTAAGATGTCTCTGATAGAGCTATTGATATTATCAGGGGTTTAATAATGAGTCATCATGGAAATTAAAGGTATTCTAGTCTAGTTATCTAACCAAAATTTCTTGAATGAATCTCTGGAGACCATCCACCTAGATTTATGCATAATGTTGGTGAAGGAGTTTTTTATGGAAGGCCAGATTGAAGAGTTAATGAAGTTTGAGTTTCTCATTTCAAGTTTTTCAAGAAACCTATTCTTTAGAAAGGAAATAGATTCATGGGTATTATGAAAAAGGTTCCAAGTGAGCCTTTCTTGAAGGGCTTCATTAAATTATTTGATATTTTTAATACCAACTCCACCATTTTCAATGGGTTTGAAAAAGGTTGACCAAGGCACAGTCAAAAGTTTTCTTTCAAGAATGCTACCAGACCAGATAATGTTCTTTATAGTGGTGTTAAATTTTTTAATGAGGATATCAGACCATTTCTATATCATCATGAAATAAAAAACCTTAGAGAAAATAGTGTATTTAACAAGGAATGTCATGCCTGCCATAGAGAGAGATTTACCCTTCCAAGGGGATAGATGATTTAGAACTTGGTTGACGATCATCAAAAAGTGACAATATTTGGGTCTACCCCAAAAAATGGGAACACCAAGATATGTGAAATGGGGTGTACCTTCTTTCAGACCCATGTCACTAATAATGTTACATTTTCTGCTGGTGGGGGAATTCCTCCCAAAGAAGATGCAAGATTTGTTCCATGTAATGGTTTAACCAGAAATTTCTTCATAGTGTGAGCGCACATTTTTGAGATTTAGAATATTTATTCTATCCCCCTAATGGAAATAATGATGTAATCCACATAAAATAGATGACTAGTATCATTTACATTCCTAGAGAAATTAATGGGCTTTAGTTTGTTTTGTTCCACCAGCTGGTTGATTAGATAACTCAGGTAGTCTTCTGCTGTCGAGAAGAGAATGGAAGATAAAGAGTCACCTTGACTTACACATTTTTTTCATTTAAAATAGCCTTTAGGTGAGCCATTGACCAGGATAAATATAGACTCCAAGTTGAAGAGTTTTCTTATTGTAATGATGAAGGAGGTGTTAAAACCATATCCTTGAAGGACTTTGAAGATAAAACTCTAGTCCATGGAGTCAAATGATTTCTAATGTCAAGTTTAATCGTTATGTTTCCTCCCCTGTTAGTTTTATTCAAATTATTGACACAATCATAGGTGAGGTAAATACAATCTTGAATGGATCTTCCTTTTATAAAACCAAATTGGTTCCACAAGACAATTTTATTTGTGAGAGTGGAAAGTCTATTGGCAATGATTTTTTTAATGATTTTAAAAAGGTTGTTGATAAGAGCAATGGGTCTAAATAGGTGAATATCAGATGCATTATCCACTTTCGATATCAAGGTGAGAAACTGGGAATTTAGGGCATGACGGAGAACCCCATTTGTGAAGAATGTTTTTACAGTTTTACAAACATCAACATGAATCACATCCCAATAATGCTAAAAAACCCATTGTTGAAATCGTTAGGGCCCGAAGCACTATCAAGATTCAGACTAAATATAGTGTCTTTGATTTTTTGATCCATCAGGGTGTCGATATGGAAGGAATTTTCCTCATCATGGATCACTATGGGAATGATCTCATGTAGGATGTCTTTCTTTATATCAGGACCATTGAAAATGGATTCATAGTTGGAGATGATATGATGAGCGATGTCATCCTCATTTTCAAGGAGCCTATCCCCATTCATTAAAAGGGTTAACGGCCTGTAGGACTTCCTAATTATTTGTAGATAATTATAGAATTTAGTGTTTCTACCACCTTATGTTAACCATTTATCTTTAAATGTTTATTTTCTCATTTTTTTTAAAGTGATCAGGGAGTTTTGAACGTAATGTTTAGTTCATGAGTGTGATCAGTGTTGAGGTCATGATTGGTGTTTGTGTTTTGAAGTTCATTGAGATCCTTCTCAAGAATCATGATGTCATTATTAATTTTTTTGGCTTTAGATCTACACCATATTTTTTGAGTCTATTTTAGATGTGTTAATTTGAGATTATAGTCAAGTATATCCTTGTTACGAGATAATGAGGACCAAAGGTGTTGAATGATATAAGAGAACTCGTCATCAGAGCACCAAGAATTGTTAAATCTAAAAGGCGTACTAGGTTTCATGTCTTTGGGGGAGACACTGACCTAGATGGGGTGATGATCAGAGTTCAACCTAAGAAAAGTAATACTAGAGATAGTGTCCCATTTATCTAGGGTAGGGGGATTCGTGAAGGCTCTATCCAGCTTAGAGGCAACTAATTTGTTGTAGTGTCTTCTATACCAAGTTTATTTTTTACAAGTGATATTTATTTCTATGAGGTTGTTGTCATCTATTGATATTTTAAATTCTCTTGTGTAAATATAAGCGTGTGAGGGTCCAATTTTCACACTTGATTTGAGAGTGGCATTAAAATCACCCATAATAAACCAAGGTGCAGTAATATTAGTGCCAATGTTATAGATTTCATTCCAAAGCATTCTTATTTATTGGTATCTATTCTTATCATAGACAAATAAGAAGAAAATATGTGTGTCATAAATTTTAAAATTTCAAGTAAATATCTGATTATAGATATTGTAGACACTAATATTCTGTGAAGATAAATGCGAGAAAAGTCATAAAGAATCTACATGAATATTATTAGTGATTTCACGAGTAAAAACATAATTTTTTTGACATAAATAAGAGTATTTATACGAATAATTAATTTTTGGATCTTTAATAGCGAATAATAGAGGATGATGAGTATAAATCATTCTCTTTAACACATTGAAGGTGTCAGAGTTATCAATACCCTGACAATTACAAAAAAGTATCTTCGTTAAAATCTAGTTTGGAGTTAGAACCCCCCCCCCCCCTTTCTTTTTTCTCGAGCCTTTATTTCTGGAAGACCTTCTAACTTTTTGATTATCAGAGGTATGTTCTTTATTATTACTGGATTTTTTGGTGTTTTCCATTTCAGTTTTAGGTACTGGCTTAGTTATAGTATAGTTTGTAGATTTCTTAATAAACAACAGAAATGCATTGGAAATATGATTCAAAATAAAGTTACCACCCTTTGTAGTGCAGACCTCTCTATCTACAGGTAGGGAGAGAGTTGTACCTAGTGCCTGTGAAGTAGATGCATGCTACTTGTTGATTCTGTCCAGTTCTCGATAGCACTTTATTTGGTCCATAGATACCTTTATCACCTGCATTGACTTAGTATCCTGTACTGATAGTTTTCTACCATGATCAGCTAATTTTGGATCCATGACATCAGTATGACAGGGATTATTTAGTGTCTCAGCAAACCTAGAAGTGGTAGGATTGCTTATAGTGTTAGAGTGATTTGGGAAAGTATAATATGGTTCACCATTGTTCATTTTAGTTTCATTCTTTAGGCTTAAATAGGTGACTTTTTTAGTAGTTTGCATTGATGAATCCTTAAAGTTTGGATCAATAGGTTGCATGTTACAGGACATCATGGAAACAGTATTAACATCATTGATAACAGGATGAAACCCATCAGAAGAGGTATTTATAATAGTTTAGATGCCTGTATCAAGTTCATTTTCCATCCCAGGTTCTTCCTCTTAAATATTGATCTATGATCTGTTTATCATCAATTTAGGGTGAAGAAACAATATATAAATATTTTCTTCCAATAAAGATATGGGAATTATGAGCTTATTATTATGATCTTTGGCTTGACTAATTATCATGTTATATTTATGGATTTGATGAATAGAGTCTTGGAGGACTACTTTGATAAATTTGCATTAGTTTTTATTAATGATATTATGATATATTCCAAAAATTAAAAAGAGCATGAGGATCATCTAATGGTTATTTTCAAAACTCTAAGGAAGGAGAGGCTATTTTGAAATTTTAGAAAATTAAATTTTTTGTTCAAAAAATTTTCTTTCTTGGGGAATATTATAACCAATGAAGAAATCTCATTTTACCCAATTAAGACCAAGGTTATAGGGGAGTGGCCTCCTCCAATAATAGTAACTTAGATTATTAGTTTCCTTGGTTTAGTAGGACATTATAGGAGGTTTGAGAAAAAACTTTTATGACTTTATAATCCACTAACAATGTTAAATCAAAAATGGGATAAGTTTATTTGGACAAAGGAGTGTGAAAAAAGTTTCCAAGAGCTTAATAAGAGATTGGTTACTGCACATGTGTTAACTATACCCTTTACTAAAGAAGGATTCATTCTTTTTCATGATGAATCTCTGGAAGGGGTTGGGGGAATCCTCATTCAAAATAAAAAGTTTAATGCTCATGAATATAGATAGTTAAATACTCATGAATATAATTATCTAATGCATGACCTGGATATAGTTTCAGTTATTTTTTATTTAAAGATATAGAGGCATTATCTTTTTGGTGAGAAATGTTATATAAACACAGACCACCAATGTTTGATGTCTATATTCACACAAAACAAATTGAACATGAGATGGAGGAGATGGTTGTAACTTCTTAAATACTTTTATTATTTAATTAATTATTATCCCAAAATAAAAAACAATTTTGTTGATCCATTAAGTAGGAAATACCCTGTTGTGTTGGAAATGATGAGGATTCAAGGAGATCCTTTGATCAAATACCTAGTAAAATTTTACAAGGGAATCTTAAGGAAAGTGACGTTATCAACCCTATCCAAAATGATTTTTCAATCATCATTAATAGATAATATCAATAAATCTCAAAGAGAAAATCCCTTATTACAAAATAAGATAGAGGATGTGAAGAATGGTAATTTTTCTAAATTTAATTTTGATCAAGAAGGTGTACTGAAATTTCATACAATAATATGTGTTCCATTTATTATAGAGATAAAGAAAGAACTGATGGATGAGACTCATAGCTCAACTTTCTCTATACATCTTGGAAGCACTAAATTGTATAGGGGCCTTTGTGATCAATATTGGTGTGACAACATGAAATGGGATATTACTGATCATGCTAAAAGGTTCTTGGTATGTCAGTAGGTGAGGGAAGAACAATAACTTCCTAAAGGGTTATTACAACCACTACTGATACCATCATGGAAGTGTGAAAATGTCACTATGGGCTTTATCACCGGTATCCCAAGAAAATCCAAAGGAAATAATTTGATATGGGTTATAGTTGACTAACTCACCCAGACTTTCTATTTCATCTCTATTTGGGAAGATTTCTCTCTGTCGAGGCTCCTTTCCATCACAGCGTCCAAAGGAATGTAAAGAGAAATACCTTGAACCCAAATTGATTCATCCTTTGAAGAAACATCAAAAATTGAAAAAGCCATGAACCAAGGTTCAAATGCACTTGGGTCGCGCAAGTTCCACCTAGTTCGTGCAAGTACACTTGTGCGCCTCTTAGTGGTCGCACAGGTGACTTGCGCGCCCTCTTTGAAATTTCGCCCAGGGTCTCTCCAGCCTATAAATACCCCTGTGAACCCCCCATTTCAAGAGGAAAAGTTTCCAAAAATCCAGATTTGAGCTCCCAGTGCCCTAGTCTCTTCTCAAAGCTTCCAAAAACTTCTAAGGAAATTTCTAACCTAGAACGGAAGATCTAAAGAGAGTGAGTAAGGACAAAGTGTTGAAACTCATTAACACTTGCGTGCCTAAGTTGCCATCCCTTAAGGGAAATGGCCACACTTACGCACTGCCTTACCCCTTCAACTGAACATGTGTGTTCCTCTTCTGGAATCCTCTAGGGATAGTACTAAAGGCTTGATCCAAGCCTCGCCCAAGTTCTACCCTAAGGGTGGACCAGCGTGTAAGTACCCATGTTTCGAGCAAGTATACTTGCGCGCCCATGCAGTACTTTCTCCCCCACGCAGTACTTGTGTTCCCACCAGGACTTGCGTGCCCCTATTTTTTTAGGTGACCCTCCTACCTATTTTCACCTCTCTTATTCCTATCCACCTATCCTCTACAATATTAAGCCTTCATAACTCTTTTTGAATCCATTAATGGCATGATTTACTTGTTGGCTTCCTTACCTGAAAGGAATTCTAGGGAACATCTCTCAAAACCTAGTGATTTAGACATCTTTACATCACTACGGGTAGAGAGTTCATTCATTCAACCTCATCCTTTAAGATGAGAGAATCCTTAACCTGTGCCTCCTCTTCAAGAGTAATCCCCAGTCCTAGTCTTCATTAATTTGGGCATCCTCCTTAGGAATAATCCCCAAAGTCCCCTAACCTGGGCTTCCATTTCAGGAATAAGCCCCAATAAATATTCCCTTAACATAGGCATCCTTTTCAGGAGTAATCCCCACTCCAAGTCCTCATTAATTTGGGAATCCTCTTTAGGAGTAAGCCCCAAGTCTCAAAGTTCCCAAAATATGGGCATCCTCCTCCAGAGTAAGCCCCAATCTCAAATCTAGGCATCCTCTTTAGGAGTAAGCCCCAAGTCCCTTAATTCTAAAATTCCCTTAACCTGGGCCTCCTTTTTAGGAGTAATCCCCAGTCTTCTGAAATTCCTTTAACCTGGGCCTCCTCCTTAGGAGTAAGCCCTAGTATTAATTTCTCTTAACGATTCTTAATTTACTTTTGATCTGGGATTCCTTCTTAGGAATAAAACCCAATCATAAGTCCCCTCCTAATTTGGGCATCTTCCTCAGGAGTAAGCCCCAAGTTAGAGTATCCAAATCTCCATAAAATCACATATACTTTTATAGACCCTGTTCCCAGACTTCTTCTTTAAAATAAGACCTGATCTCTATATATTTGGGCATTCATACATACATAAGCCCCAAATCATTTTCTATGATTGCATCATTCATGGAACAATTGTATGGTTTCACCAATACCTCTTGTTTCTCACACCGAGCATGACTCACGTGAGTTTAGAGTGTAAAATTAATCATGATATCTTTCTTTGAGACATCAATCATACCTAAACATCTTACTCTCTTACTCGAACTATGTTGTTTCTGATTCCTTCTCAAAATAAAAGATATGTAGGTAGCCCATCTGTAGGTACAATCCCAACTCTGAAATAATCTATGTCCTTCTAAATGACAATAAAATTCAAGTTCCCCACTGAGTGGATTTAAAACCGGTATGGTCATCATAATGACCAAGAGACTTTTATATAATGTATTAAAGGATACCATTGACTAAGAATCTCTAACTAATACATATGATTCTCTATCGATGAAGAACCTAAAATACATATAAAAGATTCTCTAAATTGTCTACATATCAATCGTTTATTGTCATATCTAAAGAAAGCTCATTTTATACTTGGTAACTTAATAAGGATTCACAAACATAACTTAAATCTGTAAAGAGAGTCCCAGAGTAGACAATAATTCCCCTCAAAAATGTGTGATGATTCCGACCTCCCATCCTCTCGACCAATGAAAATTCCTAGGCCTCATCAGGTGCATAACTGATGAGCACCTACCATTGGAAATTTGGTCCAAATGGATATGGAATTATTGGATGTTTCTGGTTCTACGAACAAACCCATTAGATACCGCTTGGAATGTTTGAATCTTAAATCAATGAGATCACCCCCAATTCCAGAGGAAACAAAAAATTGTGAACCTAACGTGAAAATAATATCAAGATAATAGAAGGGTTACAATGCCAAATTTACTTGGCTTCTCTCTCAGTTTCCCGATATCCAAAGGCTGAAAAGAAGCAGAGATCCCTTCAGCGTTCATGCCTAGGTGCAATAAGAAGATTGCGCCAGTTAATTTTCAATTCCCCCATCTGGTATTTATATCAGGGGATGGGGTGTTCATGGAGAAATACATTTCACTATACTGTCCAGTCAGCAAATCCCACTGAAAATGGTCTCATGCAATGTTATTTCCCATGGACGGCCATAGTCAATTGGCTTTGTTTGTAATCAAAGGCTTGCACAAGAACATGCTTCAACTAGTTCTTCTCAAAATCAAGCATACAGAGAACAAGTTGTTGAATTACTCCTGCATCAAGTGAACTAGAATATTTAATGGGCCTCTCGTTTGGAGCAAGCACATCATCAAGTGACAGAAGTGTTAGAAATCATCCAATGGTATTTTGATCCGGGTGATAAAAGTGGATACAGGTTGATGCATCCAGCCAATTTCCAGACTAAAATCTGAAAGATTAGGAGAGATTAAAAGAAGATCTCAGATATAGAATGTCAATAACTACCCTAGCTTTCCAGATTGGGGACTCGTTTAACCCAACCCTCAAAATAGAAAAATAAGATCCAAGGAGTTGAGCAGGAACAGCAGGAACAGCCCCAGCCCACCAGAATAAGGAATTTTTCAAATCCTCATTCTCTTCCTCAGAGAAAGTCAGTCTTCTCTTGATTAGGGAAGAATCCCCAAGAGGAACAAAGAGCCAAATTATCAGGTGATTCCCTCCAAATTATAATTCATCAAGAAGTTCCCGAGGGATCAAATCGACAAAAGGCAATGTCTCATCAGAGACATGGAAGAAGAAAATATCACAGAAATGTCGATAGAAGAGATGAAATGAATTATGCATCAATTAATGTCATGAATGCCATTGTTTTTGATCCACCAGATGAGGTTTACTCATAGGGATCAGATGAAAAGGTTCACTTTCCAGAAGTTGTATGCACAGACACAAATGAAGAAGGTGTGCATACACGAAATCAAAGGCTTACCCAGAATATGGGTGTTCCTTCAAGTAACCCACTTCCCCCTATCTAAAAGGGATCCAACAAGGGGAAAGGAAAGAATCATGTTACATACCCTTCCTCTGAAAAAGTCCAATCACTCTCACTAGAACAGAGATTTTCACAATAAGAGGAAGAAATGAAGTAATTGAGGAAGATGAATGCAGAACTACTTTAGGGTAGTCTTACTCCTAAGAGTGATGGAGTCAGTCAGCCAAAGGAATTTATTGTAGCTACTGAGATAGATCATGAATATCCTCCTTTATCAGTACACCCTCATAGGTCTAATCCTATGGGTCAAGTGCAACAACAATCAGTGGTGCTACCATCAGTTGTAGCACCAGCCACCACATCTTCCCAAGATCCATTCATTGTACTTGTTGAGATCCAAGCTCAAACGGATGTTTCTCAAAATTTAATAACTATTATTGATCCATTAACAGCTCGGTTGGAAGCTATGGAGTGAAAACGATCTCAAATTCAACTAGAAAAGAGATCTTACCCTGAATGGGTTGATGGAATTCCTCCCCCATCAAATTTTACAAGTACCACATTCCCAATCTTTAATGGTTCGGGAGACCCAGAGCAACACTTAACACATTTTGTTTCTCGTTGTGATCCTATGATGGGAACCCTTTAGCAACAAGAAGTAGTTAAGCTTAGGTGTGTTGTACAGTCATTACAAGGGCCTTCCATTGTTTGGTACACATGCTTGCAATCCCATTCAATTACCGGATGGGGGGATCTTCACCAAAAATTCCTTCTTCAGTTCAGCTCAACATTGGCAAAGACAACAGTTTTTTATCTTACAAACTGTAAGCAAAGGGAAAATGAAAGCGTCTCAGATTTTATTGCTCGTTGGATGGGATTAATATATTCCCTAATCTTATCACTCCCTCAAGAAATTTTTTTGCCAATCTATGTGCCAAATCTGCGTGATGAGCTATGCACACCATTGATCCCTGTGAAATACAAAAGACGGTTTTGAGACCTTACTTTAATTGCTCAACAGATTAAAGATTATCTTATGAAGACAAAGGACAAAACTCATGTAATTCCATCAACTCCAAGAAGGAGAATGGGTAAAGCAGATACTGCTACAGTTATGCTTAAACAAGCACATGTACCTACTTCTACTTCAAAACCTTCATCATCCCAAATGGCTCCACCATCTAAGCATCAGCAACAGAGGTCGTTTCATCATGATGATCAAATAGATCAAATATGGAAACAATTTGAGTATTTTAAAGGAAAAGTTTACTCTTTCTGAAATAAACAAGTTCTTAGCTACTTCATTTCGGCTCTGGAAAATAATTGTGTTCAGCTGCCGAGGCCCAATAGGCCAAACAAGAAAGGAGATAAAGATTGTCCCAACTATTTCCCCTTTCATCAAATATTGGGGCATTACATTCAAGAGTGTATTGTATTTAAGGACCTCCTGCAAAAAATGGTCGACTCGGGACAAGTCAAACTGAAAGGTTCTTCAGATCAGGTATCATGTGTTACTGCTATAGATCCATAGGAGGAAGGTGAGTGGCAAGAAGTCGAGAACAAAAATACAAAAAAATATGATGATTGGATGGTCAAAAAAATGATCAACTGAACTCATGCTATTTTGAAAACACAATTTAAGAAACCAATTGTGTCTTTTGCCATGAATGTCGTAGAAAAACCCTCTTCATCAGAGGAAAAATCCTCAAAGAAATGGCATGATTCAAAGAAATAAAAAGAATCAGAAGAAGATGAGTATGTGTTAAATCCCAAGTTTTCTTTGACTCTAGCAGATTTTATACCATCTACTTTGAAGCCACGGGTACCGTCCCACCAAACGGCACAGCCAAAACTGGCTAGTCAGACAGAGTATTCATCAGATGAAGAGTTAATATTTGGTTCTGTTAACATGATTCACTTAACAGATCCTTATGCCAATCACAGTTTCGATCTCAATGAACCTGAGTTCCCTGTATCAAACAGAGGAATCAGAGGAAGTTCAAGAGGATCAGGATACAGAGGAAGACGTGGATCTTTCAGAGTTCACTATTTCAATTCTACCCCTGCTAGAACTGTGTATGTGGCAGAAACTCATGGAAGAGCCCTTCAACGATCTCAACAAGAACAAGAAAGTTCTTCCTCACAAGGCAGATTCAGTCTTGGCACAGTTATTCTGGAAGATCGGTTGGAAGTTACACCTTCTTCCTCTTAGCAAGTAAATTAAACTATTCGGTCTAATCTTCCAAAGCCAGGGGTATTACCAACTCCTACCCCGATACAAGATGCATTAACTTCCAAAGCATTAACTTCCATGGAACCTACTAAACCACATGTTCTTGTTGGGAAATGCAGACCTTTGGATCAAAAGTATGATGTATTGAAACACATGGCCCAAGTACCGGCCAAGTTATCAATTCTGGATGCCTTGAATTTATCAAAGGATCTTCAGGAGGCACTCATTGAGGCTTTGTCAAGTCCTCAAGAGTTTGAAACTGAAATTGTTGCAGATGATGCCTACCATGTAGAGAATAATCCTGCAGAATTCCATGCAGTGATATCTTTCATAGATAAAGATGAAGATGATGTTCTTCAGAGACATATTAGACCGTTGTATTTATCTAGCAAGTTCAATGGTGTAGACATCCAAAGAGCTTTCATTGATAATGGTTCAGGAGTCAACCTCATGCCAATTCATACACTTCATCGATTGGGCCTCAGTGAATCTAATTTATCTCCTTCTACTATGATGTTACAAGGATATGATACAAATTAATAAGAACCATTGGGCGAGATTACACTCAGAACTCAGTTTGGAGATCTTGTATCCAATTCATATTTCATGGTTATTGATCAAGACTCAGCCTTCAACATCTTGCTTGGAAGACCCTGGCTACATCAACATGTGTTTATCCCTTCATCATACCATCAATGTCTCAAATATTGTTTTGATGGTCAAGTTGGGACATTGTATGGTGATAAGTCCCCGTTCAAGACATGAGAATCTCAATACATTGAGGCGGAATTCTATCACATGAAGGAAAATAATAAATCCACAACAAGGCAGATTGCCAAATTTAATGCTCCATATGGTTTGGAAAAGATTCTAGTAAATCCATTTACACATGTGAGTAGAGATTATGGGTTGCCTATTAGTCAAATTGACAGGATATACTCAAATACAAATACTCTTATGGAAACTTCCATAATGTTAATCATGACATTCAAGCCAGACAACATGGGATAAATTGGTGATTCACCAAGCAATGATGAAAGCTCAAATGGGGATGTCTTCATTTCATCTGATAAAATTAAACAAGTCTATACTTTGCCAATCATGCCAAAAGAAGTTATATCAATGTCAGAGGTGAACAATGATGTCAATTCTCAATCCATCATCTCCACTTTAATACCTAAGAAAGACCATTCATCATCAATCGGGTCGGAAATGGAAGCTTCTTCTTCAAGATGGTCAAATTTTAACATCTCTTATGATCATGAAAATTCTACTTCATCATCTACTATGTACGTAGAAACAGAAGAAATGACACATGTTGAAGAAGAAAAGAAAGATCTCAGGGATGCTCCTCCAGCATTTGAAGAGGGTATCTCTACTACCATGGATGAACTCGGAGAAATAAATCTGGGTACAAAAGAATATCCACGCCCCACTTTAATTAGTGCGGCCATGACTCTTGAAGAAAAAAAATGTATGTTTCATTTTTAAAGAAAAATCAAGATATATTTTCTTGGAACTATACAGAGATTCTAGGCCTTGATCCTGATGTCTCTACTCATCGTTTGGGTTTATCGGAAGAACATCGAGGATTCAAGCAAGCTGCAAGAAGAACACGCCCAACTTATGATTCCAAAATTGAAGATGAACTGGATAAGATTATCAAAGCTAACTTCATCAGAGAAGTTCAATATCCCAAGTGGTTGGCTAATATTGTCCCTGTGAAGAAGAAGAATGGAAAAATTAGAGTTTTCATCGATTTCAGAGATCTTAATCGACATTGCCCTAAGGATGATTTTCCATTTCTGATTACAGAACTTTTAATCGATGAAACAGCTGGCTATGAATCACTTTCCTTCATGGATGGATATTCCAGGTATAATAAAATCTGAATGGCTCTAGAAGATGAAGAATCTATAGCCTTCAGATCCCTTCAGGGTGTGTTCTTCTATCAGGTAATGCCCTTTGGCCTAAAGAATGCAGGCACAACATATCTGCATTCCATGCATCGTATCTTCAAACCCTTTTTAAGGAAGTTCACTGAATGTTACGTGGATGATTTGGTGGTTAAATCCAAACAATGTTCTAATCACTTGGCTGATTTGGAAATCATATTACACAAACTTCGACAACATAATTTGAAGATGAACCCCTTAAAATGTGTTTTTGGTGTAACCTTAGGAAAATTTCTCGGCTTTTTTATACGCCATCGTGGTATTAAAGGCGATCCTAATAAGACAAAGTCAATCCTTGGTATGTCACCTCTTCAAATTTTGAAATAATTGAGAGGAATTCAAGGACACTTGGCCTATATTCAGTGTTTCATCGCCAATTTTCCAGGAAAAAGTTTACCCTTCACCAAATTGATGAAGAAGGGAGTCACTTATCAGTGGACTGAAGAATACCAAGAAGAATTTGATATTCTCAAGAAGTATCTCTTGATTCCACCAGTATTAATGCCACATGTTGAAGGAATACCACTTATCCTCTATGTAACAGTTTTAGAGCGATCATTGGGTGCCTTTCGTGCTCAGAAGAATGATGCTAGGAATGAAAACAGCCTCTACCATCTCAGTCAGACTATGCTTGAAGCAGAGACCCGATATTCAACTTGAAAAGTGTTGCCTAGCATTAATCTTTGCAGTTCAGAAATTGAGACACTACCTACAACATCACGAGGTCTCCAATTAGTATCTCGTAATAACCCACTCAAATTTATCCTTAGTCATCCAATGCTTATTGGATTTCTGGCAAGGTGGGCAGTTATTTTGTAACAATGTGATATCCAATATGTGTCTCAAAAGGAAATAAAGGGCCACGATCTAGCTGATTTCCTTGTCAAACACCCTTTAGTAGAATATAAATCTTCATATATTGAACTTCTTTATGAATAAGTTTTATTTATTCAAGATATTCTTCAAACATGGGAAATATACTTTGATGGTGCTTCCAGAACTCCAACAGGAAGAAAAATGGAAAATCTTAAATTCAACAAAGTTGGGTTAGGAATTGTGCTCATTTCTCCAGAAAATGTAGTGTTACCCTATTCCTTCTCATTTTTGGGAGTCAGTACAAATAATGAAGTGGAATACCAATATCTCATCGCAGGATTGGAGTTGGCTCTTCACGCACAAGTGAATCACTTAAAGGTGAAAGGTGATTCGGACCTGGTAATAAAACAAGTCAATGGGGATTATTCCATCATAAAAGAATAACTAATCCCTTTGTATTATTATGTTAGAGAATTAATGGAGGAATTCCCTTTGGAACTGACATTTTCTAATGTCCCACGGTCAAAAAATGCCCAAGCTGATGCACTGGATAATATAGCAACAACTCTGGTAGATCCAAATCAGGACAAGAAATCCATCAGTATTGCCCACCTTCGTACAATTTCACCTTATGTTCAAATCAGAACAGAGGAAATCAATGAAATTAGTCCCATTCCTGAACCATATGGTCGTACTATAGGATGGATGACACCTACCATGGAATACCTTCAAAACGGAACACTTCCACCTGATAGAGCCAGGAAAGAACAAGTCCGGAGAAGTATGGTCAATTTCACTCTTTATGAAAGCCCAGATCAACCATAGAATGTTCTCTACAAACGTGGTTTTGATGGAGTTCTCTTCAGATGAATTGATGGTGAAGAGACAATGGATGTCATGAAAGAAGTGCATGCAGGAGTCTGTGGTGCCCACCAGTCTGGACATAGACTGTCTGATCAAATTCTAAGGCTTAGATACTTTTGGCCATCAATGATACAAGATTGTGTTGATTTCACAAAGAAGTTTTATTCATGCCAAGTACATTCCAACTTTATTCATCAACCCCCAGAGTTGCTTTATAAAGCTAAATACTTGTGGCCATTTGCCACACGAGGAATGGATGTGGTGGGACCATACCCTTCAGCTATAGCCAAGCAGTTTATGTATTTTCTTACTACTACTGACTTCTTTTCCAAATGGGAAGAGGCAATACCTCTCAATGAAGTTAGTTTTAAAATCATTGTTAGCTTCATCAAGTCTAACATCATTACCAGATTTGGTGTCCCTCATACCATATTGACGGACAACGGCACCAACTTCTGTTCATCCGAGGTGAGGAGGTCGTATCAAGAATAAAATATCAAATTCGATCTTTCATCTCGGTATCATGCAGCAGCCAATGGCCAGATAGAAGCCTTCAACAAGACTCTTTCAAACATACCGCAAAAGATGGTGGATAAAGATAAGAAGTCATGGCCTGATAAACTCTTTCATGCTTTATGGGATTATCGGACCACCACCTGCACTACAACGCGGTTAACTCCATATTCACTGGTATATGGAACGGAAGAAGTATTTCCCATTGAAGTTCAATTACCTTCGCTTATAGTATCCATTTGTGATCAGTCATCTAAAGATGAACAATCTCAAAAGAAATTGGATTGATTTTAACAGTTAGATGAGAAACGATTGGGCACCATGCACCACTTGGAAGTCTACCAGAATCGAATAGCACGAGCTTTCAACAAAAAAGTTCATCTTCGTTCATTCATTCAAGGAGAATTGGTATTGGTTCTCTGAACTCCAATGATACTAGGAAATAAACCTCCCAAGCTTGAACCAAAATGGGAAGGACCTTACTCAATACATAAGGTCTATTCTAATAGAGCTTATTCTTTAATATCAATGGATGGAGAACTCATCACTACTCCAACCAATGCCAGATTTATGAAGAAGTATTTTGTATAAACACAAAATACATAACCATTACGGTCCCGCATAACCTTAAACTACACCACGGTCCTGCATGACCTTAAACTGCACCACTGTCCTGCATGACATTAAACTGCTCATCATGTCCAGCAAGACTTTAAACTACACCATTATGGTTCATTCATATGACCTTATACTATTCTCACTTTCATCCAACATGACGTTAAAATATGTCCCCTTCATCGTCCTTTCTATATGACGTTAAAATATACAGAAATCTTCCTTGATATATGACCCTAAACTATACCGCAATGGTCCATGCATATGACCTTAAACTATTCACACTTTCGTCCAACATGACATTAACCTGTATCGTCCCTTTTCATCCAACATGACATTAAAGTGTGAAAAAATCCCTAATACGTCCAACATGACATTAAAATGTGTCCTATTTAGTCCTTACTACATGACATTAAACTGCACAATCCCCCTTTTATCCAACATGACATTAAACTGTATTGTCCCGATCGTCCTAACTACATGACGCTAAACTGTATAGAAATCCCTTAATACATCCTACATGACATTAAACCGTATTTTTTTCCTGTTACATGACACTAAACTATGCATCACCAATAGTCCTCACTGCAAGACTTTAAATTTCAAAGTCCTTTCATATGTCCTACATGACATTAAACTGGGCATCGTTAGGGTTGTTGCTACCTATTGTTTCTCACACCAAGTATGACTCACGTGAGCTTTGATCAAACATCAACCATAATACCCTCTCTGGGCCGCTAACCATGTGTAACTCCCAACACCATTTTTAGGTCGTTGTCCCCAAGAACAACTTGATCACTAATTCATTCCTTAATTGAACTACACAGACTTTGATCCTTTCCTTCTAGGCTGGGTACGTAGGAAACCTCTCAAGGTTCAAACCCAAAACCAATCTATTCACATTGGTTTACCCCCATCTCATACAATGTTGATTCGTGAGACCGCCCCCAAAATCAATATCTTCACATTGGTTCACCTTCGTCCTTGCTATACGACGTTAAACTGTACAAAACTTTTGTCATGTACGACAATAAACTAAAACATTCTTTGATACCCTCACTTGAGAGTGAATCATTATTTTCATTGATTTCCAATCATGTTACATTCCAAATACTACAGAATACAAGGCAATGCTCGAACCTTTTATCTTGTGCCAAACCATCATTGCACTAAAGTCCATTTTCACCCTTCACATGTATGAACCAAATCTGTATAGAGGGTATTTATAAAACTATGTGGGCTTGATTCCCATCCTTATGGGATACGTAGGAACATTCGAGTGTCCCTTGAATCTAGCACCATGTCTTTGGGCCTAACCCCAAATTCCACTTTCAGTCCCCTGGCTGAAAAGTCCCCATGAAAACACACACTGTGTATTCATTATTATGGTCTGAGCTCTATGACCCTAAACTAAGATCTCCTATACTTTTATCTCGTACGACGTTAAAATGTAGTTAAAAAACTATGTATGGCTCGATTCCCATCCTTATGGGATACATAGTGAGTCTAGTATTTTAATTCAGGACCCAACCACAACGTGATTATGGTTAGCATTGATCTATGTATCTTTACATACATTAAAAAATACCCATTTTTTTGTGTTATAATCCTAACCTTAAATATTTTCAGATCTTTATAACCCTTTTCTTGACTTCTAGTCACAAAATGTCTGAAACCTGAGAGTTATTTTTCTTGACTATGCAGTATGTGCCCTTAGGCGGCCTTGCACAAATAGTCTACATAACAGACTTGTCATCCAAAAGATTCTATTATTTGACTATGCATCCAATGCCCTTTGGTGGCCCTGCATAATTCAACCCTCTAACGGGTTTTTTAAGTAATGGTAACTTCATTCTTAGGAAGAAAACCTTTTTGTCCTTATTTTTATTAACGAAAATATGTATTGATCCACAAAAATAGCCACCCTTAACATATTTGTCTCAAACTCTTTTTCACGATCTGAAAGTATTCAAGTATATGGTTTATATTTTCCTTCCCTACGCTTGGGTTAGACCTTCGTAGGAGTGACATTCATCCAGTTCATAGACAATATTTTTTGGAAATATCTTTTCCATATTTAAGTACCTCTCTCTATACAGCAAACTCTATGCTTTGGAAAAGTTGAATCTCCATAAAATTTCACTGGATTTCTAGCAGTAGAAAAGTAAATTTCTGAGAGTTATTTTTCCTGAAGAAGCAGCACGTTCCCTTAGGTGTCCTTGCATAAACAGTCTACATAATAGACTCTTCAGCCAAAAGATGCTATTATTTGACTATGCATCCAATGCCCTTAGGTGGCCCTGCATAATTCATCCCCCTAACTAGTTTTTTAAATAATGGTAACATCATTCATGGGAACTACTTATTCTAATTCTTTTTAGCCCTTTTTCATATCATTACTCAGATTAAAAATTTATTAAGTCATATTTTACATGTTTTCCCTCATACTTGAGTATGGTAATATGTTTTTAGATAAATTTTCTAGGAATTGAGTCTATTTTAATCCATTTGGTCAAAGCTATTTCGACCTTAAACATTAGCCTTTTTATGTCCGACGTGAATGACTTTAAACTGACCACAAAAGACAAGGGAAATCTGAATAAAAGTCATGTTCCAGCTCACTAAACATACATTTTGTATGATTTTAGGTAATATTGGGCAATAAAAAGTTTCAAAAGTTTGTAGGGTAATTTATAATAATCCTAGAAAAAATAAAACTATGCTTACTAGGCTCGTTGGATTAAGTAAAAATTTAAAGCGGAAAGCAAGGGACTTGCGCGACAAGACCAACTTGCACGATGAGAGAAAGAAATTCGATATCCAGTGGATTTTACGCGATAATGACCGCGTATTTATAGGCCAGGCCGCACCCCTGTGTGCTGAAGCCTGTGTGATTTTAACTTGCACGACTCCATCTACGTGCTGATCACCTGCGCGTCGTCTTTCCCTTTGTTTGTCTTCTTTCCTCAAAGTCATATCCTCATTCTCTTTCAGATCTAACTCTGAGGGGGGACTTTTTTTTATGCTCCTTTCCATCACAGAGTCCAAAGGAATGTAAAGTGAAATACCTTGAACCCAAAGTGATTCATCCTTTGAAGAAACATCAAAATTTGACAAAGTCATGAACCAAGGTTCAAATGCACTTGGGTCGTGCAAGTTCCACCTAGGTCGTGTAAGTACACTTGCGCGCCTCTTAATGGTCACGTAGGTGACTTGCGCACCCTCTTTGAAATTTCTCCTAGGGTCTCTCCAGCCTATAAATACCTCTGTGGGCCTCCCATTTCAAGAGGATAACTTTCCAGAAATTCCGATTTGATCTCCCGGTGCCCTAGTCTCTTCTCAAAGATTCTGAACACTTCTAAGGTAATTATTTACCAAGAATGCAAGATCTAAAGAGAGGGAGTAAGGCCCAAGTGTTGAAACTCATTAATACTTGCGCACCTGTGTGGCTATCCCTTAAAAGAAATGGCCACACTTGCGTTCCGCCTTACCCCTTCAACAGAACCTACACGCCCCTCTTCTGGAAGCCTCTAGGGATAGTACTAAAGGCTTGATCCAAGACTCACCCAAGTTCTACCCTATGGGTGGACCGGCGTGCAAGTACCCATGTATCGTGCATGTATACTTGAACGACCAGGACTTGCATGCCCACACAGTACTTGAGCGCCCACGCAGTACTTGTGCGCCCACCAGGACTTGCACGCCACTATCATTTTGGGTTCCCCTCCTGCCTATTTTTACCTCTATTATGCCTATCCACCTATCCTATTCAAGATTAAGACTTCAGAACTCTCTCCAAATACATTCATGGCATGATTTCCTTGTTGTCTTCTTTACCTGAATAGAATTCTATGGAACATCTCTCAAAACCTGGTGGTTTACACATATTTACATCACTAAGGTTAGAGAGTTCATTCATTCAACCTCATCCTTTAAGATGAGAGAATCCTTAACCCAGGCCTCCTCTTCCGGAGTAATCCCCAGTCCAAGTCCTCATTAATTTGGGCATCCTTTTTAGGAATAAGAACCAAAGTCCCCTAACCTAGGCTTCCTTTTTAGGAATAATCCCCAGTCAAAATTCCCTTAACATGGGCCTCCTTTTCAAGAGTAATCCCGAGTCCAAGTCCTCATTAATTATGGCATCCTCCTTAGGAGTAAGCCCCAAGTCCCAGAGTTCCCAAAATCTTGGCATCCTCCTCAGGAGTAATCCCCAATCTCAAATCTGGGCATCCTCTTTAGGAGTAAACCCCAAGTCCCTTAATTCTAAAATTCTCTTATCCTGGGCCTCCTCTTTAAGAGTAAGCCCCAGTCTTCTAAAATTTTTTAATATGGTCCTCCTCCTTAGGAGTAATCCCCAGTCTTAATTTCTCTTAACTAGTCTTAATTTACTTTTGATCTGGGCTTCCTTCTCAGGAATATAACCCAATCATAAGTCCCCTCCTAATATGGGAATATTCCTCAGGATTATGCCCTAAGTTAGAGTATCCAAATCTCCATAAAATCACATATACTTTTATGGAACTTGTTCCCGGACTTCTTCTTTAAAATAAGTCCCAATCTCTATCTATTTGGGCAGTCATACATACATGAGACCCACATCATTTTATATGATTGCATCTTTCATGGAACAATTGTTTGGTTTCACCAATACCTCTTATTTCTCACACTGAGAATGACTCACGTGAGCTTAGAGTGTAAAAGTAATCATGACATCTTTCTCTAAGACAACAATCATACATAAACATCATACTCCCTTACTCGAACTATGTGGGTTCTGATTCCTTTTCTAAATAAAGGATACGTCGGTATCCCATCTACAGGTACGATCCCAACCCTGAAATAATCTATGTCCTTCTGAATGACAATAAACTTCAAGTCCCCCACTGAGTGTCTTTAAAACAAGTATGGTCATCATAATGACCAAGATACATTTATATAATGTATTAAAGGATACCATTGACTAAGAATCTCTAACCAATACAGATGATTCTCTATCGATGAAGAACCTCAAATACATATAAAAAATTCTCTAAATTGTCTACATATCAATAATTGATTGTTAGATCTAAAGTAAATCTCATTTTATACTTGTTAAGTTAATAAGGATTCATGAACATAACTTAAATCTATAAAGAGAGTCCCAGAGTAGACAATAATTCCTCTAAAAAAGGTGTGATGAGTCGGACCTCCCATCCTCTTGACCAATGCAAATTTCTAAGCCTCATTAAGTGCATAACTGATGAGCACCTACCTTTGGAAAGTAGGTCCAAAATGGATATGGAATCATTGGATGTTTCCAGATCTGCGAACAAACCCGTTAGAAACCGCTTGGAATGTTTGAATCTTAAATCAATGAGATCATCCCCAATTCCAGAGGAAACACTCTTCTAAATAAAGTGGTGATGTTGAATGGAGTTACAAATTCTACCACTTAGGATAATGGTCCAAATCTCACATCAAAATTATAAATAATTATTCAACATTATTTGAGTACTAAATTGAATTTTTATATATCCTATCACCCCCAAACTGATGGTCAATCTGATAAAACTATTCAAACACTTAGGGACAGGTTGAGAACATTCTCAATGGAATTTAAAGGTGGATAGGATAAACATTTCCCATTAGTTGAGTTCTCATACAATAATAACTTCCACTTGAGTATTCAAATGGAACCCTATGAATCTCTATATGGGAAGTTCTGTAGAACACCTATATATTGGGACGAAGTTAGTGAGATAAAGCTGCTTGGGCCTGATATTGTGCAATATATGACAAAACAATTATACTATATGACAACATATAGATGTTTCTCCTATTAGGAATAATTTATATGGGGATTACCATCAATGGTAATTGGAGTTTGATGTTGGAGAAAAAGTGTTCCTTTTAATATAACCATGGAAGAGAGTTATGTGGTTTGGGAAGAAATGGAAGCTTATCCCCAATTACATTGGCCCCTATGAAACCTGTGATCACATAGGAGTAGTGACCTATCAGCTAGCACTTCCAAAAAATGTATCTCAATTTCATAATTTATTAAAAGTATATCTCTTGATGAAGTACATACCATACCCTTCACATATACTGAAACCATAGGTGGTACAACTAGAACATGACCTCTCTTATGAAGAGCATCTGGTGGATATCTTGGACCATAGAGAAAATTTTCTACACCACAAGACTACCCACCTCATCAATGTGTTGTCGAGGAACCATATATATGAATAATAAATATGGAAACCAGATGAGAAAATGATGAAAAAAGTACCCACACCTTTTCTTAACTGAGAGAACAAGTTGAAATTTCATAGATGAAATTTCATAAGAGGGAATAATGTAACAACATAAACTTTTTAATGATAATTTTTTCCTGAAAATGTGTGTAATATTATATTATACACAACAAAACCATATCTCTTTAATAATTAAGTGAATATAAATGGAAATGTTACAATTTAGATTCTACCTTTATAAGACTATTGGTTAAAATGATCATTGGGAACTATACTCTTTATAATAATTTTAATTTTATAATTAGTTTTTATAAGTAAAAATGAAAAAGGATCATTAATGCAGAAAAAAAAGTCGAAAACCTCAAATAGTATAGTCATGTCACATGAATCCAACTTTTTAGAACAATGGAGGGAGGTAGAATCATTAGGGATATCCGTTGACTAAGCCCAAGATGAGCTTCAATAAGTAATTATGGAATGAAATTTCCTATGGGATAAGTTCAAGTTGGTGGAAATTAACACTAAGATGATGTTAATTGTGTTTCCCCATGAATATATCACTATTTAAGACCTTACCCTAATTTTTTACATGGGTTTTATAAGGGGTTATTTTTCCGATAATTATTTAAGTAATTTTTAATTCCTTTGTATAAATAAAATATTTATTCCATCAATTCTATTTTAAGAATAGTTTTGATAAGTATTATGAATAATAATTATTTTAATGAAATAGTATAATAAAAGCACTCTTTTTTTAAATATAAATGATTATATAATTTCATTACGACAATGAAAATTTTTATGTTTCATAATTTTTTTAATGCATTTTCAACATGCTATTTTTTTAACAAATGTGTATCGTTATATTTAAAAGTTCAAATTCTTATACTTATAGAATTATTATGATAAAATAAAATCATATTTTAAATCATCACATCAGATTTTAGTTATGGTGAATTAATTAGAATATTCTAAAATACATTATTTTTTCATGAATAATAAAAATATGGTTTGAGGTTTTCAGTATGTTTAATGACTTCATAATTATTTTATAATTGTGTAATATTATTTAACCACAATCCACGACCTAAAATGTGTTATTTAATTAATATCAAGTATTTTAATATATTTTAATCAATTACTAAACCTATAAGTTACTTTCCAAAGTCTAAAATGGAAACTTTAACATTAAAAAATGATTTTATGAAAACATTACTTGTCCTTAAAAAATAAGTAATATAATATTATTTTCGGTTCATGTGGGTTAAAATAACATAAAATATGTCCCAAATTTCCAAAACAATGGTAAAACCCATGGTTTTTTATTTTCTACAACCTAGATTTCTAAGGACTATATTAGGAAATTAGTAAACAAATCCTCCCCTTTCGCTATAAATACCTACCAATTTCTCCATTTCCTTTCACTATCAATCAATAATCCATGAATATATGGTATTTTTACCTCCGAAGGAGTCCCCACAAGTTTTCCATAATCCCCCAAGGTTCCATTCCTCAACATCTATGAGTACCTCTTCAAGGTAAGGGAATTATCCTTCTTTTCTTTTCAATTCAAGAACCTCTTTTCGTATATGTCATCTAAGTGGTATGATTACTCCATTATATTATCATTTTTATCATACCCATAATTTGAAATTATGGTTTATTAATGGTATTCCTTTTTCCCCTCTCATTTTACAATTTTGTAAAACCACATTTTATACCTATTATGCTGCCAAATTTACTTCCCAAAATTTCTCTCTTCTCCTCAATAAAGTATCTTTTATTTTCTTATTGTGAATACCCAAGACTCTTTATTTTACAATGTTATTCACCATAATGTAAAAATTATTTATTTTATTATTTTATTAACATACATGGAACACTCATCCCTTTTCCATGGGTTTAATATGAAAGACTGGTCATGTTTTTAATCACTTTTAAAACATCATGATTTTGATATAAAACCCCATTTTTTTATTCTCCGTGGGCTATTTATGAAATTTTTTATTATCGTCTATTTGGATCACATGAAATTAATAAATATTAAGGTTCACCCAGATATCACTCCAATTCAATGGGTAAATAATTTAATCTCTATAGATGACATGTTTTATGATACATTGGTGAATAACTTTGGTAATCTTCATTTACAACATCTTGGTGATTAACCTTGGTGATATAATTTTGAATATCTAAATTAAATTTTGTAGACACATTTCCATTTTATGAATCATGTTATTTTTATTATGATATTTTTTTTATTCCATTTCTCATTACACAATGATATTCCTCATGTTCTTATTGATATTCCACATGAATATATGTAAAGTGTTTCCCCTACTAGGCCTTGAGCTCACCCATTTCCTTTGATGTATGTACCCAAGTTATGAGATGTAGTAAATGTACTTAGGATGAACCTATGAAGAATACTTTCAAGTTTATTAAAATAATCTTTTATATTTTCATGTATTATTTTTTCGATTTCTAAGAAACTTGAATTTAAAATATCATATGTTTTGTACCATGTAATGAAAAATTTATGTAATAAAGGGAAGTATTACATAGTCATGTTGTGTCTATGTTAGTTATGAGATAATTATTAATGGAATTGTAGCTTCCATTTCTAGAAATGAGTACTTGAGTGTTCTAAGATGACGTTTAAGCTCTAGTATTAGTGGCTATATAACTGGGGGTATGAATGGAGGGATAATTCCCCTTGTCATAGGTTCTATGTATTTCACTTCCTTACATTCCTAATTCTCATTTTCCATATGATACAGTCTTGATAGTATTGTAACCATTCTTCTCTTTAGTGAGAAAGATATATTTACAGTCGAATGAATCATCTGATTATTTAGAATCTTTTACTAGGTCAAATATAACTTGTTCATCACCAAATCTTAATATTAATCCCTATTGATTAATGTCAATCAGTTCCTTCAATGTGGATAGGAATGGTTGTCCTATGATAATTGTAACATCTCATTCTTCTTCCATGTCCTATATGAGGTTGTCTATGGGAAAAATGAATTTTTAGACTTTGATTAGGACATCCTTGAGAAGTCCTCAAGGATACTTGACTAATTGGTCATCCAATTGAAATTCCACTCTAGTTTGATTTATCTCCTTGAGTCATATATTGAACAATACACTCATTTTAATGAGGATAACGTTGGATCTTAAATCACAAAGGGATCTTTAAAAGTTGCATGCCCCTATGGTGCAATGGATTGAGAAACCACCCTGGACTCGCATATTTGGTGGAATTTTATGTTGAACAATGAAAGAGAACTATTTATTATGGTATATGATTCCTAGGTCTTCCTTCTTCCTCTTGTTTGAGAGTAGTTATTTAGTAATTTCATATGGGTGGGTATTTGGGAAATGGTTTTAGAAAATGGGAGGTTGATATGAAATTATGTAGAAATTTCTAAAAATTTCTTATATTTACCTTCAATTTTCCCCTCCATGTCTTTTCAAGAAGGGGAGAGGTGGTTTGTATATTTTTGGTGTTACATAGATGTCTTCTTTAGGTTTCTCTTATGTTGGATATTTTCTTAGAGTTGTGGATTCCAAATTTTTCTCTTGATCAGTTCCAGTCGTGCTTCCATTTTCATCCTCAATAATGATTATTGCATGTTTCTAGGGTTATTTAAACTTATTTTATTCTACTCTATAGGGTTTTTGGAAATTCATCACTTCTTTTCCCATTAATACCACTACCATGGATTTTTCTTTTGAGAATGTCCCAATATTACCTAGAAGTGTACCTACTAATCTATCTGATAAGGCATTTGTGATTTGACCCTTTTGGGGTTCATGGTTTCGAAGGGTCACCCTTTGATTTTTCATTTCATATTCTTGGGTGGTCATCCTATGATCATCTTATTTAAGAAATTATGTGAGTATATTCTATAGATTTGATTGAAGAGGTGATAATGGTTGTGGTAGTCTTTGTAAAGCCAGTTGAAATTGCTGATGGGTTCAAGGAGGAAAATGTTATTGGGGTACTTGTAGCAGTGGTCGAGGAACTAGATTCATAGGCGGGTTACTATGTGGTATCTGGTTCTTTGGTGGTTCTTGAACACCTCATTATTGACAGTACCGTTGATTATTTTATACTTCCTATTAATTTGTCCTTTATGATAGTACTGTTATGGTTTCTAGAATTGTAAGCCTTATTGATTGTAATTAAAATAATTAAAATCTTGGATTTGAGGTTATTATACTCCTACCCCAGATTCATGGTATAGGAGTGGGCCTCCACACTTTTTGTAGGATAGAATCTCCATCATAGGCATGAAAGGGGTGGTGTATAGTAGGTAGATGAAAGGATCCAACTTCTTAGTAAGGGCCTCTACTTGGGCTGTTAAAGAGGTGTTTTCTTATACTTGGTGGATTTTGTGTTGAGGTGGTCCTAGATTTCTCTACCAAATATTGGAATTTTGAGAGACATAACTCTAAAGTTCTTGGCCTACTTTGTGTGTTTTGATCCTTATCCCACCACTAGTGGCAATATCTAGCAATGTGTGAGCATCTAGTTGGAGGCCTTGGTAGAATTTTTACTACTAGAGTCATACATAAATTCCATAATGTGATCACTTTTAAGTGGGATCCTTAAAAGGATCCTAGGCCTCCCAAGATGACTCTTTTTCTGTCTGTGAATTGTTTTAAATTTCATTTTAGAGATTCCAAGTTCATATAGGCAGGAAATATTTATCTAGGAACTTTTTAGAAAGGTCTTCCCAATTCAAGATTGACTCAAGAGCTTGGATTTTTATCCATATTTTTCCTAGTCGTTCAAGTAGAATGGGAAGACTCACAATATTATTGCATCTGATGATACTCTCTAGTTGCAATAGGTATTTCAAAATTCTAGTAAATCAAAGATATTCTCATGATGATCTTCACTTTTTAGTCCACTAAATTAGTTCGTGTTTTGGATCATGTTGATGTGTCTTGATTTGGTCTCAAATGTATGCACCTGGATAGCAGGGCTCAAAATGTTGGGTGCAGCACCATTGATAGAAGGAAATATATAATCCATGATGTTTTACTCATATGGAAAGGGTTTATATCCTTGTAGTTTGGGTGTAATATATTCCATGTTTGGAGAGTTGGGGATCACAAGATTGTTATGGTAAGCCATACTTAGATGATAGTGTTGATAAAGTAATCTTTTAATCTCAGAAATGAAAGTAAGAAATTCTTAAGCATTGAGGCTCCTAAAATGAGTCAAGTGGCCCTAAATAATTCACTAGTCCAATGATTAAAAAGTATTCAATAATAGTTTAAATAAAGAAGGAAAAATGTAAAAGAGAAAAGTGGGTTAGGTGAGGTCATCCCTGGTTTTTGGTAAAGGTTCCTTTTCATAATATATAGTCAAACAGTCCATGGAAATTGTAACAAGATTTTATGCACCCAAACACATCACTGAATTCACCCAGGTTTTGATAATATTATAAATTTCTAGTATCCCAAACTTCATTTTCTATAATGGAATAGTAAATTTGTAGTGTGGGTTTGAACCCATGGGAAGAATCGAATGATAGGAAACCTACGATTTCAAACCCTTTATGTAGAATTCATCACAAATTTATTTATTTATTTTTACTTAAAGGTACTAATATTAGTTTCTAGATTCGGCAAGGAGGTATGGATTAATGTTAATTTTAGGATTTCAGGTAAAAATATAATCTTGGGTATAACTTAGGATAGTCTTAGGGACTAGGATACGAAGAGATGAGTTGATCACTAATTAATTATGGACAAATAAATCATTTCTATCCAAGATGAAAATATTCCATGGTCTAGAAATAGCTAACAACCAAGATACACTAATATTAGTTTTGATGGAAGGAAATTTCATGGGCTAATGGTCATAGCTTGTTCAACTCCAATTAGGTCTGGTTTGTTCATTTCGACTTCCCGTTGTCAAGTATTCATAAAAAAATAAAATAGACCAACATTGTTTAACCTAATTTCAATCCTTGGGGTTATCATGTTTCTGCTCAAATATTCATTAAGGGAAAATAACCCTCACTCTTGACCCTTACCCTAAGAAGATTAGTCGATCATGATGGTATTAATCAAAAGTGGGTAAATAAAAGAAAACATTTTGGCATAATGATAAATCTATTGAAATAGATACAATCATAATTGACGAGTTCATAATCAAGTATTTTTCAGTTAAAAATATTGATAAATAAATCAAACACCTACTTGAAATGGTAAAAAATCAATAACATGGCAGGTGTTTGATGTCGAATGGTAATTTTAATGGAAAATGATAATTAAAATGGAAATAAGAAGTGAAAATAATGAATAAAAGATGAAGAATATTAAAATTCATTTAGATTTTATTAAAATAGAAAAAGGATTTAATTACTGAAGATATGGAAGAGGAAAATTAGAGAAAACAAGAGAAATAACAAGAAACAAGCTTCTCCAAAGAAGTATCATGTAGTTGTATGCAGTCTAAATTTTTATAGGTTCGAGAGTTACATTATGTGTAATCTACTCACATTGTGTAATCTCGATCTGAAGATATCTCTATGTATCTTATATCTAGTATCCAATATCTTCTAGATCTAGTAAAATCATGCATTTCATGATGCGTAAGACTCTCATGATATGCTATTTCTTCATGACATGAATTTTGAGCGACAGGTGGCATTCGAAGTTTACATGACGTGTATTGGAGATTCATGTTGCGTCTTCTTTGACGACTTATAATTTTTCATGGGTTATGCTACACTCTTTAAGACATACTATGAATGATTTATACACATCATGTATGTTCATAATGATGTGTAAAGTCAATTTTGTACATTTTTGATAGATTTTACCTTTTGAGTCTTAGACACATATTTTATAAAAAATCAACACAAACCCAGTTTATTACTGAATAAATCATGATAAAATCATAAAAAAAAGGAATCAAAATGATATATATAAATTAATATTATCAACACCATAAGAGTGGTGAGAATTATGGTGACTTGATATTTCTTTTTATCTTAAGTTTAACAGGATCTTTTCATCATGATTGAAAAGATAACTTGAGTTTATCACAATGATCACACATAAGAATAAAAATGCAAAACAATAATCATTTATATAAGGATTTTAATTGGTTCACCCACACTGGTATACATATAAGGATTACATATCAGTAGTGTATCAATATTCCAAGTAATCACTACTCCACTAGTTTATGATTACTATATTTTGGACATTTTAATTCCTTATCCATGTTCCATAGCCTATTACAATATTTTTTTCGATAATTTCCAAGATGGATACATAAATTGATAATTTCAATATGCAGATCAAAATCACAAAGATGATAATAAAATATATAACAATACACTGTAATGGGTGTTCACTATAATTCTCTAATCTTAAATTTATGTTATTCAGATATATACACATAAACACTTCATCTAAATGTCTTATCTTTAATAATATTTAATGAAATCACACTTCACTACTTAATTCTAGATATTCAATAAATCTATAAATATTTTACTCTTCTTTCCTTATTCTAGATATCATATATCTCTATATGCTTTTATTTTATACAATATGTTCCAATATATCTTAAGAATTTTGAAATTTAAATTCAAAATTTATATTTCTATGAAATTAAAATTTCTTCTACTTAAAATATATCCACTAAATTATTTCATGGTGAATCTCCACTACCCAAATGGGTAGTTAATTGTCATTCCAAAATATTCCAAACCATCTTGAGAGTTCCAAGTAATCAAATCTATTAAAATTTTATAGATTTAAATAATTGTATCATATCATCTTACATCACCAATTTACTGGTTGATTCCTTATTAAAATTCCATTTATATAATAATGTGATAGAGTGTTTCATCACATAATCTTTATTTGTGTTTCTTTCATAACATTCATGGATATACTTCTTTCTTTACAATCTATACATTATGGTGTAACATGGATTAACCATTATATAATGACTTGATAAAATTATAGATCATATCAATCTCAAAACATTTTATAATGTGAACTTCTTCCATTTAATGGTCATCTCCAAATAGGAAGAGTCATTAAAATCTACCTATACCTCTTCATGACATAATCATACTTTTCATTGTGTGGTCATTATATTGTGGCATGGTGTAGAAAGGATTTCCCGTATACATCATGGGTTTTTGATAGTTTTCATTTATTTATTCTCTTCATAGTAGTATTATGAGTCATAGATGAAATATTATCTATGAAAATCATTACTTATAGAAATTTTCAATTTTTTCAAGAAATCTATAACATCACTCACATGGTGATGCTTGTGATGATGTTAGGAATTGTGAATGAAAATTCACTTTTTTCTCTAACATTATTGTGTCTTCAAACCATCCAAATCCAAATAATACACAACTTCAATGGACTTCTAATACAAAAAAATCTAACATTACAAATTTTGGTTATAATTTCACCTTCCTTTTTTTATTGTCAATCCTCTATATGTGCATCCAAGTTTAATCAATATGGTTAATATCTATATATACCATATTTATGTGACTCTCCCCCAACAGTAATTATCCCCCTTTGGAAATAAAATTAAAAGTTATATTCTATCCAAATATGGTCATTTCTAAGTATTCATGAAACTTATATTGTGCCAAAATGAATAAAAGATCTATTAATAAATTCTATAAGACACTATAAGTCAAATATTGTTACTATAAATAAGATAATAAATTAATTTAAATAATTTTTTCCATATTTTTATATTAAACTTTCATTCTTTATTTATTCTCATATTCTATTTGTATTGCTTCTACCCTTATCTTTATACACACAATAAAAATATGAACACCTATAAAAACACACAATATCTAATTAAAGAATTTTGAATAATGGGGAGAGTGGATATCAAACCTTCTTAGTCTAAGAAAATTGATGGAACTCAGTGGTTCAACCAATGATTATTGAACACAATTTTAGCCAATGTTTTGGTAAATATATCTGACACTTGATAATGAGTTCGAATAAATTATAATATCATAATGTTTTATTCCATCTTCTCCTTTATAAATTGGTTAAAAATCACAATATTATTTGTGAGAGGGTTGTGTACTTGATTATCTATTAACTCAATGTAACTCATGTTATTTCATTAAATTAACATCATTTGTAATTTATATTCTCCATGATCTTGAAATGACTACTTCATCTACATAAACTATGCACAAACCCGGGTAACCAAAATATATTTATCCTTTTCTATACTCAAGGATACATTATCTTAATTCATACTTAGTCAACTAATAAAATTTATTCCAATATATAATTTTCCCCCACTTTTGGATTTTTTTTATTCATAATATCTCCAGACCAGTCAAAATTTGAATAAGTGAAGGAAATATACATTTTTCCTTCTTTGATAACCAAACTATAGTTCAATGTTCCTTGAATGTACCTCATTATACTCTTTATTTTCAAGATAAGATATTTATTTATAAAACTCTTAAAGAATTATTTCCATCATGTAACCTAGAATATATCGGGCCTTGTTGCTAAAAGATACAATAAACTTCTAATAATTCATCTATACAATTTTTAGTTTACTCCCTTTCTGTCCTCATTTTTTACAGGTTTTGTTCCAACAACTATTGAATTCTAAAATAGTTTAAAGTATTTCATTCCAAACTTAATTATTAAATATATTATATATTTCACTTGTGAGATGAAATTGTAACTATTAGATTGATAAAATTTTTACCCAAGAAAGTATATTCGATATATAATCATAAACATCTAAAATTTTATAATATTCATGTATAAAAACATTTCAATGGGATTATAATTATATCCACTAAAGATACTATCACTATGAACTACTCATCATCTAAGAATTTCATATGGAGGCTATAATCAACCCATCCTCTATAAAAAGTGCCTAGTTGTGTATAAAAATCTTGAGGTGTGTATGCCAAGTTGAATAAATATTTTTTCAACCTTAAAACCTTTAAGTAATCATACCTAAAAATAAATCATGTTAGTTTATTAATTTAGGCTTTGAATTTCAAAACTCCATTCCGTTGAGGAGTCCTTACTACTAAAACATAATACTTTATTCCGTGATTCTTCAGATAATTTTCAACTTCAATGGAAGTGTATTTGGTTCCATTATCTGAATATAGAATATTCATTGTTCTTCTAGTATCATTATCATTTCTTATTCATGATATTTTTATCTAGTCCAAAACTTCACCCTTAGAACTCATAAACATAGCACATCCCATCCTATTATAGTCATCAATTTAATAAAATTACGTATTTCTTACTATTCCATACATTAAATCTAATTGGAACACATACCTAAGTGTGGACCTTAAATAGATTTTATGATTCCTTATTCTTTGGATTGTAATGATTTCTCAAAAACAATCCCCATAAAGATGAATCAGAAATTATTTCTCTTTTCCCCTTAATAGAATGAACGTCAATAGTAGATTTCAATTATAATAATTTCTTAAAAAACTACTGATGAATGTGACCAACACATTAATACCATATACTATTATACTTTTCCATAGTGATGATAAAATTATTCTCATTATTATCCACATGATATAAGTTCTCATTCATTCTCCATCCTTGAATATGAGATATTTTAGTCGCTCCCTTAATATAAAAACCTCTCTAATTATAAGAAACATCCAATCCTGAGTCATATAATTGACTCACACACAAAAAAATGTGTTAGATACCATCAACATAAATAAATTTAGCATTATTAAATTCATCTCTATATAAGAGAGTATTACCACCTCCTTCGATCTTTGTAGCTCCTTAATTTCCAAAACAAACCATTCAATCAAATCATTATTTCATATTATTTAGGATATTTGTGTTACCGATCATGTGTCATGATAATACACTATCAAGAATCCACTTATTTCTATTCTTTATATATTTTAAAAACATCTCAGAAAAAATATATTTCTTCCTCATCTTCAACTTCTTATCTTTCCAATAAAATACAGAATGATTTGAGATATATCTTGGTTTGTTCTCATTTTCCTCATCATGAGTAATCAATTCATATTATTATTCCTCTAATGTGTAAAAAATATTTTTCAACAGAATTGATTTAGATTGATTTCCATCCATTAATCTTTTTCAACCATAAGAAAATCTTCCACTTATCTTCCTACAAATGATAACTTTATTCCAAAAGTTAATGTAATTGAAACAATATCCATAGAATGAGTTACTGTATTGATATAAAGGATTTGTTTTGATTCACCTTTATAAACATCCAATTTATTCTTCTATCAATGAAATTTTGACTTTGTTATAATAACATATTTTTTGATTGAGGTAGCCATAAAATGTTCACTTAATCTAATTAAATACCTTCTTTTACCATCTCTCCATATATCACCTATTTTTAAATAACTCATTGATTCTTGGTATGTTATAAATAATTTTCAATTTTATTCTCTATATCCTTTTGATTTTCACATTTTTTCAGTTTTATTTTTATGTTTCAACATCATGTCCAATAAAACATTTACCCTTGAAATATGATCCTTGAGATGTTTGAAAATCCCTTCATAGTTTGTTTTTTAGTTTTTTGTTGATAATTGTATAAAAAGGTTATTTTTAAGTCTCTTATAGGAACTTACAAGGTCATGGAGAAGTATTAAAAGTTTGGAATAAGTGATGAGAAGTTATTTCTATAGAGAAAAATCTACACCATAAAACATCATGTTGTTCCTTGTATGGTGTTATAGGAAAAGAACAATTCCATAACACTCAAGATTGTAATGTGAAGGTTTTATCCACAAAAACGATAGTCCCACATCAAAGTAGACTTTAAGGGGACTTCATATGGATTTTACAGGTAACTTTATATTGATTTGTGATTTTATTTTGAGGATAATGTTGTCTGCACTAAGGAGGGGTATGTTTATCCATGGAAGAGGAGTTGTGTATGATGTTTCCAAAGTAAGTATGATCTTTTGAATTACTATTTAAAGGTTAATAATGTTTTATGATATAGAATAAGTGGCCATATCACAATTTTTATTGGTAAATATTAAATTTCTTTTCCAATTTAGGTATTTTCATGATGTGGTGAATGTTATATGCTATAACATATTTGTGTGAAACACCAAATACATTTGGCATTAATATGTTTTCACTAAGATAAGGATCACCATGATACAAGGCTATGTTGGGAGAATTTATATTTCTATATACATTTATATATATTCATCCCATATGATCCATAAATGTTATAGTTTTGTATATAAACTAGTTTTACATATCGTATAAGAAAAAGACCATGTAGAGGTTAGTTTAGAGGTTATGGGAGATTGAAAAAATCACACCGACATAATGGGATAATTAAATAGAATATTTCTTTAGGATATTATGGAACTATGTTGACACCACTTTCTGGTAAATTTTATTTATTTCTAGTAATTTTAATATGTTAATGAAGAATTATTATCTTGGTTGTCGATTGAAGATGATGATGATAAATTATTGATTATGAATGATGAACAATACAAATTGTTCAAGAAGATAAGAAGTTATCAATAAAAATATCTACTTTTTAGTGAATAAGTATTTCAATAAATATCATGGAATATTAGTTTTTGAAGTTTCTTATCATTATTTATGAAAAAATGAATAAGTAATTACCTTGTAATATTCTAAAATGATTCATTTATCCTTGAAGGAATATAATTATTTGAAGACTTTGAGTTCCATTGAGAATTACATTTATAATGTATATTTTTATATCTATATAATATATTTTTGAAGAATAAACATCCATGATTTGTGAAGATAATTAAATAAATGGATGAATTTTGATGTTCTAAAAGTAATAGATGAATAGATAATTATTTTAATTTCCGAATTTACATTAATATCTTTCTTAAATTATAAAGGAACTAATTAATGGATAGTCAAAAAAATTATTGGTCAACTCACGGAAAATATAAAAATAATATGAGTTTATAAAATAAATGGAATATAGTTGTCTTATAGGTTAGCAAGCATGGAACATGGGCTGGTATACGAAGCAGGCATGGGTGTTTCTTAACCTATATTGTGGGGGTTTGGAAAAACACACCTATAGAGAGTAAAAGCTTCGTGATGGTTTCAACAAACCATATGTGGATGTAAATTTTGTAATTAAAAAGTGTATTTTCAATTGGTAAGTCATTGCAGGAGTCTACATATAAAGGAATTGTTCCTCCATTATAAAAAAAATAGAAAAAAAAGATATCATGTGTCCTCCTCTGATTTTTCTGTAACCTCAAGAAACCCCATATGAGATTGACCATGCTTAGGGTTTGTGTTCCAAAACCTCCAGGATCAACTCATACTCATTAATGGGATATCATGAGTTTTTGGTTCATTATATGATGCAATGTAAGTAGTGCTTTTAAGCTTAAAATATCCTGACACATTTTTTTGAGATTATTGCATAGGGATAAATAAGAGTTATTATGGGATTACATGGTAGGTGAAGCATCAATGAGATGCATAATAGGTGGAGTGAACATGATATATACATGGTAGATGAAGTGGATATGAGATTAACATGATAGGTGTAGTAACCACAAGCATATCTTGGTAGGATTATTGTGAGAGAAGGTTTTGAAGGTCAGTACAGATGAAGAATAATAGTAAAGTTCATCAATGCATTATAAATTTATATGAAGATAATAGTGAGAAAGTGGATAGTGATCAACCATGGGGATGCATGATTGGATGAAATATCATGAGATTCATGGTAGGTATACAGATAATAAGGTTTGAATATTGACCACACAAAATATTTAGCATAAGAATAGTTAAGTAATTGGCCGACGCAAGGTATGATGATCTTTATTACAAAAAATATCATGAATAATTCTATCATGATTTGGGTGTTATTAATAAATAATAGATATTCCATGACTCTTTTTGCATGAATGGTTACATATATAAGTTTTAAAATTCAATGAAGAAGAATAAATATGAATTTGTGGAGAGTTTCACACTACAAACAGAGTCTCCATGAAGATAAATCCATGTCCACTATATATACATGAATTAATGAATGTGATAATTTATTTTTAATATAATTTAAATTACCATGTAGATATAGATATATATTTAATATTCCAATTTAATAGGGTAATTGGAAGCCACAAATGATGGATAATATATTATTGAACATTGTACATGCATGCATATTAAAATGATTTATTAATTTGGATCTTAAATATGGACTTATATTAGGGAAAGATTTCATATAATAAAGACATAAATGTAGATTTAAATGTATAAATTTTCATGGAAGGATGGAGTGAGATAAAATTTTGGAGAATTATATGATAGTGGAATTATGAATCTATGCATATAATTACAGCAATTAATATTCATGCATATGAGGAAATTTAAATATAAATACATGCATCGTAAGATAAAATATAGGTTCAGTGAATGAAGGAGGATACTGATAGTTACTGTTTAATTTATGTAGTTATTAGAAAATACAAGTGATATATATGAGATCTTTATAAGACCATGATGATCATACTTGATGTTTGATGTTTTTAAATACATTAATTTAGGGAGCTTTAAATTACTAATGAATCTTGATATTTCAATTCATGTGATTTTAAGAATTCAAAAATAAATAAGAGAGAGATAATATGAAGAGACCTATGATTCTGAGTAATATCATATATATATATATATATATATATATTATTTTTAGTTGTTCAAGGTTGTGGTTATAACACCTCATGCCTTTAACATCCCATAAATAGGAGTTTGATATAAAGGATTTCACTTTTTTAGATTACCATGATCTTTTATATTTAGAGTTTCAGATAATTAACAAAAAATAATAATAAAATCGACACTTCCACATAGTGTACACTTTTTTCCAAAAAAAATAGGGCATTAATTTTACACCCATATTTTTTCCAATATAGTTTTTCTTTTTTTAATATGAGACAAAAGGGGAAAATTTGACCTTGATATAGTTACTACTCATCCTTAGATCCTGTGAAAAACATTTGAAATGTGGTATGAGGACAAAAAGTTCAATAAGGGATGTAAAAATAAAGTAATCCAATTAGTCTAGTGAAAATATGAAAACCCATGAAAATTTTTACCATTTTCTATAATAAAACGTTGAACACATAAATAAAACAATTATGGATATGAAAATAAACCTTTTCTCAAGAAAGTATTTTATAGCCAATTATTATTCATAGGAAAAACATGAATCCATCTCAAGTCATATGGTAACTCATGATAAAATTTATTTGAAAAACAGACCTTTCACCTTTAAAAATCATAAACTTTATTTACCTCTTAAAATCAAAAGATTTTCAAAAAAACCATTTTTGAAAGAATAATATAGGTATCTTGGATAATTATATTCATAACCCATGTTCAATCATGTTTAACCTATTCTAGGATAACTGAATCTTAGTTAATTCTATAAGAGTAACCGACCTAGTGACACACATCATCTCTTCAATAGTATTGGAAGGTCATGAAAAAAATCGATAATGAGGGGTTTTAGGATGCTCCAAAGTAAACCTAGTTGGGATTCTCCCCTCTATGATGGTAGTGTTCTCTGCACTAACTCCTCCCCCACCCCCCACACTAATGGGGGGAGGGACCTTTGTCACTCATTAAAGAGGAGGCTTCTTATTTCACCTCCTTGATGAAGCCTGATTTTCTTCCTCCTTTCCCTCAAGTTTCACTCAGACAAAAAGTTTGGAAGTTACTCGATGGATGCCCTAACCTCCAGTTATCAACCACGAAGTTCTCAGAAACTTTGTATCTTTTGAAGAACACATTTGTTGCTAGTTTTTCTTAGTGAAGACCTCCAGTTGACATGTTTGATAAGTATGTTTTAGCCCTTGGGATTTTCAAGGCAGGGTGAAAGTGGGTCTGTTGGATAGTCATCATATTATGATATGATACTGCTCGGAGGCAGATCTCATCAAGGCCTGGTCGAGTACATATCACAATTTCAAATGTTTTAGATTTTTTCTATTTCGGTGGTCTTTCGATTGGCATATGAAGAGAAATCCTCCAACTATGGTGACCTGGGTAAGTTTCCCAAATCTTTACCTACCATTTCAAAATCCTTCAGTTATTCATATGCTATGGAATTTGATCGGTAGGTACATGTGTTCAGATATCTGAACCGGAGATCTCTGTCACCCCATCAATCCTCGAGTCTATGTCGAATTGGATGTTTTAATGGTTCCATTTTAGTATATATGGATCACTGTGGGTGAGGAATACTACTGCAAAAAACGGGTGGTCTATGAAAATTAGATTGATTTTTGTTCGGAATGCAAGTGGTTAGGTCACTCACTGGACTTCTATCATAAGGGGTATCATTTTGGTTTGAGGAGGATTAATGATCGTGGAAAGGAATATGAGGTGCAAGTTATGGTAGATATTTTGAAACAGAATTCAATCGTGGTGGAAGCCAAGGTAGGCGGGGGAGATCCCTCCAATTTTCAATTGGATGAGACAACTCTTGGCAGTCTAGTTACGTGTGAGGTGGAATTTGAAGGGTCTAGTCGGCCTACTCATCCTCGGTCTCCCATGAATAAGAATTTGGTGCCTCAATCCAATCCTTCAGTTTCCAATATTTTTAATAGGTTTAGGCTAGACCTGGTTAGACCCTCATCAATTCTTGGGTGGAGAAGTATATACTGGTTCTGCAAGACCTGGTTCGAGTGAAAACCCAGAAGTCTAGAATTTAGGAGGCTATGTTTCAGTTGGTGGGAGGTGAGGTTAATGTTTTGGATAAGTTTCTAGGTTCAGTTAGTGGTTTTTTACAGAAGGGGTTTCAAGGGCCTGATTTGGAGGTGTCTTACCAAAATAGTGAAGGGAATTCAAGGTGTCTTGATCCCAGGTACCAGACCCCAATTCCTTTAAATAATAAATATGAAGGGTTTGCTAAAGCATACTTGAGTGTTAGCCTCAAAAACTCACCGGAGGAAGTCTAAGGATGCATGCATTGCTGAAATAGAGATGAACACAGTCATTCTGTAGAACAAACATAAATCCTTAAGGGTAATAGGGGTAATGGGAGGAGGAAGGGTAGGAAGGACTACTCATCCTTACCTCCTCCACTAGAGACCTGATCTTATAGGAAGGTAAAATCCAAAAAGGTTCACAATGAGAAATCAAGTCATCAAGAATTAGACAACCAAGGGGAAAAGAACTTGGAATTAGTGTTATGATCGGAGGAGGAAGTAGTTGAGTAGGTATTTCTCCTCAATGCGTCTAGAGAGGAGGCAGCTAAAATGATGGGGAGGCCTCTAGAGGTGACCCTCAATAAAGAGCAATATGATAGGGTGTAAAATAGGATCTAATACATATCGTGGGTTCAAAAAATGGAAAATTAGAATTGAGGAGTATATACAGACCTAGGACCAGCTACCCCTACGTTTGAAAACATGGTGATGGAGACTCCTAACATACAGGTAACATCTCTTTCATGGAAGTTGTTTAGGGAAATGGGCTCTGGTATGATTATTTTTCTTTTCAATTACTTTGGTTAATTTGGTAGTGGTTTTTGTTTAGTTTGAGTGCTTTATGGTTCAGTTTCAGTCTGTTTTTGGATATGTTATTAGTGTGTTATTGAAGTGTTTTTGGTGTGATTCATCCCGCCTTTAATGGATATGCCTTAGAGGGGGTTCAGAGCATCAAACCTAAAACTTTTCATGCAATTTGGATTTGGAATACTGAGAAGGAATGACAAAGCCATCAGTACCAGGCCCACACATCCTTGTGTGGGACAGTTATCTGAGTGGTATGCACTGGTGAGGGTTTGTTGGCATGAGGTAGTTGTTGGGGAGAGGCAGACCTGGTTTTTCTTTTGATCTTGGTTTTTTTTGTTAGTTTTTGTTGTTCTGTTGGACTTTTAGGTTTCTCACATTTTCCATAAATGTATTTTGATAATAAAAAAGGTTAATTTTCAGTCAGTCAACCAACCTGGTGATCTCCCTCATTTTTACCTTCTAAGACTAAATCATTACCCAATGCATTAGAGAACTATATCGGGCTCACCAACCATCATAATCTATATTTTGATCACTCATCAACATCTATAATTATCAAGAACCATATCATGAAAAAAAATATTTTTAATATTAAAATTTTTCACCGTAAAACCCTTTAAAAATAATTTGAACCTATAATCGAAACACTTTCAATTTTTTTCATAATCATAAAGAGAGTGTTATTTTTCTTTGAAAACTCATAAAAATGAATAGTCACCAAAAAAAATGGGAAATTTAATTTAATATAGAAAACTATGAAAACATTAGTAGGAATCTTAATAATAAATAAATTATATAGAAGTGGTAAAATCTATTAAATTTGTATATGTTAAAAACATTTTTTTACGCTTTAGTAAAAAGAGTCAAAGGTGACTCATACAAAAAATAATTAAAATTTTAATTTTTTAAAATTTATTAATAAATTAAAAAGTATAATAAAATTAAATTTATCATCATTTTAATTATAAATAATAACATTATTTAAACATTTGAAGGAACATTGATATAGAGTAAAGTGAGTTTTAAATATTTAAAATGATGTTTTAAAGAAAAATCTCTTATAGATTTAGTAAATTTTATATAAGAATGACATTAAAAGATATAAACTGAAAATGATTTGTAAAAAACATTACTTTGGTAAATTAATAAAAAAATACATATTGAATTATATGAACTACATAAATTAAAACATTTTGTGAAAATGGAATGAGTCATAAATAAAGGAAATTGAGATGAAAAATCCCTTACCTCATCTCCTCACTCAACATATACATCCCTTACTTTCCTAAATAATAAAATTGTATAAATTTTATACTTGATTAATATAATTTTTATATTCATTAGTTTACTATTATTCTTTTATTTCATTTATTACCATGTTTTATTTAGTTACTAAATTGGTTAAGTTCAAGTCTTGTGTTTTGAGATCATTCAGTTAATAATCTCATAAATAAATATTTAGATTGACTATAGTCAAATGGTTTACAATTAAATAATATAAAAAAATATTAATCATGAGATATAATCATTTTTATAAATTTAATATATTTCTATAAACATCTATTAAATATATACAAGATAAATTAATCACATCGCTACGTGGAGAAGGTAGTCCATATGTATTCACGAGCAGCGCTATCATTTTCTAGTAGATTGAAAGATAAAAAATTATGTGATATAATATCTTTAAAGGATAATAATTATTTCATAAATAGAAAATATATTCACTTAATTCATAGTTGTAAATAACTATATAAGATGGTAATGAAAAATGAAATAAAACACTTCATGGAAGTGGTAGTCCACGCGTACGCACGAGCGATGTTTTTATTTCCCTTAGGATGGAAAAGGAGAAGAATAAGGTATTTTCAATAAACCTATTAGAATTTATTTACTTTTAATATACAATTTTTATTATATTATCATGGTTATAGAAGATTTAAATAATGTGTAAGAATAAATAATCAAGAAAATACTCGGTTAAGGGTTATACCACTTATTTGAGAAACCTCTTTTTCTTACATCTTAAGCCATATAGATTGGTATTTTGGTCATAAAAGAACCTATAATACATTTTTATGAATTTTGGTATGGAATTTGGGTAGAAATTGGTAAAGATAAATGGATAAATAGGTGTGATGAAGTGATGAGTAGAGTTTCCCTTTTATAAGTGAGGTGGGTGCAAATCTTGTAAATATAGGAAATATTAATATATAATATGTGTATAACTCATATAAAATGGATAAAAAGTTCCATATATTCTATTATAAGAAGTATAAGGTCTAAATAAATTTATAAAATAAAATTTAGATTAATTTAAGTGGCATTATAAACCTTATAATTTAGTTTAACCCCCTCATTAACCCTTTTAAACTTATTTATGGTAACAAATTTTTCAATCTCTAAGGGTCATGAATGTAATTTTAAAAATTACAAGTCAAACATAAATAAACCATTCATGATATTATAAATTCATTCCCATCCACTTCAATTAAGATATTATTTTTATTATTTTCTAATTAATTAAAAATAAATTTCAATCATTAAATATCATTTAAAGCCATTTTCATGACTTTTCACATATCTTGATTTTAAATGAATAAATATTACTATAGAATTATAATATAAAGACATTAAAAATAAATAATCCATTATAGTTTTATAATAAATTAATTAATAACTTTATTTATTTATAACATATTACTTTTAATGTTTTTCAAATTATTTACTTGATTTTAATATTATTTTCAAAAATGATGCATTTGCATTACATATGAATTCCTGGTAATTATAATATCACTAAAAATTAAAAATAAATTAATTTCATAAAAATAATTTATTAATATTAAAATTAAACATATATAAACATTATTAACTTCTTTGTATCTCTATGAAAATGTATTAGAAATATTTAAAGAAAGAGAGTGGAATTTTGTAATTATCATTTACTTAAAATAATATAAAGATTATAATCAATGTAAATTGGTTTAATAATGTCATATTATTGAATATAGGATGAATATTATAGAAATAAAATTATCCAATTAGATAAATTCAAGTGTTTTCTTTAGTTTAAAACCTTATCCCATTGTTTTAACACCATTTTAAACATTTTACCCTATATTATGGAGATAAAATTGTATCATGGTTCATATTCTTTATGAATGAAAAAAATTGGTCTTATTACATAATTTGAATATGTTGACTCCAAATATAGAATAAATGTTATGATATTTAATTTCTTAAAATGTTACAAATTTAATTTTAATATGAATGCATGAAATGCAATGAATGTTTTTAGAAATATAACACTGTTAAGAATAAAAATAATTTTATACCAAAATAATGTATAATGTTGACTCACAATTAATTAATTGGATTATTTTAATAAAATGGTAAAAATCTACTTTAAATTCACTATTCAATCAAAAATCAATATTTTCTGAAAAATCAAAAAAAAATCACCCTAATATATATTTGATGTTATGATATCGAAACTTATGTCATTTTTATCTAGTAAAATGTATACAACTAGAAATATTATGTTTTAAATTAAAATAAAAAAATAAGGAAACCCAAATTTTATAGAAAATGGACCCTTTAATACTTTTAAGGGTTTAATCCTTATCTGATTTAAACTTTATTATTCAAAATTTAGTACTTATTTCATTGGAACTAATGAATAAATTTGAATATGTAAAACATTTTGATATATATTTCAAAATGTGGTTACTCGTATTCATACCCTTCAAACCAAAAACTAGGTTATAATGATCATATGTAAATTATAATATTTCTAAATTATATCATGTTTTTTTTAAGCTCGGGGTTCATTGTGAAACATGATATAGAATACATTATAAAATCATGGGTTGTTAGAGTGGATTTTTCACGATTAATTCTAGATAGAATAATTCATTATACCATGTAGAAAAAATAACTAACAATGATGTTATTCTCAATAATTTTTCCTGTGATAAATAAAGTGAATAAAATAGAGTATCTATAATAGTTTGACATGAAATGCTGGAGAAAAAGAAGAATAGCTAATAGTAAAAAATAAGTTTCCATGTTCGTGATGAAGTACCCTATAAGAATAATATATTTGAGCACCATGACTCACACAGAAGAAAAGAAGAGTAGAAAAGTGGTTTTTTATTATAGTGTGATAAATAATAAGAGGAAAGGGGAAGCGCGTGAATTGTGAATATTGTAAATATATTGTGTGCTCATCTCTATTCATAAAAAATAAGACTAAGTATTTCTTGAATGATGTTGTGAATTAAATATAAAAATAATAATAATAATATTAATAAGACAAATCCATCATATCAATGACTTAAATAAGTATAAATTAGTGATAGTATAATGACCCGTACTTTACATACATTTTTATTACTTCAGAATTTAATCATACTTATTACAACATATAACAAAACCATGAAAGGACCGTATAGTTATAGTATATTTAGAAACTAGGAAACATAAACAACTGGTTCATAAAATCAACTACATTGTATCCCATTTATTTCATCATATCTAGAGTCCCTTTTTGTCATATCCTACTTAATATCCTTCTTCCTGACCTAGGGAAAAGAAAACATACAAAAGGGTGAGCTTAAATGCTCAGTAAGGGTAAATAAAATAAATATCAGTCATATCATATTCATAAGAACATAAAATTTTGAAAATCTTAACCTGTAAAAGAGATCATAATATCATGTCATGGGATAAATCATAGTAATGAAAAGTAATCCCAAATAATCATAACTTAAAACATTAAACTTTGTGGCATACACACATAATCATAGAAAATCATTTCATATTAGTCAAGTCTCATTTCCAAGACCATCATAGAGGAAAAAGTCCATTACTGAACCGAGTTCACTCCTCATTCCAGTCCCATATCACTGAACCGGTTTAACTTGTCGTTCCATCCATGTCTATCTCATGAGATATAAATCTTTAGCCAATGCATTGGAGGGATATATAGGTCCCACCCATCTCATAATGAAACCATTCTTATGTTTTCCACAAAATCATAAATCATACATCATAACATAACCCATGTAATAAAAATGGGATTCATAAACATCATGCCATCATAACATAATCCATAAAAGGACTTCATAAAAATAATTCCATCATTACACAATGAAATCAATGTAATAATAGGGATATAAACAGAACCCTATATTATCAAAGATGGAAAATAATTTTTATAAAACACTTGAACTCTATTCTTGAGGAAAATATCATTTCTACTTAAAAAAACATTTTTCCATTCTTAACATGTCATAAGATTTTAAACTAAAAGAAGTTAATTAAAAATAAACTTGAAAACATTAAAAGGAATCTTTATGTAAATAATGTTTTATGGAATCATAAAAATCCATTCATGTCGTATAAGTTAAAAAAACATTCTTCTCTTACTTTAGCCGGAAAAGTCAAAAAGTACCTCGTACGAAAAATGACAAAAGATTCCTTTCATATCTTTTACTAAAAACTCACCGAAGGGTAAAATTGGATTTAAAAAAAATTATTAGGATATAAATAATATTACATATTGAGGAAACATGGATTTGGATGATAAAACACACCCCAGTAAATACCAAAGTATAAACAATCTCGGATAAAAATGAGATTGTGAGATTTTCCCTTACCTTAGGTCCGATATGTTTTGTACATGTCTGAACCTCTGGTATAATTATTTGAATAATGTCATTGACTTATTCCAGAATCATACTCATTGTTATGATATCATATATGGTCATGTTTTTATCTTCTTATTAGTAATATTTCATTGCTCCTTGTTATTCGGGTGTTTATTGCTTTATGTTCTTATGCGTGTTTTTTCGAATAAATTCTTATTCCTATTTATAGGATATAGATACATCATTTACAAAATGGTATTAGTGTAATATATATAATATTAATTCATTCAATTCATTTATATAATCATTATTCAATGAAGATCATATAGAATGAGTCGGATCACATCGTGGAAACGGTAGGTCGTACGTACGCACGAGCGATGATATCATTCCCATGATCGTGGAATTGTATTGAACTGTATGTATAATATTTCAGAATCAATACCACTTTACTATAATAATATATAGTTATTTATTTACACCATTATACCCATCCAGGTAAGGTGGTGGTGGAAAACATATTATACCACGGTGTGGAGACGGTATTCCGTACGTATGCACGTGCGGTGATTTTGTTTACCGTAGGATGGATAAGAGGTGAAATAGGGTTGTTTCATATTTATAATGAAATATCAGTATATTAGGGATACTTATTTTATTACTTCATAATGAGACAACTAAAGAAGAGGGAGTACAAGAAGAATAGAACTTGATGAAAACGGTAGAAGGTATTACCTCTTTCTTGAAGTGCCTCTTTTAAATATTCTCTTAGGGCATTAGATTTGGTCTTTTGAGAAGACCAGTACCTCTATTAGGTTTATAAGGAAGTGGGGAAGTGAAATAGGTAGGGGTTGGCCGAACTTGAAGGCCCAAATTGGTGTGAGGAGGAGAGGGAGGAGGTTCACTTTTATAAGGGAGGAGAGGGGCACCTTTGGAATGTGTGGAAATATTATATTATTATAAACTTATCTTCTATTTAAAAAGGTGAAAAAATCATTAAAAATGAAGATAAGATGACTCCTGGTCGAAATAAATTCATCCAATCAGAATTGTACATGTTTTGGAAAATATTTTAATCATTATAATCTTATTTATTCAAATCATTTATTAATGAGGTAAATACTTCATCATTATTATGTCATAAATAATTTAATTTATTTGGTGTCTAAAAATTATATAAAAAATGTCATCATGTAGGAACTCTTTTTATATTTCCAATAAATATTTATACTATAAAATATAATTTATATAACCCCTTATAAAAACTAATTACTAAAAGATTTTTGTTAATGTCAATTTTGTCTTTACATTAAATTAATTACTCAAAATTCTCATTATCACTACCAAGTGGCTCAATGGGGTCCCAAAATCGACCCAAGGATGCCCATGGTCAGCCACTACTCATCCAATAAGGTTAGGACAAGTGTAAAGGTAATTTGGAATTATTATAATATTCCTTTATCCATGAATTACTATATTTACCTTTAACCGCAGTAAATAAAAATTACCGTTGTTACTATTCATAATATCGAAACAAAAAGTAACCTATTAACATAATTTCGACCCACTGATTCCAAATATGGAATTAATTTTTAAAAATTCAAATCATAGAATTTGCAGTAATTAATTTAAAATTAATCATGTTGTTAAGCAAATGGGTTTTAAAAGTTAAAACATTTCCAAAGATTGAAATGTTTTTACCTATGAATTTAATGTAAAATTAATGAAAACGACATAAATTATATTAAATGGTAAAAATATATTCTATTTATACTTTAAAACCATTATATATTATAATTTAACCATATAAATTATTGCGCTGAAAAAAGTTGTTTTTAATTAAATTATAGCGTGTTTTTACTATTCATCAAAATATAAAAGTTACCAGAATAATATGAAAATTCTATCCAAAGTAAATTTTTATATCCTGATTCCAAATAAAAATTTTATTTTTTCAAATTTAACTTATAAACATGTCAGAAACTAGATTTAAAATGGATGCGCCATCAAAAGGCGGTAAAACTGCATTTTTGGAAAAATACTTCTTTTATCTGAAAAACTAATTTTGTTTTCATACCTCATTATAGAAAATGTGTAAGATGAATTATAATGTTATAAAATTAAAAATAAATTAATAATATTCATAAAATCTAGTTTATAATATAATAATATATCGTTGTTTAGTGAAACTCATTATTGCGTTCTACACACGCTATCGAGGAAGGTCATGATTGCGTGTAACGCAAGACAAGCTAGTGTTGTGTGTAGTGAAAGAATCCTTTCTGTATAACATAATACTAAAAAAATATTTCTCATAAAATATCAGGGTGTTACATTCTACCCCCCTTAAAATGAATTTCTCCCTCGAAATTCGTCACTTCGTAACAAATAGATTAGGATACCTCTCCCTCATCATATACTCAAGATCCCATGTATCTTCTTCTAATTGGTGGTTCATCCATAAAACTTTAACCAAGCAAGAGGTCTTGTTTTTCAAAACATTTCCTCTATGATCCAGAATCTCTATCGGCTATTCTTCATAAGAAAGATCTTGCTTCAGCAGTACAACTTCTGAGCTTAGTACATGTGAAGGATCAGGTATGTACTTCCTCAGAAGAGATACATGGAACACATCATGAACTTGAGAAAGATTCGGTGGAAGCACCAATCGGTAAGCTACCTTCCCAACACGATCCAGAATTTCAAAAGGACCAATATATCTAGGGTTCAACTTTCCCTTATTCCCAAATCTAATTACTCTCTTCTAGGGAGATATTCGTAAGAACACTTTATCACCCACTTTAAAAACTGGGTCTTTTCTTCTGTTGTCAGCATAACTTTTTTGTCAACTCTGAGCTGCTTTTATGTGTTGTTGAATAGATTGGACTTTTTCTGCCATCTCATCAACAAGATTAGGTCCTAATAGTTTTCATTCCCCAACTTCATCCCAACAAGTTGTAGTTCTGCATTTCTTTCCATAAAGAGCTTCATAAGGATCCATATGAATACTGGAGTGAAAGTTATTATTATAAGAAAATTCCACCCAAGATAGGTGTCGATCCCAACCACCTTTGAAATACATAAAGAAAGATCTCAACATTTCTTTTAGAGTTTGAATTTTCCTCTCAGACTGACCGTCTGTCTGAGGATGGTAAGCAGTGCTGAAACTCAACTCTGTATCTAGAGCATGCTGAAGACTTCACGAGAACTTCGAGGTAAACCTCGGATCTCAATCAGATATAATGGAAAGTGGTACTCCATGCAATCTTACCACTTCCTTTACATATATCCTGGCAAGATGATCCAGAGAGAAATATTCCCTAATAGCAATGAAGTGTGCCGACTTTGTAAGACGATCAACTATAACCCAGATAGCATTATTGCTTTTGGATGTTTTAGGAAGTCCGGTGACAAAGTCCATTGTGATGTTTTCCCATTTCCATTCGGGTATGGTTAATGGTTGTAACATCCCATTAGACTTCTGTCTCTCAGCCTTAACTTGTTGACAATACAAGCATCGGGAGACATATTCGGCAACATCTCTTTTCATGCCATCCCACCAGAAGTACTCTTTCAGGTCTCTATACATCTTTGTGCTTCTATGATGAATAGAGAATGAAGAACTATGAGCCTCATCCTGTATATCCTTCATTAATTCTGGGATGGGAGGAACACAAACTCGATTCCTGAACCTTATTATCCCATCACAATCAAGGTTGAATTCAGGAACATTTCTCACCTTCTTTTGTAACTCTACATCTTCTTTTTGTGCCTCTTTAATCTTCACATGTATAGATGGTTGAACATTCATTTGAGAAAGATAATATTTTTTTCCCTTCCATTATAATTCCAAGATCCATCCTTTGTAAATCCATAAATATTGGATCTTTTGTGATCCTCATCATGGATAAGCTAGCATGGTCTTGTCAACTTAATGCATCTCCCACCTTGTTTGCTTTCCCAGGGTGATAGTGAATTGAGCAGTCGTAATCCTTAATCAACTCCAACCATCTTCTTTGGCGCATATTTAGCTCCTTTTGTGTGAAAATATACTTTAAACTTTTATGATCAGTATAAATATCACACCTTTCAACATAAAGATAATGGCTCCAAATCTTTAATGCAAATATTACCGCAGTTAACTCCAAATCATGAGTTGGGTAATTTTGCTCATGGATTTTCAACTGTTGTGAGGCATAATCTATCACTATATTGTTTTGCATGAGAACACACCCCAATACCTTCTTGGATTCATCACTGTAGATCACAAAACTTTCTCCACTACAAGGCAGTGTGAGCACAGGTGCACTAGATAACCTTCTTTTCAACTCCTTGAAATTCTCTTCACACTCCTCTGTCCACATGAACTTAACTCCTTTTCGAGTCAACCTGGTGAGTGGGTTAGATAATCGTGAAAAATCTTTTACAAAATGTCAATAATATCCATCCAAACCAAGAAAACTTTTGATCTTAGTTATTTTTGTTGGTCTCGACCATCTTTTGATAACATCTCTTTTTGCTGGATCCACAGATATCCCCTCTTTTCAGATTATGTAACCCAAAAATGCAACTTTTTGAAGCCAAAATTCCCACTTATTAAATTTGGCATAAAGCTTATCCTTTCTCAGGGTCTTCAATACAATTCTCAAGTGATCTTCATGTTCTTCCTTTCTCTTTGAATAGACAAGAATATCATCTATAAAGACTACCACAAACTGATCAAGATAGTCTCTAAAGACTTTATTCATTAGATCCATGAAGATAGTAGGGGCATTAGTAAGACTGAATGGCATCACTATAAATTCATAGTTTCCATCCCTTGTACGGAATGTCGTCTTTGGTATATCCTCCCTTTTGACACTTAATTGATGATACCCTAAATGAAGATCAATCTTGGAAAAGTATTGAGCTCTGTGTAGTTGGTCAAATATGTCATCAATGCATGGGAGATTATATTTGTTCTTGATAGTGATCTTGTTAATTTCTCGATAATCAATGCATAGTCTCATTGATCTATCTTTATTCTTAACAAATAGAACAAGTTCTCCCCAAGGTGATGCACTAGGGCATATGAATCCTTTATCAAGATTCTCTTGGAGTTGCTTCTTCAATTTCTACAACTCAATTGGGGATATTCTATAAGGTGTCTTTAAAATGGACATAGCACCCGGTATGAGTTCTATTGAAAAATCAACTTCACGATTTGGTGGAAGACCTAGAAATTCCTCCAGAAAGACATCATCAAACTCCCGTACAATGGGTGCATTCTTAATCGTGAGTTTCTATCCAACCATTTGAGATAAATAACCTTAATTTATTAGAATCAATACCCATAATATGGAAGAAATTTTCTTTGGAAGGTTATATTCATCCTTGCATAGATATATGATCATAGATTGATCTGGAATATTAAATGTGATTTCCCTTATTTTGAAATTGATATGAGCTCCATATAAAGAAATCCAATCCATGCCAAGAATCACATTAAATTCCACTATAGGAAATATTACATGATTTTCAGGAAGCACTTTCCCACAAACATCAATCAGAGAAGAATTATAAACTTTTGATGTGACAGTTGTGACATTAGGAGTTGTCACAGCTAACTCAACATCAAATTGTTGAGGTAATACGGTGATAACCTTAGAAAATTCTTCAGAAATAAAAGAGTGGGTGGATCCAGAATCAAATAAAACATTTTCTAATTTAGAGTGGATGGTAAGTGTACCTTTCACCACTTTGTTATCGTACTCCACATCGCCGATAGTAATTTCATGTGACTTTCCATTGCCTTTGGCCTTAAGAGTTTTTTGACATCGATCATCATCAAAAAACCTTGGATTAGGGCATTGATTGGCATAATACCCCATCTCCTTGCACTTGAACATTGAAGTGTAGGAGGTGTATTCTGTGTATCCATTTATTTGTTCGCATCATTGGACATCTTCTTCCCATTATTTCGACATTCAACTACCCGATGACCTTCTTTTCCACACTTAAAACATTTTCTTGTCCCTTTAATACAATTCCCTCCAAGTTTCTTTCCACAATTTGAGCATAAAGAAAAACTAATCTTATTTTCAGTATGGTCTTTAGATTTTCCTTTGAATTCCATTTTCCTCTTCTTATCAAACCCATATGACTGATGGGTTACTCCAATCTCCATATCAACCTTGAGAGCACATCAAAAAATTTCCACATAGCTATTTAAGTCCCTTATGGCTAACGCCCTTCGAAGACTTGGTTTTAAGCCACTAAAGAATCGATCTATTTTACTCTCAGGTTGGATAATAATTCTGTAAGCGTGTCTTGCAAGTCTTGTAAAATTAGCTCTGTAGGTACCAACTGATTCATCATCCTTTTGATTTAGTTCAAGAAACTCCTTCTCCAACATTGTTTGAAGAATACGAGGGAAGTACATATTGAAAAATAAGTTCATGAACTTGTCCCATTCCATGGACTCAATTTCATCTATTTTCCTCATATTCTTGATAAGATTCCACCATTGATGAGCATCACATTCCAAATGATACACTGCTAAGATGACTTTGTCATGTTCAGAACATTGTATAACTGAAAATATCTATTCAGTGGTACTAATCTATTGTTCATCCACTAATGGATCAGAAGACCTGCTGAATGAAGGTGGATGCTGACTCATGAAGGATTCAATAGAATGTTGCTTCTTCATTTGCTTGTTTGGAAGTCCTTCATGGTTCATAGCTTGAGAATGTTGTGTGAGCATGGCTACAAGATTTTGAATTCCAGATCCCATAACATTTGGTTGCTCAGGGGGACAATCATTGCATTTCCCATCGCATTCAGCATTAACATGGATCCTTCGGGTTCCATCCATTGACTAAAACCAAGAAGCATAGTGTGAGAAACACTAATCATAATAGGAAAACCACATAATCAAGAATAAAATTTCAATATTAATGTCTTATCATAGGTTTTTCATGGCCGTTTCTAAAACACTAAGATTTTGTTCTATGCTTAGACTAATCCTTAGGGTTTTTACTAGAGCTTTCATATCCTAGTTTCCAAAGGTTGACTATACCTTTCCTCTGAAACCAACTATAACGACCCATACTTTACATACATTGTTATTACTTCAGAATTGAAGCATAATTATTACAAAATATAAAAAAACAATGAAAGGACCGTATAGGTAAAGTGTCTTTAGAAACTGGGAAACATAATCAACTAGTTCATAAAATCAGCTACATTGTCTCCCATTTATTTCATCATATCTAGAGTCCCTTTTTGGTATATCCTATTTAATATCCTTCTTCCTGACATGGGGAAAAGAAAACATACAAAAGGGTGAGCTCAAATTCTTAGTAAGGGTAATCAAAAGAAATACCAGTCATATCATATTCATAAGAACTTAACATTTTGAAAATATTAACCTACAAAAGAGATCATAATATCATGTCATGAGATAAATCATAGTAATACAAAGTAATCCCAAATAATCATAACATAAAACATCAAACTTTGTGGCATAAACACATAATCATAGAAAATAATTTCATATTAGTCAAGGCTCATTGCCAAGACTATCATAGAGGACAAAGTCTATTACTAAACCGAGTTCACTCCTCGTTCCAGTCCTGTATCACTGAACCGGTTTAACTTGTCGTTCCAACCATGTCTATCTCATGAGATATAAATTTTTACCCAATGCATTGGAGAGAGATATAGGTCCCACCTATCTCATAATTAATCCATTCTTATGTGTGCCACAAAATCATAAATCATACATCATAACATAACCCATGTAATAAAAATGGGATTCATAAACATCATGCCATCATAACATTATCTATAAAAGGACTTCATAAAAATAATTCTATCATAACACAATGAAATAAATGTAATAATAGGGATATAAATAGAACCCTATATTATCATATATGGAAAATAATTTTGTTAAAACCCTTGAACTCCATTCTTGAGGAAAATATCCTTTCTACTTCAAAAAAACATTTTTTCCTTTCTTAACATGTCATAACATTTTAAACTAATAGAAGTTAATTAAAAATAAAATTGAAAACATGAAAAGGAAGCTTCATGGAAATAATGTTTTATGGAATCATAAAAATCCATTCATGCCTTATAAGTTAAAAAAACATTATTCTCGTCCTTTGGTAGGAAAAGTCAAAAAGTACCTCGTATGAAAAACGACAAAAGATTCCTTTCATATATTTTACTAAAAACTCACCGAAGGGTAAAATTGGATTTAAAAAAATTATTAGGATAGAAATAATATTACATATTGAGGAAACATGGATTTTTATGATAAAACACACCCCAGTAAATACCAAAGTATAAACAATCTCAGATAAAAATGAGATTGTGAGATTTTCCCTTACCTTAGGCCCGATATGTTTTGTACGTGTTAGAACCTCCTGTATAATGATTTAAATAATGTCATTGACTTATTCCAGAATTATAATCATTGTTATGATATCATATATGGTCATATTTGTATCTTCTTAGTAGTAATATTTCATTGCTACTTGTTATTCGGGTGTTTATTGCTTTCTGTTCTTATGTCTATTTTGTCGAATAAATTCTTATTCCTATTTATAGGATATAGATAAATAATTTACAGAATGGTATTAGTGTAATATATATCATATTCATTCATTCAAGTCATTTATATAATCATTATTGAATGAAGATCATATAGAACGAGTCGCATCACATCGTGGAAACGGTAGGCCGTATGTACGCACGAGCGATGATATCATTCCCATGATCGTGGAATTGTATTGAAGTGTATGTATAGTATTTCTGAATCAATACCACTTTAAAATAATCATATATAGTTATTTATTTACACCATTATACCCATCCAAGTAAGGTGGTGGTGGAAAACATATTACACCACAGTGTGGAGACGGTATTCTGTACGTACGCACACGCGGTGATTTTGTTTACCGTAGGATGGATTAGAGGTGAAATAGGGTTGTTTAATATTTATAATAACATATAAGTATATTAAGGATACTGATGTTATTACTTCATAATGAAACAACTAAAGAAGAGGGAATACAAAAAGAATTGAACTTGAAGAAAACGGTAGAAGGTATTACCTCTTTCTCGAAGTGCCTCCTTTAAACTTTCTCTTAGGGAACTAGAGTTGGTCTTTTGAGAAGACCAGTACCTCTAGTAGATTTATAAGGAAGTGGGGAAGTGAAATGGGTAGGTTTTTCCAATATTGAAGGCTCAAATTGGTGTGAGGAGGAGAGGTAGGTGGTTCCCTTTTATAAGGGAAGAGAGGGGCACTTTTTGAAAGTGTGAAAATATTATCTTATTATAAACTTATCTTCAGTTTCAAAAGGTCCAAAAATCATTAAAGATGAAGCTAAGATGACTCATGGTCAAAATAAAATCATCCAATCAGAATTGGACATGTTTTGTAAAATATTTTATTCATTATTATCTTATTTATTCAAATCATTTATTAATGAGGTAAATACTTCCTCATTATTCTGTCATAACTAATTTAATTTATTTGGTGTCTAAAAATTATAGAAAAAAATATCATCATGTAGGAAATATTTTTATATTTAGAATGAATATTTATAGTCTAAAATATAATTTATATAACCCCTTATAAAAATTAATTACGAAAACATTTTTGTTAATGTCAATTTTGTCATTACATTAAATTAATTAATCCAAATTGTCATTATCACTACCAAGTGGCTCAATGGGGTCCCAAAATCGACCCAAGGATGACCATGGTCGGCCACTACTCATCCAATAATGTTAGGACAAGTGTCAAGGTAATTTTAAATTATTATAATATTCTTTTAACCTTGAATTACCCTATTAACTTTAACCGCATTAAATAAAAATTATCGTAGTTACTATTCATAATATCAAAAAAAATAAAAGTAACCTATTAACATAATTTGGACCCACTGATTCCAAATATGGAATTAATTTTTCAAAATTCAAAACACATAATTTTCAGTAATTAATTTAAATTTAATCTCATTGTTAAGCAAATGGGTTTTAAAAGTTAAAACATTGCCAAAGATTGAAATGTTTTTACCTATGAATTAAATGTAAAATTAATGCTAATGACATAAATTATATTAAATGGTAAAAATATATTCTATTTATACTTTAAAACCATTCAATATTATAATTTAACCATATAAATTATTGTGATGAAAAAAGTTTCTTTCTAATTAAAATATAGCGTGTTTTTACTATTCATCAAAATATGAAAGTTACCAGAATAATATGAAAATTTTATCCAAAGTAAATTTTTATATCCTGATTCAAAAGAAGAATTTTATTTTGTCAAATTTAACTTATAAACATGTCAAAAACTATATTTAAAATGTATGTGCCATCAAAAGGTGGTAAAACTGCATTTTTTTTTAAAATACTTCTTTTATTCGAAAAACTGATTTTGTTTTTATACCTCATTCTAGAAAATGTGTAAGATGAATTATAATGTTATAAAATTAAAAAATAAGTTAATTTTATTCATAACGGCTAGTTTATAATATAATAATATATCGTTGTTTAGTGAAACTCAGTATTGCGTTCTACACACGCTATCGAGGAAGGTCGCGATTGCGTGTAACGCAAGCCGAGATAGTGTTGTGTGCAGTGAAATATTTCATTGCGTATAACATAATAAAAAATATATACTTCTCATAAAATAGCAGGGTGTTACAGATAGAATCTCTATTTATTTCCCATACATTCATTTTATATGTATGAGATTTACCTGACTATGGTATTCAAAAAAAGTGTTTATGATGAAAATTATATACTCTCATGAGATAATAGTGTAACACTCATAGCTTTTTACTCAGGGGTCGTGTGACCTCAAGTTTTACCAAATTACATAAAGGATTATACTTCTCATACTATGAGGTGAAAATTGTAAATTATTGTTAATTTTGAGTGAGTGTGTGTGTTTTTTATTTTGAAATAAGAAATAATTAATTTCATGATATAGAACAAGACAAATCCACTCACCTTAATAAGTGAAAACGGATAAAAGAAATGTGATATAAATTGGATTTAAAGTCACCAAAGCCAATTAACCCCCTTTAAGTGTGTTTTATATCCCAAGGGGTCCCTTCAATTGGTCTCTAAGACTGATTCAGCACTGATTGGATTATTTATATTTTAATTTTTTCTCCTTTGAATATTTGAAGTCCCATTCCTGAATAATAATGAAGCACAGCTTTAGAGAAGATTTATTTTTTTATTATAATTTAATTTCTACCAAGAATATTGATAGAGATATTATTTTACACTATTTTTCATGTGTATTTAATTTATTTAAACCCCACAAAATTACTAATTTAAGCTTAATTTCATTAATTTTTTATTTTAGGGATTTTTTTGGTTAAAAGTGAAAATTGATCACCTCTAGAATTTTAACTATTTTCAAACACTTCTGTATTTTGAGAATTAATTTTTCAATATTGATTAAAATTGTGTAATTGTTTTTTTATAATTCCTAAATTCATAGAATACAACATTTTTAGTAGGTAAATGTGTTTTTTTAAAATTATTATGTCCCAAATAAATCAATCATTGTGGAAAAGTTTTTTGGCTGATAGAATTGATCCCACCTCATTAAATGAGTCATAAATCAACCTATTGGTGTCAAAATGGAGTGATTATAAATAGAACATATATCGTACTAGAAGATACATCTCTCAATTAAATACCAAGTTTGAAATTGTTCATTAATATGGTCAAGTGGCATATTCAATTGGAGGATGTTGAAGAGACACTTCGTCCAGAAAAAAGTTCACTTCATTAATCCACAAATGAATTTTCTTAAATGTGTCCAAATAACATGAAATTTTTGGATTATATATAGAATTATATTTAGAAATAATTTATGGAATACCTAAATTCATGATTCTTCTAGGAAGGAGGAGAAAATTGAGACAACATTTGGGGGACAGAAACTGGACAAAACATTTCCCACCCCTCCCCTTCTTTATATTTTCATCTGTAATTCATTTCAAAAGGGTTAGAATGAAGGAGGGGGATGTGATGGATAATATATTATATATAATATTAGTAAAATTTAAGATAATCAACCCATGAAAGGATAAACTCCAAGTGGTGGAGGGAAGTGAAGATCTAAAGGTATTTCCCATTTTTAGTTTCTGTTTTTAAATGTAAACATTTGTCTTTGGAATTATACTAGAAATGGTTTTACTGATTGAAAGCGGTTTCATTATTAATCATTTCAATTTTATTATATATGTTTAAATATTTTTCATCATATTATTATTATAAATTTGTTTTCTTATAGTTAAAACTTCTTTGGGTGAGGTCTCCTCATTGGGCACAATAAGGTCAATTAGTTTTGGTTTCTCAGAGGCCTTTGGGTAATCGAATCACATTCATAAGTGGATAAAACACCATATTTGGGGTCTTTATATAATTAATGGTAAATATATATATATAACTTGATTTATTGAGTTATAAATTAGAAAATTTAATTGAAAATCAATTATTGAAAATGGAAAGGGGAGTGTCAAAGGATTGAAGATTGTCTGCCATTTCCTTATTTAGTTTGTTTTTCATTATTATAGAATGATTCTGATTTCTAATGTATAACTATAAATTTATTTTTAATATTATTTTATTTCATTTAAATGTTTTTAACTCTTTTCAATTCCCAATTTTTTTTAATTGTAATACAAACAAATTAACAAAGTGACTGTTTGACAGCATATCCTACAACCTCCTCATGAGAAAACCTCATGGTCACCACTGTACTACTTGTTTAAAGAGGAAATTCATTGAGTGGAGTTTCATACCAAAAACACAATGTCAATTTGGAATCATTTTCAGGACGTTTTTCTATGTTTTTTTATTTTTATGAATTTATAGGACCTTAACCACTAATTTCGAGTCATTAAAAATTTATCTTTTCAAATCTAATACTCCAATGCATGACTTAATTATAAATAATATGAGGAGTTCAGTCATTATGTATTTTTAAATTATAAATTACAAAAATATCAATTCATGATCTAAAAAAATTATTTCAAAAAAATGATTTTATGATTCAATAATTAAAAAAATGAAAATCATTTCAATACTTTAAAAGAATTGAAATAATTAAAATCTCAAAAGGATGTTGAGTAAATAGAAAATCTTGTCGGACCAACCTTTTATATTCAAAAACCTTTTCTGTGTGATTTAAAAAATGATTTAGAATCTAATTTTTTAAATTTCAAGAAATAAATTATCATTTATCCACAAATTTATATGAATATTGGAAATCAAATTTATTTTGGAAAATTATTATGCTGGATTTTTTGAAAAAGAAATTTCATTTGTATCCCCACATTTTGAAATTGAAAATTGAGAACCTTTGTATGAAAGTTTCACCAAATAGGGATAGAAACGTGATACATTAGTTTTTTAAGATACTTTTGAGGAATATGAGTTGGTATATACTTCCAATACAACTATTTTCCACTTCCACAAAAAAACATATATTGATGAGTGTGATGCATCTAATTTTGGAAATTCTAAAACAAATTTCAAAACAAATTTTGATAATATGTAATATTATCCCAATAAAATTATTTCTAATTTATTAAATAAGTAAATTTCTTGTGAAACAAATCTGGATCTTGAGAAAACATAGGGAGAAATCCCAAATTTTGATCTACCGTTTCCAGATTATTTTGATAATAACTTGTTAACTATTTCTACCTCTGCATATTTAATGTCTACTTCTTTTGTGAAGAAAATTTTTTCAAATAAAGAGTATGTGAAGTTTGGTATTGAATAAATAATAGTGTTCCCAATTGAAGAGTGCATTTTTTTACATGAGGCTAGTGGTAACAAGCCATTTTTCAAAGAAGAAACCATTTTTGAAGGAAAACTGGAATATGAACCACATCCTAGAATTAAATTTCAACATCAACTTGAGGTTTTCTTGGAGGATAAATTATTTGGAATCTAACCATATATTTTTTCACCTATTTCATTACATCATTTTAACATTAAATTATTTGGGGACTTGAATAAATAAAATTTTGGTATCTTATAAAATATTTATAATCTAAATAAAACTTAATAAAAATAATTTTGGTGGTTCATAGGGAATAAAATACACCCATATTTAGATTAGGGATGATCACCTAGAACTTCCTGACAAGGGGTAGTGAAATCCCAGAACCCACTTAGGGGTTCAAACCAAGTATATTGTCCCTTCACTTTATTTTTATTATTATTTACTTCATTTCAATAAAATATTGATTATTTTTCATATAGTCTTTCAAGTTACCATTTTTAGGAGGCTTTATCAAGGATAAATTCATTTCATAATAAAAACTAGGTTGTTTCTTTCCTTCCCACTTATTTTTTTTTTGAATTATCTTCTATATTTTTATTCCTCATATAAATTATGAATAATGAGTAAGTTTTACAAAGTAATTATGGGGGGGAGAGAACACTTAGTATAGGAGTATTTTGTGTGTTTTGGATTTTGTGTATTTTCTTTTCAAATATATATTTTCTGTTTTTATTTTCAATATTTATGTGAAGAAATTATGTGATCTCAAATGATTATTTTTTAATTTTTAAAACCCATGTGAGTGAGTATACAAATTTATCCCTTGAAACTAATCATAATTGAATACAAAAAATTAATTTATTTAAAGTTCAAAACATTGGAAATTTCATGAAAATACCACTTATTTTTGAATCTCATGTCTTGTTTCACTGTCTTTATCTTTGAATTCCCTTTACTGTGAGGTTTATGAACCCTTTTTGACATCATATTCACATTCACCTCATTTCTTGATCAAACCAATCCATGCTTTCTTTAACCAAAACATGATTTATTTTTTTCATGAATTCAGGGTTAAGGAACTTGTGATTAAATTGATTAAGGCATTTATTTTTATTTTGAAGCACTCTTTTAAATAGGATGCTTTTTATTTTATCCTACCATATGAATTTGAACATTGGTAGCCTTTAGTAATCATGTATATCCTGTTATGTTAGCCATATTACATGATAATTTTTCCTTCCAACCTGCTCTGGAAGTGAAAATATATGATCTAGTTGAACTAAAGTGTGGGGGGAAGATGACTTGTAGTGTGCTGAATAATTTGGCGCTACTTTGGGTGGAAAAAACAAATATCTATAGAGTTATTTTATTTTCGGAAAAAAGGTTTTTATGAAAAAAGTTATTTCCTTATAGTTGTGACTTTGAGATATCCTAAATAAAGAAAGGTGTGCCTACTTTGAGATTTTAAGGAAAAATAGAAGAAAAGAGAAATTTTATCTTTTCTTCTGAAATATTTATGGTTTAGCATGGAAACTAGATTTTAAAATATTATTATTGCTTATTTTCATATTGGGGTCGTGAGGAGAAGACCATACTTGAGTGAAAATTAGAATCATTCATTTTTTCTATAAAAATCCAAAACCTCCTTATTTGGACTCATAATTGTTTACATTAAAAACCAACAAATTTAAATCCAGAGAATAACCATAAACATTTATCATGATAATCACATGTTATTGGATCATATTTTTTATATATGTAGAAATTCATCAAGCCTGTGGTTATTCTTGCATTATTTTGGATGAGAAATCCTTATTGAAAATTCAAATTTTTTTATTGAGAAAAAATTAATGTGAGGTAAGTGTATTGTGTTCATTGTAATAGATAAGAATTGGAAATGGATTGAATAAGTTGAATGTAGAGATTTAAATATATATTTTTAATGATACATGATATTTTTTTCTTGGTGTTAAATTGTTAAACCTCATGGGAATATGTTTTGAATTTTCCTCAATTTTATATTGATGCTCTCTTGTCTAGGAGTCTAAGTGCTAAGGGTGGGGGAATTGATTGAGCTAATATTTACACTATTTTTTCATTAGTATTTCTATAATTTAAACCCCGCCAATTTTACAATTTGAGTTGAATTTTGTTTTTTTTTTGTTTTTTAGGGTTATTTTGAACTCAAAAGTGAAAATTGATCAATTCTTGAATTTTAACATTCTTCAATAACTTTTGTATTTTGATCATAAATTTTTAAATATTAATCTTAATTGAGTAATTCATTTTTTATAGGATTCCAAAAAAAATTTACTATAAATTTTTCAACTAATCCAAGTGTTTCTTTGAAATTATTATGGCCTAAATAAATCAATCATTGTGGAAAATGTTTTTGGATAATATAATTGAACCTACCTCATTAAATGAGACATGAATTTGGATAATGGTGTAAAAATTGAGTTACTACAACTATAAAATATAGAGGACTATATGTTTCATCTCTAAAATAAATACTAGGTTTAAACTAATTCATTAATATGGACAAGTGGTGTGTTTAATTAGAAGAAGTTGAAGAGACACTTTGGACAGAAAAAAAATAAATTCATTAATACAGATATATATTTTCATACATGTCTCCAAATAACATTAAATTTTTATTGTACAAATATAATTTCATTTCGAACAAATTTCTAGAATACATCTATTCATTATTTTTTGGGGAAGGAGTATAAAATTGAGCCAATATTTGTGGGAGATAGAAACCAGACATAACATTTTTCATGCCTCCTCTTTATTATATATTCATTTTTATTTCATTTCAAAGGGGATGGATTTATGTAGGGGGTGTGTTAGAGAAACTATGATGAATAAGAGTAGTTACATTGAAGATAATCAATCCATTAATAGATAAATTTCAGGTTGTGGTGGGTGGTGAATATTTGATGGAATTTCCCCTTTTGATTTTATTCTTTTAACTATAAACATTTAACTTTTGAATTATCCTTGAAATTTAGTTCTTGATTTAAGGAGATTTGTTTCATTCTTGTTTGAATTTTATTATATATTTTTATATATTTCTTATCATATTATTATTGTAAAATTATTTTCTTGTTGTTTAAAATTATTTGGGTGATCTCTCTTAATTGAGAACAATAAGGTGAATTAGTTTTGGTTGCTCAGAGGTTTTTATATAAACAAATCACTTTCATAAGTGGATAAACACAAATATTTGCAGTCTCTATATAGTTTCTTGTAAATATAGGTGTAAAAATTAAATTATTTCAGTATAAATTGGATGATTAAATTGGAAATAATTTTTTTATAATCATAAAGGGATTTTCTAAGGATAGATGTATGTCCATCACTACCTTATTTAGTTTGCTTTTATTTAGTATATATTTCTTTTGTTTTCTAATTTATAACTATAATTTTAGTTGTAATTTATTTTATAACATCTAATTTGTTTAACTATTTTCAAATCCCCATTTTAGTTTTATCTTTAACACAAAAAAATTTACAAAGTGACAGTTTGAAATTTTATCTTTCAACCTCTTTATGAGAAACCTCATTGTCACCATTGTACTGAATTTTTTAGGGGAAATTATTGATTGGAAATTCATTAAAAACCCATAATAAACTATTATGAACATGAAAAATATATAGAATATATGATTAAATAATATATCCCTATTATAAAATGGAATATAAATTTCTTGTTCTCCAAGTAAGGAAGATAGATCAATATTGGAACAATAAGAAAGAATGGTTAAATCTACTAAGTGATGGAAAATATTTCTTCCTCAAAAGGATTAAGGAGTATAATTGATCTTAAGGTATAAATGTTTTTTGTGAAACTATCCAAAAGGAGAAGAACCCGGTTTAAGTGATCAAAATTTTTTTGATACATTAAATGATATAGGTCATGGATGAACCAATAAACTAATTTCTATAATTTTTTACATCCTTGAAATCATGCAAGATGAGATCAATAATTTTTAAGATGAGAAAGATAATATGGTGATGGAATTAAAAGAAAAGGTTTTAACGTGCATAATGATCTCTAAATAATGATAATATTAATGATTAATGAATATGGATCTTATGGATATATTCTCTAAATTTAAAGAAGAGTGGCTCAACACAATCCGAGAAAAATATGAGACCACAAAAGAATGTGAAGGGAAGATTCATTCATTAGAAGTAAATATTAAAAATAGAATTTTTTTCAAGAAAACATAATTAAATTTTAAATCTAGGAAGATCAATCATCTTGACACATTCTCAGAAGAGAAAATAAAAATTCATGATAAAGAGGTTCGAAATTTAAGAAAATATTGTGAAGATAAGGTGAAATTTATTGAAAATAAAAATTAATCACTCAATATTAAGTGTCTTGCATCATAAGTAAAACTATCCAATCTAAAAATGATAATTATTGAGTTTTCATGGTTGAAGGATAAAGGATCTACTTCCACATGTTTTTATAAAGATAAATTTTCAACTTGAAGATATTTATTAAGTGTAAATAAGATCAGAACATCATAAACTAATCATTCGCTAGCAGTCTAAAATAAATAGATATTATCCATATCCTATTATAATGATTTTAAAAAAAATAATTCAAATAGTGTAGGTTTTAAAATAAAATAAACATAATTTTGGGTGATGAAAAATAGATATTAGACTATCATAATGTCTTTATTGGATGGAATAAAGATTATAGAAGTCGGTTCCCCAAGAACATCCCAACTAATAATGAATAAAATCCAAACAAAACATGTTCTGAAATCTATAAAGAAATCGTTTTTAAGAAAAGATTAATGTTTGTTATGAAATTTTGGTGTTTTAATAGGTTTGGGAAATATGTAGTGGTTTTTTGGTATAATATTTTAATTTTTAAAGATTATAGTGTTTCCATTTCAAATGGAAAAAAGATTAAGTGGAAGAAACATCCATATATTAAAATGAATCTATCACTTTATATATATTTATAAATCTTTAAGAAATATGTTATGTTTGTAATGATTGTGGTTAGAGAATTAATGTATATTCATCTAATCATATATCAAAATTATAAGGGAAAAGAATAAATTTAAAGATAGAGAAGAATGATGTTTTTCTATGGAAAATAATATGATGGGAGATTAAAATCTAGTTACTCCCAAATAGATTATGAATAATTTTGATAATTAATCCTTAGGTAATATACCCAATAAGTTGAGGAATAGTTCTTCATCTAAAATAAATATTGATATTAAAGGCACTCATAAGTTTCCATGTGGATACTCTATAAAGGCTACCAATATAACCATATATATTTTATTAATTTTTCATGAAGATTTAGGAGAGAGGAAGGTAGAGGAAGCATAAAAAAATGATAGTGCCAAATGAGAAGAATAAATTCTACATGAATAAGTATAATTTCATAAGAGGTTTTTAACAGATGGAAATTCTTATATTTATGAGATTATGAATGAGAGACCCAGTAAGGATGTATATGTTGTAATAGGTTTTTTAACAAAATTATCAGTACAAGAAGAATCCATGAAAAGAATATATATTACAAAAGTTCATAAATATGATTTAATTTATAATTAATTAATAAACATATCACAAAAAAATATAAGTTGTGATAAGATCCATGATGTGTCAATAAAAAAATTGAATAAAATATGTGGTAGCATGAAGAATGGAGAAACTTGGTTGAGAAAATCATCTCAATCATTCTTTTCACATTAAGTATATAAAGATCTACCTTATTCCATCAAATATTATTTTTTGTATTTTTACTTACATTATAGGGAATTTAAGGGGAATTTTGGTCTCAGGGGGAGGGCCTAAGTAAAAGTGATGGATTAAAATTATAGATAACCTAAATAAATAAGTAAAAATCTAATATTTATATCTCAATAGGTATTATAGAAAATCATATTAAAGGACCATCTTTTTTGAAGTTGTGGTTAATTAATTGGAGAAGATCATCCTTGATAATGATGTGTAAGTTTTCAAATTTTAGAAAATACATAAAGAAACCCCATTTTGGTGTATTCTCAATATGAAATGTAATGTATTCATCCTTTTAAATGACTAACCATTATGAAAATCATGTGGAGTGTCTCCTTGGGGGTGAGACAAGTGAATAATACTGAATATGGTATTTGAATTTTTATCACATACAAATATGATTATTTTAGAATGTGTTTAATTTAATTTCATTAACATGGTAAGTTTTTATACATCTCGCATTCCTAGTAACAGTGAAAAATCCTAAAATTATCTAGCAGATATTAATTAAAATCAATGACATAAAAGTGTATGTTGTTACGAAGATCTTGAGCTATCTTTAATCCACCTATTTATACTTTAATTCTTTCAACCTATGTGTTCATGTGATTATAGGATATTCAGGTAGATATATCTAATAATAAATTTGTATCTAAATTGGTGTCCTCAGTGGTCACATCCATAAATTATTTTATATTTTCAAAGAAATGTTAATTGTTTCTCATATTTTGGGTATCATTTTATTCTATAAGGTATAGATTATTTTTCAAAATAAAACCCTATTGTTTTCTACATTGATCATGGATCAAGTAGACATAGGGTGGAATGGATAATGAAATTTTACTTAAGTATAAATTGATATCATTCTTTGAGTGTTTTTTATTTCTTTCTAATAAGGGAGAGAGAATGTGAAATAAAATATTGATAAGAAAAGGGCAGAGAAAAAATTAATAGAAAATCACATATTGACATATCATTTTGATTGATTTGATAGTAAACACGAAGGGGTGTTTTTTAATACCACTTTTTGGTGAATTGTTTTATTATCTAGAAATGTCAATATGTTTATAAATAATAAGTAGTTGTCAGGTTGAATAAACATAGTGATGATGAAGTATTGATTATGAATGATGAGAAATCCAAGCTTATTGAAAAAAAAAATAAGACATTATCAAAAAATGAATACATGTTTAGTGAATAAATATTGAAGTATGTATCATTTAAGATTAGTGTTGGAAGTTTTTTTCATTATTTATGAAATAAAGAATAACTACTTTCATTATAAGGTTCTTGAAACATTCATTTATTTTTTAAAGAAAATTATTATTTTGTGATTTTGAATTCCATGGATATTTACATTTATAATGAATATTTTTATATCTCAATGATGAATTTTTGAAGAAGTTTCTTCCATGATTTGTGATAATAATTAAAGAAATTGATGAAGTTTTATGTTTTGATAGAAAAAAAATAGTTGAAGGAAGGAATTTTAGTATATGGAATTGATGGATTTTTTATTTTACAAATGAATTAATTATGGGATTAGAAAAGAAATATTGGTCAACTCAAGGACATGTATAAGAGAACCTAGGTTTATAAATAGGTAATAACATTGTGTATGGATAGTTTAGCACACATATCTTGTGGGTGGACAAGTTAAGTAGTTATATGTGGAACTTAACTTAAATTGTATGGGTCAGGAATAGTACACCTACAAAGAGCACTAGCTCACTATGAATTTTCATAAGTTGCATCTAGATGAAGGTTGTATTATTTACAATCAAATTATAAATAGGGAAGTTAATGTGGGACTCTAAATTGTGAGGTACAATTTCTCAACTATTAAAAATCTAGGATAAAACCACAAGTCATCATGTGTCCTCCTTTGAGTCGTCTCCCACATTAGTAAACCCTAGATGAGCTTTATTTTTCCTAGTTTTGGTATACTGAAACTATCAAGATCAACTCATATTCCATAAAAGTAGATCATGATCTTTTGGATCAATGGATAATGTAATGTAATAAGGGATTTCAATCTTCAAATATCTCAACATTATTTTTCGATATTCTTGTTGAAGGTAAAAGAATAGTTACTATATGATTTCACAGTAGGTGAAGTTGTTGTTAGATTCATGATATACGGAGAGAACATGGGATCTACATGGTAGATGAAGTTACCATGGGGTTTCCATGATTTGTGGAGTAACCATGAGCTTGGAATGGTAGGATGGATGTGAGATAAGGATTCAAATATCAGTATAAATGAAAAATAATATAGGATTTTCTCGATGAAGTATAAATTTTTACAAAGAGAATAATTAATAAGTAGAAAAATGATTGAATATGGGGATACATGGAAGGATGACCTACCATTATCTTTATAGTAGGTATACCAACCACATGGCTATATGTTCAACCACATAGAATATTGATAAGAATAATATTTAATGAACGGATTGATTCCTAGTATGATGATCATTAATGAAAACTTATATCATGATTCTAGAAGTATTAATAAATAATGGATATTCCATGATAACCTTTTCAGGCATGGTTATATATATAATTTGGTATATGTAATTAAGTAAAATTAAGATGAATTCATGGAGAGTTTCATGTTGAAAATAGATCCTCTATGAGGAATAATCAGTGATTTTAGTACATGCATGAATTCATTCATATGATAACATATTTTTAATTAGAATAAAATTTCTATGAAGAGAGAGGGGGGGTAAGATTATTGTTTATTAGAGTGATTATAATCCATAAATGAAGGATAATCCTCAACTTAACATGGTTCATTCATGTATATTCATATGATATATTAATATTTAGTTTACATAAAGGATCTTGGTGGTGGGTGATGGCCCACCAATACCTTGTAACCCCCTGGGCCTAAAAAACTGAAGCGCTTTTGTACACTAATGTAAATTGGTTTGGAAAGAGGATCTTAATACTGATATTGCATTGAATAAACCCTAAACATTACCCAAAATGGCCCCCAAACCTTTGAAGTCAGAGCCGAAGTAATTTTACGATGATAAAATATACTAGTTTCTGGATTGGTATGCATAGATCTTGGTTGTGGCTTCCAATAATTTGGGGTTGAATCAAATTCAAAATATCCATAGAGGACTTATAGTAGAGTCAGTGGTATTGATGGGGAAGAACACAATAATTATTCACTCTTTGAGGCTTCACACTGAGAATACCGGTAATTTGGAGCACCTCAGTATCATCCCTCTCCTAATAGGAAACATGGGGTGATATTCACTAAGGGTGATTTAAAGGAAGTGATGTAGGAGGTTTCCAAATACAAAGTGGGAGCTCTGGCCCATGTTGGCCTTGTTTCTTCGATTGATGTTGTCATATCACCTAGGAACATAGGACTCGACCCATCCCAGGCTTCTTTCTTTTAGGTTCTTAACATCACAACTATGTTTAATAAAGGCATAGTTGAGATTATCGCTATTGTGGAGCTGATCAAGAAGGGTTAGAAATTAGGATCCTCTGAGCCTTACCTTTTCTTGAAGCTCAGTGTATACATTATTCTATGGACTCATCACAGTTTCTATATATGATAATGGGTTTGTGTTCAGTCTCGAGGTTCTTGATATGACTGAGGAAGGTCTGGTGGGGAAGTTTACTACTAGGGTTTCCATGTTGGTATTCATCTCTCCGGATATCAACTACTCGACACTTGATAATGTGTCCCAAATGTTCATCAATGGATACAAGAATTTTTTGTCCTTTGTGTTGGCCACTGACTATTTTTACCCATAGGATGAAGGATCCAATAATGTTTGTAGCAATAGTTGCTCTAGCAGTTGTTGCACCCGCTTCATGAAGAAATTGAAGGTGAAGAAAATGGAACCCCCCCCCCATGAATGAAAAAGGAGGAAATAAGGGATAAGGCCTTTTTTCTAGATCCTTCAATTGATTCAAAAAAGTATTTAGGAGGGAAACAGAGGTTTCCAGAACCAATAGATTTTCAGAAAAATGTGGGTGACAATATTGGGGAAGAATAGGGTTTGCATGATCCAGGTTAGTAGATTAATGAACTTGGATCTGATTTAGTGTTGAACAAGACTTTGGATAAGGTTGGCCTCTCCCAGGTACATAATTCTAGAATAGATGTTTCTTGGGAAAACTTGGTCTTTAGTTATGGAAACTTTGGTCATGAAAAATCTAAAACTGAAATTGCAGTGCAATCAGAGATTTATGACAAGCTAAGGCATGATATAAATCTTTATATAGGCCATAAGGGTAATAAAGAATCTAATATTAACTCTAGAATTTAATGTAATCTCACAAAAAGAACAATCCATGAATAATCAGGTAAAAGTGGTGCATTGAAAACTTTTGAGTCTCCCTAACCTATCTAATATAAGGAGAACTCATCCAAATATTCTAATGAGAAGCAGGGGAAGAAAGAAAAAAATGGATGGTGTACCTAATGGTTTTCAGGTAAGGACTCTTAGCTTTCTTGACATCTAGAACATGTCCAATATCTAGGATTCATTTTCTAAATAATTTGGTAACACTCATCGAGGTGAATGAATTGAGATGAGCATCTTATCATTAGGCCAAGGTCTGGTGGATGATCCACCCCCATAAAATGATGACGGTGCATGTAAGAAGCCAAAATCATGGTTAAGGGGACATTACTCAAGAGGTAGATGTGGTGGATGATTCTATAAAAAAAATTGTGTTGTGAAATGAATTTTCATTTGTTTGCTTTCCCCATTTTCCTTTATGCATTTTCATTCTTTTTTCAATAGAGTTCAGAACTGTGGACTAACTTATGGTTCACACTGTCTTGTTTATATATAGAGATACAAGTTGGGGGAAGTTCCATGATAGTGGATTCATGAATCTATTCATATAATTTCAAAATTTTATATTTATGTATACATGATAACTAAAATATCAAAACATTCACCATGAGTAAGATAATATAAAATTTTGATGAATGAAGGAGGAAACCAATAGTCACTTCATAATTCATGCAGTTATGTGTAGTCACAAATTTTTTAATTGAGAGGCTTAAAAGACCATGATGGTCATTACAGATGTCTGAGATTTAGAGATTCATTATTTTAGAGAGTTTTAAATTATTGATAAATCTATAGAATTGAATTCATGAGGTATTTTGAATTCAAAAATGAATAATAGAGAGAGAGTGATAGCAAGAAAAAACCTAAACTATATGGTATTATTGTCTATATATATATTATAGTTCCTTAAATGTCTTGTTTTTTTTTCAGCACTATTATTTCTAGAGATAATAATTCTTTATTCTAATTAGAAGAAAGATATAAAATTGATAATATTTTGAATAATTTTATTTGTGTGGAAGATATTGATAAAAAGAGAAGATATGGTGTAGGTTTTCATGTACTGAAGGAGAAAAAGAAAGAGAGGGAAAATGAAACGAAGTATCTAATTTGTTTATGAAGTTCACTAGATGAATAATTTATATGCTCACTATGGTTTAAATGGAAAAATATAAGAGAATAAAAGCGGTTTTTCATTCCAATTTTCATATGAAATAGGGAAAATTTGAAGTGCATATATTGTTCATGTTGTGAAACTGTTATGTGCTCGTAAATAGGAATAAAAAATAATATTAAGTGTTGATTTAATGGTTTTTTGGAAGTAATATAAGAATAATAATAAGAATAAAAAAATATAGAACATTAATGGATTACACATCTCTATGTTGGTGATAGACTCTCTGGTTGTTTCCAATACAATCACCGTAAATATATGTGATGTACCTGAGTGTGGGATACACCAAAAAAGTGTGTGGGATTCACACTATATACTATTGGGATACAATAGTTTAACACTCACATGGTTTTATTAGTGGGTTGTGTGACCTCAGATTTTACCTATTCGTTCCAAGGCTTAACCTTCTCATTTTAGAGGTGGACCTTGTAAACTGTTATGTCTCTTGTGTGTGTGTGTGTGTGTGTGTGTTTGGTAATATTGTAAGAAAGAATGAAATTTAGGATTGAGAATAATATTGATTCATTCATCTAAAAAATAATCATAGCTAAAAGAAAAGGGATAAAAAGGTAAAACTATAAATTGGATTTAAAGTCACCAACATTGATTCATCCCCTCCCCTCTCAATGTGGTTTATATACCAACTGATCTTTTTAGTGTATACTAGATCATTAATCAACATTAATTGGACTACATATATTTAAATTTATTCTCTTTAAAATATTTTAAGTAACTTTAATCATTTATAATGAACTATAGTTTTGTAGAATAGGTATTTGTTTCTTATGGGAGTTCAATATTTACAAAGACTGTGATGAATAAGAAAATGAAAGAGAAGATAATAATTAAGAATACTTCCCTCTTATTAAAGTTAGAATAAGTTCCATGTTCTCTATGAAATGAAGTAAAAACTAGTCTCTAAGGAGAATAATTTATGGTTCAATCTACCAAAATGAATGGCCATGATTTTACGTCAAAAGGATCAAGAAGTACAAGTGATCTTGAGGTATGTGAAAGTTCTTGTGAAAACATTCCACAAGACAATGAAACAAGTGTAAGTGATCAATTTACATTGATATATTAAATGATATAATGCATTTATTACCCACAAAAACTTATTTCTATAATTTTTGGGATCCTTGAAATCATGTTGGATGAGATCACCCATTTTGAAAAATTGGTAAAGAATATATAGAATGGTTTATAAGAAAATGTTTTATATTTCATAAATCTATCCAACAAGTTTAATGAAGAAGAATATATAAATATAAATCATAGGGACAGATTCTCTAGATTTTAATAAGATTTTCTCAACACAATATTAAAAAAGGATGAGACCATTAAATAACTTGAAGATAATATCTGTGAATTAGAAGTAAATCCAAAAAAATAATTCATGTCTAGAAAACACAATTAGATACTAAATTAATTAATATCAAATACATTGACACATTATTACATGATAAAATCAAAATAGATAATAAATATGCTTAGAAGTTATGAAAAAAAATTTAATATAATGTGACATGGATTGAAAATGAGTAGTACTCATTCAACATGAATTTTCATTCATAATAATTAAAACTACCCGATTTATAAATGACACATATTGAGTCTTCATAGTGGAAGGATAAAGGATATTCTACCAAAATATTTTTGAAATAGGATTTATCATCCAGAATTCCTCAATTAAGAGGCAAGAATATTAGTGCATCATCAACTGATCATTTTCAAGTAGGCTCAAAGAAAAAGGTATTATACATAACCTATTGTAATGATTTTTTTAAATATGTTTCTTTGGAAAATATAGGTTTGAAAAAACGTTAAAAATTAATGGTGAGGAGGAATTGAGATGAGCCTATCACTATGTCTATGGTAGAAAAAAAAGGTGTGTGGAAGTTAGTTCCCTACTATAAAATCGAGACATTAAGCATGATTGATGAAAATTTCTAGGATTTTTGGGTAATGTTGGTGATTCAATAGTTTTGGGGAATATGTGGTGTATTATTTTTATAATCCTTTAATTAATTATGAAAATAGGATTCCCATTTAAAAGGAAAAGAATATAGAGATTAAAAAACACCCAAATATTAAAAATAATCTATCTACTTCAAATAGATTTGAAAATATTGAAGACATATGTGATGTTCTCAATGATTGTGGTCGCAAAAGTAATTCATGTTTTTTAATCATGTATCAAAATAAAATTGGAAAATATGTCCACATAATATGGAGAATAAAGATTTTCCATCCATGTAAAATAAGTTTAATGGAGTGGTAAATCTAGATAATCATAAATATAGTACGATGAAGGATAATAATGCTTCATCCTTGGGAAATAAACCTAAAAACTTCAAGAATATTACTTCATCTAAAAGGGAAAATGAGATGAAAGGAACTCAAAAGTTACCATGTTGAGACTCTATAAAGTATAGTAATGTAACAAAATGTTTTTTAGTAATTTATCTATTAGTTTTGGAATGATAAATGAAGATATAGGAAGCACAAGAAAAATATTAGTGTTTAAAGTTTCTTTTAATTATTTATGAATAAATGAAGAAGTTCTTACTATGAAAAGTTCTAAAAATATTCATTTTTTATTGAAGGAAAATGATTATTTTATGATTTTGTGTTTTTTAGATAATTTCATCAATAATGAAAATTTTCATGTCACTATGTTGGATATTTTAAGAATAATGATTGTACCATGATTAACTGTTTTATTTCACCCTTATACCAAAGTATTAAACTGGTTTTGTATTGAAAATTATAAGCATAATAACAAATTTCACTCCATTTTTTATTCAATTATTTTGTGTTTAACACTGTTAAAAATGGAAATGTTACTTCATTTGATAATTATATTGTAGGTGGTGGTGATTTGGAAGGCCCATGATGAAGAGGAAGAAAATGGGCCATAATTTCATGGATCCTTGAATACATGTCCATTGTTTTACCTGTTTAGAAAATTATGTGCTTAAAAATGCGTTCATATTTTGTATTTGGGTCCAAAATTTAACTTTATACAACTATTATGAATAAATCCAAGACCAATTCTGCAAGAAAGGGTCCCAACCGATCGTATCTGTCCAGAACACTGAATTTGTGCGAAGTCAAAAGTGGCATTTTGTAATCTATCCATATCTCTAGATCCACTTGTCCAATTGATTCAAACTTTTTGGTGGAGATATTCAGGAAATGGGGTTACAACATTCCAGTTATTTTAAAAGCTATATTCTATTTTCTAATGGACAAAATGTGTGGTACAAGAGGTTTTAAGAAATCTGTGTGCCCAAAACCACCTTCTAATTTTCCTATAAAATGGCACTTTGGGCTCTCCATGTAGGAGTTCGAACCAAAGGCAAGGAGATGCTATTTTGGAGTTCCAAATCAGTCCTCCCACCAATATTTTATGTTCTGGATTTTATGCTATGTTCTACCTCAACATCTTTCTCTTCCTCCTCTCCCATGGGTTTCTAAACCCCTTATGATCACCCGAGGAGGAACGTGATGTAATCTCGAACTTCTTGTTTGTATTATTTTGAATGATCCTTTTAATTCCAAGTTTTTTGTCGTATTTATTCATTATCTATTTTAATTTAATTCATTTATATACTGGTATGGTATACTCAAACTCAAATGATCTTGTTTGGGGGTACCCTTTCAGGTATTGTTTCACACATGGTTCATCCCTTTTTCTTCCCTCATTCAATTGTGGTGTTGGTATGGTTCATATTGGTCAATTGAACTCACATAAGCACTATCAAGTCCATGTAACTTTATTTCATGGTGTCACAAATAAATAACATACAAGCCTTTACAGCACATCGAGTTATTCATGTGTTGCCTTGTTGAGTTTCAGTTATGAAGTCGAACACAAATCACCCAATCATCGGCGGTGCCCGGTAAATCATTGTGTGGTTTCGAATGAACCCTAGGAGGTATCCTAGAATAAAATTAGTAAAATTATGGTTCTAGGTGTTACAAACCATGGATCAAAATATCATAACCCTATATCATGAAGCGATAAAGTATGAACATCATAAGAGTGCCCCGAGTTGATCATGCTTAATTAATTTGGTTACTTTCTATTTTGTTTTATCGCTTTCATTTTCTATTTTCATATTAAATAATCAAACCACCAGGTTTTAAAATACCTAATTCATATTATAATTTCATAATTAAACCCATATTTTTAAATTAATGATCTAAGGCTTTATCGAGAGACGGCCTAGGGTTGCTGCTATACTGCAAAAAATCTAGTTAAAAATAAACATCTAATTTAACACGCTCGACAACACGATAAAATTTTGGCATCATTGACGGGGAGACAAGATCATTTATTTTCTTTATTTTATTTTATTTATTTATTTTACTTCTTAATTAGTACCCCTTTTAATACCCCACCCCCATTTGATTGTTTTTGTTTTGGTTTTTTTTTTCTATTTTTGGTTGTTTTTGTGTGTTCTTCCTCTCTCTCTATATTTTTATTCTTCTTCCCCATATCTCTCTCTAAATTTGTTGTATAACATTCTATTTTTTATCCTATTATTTATTAAGTGTTTTTATTTCATTCAACTTCCACAAAAAAATTAAAAAAAATCAAAAAATTACAATAAACAATCAATCAATCAAACTGGACATCATTGTTGCATGACAATATCTGGTAAGGAAACACTACTTGAATTTGACCCTGAAATTGAAAAATCAATCCATCCAAAAATCAAGGCCTCTAGATAAGTTAAATAAAGTAATATTTAGGAACCAATTTTGTAATCTCAAGTGGCCATAAACTAATCAAAAATTTATCCTAATCGAACCCAAGAAAACATGGCTGCAAATAATCAAACCTTAAAAGAACTGACCACCCCGGATATAGAGTACCAACCTGTGTACATCCAATATCCTAATGAAGTACCCAACATTGAGCTGATATCAGGCCTCATCCACCTTATTCATAAATTCCATGGTCTTCCTGGTGAGGACCCTCATAAAAATATTAAAAAGTTTTACATAGTGTACTCCACCATGAAACCCCAAAATGTGTCTGAGGAATTAATTAAGTTTAGGGCCTTCCCTTTCTCCCTTGATGGTGTAGCAAAAGATTGGTGGTACTATTTTCCTACCACTATTGGGGGATGGAATGACCTTAGAAGACTCTTTTTATATAATTTCTTCCCTTCCTCCCGAACTGCATCATTTAGGAATGAAATATGTTGAATTAGGCAATCACAAGGAGAGATCCTTCATGAATACTCGGATAGATTCAAAATACTATTATCAAGATCCCCCCACAACCAGATTAGTGAACAAATATTAATCCAATACTTCTATGAGGGACTTATTCCCATTGATCGTGCAATGATTGATGCTGCAGTCGATGGTGCACTAGTTGATAAAACTCCTTCGGCTGCTCGGGACTTAATAGCAAACATGGCTCAAAATGCACAATAATTTGGTACACGATCTATTGAACCAAAAGGATGAGTTCATGAGGTAAGTAATTAATCTCTAGAAAAAAAAGGTAGATAACAAGATTGATGAGATGCATACCCCTCTAGGGCAATTATCTCAAGAACAAGGTGACACACAATCTCCTCCAGTTCCATTACGTTGTGGTATTTGTTCTAAAAATACTCATTTTTCTGACCAGTGCCCAAAAATTCAAGATTTACCTAAGTCTTATGCAGTCGTGTTCCTAGTTCATCCATTACAACAAGAACCTCCCTTCAAGAAAGAACCATTCATGCCAAATCCAAACCTTGGGTGGCAAACACAACCCCAGTACTGACAAGGAGGAAACTCAAGATACCCCAAGAAGAATTGGTATTCACAAGGCCAAGGTATGCAACCATATTATCCTTAAACTTCTTAAAACAATCATCCTCCTCCTCCTAAATATGAACCAATCCTATAGGATATGGTGAAGAAAATGGAAACCCATAACCTACAATTCCAAAAAACCACACAATAATTTATTCAAGACCTACGAACTCAAGTGGGGAAATTGGAAAACACCCTAGGTGAGCTTAAAATGCAAGGTTATGGATAACTAACATCCCAACCCATTTCATATCTTAAGTAAAAAGGTAACATATGTGTATTTATACTTCGTAGTGGTAAATAAGTTTCTACTTCTACTGATTCTAAGCAACAGGTAGTTCCCCCTCTTCAGAACACTCTTTCGCCTCCAATAAAAGATTACAATGAAGAAAAACAAAATAAAAAGACTAATAAAATTATAATTGATGATTCAAATGAACAATCCATTCCTCTTCCTTTTCCCTAAAGACACTCTAAATCTAAGAAAAATTTTGATAATGAGATTGATACTGAAATAATGGATACATTTAAAAACGTTCAAGCTAATATTCCTTTACTAGATGCAGTCAATAAAATTCCCCATTATGCCAAATTTATTAAAGAGATTTTCACCAATAGAAAGAGGATGAAAGGTAATGAGAGAGTCAACTTGGGAAGAAATGTTTTAGCCTTGATTCAACCAGCAATTCCAACTAAGTGCAAGGATTTGGGAACATTCATGATACCTTGTACCATAGGGGATACCTTCATTTATAATGCTATGCTGGATTTAGGTGCTTCCATTAATGTAATTCCTCACTCCATATATACTTCTCTACAGGTTGGATAACTTCAACCAACAAGCATTATCGTGCAACTTTCCAACTGGAGTATTATGCATCCAACAAGAGTGATTGAGGAATTCCATGTAAGAGTGAATAATCTCATCTTCCCTACTAATTTCTACATTCTTGAGATGCAAGATACCTTAACCCAAGGACATGAACCTCTCATACTTGGGAGCCCATTCCTCAAAATAGTAAGGATGGTAATTAATGTTCAAAATGGTACGTTGTCCATGAAGTTTGATGGAGAAAAGGTAAGCTTTAACATCTTTGAGACTATGAAACACCCCATTGAAGAGCACTCTACTCTTCATGTCTATTTTATGGAAGTGCTATCAAACGATGTACACACACATACTTCTTGTTCCAAACCGTACTCGGATTAATTTTTCTCCTTTTCACCCTTGGGTGAATTAGGTTTTGATTCATGTTTTGAGTGTTTTGTGGGTCCTGAAAAGTGTAACTTTTGTGCTTTAATTGATGAGTGTGTTCATTCTGAGGTACCTATAACCGTCGATGATTATGAAAATTTAATTTCATTATATTCTCTATCTTTAGTGAATAAACATGAGAAGATGGATAGTTTAATGGACCTCACTCCCCTAAATTCCCTCCCTCGGTCCAAAAACCCCCAGTGTTGGAAATTAAACCAATTCCTTATAATTTAAAATATGCCTATATTTAGGGTATTGACCAATTTCCCATCATTATTTCCAATAACCTTGCTCAACAGTAGAAATAAAAATTGATTCTTATTTTAAGAGAGTGTCAGAAGGGAATAGAATGTACATTTAATGATATTCCTGGGATTATCCCATCTATTTGTATGCACCATATACTTCTGGATGTTTAGGCAAAGCCCGTAAGAAATTCTCAATGTTGGTTGAATCCCACTCTCCTTGAAGTGGTAAAATTGGAAGTTAGTAAATTACTTCTTGTGGGGATAATTTATCCTATATATAATAGTAAATGGTTTATCCTAGTGAAAATTGTGCCTAAAAACATGAATAACAGTTGCATCAAATGAAATGAATGAATTGGTTCCAACACTTGTGCAAAATAGTTGGTGAGACTGTATTGACTACCGTCAACTGAATCAAGCCACACGAAAGGACCACTTTCCTCTACCTTTCATTGACCAAATGTCAGAATTATTGGTTGGTAAGTACCATTATTGTTTCCTTGATGGCTATTCAAGTTATTTTCAAATCTATATAGACTGTGTGGATCAGGAAAAGACAATATTTACCTATCCATTTGGCACATTTTCATACAGTCGGACGCCTTTTGGTCTCTGTAATGCTCCTGGTACTTTTTAGTTTTGTATGTTGAGTATTTTTTCTGAGTACCTAGAGAATTGTATGGAAGTTTTTATGGATGATTTCACAGTTTATTTAATTTCCTTTAATAACTATTTGAATCACCTAGGTTCTATCCTCCATCATTGCATAGAAAAAGATCTTGTATTAAATTACGAGAAATTTCATTTCATGGTTGAATGAGGGATAGTTCTTGGTCATGTCATTTCAAATAAGGGAATTCAAGTTGATAAATCTATAATAGAATTAATTTCATCCCTTCCATATCCAAAATTTGTTCTTATGGTGAGATCGTTATTGGGTCATGCTGGTTTTTATCACTGATTCATTAAAGACTTTAGTAAGATCCCACTTCCATTGTCTCAGTTATTACAAAAGGATTCTGAGTTTGTGTTTGATAAAAATTGTGAGGATTCATTAAATTCACTAAAAAGGAGTCTCACATCACCTCTCATAATCTAAACACCAAGGTGGGATCTCCCTTTTAAGCTTATGTGTGATGCCTCTAACATTACAATTGGGGAAGTTTTATCACAAAGGTTTGAGAAAGCTCCTCATGTAATTGTGTATGCCTCATATACCCTTGACCCTTCCCAATAAAACTACACATCCATGAAAAAAGAACATTTTTCTATTGTGTTTTCCAAGTAAAAATTATGTTCATATCTTATCAGGTCAAAAATCATTGTCTTTTCGGATCATGCTGCCCTTCGATTTCTCCTAAAGAAACCTGAAGCTAAATCCTGCCTCATTCAGTGGATGCTCCTCCTCCAAGAGTTTAAACACGAGATTAGAGATAAGAGAGGAGAGGAAAATGTGGTCGCTGACTACATTAGTAGGATTTACCCACATTTGTACCATCATGTTGACTCACCCCTCCCCATTGGAGAATTATTCCCTCATGAGAACCATTGTGATGTTGTGGACCTTACCCCCTGGTATGCAGACATTGTGAATTTTCTAGCAACATCTAGGGTCCCCACTGATTTCAGAACATTCCAATCCTAGAGACATAAACATGATTCTTGATGGCATATTTTGGATGAACCATATTTTTAGTGACTAGGTAGTTCGTCAGTGTGTCTCTAACCATGAGTTCACCTCTGTTTTGACCTTCTACCACACTTTTTCCTATGGGGCCACTTTGGCTCTCAACGTACAGCTCGAAAGGTCCTTGAATCAGGACTTTATTGGCCAAAACTGTATTGGGATTCCCATGTATTTTTCAAGTCATGTAGTCGTTGTAAATTTATAGGGAATATCTATAAGAGGAATGAAATAACCCAACATCTCATGTTATTCTATGAAATTTTTGATGAATGGGGAATTGACTTCATAGGGCCTTTTCTATATTCATCTGGAATCATGTACATCTTCTTAGTTGTAGACTACATGTCTAAATGGTTGGAAGAAAAGGCTACTAGGACCTATGACTCTCGAGTTGTTGTTGATTTTGTTAGGTCCCAAATTTTTTGTCGTTTTGGTTTGCTGAGATTCATCATTAGTGATCATGGATCACATTTTTGCAATCGCAACATGAAAAAATTTCTTTGTAAGTATGGGGTTGATCATAAAGTCTCCACTTCATATCACCCCCAAACTAATGGACAAGAAGAAATCTAAAATCAGTAAGTTAAATGAATCTTGGAAAAAAATGTACAACCAAATATGAAATATTTGATTTTGCGCTTGGATGATGCACTTTGGGCATACCGTATAGATTTTAAAACCCCAATCTGAATGTCACCATACAATATTGTGTTTGGAAAGGCTTTTCAACTACCAATTGAGGTATAACACCATGCATATTGGGTTGTTAAAAAATGTAATATGAATCTTTTAGATGCAGGTGAGCATAGGAAGCTGTAGATTCGAGAGTTAGAAGAAATTTGGCATGATGCATATGAGAACTCCCATATCTATAAAGAGAAGACAACGTCTATCCATGATAGCATGATTCATCCGTGGAAGTTCTATATTGGTGATAAGGTCCTCGTGTACAATTCCAGGCTAAATATCTACCTAGGTTTTGCATGAAAATAGTGGACAAAGGATTACTGTCAATGGGAAGAGGCTCAAACAATTTTATAAGTATTTTACAGAGCATCTTGTAGAGAAAATCCAACTGATAGATGCCACATATGACACCACTTAGAAGGTTGTACCTTCTCCCTACCTTTTTTTTACTTTTCTATTTTTTTAAAATACTTTCATTGTGGATACTGTAACTTTTAGGTGTGGGGGAGGCTGACATGTCATAGTTAGGATTAAGCAAAACAAAAAAAATTAACTAAACAAATAAAAAAAAATAAAAAAATGTGTTTTCATTTTTGATTTTTTTTCCTTATTTTGTGTTTTTAGATAAAAATTGATCTTATAAAAAATATCCAAAATCATTTTTCATTCTTGATTCGATTGTGTGGGAAATTCCATTTTTTTGGAAAAATGTTTTTCAAATGAATGCTGATATGGAATATTTTTCTAGAATTTGTATTTTCAAATCATTTTTAGGTTTTTAATAGATTTTTGAATCCCATGCCTCATTATCACTGACCAATATTTTAATCCCTTACTCGAGAGACATTCTAAGCCCTTTATTGCATATTCTTCCTTTTAATCACTTTCCTGAGAGTCTCGGGTCATGTAGAGAAACTAGAACTTGCCTTGATTCTATTTGAATCCATAATATTCAACTATGTTTCATTAATAGTAGAGGCAATCATTCATTGAAAATCCATTTGTACAATTATCCTCTATTTTTTCAACCTTTACATTTTATCCTTATTAAGCCTCAGAGACCATGAAATGCCTATTAGGTAGCCACATTATAAGCTAATTTATCCTTTACTAACCACCTCTTGTGTATATTCTTGTTTATTTTCAGCAAGTGTGGGTGAGAGGGTGTTTCCAAGGGAATTCTGGGGAGAGAATAATTGTTATGGGTTGATATAAAGGGAGCCTACATTTTCCTTGGGAAATGGGTTCACAAGCCATGTTAAATCATTGTTTTACACATGTTTCCCTCTATATCTTTAAAAACTTATAAAAAATATTAGTTTTGTATATTTAAATAAAAAAGAAATATGGAGAAAAATGGATGTTTACTCATTATTATTCACATCTTGGTTGTGACCCACAAAAATGGACAATGGGGAGAGTGAGTTGGTGGTGATACACTTTATGAGGGGTTGAGTGTGTACATTCATTGTGAACACTTGCTGAATTTTGACAAGTTTTATACATAATATATCAAACACTCCTCTTCTGCGTCATATTTTTAAACATTAAATCCGACCAACCCTTGAACCTCATAACAACATATTGGAATTCCTCTTGAGTAGCACACTAGTTTATGCCTATAGAGAACTGAGAATCTTGGAAATCATATGGTAAGATCACATGAACTCTGGGAAAACAACATAAATCCACTTTCATATGTTCCTTGAGTAATGAAGGAAAATATTTAGGTGAGGTGGGTTGCGACATGTTTCATGGGTGAACGAATGAAGTTGAACATATTTTAATGTGAGAAAAGAAAAAATGATAAGAAAATTGATTCCATAAACGAGACATAATGAATTTCATTTCAAAATAATATTTGATGCTTCCACACCTTTTATTTAGGAATGATACATGATTATGATATTATACTTTTTCCAGAAGTGAAACTTTTTAGGTGTGGAGGTGTGATCATACCACGATTCACTATTTTATTACACCATTATACCAATGTATTAAACTGGTTTTGTATTGAAAATTACAAGTATAATAACAAATTTCACTCCATTTTTTATTCAATTATTTTGATTTTAAAACTGTTAAAAATGGAAATGTTACTTGATGTGATAATTATATTGTAGGTGGAGGTGATTTGGAGGTCCCATGATGAAGAGGAAGAAAAATGGGCCAAAATTTCATGGATCCATGAATACTTGTCCACTATTTTACCTGTTTAGAATATTACGTGAAACCAAATATGATAATATTTTGTATTTTAGTCCAAATTTTAATTGGATAGAACTCTTATGAAGAAAACCTAGCCCAATTCTCCCAGAAAGGTTCCCAACTGACCTGATATATCTAGAATGTCGAATTTATACAAATCCAAAAGTGGCATTCTATAATATGTTCATATCTCTAGATCCACATGTCCAATTGATTCCAAACTTTCGGATTCAATATTCAGAAATTATGGAGACAAATTTACAGTTTTTATAAAGGTATATTCGATTTTCTAAAGTCCTAAATGCATGGTACAAGTGGTTTGAAGAAATCTGTGTGCCCAAAACCACCTTCCAATTTTCCTATAAAATGGCACCATGGGATCTCCATTGGGGAATTCGAACCAGAGGCAAGGTGCTACCATTTTCGAGTCCAAAAGGACTCCTACTACAAATATTTGAATTTCTGGAGGCTATGGTAAGTTCTACCACAACATCTTTCTCTTATTTTTCTATCATGGGTTTCTAAACCCCTTGTGATCACCTAGAGAGGAACGTGATGTAATCCCGAGCTTCATGTTTGTATTATTTTGAATGATCTCTTTAATTCCAAGTTTTTTGTTTTTTTTATTCATCATATATTTTAATTTAATTTATTTATATACTGGTATGTTATACTCAAACTCAAATATTCATGTTTGGTGGTACCCTTTCATGTGATGTTTCACACACCGTTCATCCCTTTTTCTTCCATCATTTAATTGTCATGTTTGTGTGGTTTGTATCTGTCAATTGAACTCACATAAGAACTGTCAAGGCCATGTACATTTATGTCATGGTATCATAAAGAAATAACATATAAACCTTGATAGCACATCGAGTTCTTCGTGTGTTGCCTTGGTGAGTTTCAGTTATGAAGTCAAACACAAATCACCCAATCATCGGCAGTGTCTGGTGAATCATTGTGTGTTTTCAATTAAACCCTAGGAGGTATCATAGTATAAAATCAGTAACATTCTGGTTCTAGGTGTTATAAACCAGGGATTAAAATATTTTAACCCTATATCATGAAGCGATGAAGGATGAACATCATAAGAGTACCCCGGGTTGATCATGCTTAATTAATTCTGTTAATTTCTATTTTGTTTTATCGCTTTCATTTTCTATTTTCATATTCAATCATCAAACCCCCAAATTTTTACAAAACCTCATTCCCCTTCTACTTTCATAATCAAACCCATGTTTTTAAATTAATTATGTAAGGCTCCGTCGAGAGATGGCCTGGGGTTGCTGCTATACTGTAGAAATTCTAGTTAAAAATAAACATCTAATTTGATGCGCTCAACAACGTGATCAAATAAACATACTTTATTTGTGATAAGGATTAAAAAATGGAAGAAGTTTGATGTTTTAAAAGATATTGAATAATGTTTGAAGACTATAATTAGATTATTTGGAATTGGTGTCCATGTTACATTATAAATGAATTAATTAATAGAGTCTAAAAAATAGTTGGCCAACTCATGGATAGATAGCAGGTCACCTGATCGGTTGAAGCAGGAGTGAGTAATCTAGTTGTTGTAAATCTTAGAATTCATAGAACATGAGTATATTCATGAAGTAGTAATTGGTGGTGCTTAACCTTTTTTATGGTGTTAAGTCTTGGTGCACCTATGGAGAGAACTAGATCCATTATTATTTCAATAAGATATATATAGACATGGATTGTATTTTTATCAAGAATATTGTGAAGTGGGAAGTTTATGTGGGACTCTATATAGAGAGTAAAAGTTCCTCCACTATTAAAAATATCTTACAAAAAAATATCCATTGTGTTTACTCTTCCAACTCATCTCCTACCTCAAAAACCATAGATGAGATTAAATACACCTAGTTTGTATTTAATGAAACCACTAAGATTATCTCAGACTTGAGAAAATGATATTATAATCTTATGGTTCCATGGATGATGCAATTTATGAAGTGATTTCAAGATTCAAATATCTTAACAATGTTTTTTTGGTATTTTTTTTAGAAGTTCAAAGAAGAGTTGTTATGGGATTTCATAGTAGGTGAGGTGATCGTGCGATGCAAGGTAGGTGAAGAAATCATGGTATTTTCAAGATAGATTAATCTACAATGTGATTCACATGATAGGTGGAGTAACCGTGATATTATCACATTCGGATGACTGTGAGAGAATTTTTTAAAGATCAGTATATATGAATAATGATATAGGAGTTATTTAATGTATTATAAATTCATAGGAAGAGAATGGTGAAGAAGTTGAGAATGATAGAATGTGGGGATGAATGGTAGGATAACTAACCATGAGATTCATGATATATAGACTGACTACATGGTCAATCATTTGAACACACATAACATTGATTAGAAGAAGAGTTAATGAATCAATTGATTCCTAGTATGATGATATTTAAAAAAAACATAAATCTTGATTAATTATATTGTGATTCATTTAGTCTTATTGATCAATGGATATTACATGAATTTGAATACATGAATGGTTGCATATATAAGTTTTAATATATAATTAATAATAAGTAGAATTAATTTTTGGATATTTTCACACTATTAACAGAGTCTCTATGAGGATATAACCATTTCTTTAGTGCATGAATGAATTCATGCATGTGATAACATGTTTTTAATTATAAGTATATTAACATAGAGAGATATATAGAATATTCCTATTTAAAAGGGTGATGGTAATACACAAAATAATGATTATCCATGATTTAATTTGGTACATGCATACATATTCATATGACATATTAATATTCAATTTAAATTTACTTTGATCTCATCGAAATATTTCATGGAATGAATAAGGAAATAAATATCTGTATGCATGAATTGTCATTGAAGGATGGATAGAGATGTGAGTTCAGAGAATTCCATAATAGTGGATGCATGAATCTATATATATAATTATATCATTTAATATTCATGCATATGTAGAAATTTAAATATAAATATATACATCATGAGAAATAGAAAATATTGGTTTGGTGAATAAAGGAGGAAACTAATAGTTACTATGCAATTTAAGTTGTCATAGATAGTTACAAGTAGTTTATATGAGAAGTTTAGAAGACCATGATGATCATCATGGATGTATTAGATTTATAAATCTATTATTTTAGGGAGTTTAAAATTATCAAGGAATATGGAGATTTGAATTTGTGTGGTATTGTGAATTTAGATATAAATAAGAGATATATATATATATATATAATAGTAAGAAACTAATGTTGAATGGTATTATCATATATATATATATATATATATTATTTTTTGTTGTCGAAGGTCTTTGTTATTGTTCAGCACTATTATTTTTAGAGAGAATAAATCATTGTTCGAAGAGGAAGAAATTCCAAAAATAGATATAATTTTGAAGAATTTTCTATGTGTTGAATCAAGTGAAGAAAGTGATGATCCATTTTATTTTTTCATGAAATTAAGGATAAAAATATGGAAAGGTAAGAGAAAACTAATCATCTAAGTTTATTTTGAAGTTCAATGGAAGAAAAAAAATTGTGCACTATAGTTCACATAAAATAAGAGAACAATGGGAAAGTGCTTGTGCATTTCCATTTTTATATGATGAAGAAAAAAGAAAAAGTGTGTTCATTATTCATGATATGAAGATATTATGTTCTCATCACTATGCATAAAAAATATGATGTAGTGTTTATTGCATGCTATTGTGTAAGTAAGATAAGAATAAGAAGAAAACAAAAGAAAAGCCAACAAATCCATGACTTAGAATGTTCTAAAGTGGTGATATAATCTCATATTGTTGCCCCTATATTCATTATAAATGTAGGATATGTACATAAGTTTGTGGTTATATAAAAATGTGTATGGTATATACACTTTACACTATAGAGAGACAATAGTTTAATGCTCACATGGTTTTACTAGTGGGTTGCGTAACCTACGTTTTTACTAGATCACACCATGGATTATCCTTCTCATGCTGTGAGGAGAATAATAACATGGATTTTTCTAGTTACAGCTAGAGTATGAAAATTAATGAGGTGGTATGGATTTATAAGGGATGAATTAGAATAATTGGATTTTTATAACCACATTAAAATATATGGTACACCTAGAATAATCTTATATAAAGTGGAAAAGGTGAATTAATACTAACCATTTAATTAATAGTGGATTTTATAAGGATATTATGAAAAAATATTATGGTATTTCTAGGATGAATGAAAAATAGAGTGGAATTCTATAATCACTATTTATGAGAAAGATAAATTCCAAACCTATAAGGGAAAGAAGTGTTAGAAGAAGGAGGTGTCTTCAAGAGACCTTGTTCTATAAGTATTGTAATGTTCTTTGATTTGAAAAAGGTGAAGAAATTGATACACAACCATTGGTTCCATATTATTTTTTTTGTGATGATTTAAGATAGTAGTGCTCAGAGGAGTGGTGTGTTCCCTAATCACTTGAGGGTAGTGAGTTTTCTACTCGGTAAAGGTTTAAAACCATGAAGGTCAATATATCCACTCAGAAACTTATACAAGTAGTTAGATTTTTTTAGGCTCATTGACTCATTTTTATTTTTTGATCCTTAAACTAGCATAGTTAGGATAAAATATATGAAATCTTATATATCCCTCCTTTACAACTTTATTACTTCATTTTGACTATGAGGGAGAGATATATGTTCCTAATAATTATGAAAAAATGATATTTTATGAGAGAGAGTTTTAAAATTGACATAACCTAATTCACCCTCCCCCTCTCAAGGTATTAACCTTATTTGGGACTAAAAAAATTTATTAGAGTTGACGGTTTTATTTATGGTTTTCTATATCTGAGGAATTGTGGTAATGGTTTTCAATCATAAATGAATTATTATTTTTTTGGTGAAATTTTTCTAGTTATGGAAAAATTAGATGTAATACAACATTCGATCATTGGGGATGTATTTTTACATTGATGATATGAAAATGATATCAACAAGTATAGATAGCACAACTTTATTAGACAAAGATAAAAAGGAATTAGATATCAATGCCAAGAGGGGGATTTTTAGATGACCTCATATACACAATTGTGATGTCATTCAAAATGTATCCTTATTTTTTGGAGGATATTTTTAATATTTATGAATGTGATTCAAAAGTTTATGATTCTATGTTTCAGGAATTACGGAATAGGTATATATATTTAACAATAATCATGAATGTGACAATTAATGTATTATATAATCATATAAAAACTCTTGTGGAAGATATAAATGGACATGGATATGTCCTTGACAATATTAAATCATTAATAGAATCCTAATAACATTACCTAAATATTTTAACATGAAATTATCCATTCTTGAAGATAAATATCCAAAATTGGTGGCACATGACAGCTTGTACAACACTCTTATTACATATGAGATAAGAAACAATGAAAATAATCTAGTGTCGAAGTTGAATTATCAAGTGGTGGAATTTTAGAAAATGAAAGAAATATCATTATAGTAGGATCTTGGAGAATATGATATTGATGAAGTGATTTTATTCTTCAAATCTAATATTAAATGGGGAAAAAATTTAAAATAAAATATTCTACATGCTTGTTTTCAATCCAAAAAAGTTGGGCATATTTCTATAAAACATCCTTAGAAATTTTGTGATGGTGATGAGAAGGAAAACTCCATGAGTATGTCATTTAAATTAATGAACAACAAAAGGACACCACAACTAAAATTCTTTAATCAGAAAAACTTACTCTCTCAAGAAGATGAAATCTTAGAGGTGACAAAAGTATAAGAGTTCAAGTATTGTAGATAACTCATTGAATAATTCCTTTTGGATATTATATAAAATATACCAATGGGGTAAATTGATGATAAAGGTGTCAGAATAATAGTAAGGGTTGACCTTGAAACTGAACAAGAGGCTTCAATTAAATAAATTGACATTTAGAGGTCTAGGAAAAAAACATAGTTGTACATCACTCCAAGATCTATATATAGAAACAATAAGATAAGAAATTATAATTGAAAGTGAATATTGAATGACTAAAATATAGAAATTATAAAAACATGAAAAAGGACTTATATTAAGCTCAAAATTAAAGAAAAGGCCCTAATTACTGATTTCTTGACTAACTTAGTTAATCAATGGGTTAAAATAATAGATACAATCGAAGGATAACCCCTGAAATTGTATCTTAAGTGTGATTATCATTAAATAATTCTTAATCCAGATATCTCATTAGGGAGTTTGAGTGATCTGGACACTAGTAAATTTCAGGGGGAGTTCATTGAATAAGATGATACTTTCTCACATGTCCAACTCTTCAAGGACAAGGACAATTTTATTGTGGTATTTTATCATAAGAAAAAGTCAGAATGGGTTTATAAAAACTTCCATGAATACACACCCTAAAATAATTTTGAATTGAATGGTATAAAATATGATCATATATCTATTATTGGTATAAAAAGGGTTCATAAAAAGACACCAAATGTTTAGTATTATTTTTGTGAATACTAGGCATACCCGATATATGTGCTTCATAGAAAAAAATTAATTTTATAACTCAAGATAAAAAACTATTATAATTTCCTATAAGTAATATATTTTTAATGTCATTTTCTTTTATTCTGGATATTTTGGTCATAAAGCTATTAATTGTTTACTTAGAGTTCAAAAAGGTGGGCTAAAGGAGACCAGAATGAGGAGGTTATAGAATTTTGAAGCTTCATCAAGAAATATAAAAAAATAGTTTTTATATCTTTCATAGTGAAGAATAATAAATGTTGTAGGAAATGGAATAATATCATTCACCAATAAAAGAAAAAAAATAGTATACATGAGAAAAGTAGAAAAATACTGAGAAGGGAAATGTAATTAAAATTTCCTTCATATCATCTTACAGAGTTGGAATATTAATTCTCAATAGTTGTTATGTTTCCCATATGATGTAAAAAATATCTTATTTTAGGGGTAAAATATAAAAAATATATATTAGTTTAGTTTGGAAATAATAGGGATTAAATATCATCAAATCCAGGAAGGATATGATAGATTGATGAGATTTTAATGTGCGTATATGTCTTACTAGTTAAAGGTCTTAGTTATGATCTACTTAGTGTGGGTCCATTATTTTCCTTGGGACATGAAATGAAGTTCAACAAGAAGACATGTGTTTTCAAATCAAAAATAGCTTAACTATTTTTCAAGGAAACCACGCCAAAGGGGAATATTTACATCATTAGTAAATAGTATATGTGTTTGAAATTCAAAGAAGAAAATCCAACTATGACCAAAAAACTTTTCCATTTAATCAAAAAACCATTATAGTATTTGGTAAATAATGAAGTATCTTGAGACATCCCATTGCTCACATATAATCACACTCACACATGTGATAGTTTCCAAAAGGGGGATATTTTTATAAAGAACTTTGTTTCAGCTATTGCATATTGATGTATGTGTGGTTCTGACACCCAAATATATGGATAGAAAAGGGTATTATATATTTTTTATTGATTATTTTGGTTTGATTTCATGGATGATGATTATTACCCACAAATATGAATTGTGATAATGAATTACCCAACATTAGAGGAAAACAGAGAAGATGAATGGGTAGAAAATATAGAAGTTCCACACCAATAATGGTATATATTTCACTTATAATCAGGTAGAGTAATATCATGAAAAAACATGGGATAGGCTATTAGGTTTTGTAGTAAGGAATCCTCAATAAAACAAAGTCATCTAGAGTAGGAACCCTATTATCAACAACATGGATCAGAAAATTATTCATCATTAGAATCTACTAGAGATATATTAGAAATAATAAGTTCTTACATCATTTTATGTCTCTAATAGATATTTTTTATATCCAAATATAGAGAAGACCCCTATAATATATATCATGGGAAAAAATCTAACATGCAATTACTTTTGAATTTTTGGAAGTACATGTTTTTTCCTCAGCAAATAAAAGAAATGGAGGTTTAATACATGAGAGGGTGAAGGTATTTCCCTTAAATATTCCTCTAAAATCAAGTTATACAAGTTATAAAACATGAGTCTTGGGTAAATCGTGCAAATAAAAGATATAACCATAAATTAAAATAAGAATAATTTGAAAACTAGAGAGTATATTTCAAAGTCATACAATAATGTTTTTTAGGGAAAAAATAGTGTTTATGTTAACAATTCATGGTGGAAGTCTAGGGTATAGAAGACTCAAAATAATACACTAATGATATCAAAAATACATTGTGTTTAGTAACTACAAATAGAATGAAGGCTCAAGAAAAAATATTTCTTTTATCTTAAATAGAGCCTAAATTTTTTGAAGAGGTGGAAAATAATTAGAATTAGTTTAAGTTTATGCATGAAGAACTTTACCAAATAAAGAAGAACTAAATATAGGATTTTGTTCCAAGTAAAAAGGATAAAAATTTATCAGAACCCAGTGGATTTTTTGGAATAAGGTAAATGAATATGGTGAGATGATAGAGATTATAACACAATTATTTTTCATGGGGTATTCTCAAATTAAATCCAAAAATATGAATTATACATTCTCAAACCTGGACCCATTGGAAACTATGTTGTTACTTTTGGATATTACAGGGAAAATAGAATTTAAGGCGTATCAAATAGATATAAAATTGGTATTCTTGAATGGATTCCATGAGGATGAAGTATATATATATTTAGAATCTTGATGGATTTATTGTGGATGGAAATTATAACAAGGTGTTCTGGTTAAATGAAGAAATGTGTAGCCTAAATCAATCACTATGGTATTTCTACCCTCAATTGTGAAGTTTCATAGTTGTTAAGTTTTATAGAAGTGAACTTTGGGTCTATTAATAATAAGGGATATGTGGTCGATACAAGGGACAATTGGGTTTGATATAAAGAGGGTTTGTTTTGTTCTTTTCTATTGAAAAGGGGGGGATCCTATGATGATATTTATGAAAGGGGAAAAGTTATTTAGACTTTAATTAGAGTGATATTTTTTGTTAAAAATCATGTAGTTTGATGAAATGTTTTAAGGTGGGATCTTCCCATTGAACTATTGTTTATCAAAATAAGATTGACTCAATTGTGATTATAGTTGATGATTAGTGAATCAATGATGCGCATGCCTTAATGGTAATAGTTTCAAATAGTGGTTTAGATCTATTTTTATGTTTTCCTAGAACATAAGTGGTAAATATATTTTTTAATTTTCATGAAACTAAAAGGGGGAGGTCAACACCTTAGACTGACAACATTTTTTTATTTTTTTTCTAGGAAAGAGGGCCTGATGAAGGTTGGTACCAATTTTTTGGGTTTTTTGAAACATTTCATATCTTTATTTAATGGTATAAATTCAATTTTCATATGTGGAAAGATCCATCAACCTATATGGTATGGATACAATTCCTTATTTTCTATCATCCTTTTTTAACCTAATAATTTTGAAGTTGTTGGGAAATTAATGTGGTCACTATCATTTATTATATTATCATATAATATTGATTTATTAACTATTATGGATTAAATCTAGGTTGAGTTGGACTTAGTGAAACTATCTCCCAAGATTTTCTAGATTCGGATTATAGGTGAATATTATTTTAAACAATGAATTCCCCATGATTCAAATTTTTATTTTCATAACTTTTTTAAGGGAACCCTTTGGACTGGTGATATTGGTTTAAATTTCATAAGGTCCTTGAGTCCTAGATGATTTACCCTACCTTAATAGGGATATAGATCCTAACAGGAGAGCTTGAAGACTGTCTTTAAGGTGATATTGATGGATGTATTATTGTAAGATTCATGGAACATAAGGTTATCGATGATGGGCATAATGAATTGGTTGTTATCCAAGTAGAGGATTAAGGTCCTAGTGATGTACAATATGGATTACAAGTTCAAATACGGGGGTTATAAGCTGGGGTCGGGGTGATATCAATGTTTTTATATGTATATAAACCTTCATTTACTTCTTAGAACCAATTTTCTATGAGATTGTTCCATATCTTATAAAGAAAAATGAGATTGATCTATTGAAGAATGATTTACAGGATTATTGTTTTATTGAGTAGGTTTCAGGTGTTGATTATTGGGTGCTGTAATTTGATGAAGGAGCCTCTAAACATAGTATGGTGGATGGGGAAGTTTAATAGTCATCTTCTCCCATACTAGAGAAAAATTCTCCATTATGACACATAAACCAGGTGTAAATAAGAAAAAAAACAAGTGAAATAGTAAATAAAAGTCTTGGGACTTTGATTTTAATAAGGACAGAATTATATTTCTTGGAAATGTTGTGATTATGTTTTAAAATTTCTCTTCAGTGAAGGATAGGATTCAATGCTAAATAATGAAGCAACAGTTTTAACTTATTCAAGATACTATTGGGAATAGTTTTGATTATTTGTATCTATGTATTTAGATGATGGGAAATATGGACTTGAAATTGGGTAAAATTATATATCAATAATCATAAAAAGAAAGTGAGATATGGTTTTTTACTTCCATGCATAGGAGGTTCTTTGTGGGATCCTTGCACTAGCTACTCAGCTATAATAAAATGTTAATGACTATGATCAAGAATCACATAACTATAATAATACACTTGAATGAGAGGAAGACCATGAAAAGGTGATGATGTAATAGGGGAAAAGGAATTAAAAATTCAAAAAAAAATAAACTACTGGAGAAAGATGACTATGTGATCACTCACACAAGTATTTGTATGTGGTCAATCACTCACAAACTGAGATAGAATCTCGATTTATATATGGATAAGGGAATAAATACCATTATCATTAAAGATTTTATTTATTTTTTATTTTTTATTTGGTTTTTTGAATACTTTTATGGGTTTCAACTCCTCAATTTGTGGCTCTACTTCAATAAAAAAATAATTAGTGAGAAACAATGATGGAGATTATAGGTGAAAAACACATTATGATTTTATATTTTGGTTGTGTTTATTAATAATTGCATAATAAGGATGTTTGAAAGTATCATAAAGGATGATATTCCTAATAGGAACTTGTAGGAAAGACAAGGCCTCTGAGCGGCGGGTTCCCTTTCTCTCGAGGCAGCTAGGGTTTCATCCTAATTTTCCTTCTTCCCTCATATGACATGCTTCATTCCTCGATGGAATCTTCCTCAGGTGCTTGGTGTGGTTCATCATCTTCCCTAGTTCTTGACATCATCGGTGCTTCGGTGGATCGGTGAGTCTCAGTCCTTGCCAGGCTTATGTGGATCGGTGTTCTTCGTTCTTCAGTGGTGTATCCCATGGAAGCAGGCATGGCTCATCGTCTGCCCTATTTCTTTGTCTGTTGTGGATCAGAACATCAGATTCTAGTTCAGACCTGGATCTTGGTGTGGCAGTGTTAGAGTGTCTCTACGGCAGCTCTGATGTTTCCGGTGGGGTTCATTTCAGGTTCCAGAGTGGCTCGGGGGAGGGGGTCTTTATTTCTGGTTTTTTGGCGGAGGTTCTTCTTTTGTGGTGTGATGGATTCATTGTGTTAGAGTGTCTCTACGGCAGCTCTAACCGTGAATGTATCATACATTACTTTAATATTACTTAATAAACAATTAAATATATAGAATGAAGTTTTATTTACTACTAGATTACCCTTGGAATAGTTCATGCTCTCTAGATTAACAAGTTCCAAATGCTTTATGTCATACCTTTATTTCTCAAGGTTTCATTGTCCAAAATAAATAAATATATAAGTCTATAACACTTAATGTGTGTACCTCCACTAATTATAAATACCCTACTTGTTGTATCATTGACTTCCACTTTTAGTTTTACAAGATAAAGAATTATCTTTCAACAACTGGGTTTATATGTCTTACATTTTATATTAATCATGTATTTCTTATAATTCATGTACCACTAAACCATTGGTTTAGTATTAAACACCACAAAAAACATTCATGCCTAAACTGAAATAAAATTTTGTATGCTGAGATAAATGTTTTCGTTATACTCAATAAAAGTTCCACTATAATCAATCACTTGGAAATTAGAAATTGTTTGTTTTTAACTACTGACTTAAGAACCACCCTTTATCAACCAATTAGTGAACACACCTTTCTTGTAGTAGAATTTATATACTTAGTTACTATATTCAAAAACACATATGTTATAGATACATTTTATTCAATACCCAAAAATTATTACAAAAACATTACAAATAATTGATGAGTATACCTAAAGAATAAGAAACTACTTTCTTCTTCAATTCAGTTCAATGAATTTAAGATTTTGTTGATTTATTTCATGATATATGAAGAAAATAAAGTCATGTTTAATACCACTTTCATTGAATGACATTGTGAAGGTTCCTTTGATGTTTCTCTTATCATTGTCCTTTTTACCTTATCTTTCAACTTGTTTTCCATAAGAACTAAAGATTAAACTTTCTCTAATGTTTGTATTTCTTAGAGAACCTTACCAAGAAGGTAATGAAGTCTTTTCTCCATACTATTTGTTTTATAATCTAAAAATAAATTGGAATAAATTGGAGAAAAATATGTAAGAATTATTTCTTGAAATATTTTGATCCGCCTTTCAATTTACACATAGCCACTGTAATCATCACTCATTATATCTCACTTCACAATCTACATGTAATCTTCTCATAGATGAGACAACATGTGTAATCATCCATGTACTTATATTCTTTCCACAACTCACATTAGAGGTTGATGATTTCATGATGACATAGCCATCATATATTTCAAACATCAGTCTCTTATAATCATGTTTTAACACCCTCACTTCCTAAGGTGGTTGAATATGTTTTTTGGATATCATCGCCTTTAGTTTCTGATATCATATTATTGTGTGTAAGTTCCTATACTACACATCGAAATTATTACTAATTTAGACATGTTATTTGTCCCAAAATTATCACATTGTTTTTGTGATATTGCATGCCATTTTTATAAAAAATGAATCTAGAATATCAATACTTTTATCTTCATTACCAATTTACACATTATTGATTAATTAAATAAATCATTAAATGTATCAAACTATTTTATCAAACACTGGTAACCCTCTATACTATAATTATAATACTTTGTTTCTTGAGTATTCTAGATATAATGATCCTTGAACCTCTTCTTGTTGTTTATAAGCTTTAGTTACACCACTACTTGTATAATTTCTTGGTAGGTGTTTTGTAAGAACCCGGATCTTCGTTCCAGGTACGCCTTTCTTTTTCTGGAGTTTTTAAGAAAAATGGAGTTTCTGGAAAATTTCGAAGTACAGGCCGTGTACTCTTCTCCGGCTCGAATCTGTGTGTTGGCCATGCTCGGGCCACACACACGATGTGTAGGGGTGACGTGGAGGCTGATTTTGGCGGAGTATGGAAAATCCCACTACACGCCGTGTACTTTAAAAAAATATGTCGTGTACTTTTCTTTTCTTTCACTAAACGGAACGGGGTCGTGCCTCATCGCGTTATTTGCCTTCTTCTAGGTCTAGTTCATCCAAGAGCGACCCATACGGCTGAATCTTTCATGAGCTCCCGCCCCTCCATTCGATCTCCGATTAGATCATGGTCGATTTCATTGGAAGTGCAGTGGTGATTTCTTCCTTCTGCTTGAACCTTGTTTTCCAATTCTTCCTCATTCTTAAGTTATCTAAGGTTGAACGTTTTGTGCATTTTCTTGGATCTATTATGTTCTAGGGAGAATCAGCCATCCTGGTTCAATTATATCGATCTCATAGGACTGAGGTAGGTGTTTTGTGCCTTAACGTTCAAAGTATCTGAGTTTTATGTGCGAATTTCCACCGATACCCGTGAACGGGGTATCGCGTGTTACCCTTTTTTCCTTTTTTGTTTTCCTGCCTTTCTTGTATTCTTGTGTAGAGGTAATTTTACCTTGTTAGAGGATATCTTGTTGGGATTGGATGTATTTTTTCATTTCTTTATTATGTTTATAGCTTTGGGTATCGTTTTCCTTTGGATGCTACACTTGTTTCATGCCTTGTGGTTATAGGTTGAAGTGAAACTCATGACATGCTTGTTTCCTTGTAGACTGATTAGCTAAGTAGCTCTATAGGTGTACTTTGGTTAGCCAAGTAGCTCTATAGGTGTACTTTATCCTTATAGCATTATTATGCACTGACCGGCATGGGGATGAGAGAACCTGGTGCTATAGACTACAAGGGATAGACTAAGCGAGCTTCCCATAGAGTCTTATACATTATAGACTATAGAGGGGATGGACCGAGTGAGCTCCCAAAGAGTCTTGGATTTTATAGAATACAGGAGGGTATACCGAGTGATCTTCCTCAGTGAGTTTTATCTTGTTTGAATCTATTTAAGAACCTCCCCAGGCTAGAGGGGGAATTAACCGAGTGAGCTTCCTCAGAGAGTTTGTGGTATACCTGAGGCTATAAGAGGAATTGACTGAGATAGCTTCCTCAGAGAGTCTCTAGACCTTGGGGATAAGAGGGTTAGACAACGTTATCTTCCTCAAGAGATTCCATGACTACCCTAGAATATAAGGGGAATTGACCGAGTGAGCTTCCCCAGAGAGTCTCATAAATTCATATGACCAACCAGAGGGGTTAGGCTGAGTGCACTGCCCAGAGGGTTGTCATATTTTCTTGGATAGAACTAGAGGGGATGGTTACGAGTACTTCCCATAAGGTTCCTATTTTCTATCTTTGTGCTTCACTGTTGTTGTTGGTTGTGGTTTGATTGCTGTTGTATCATCCTGTTTACTGGTTACTGTTACTTCCTATTGCTTGTTGTTGTTGTTTACTGCTTATTGTACTTTTACCTGCCATATACTCACTGACTATTAGGCACATATCTTCGAGTGAATGCCTACTGAGATTTTATCTCACACCCTGTTTGGGCCATGCTTTTGGGCCCAAGCAGACTATGTTGTTGCAGGTATAGACAAGGGAAAGCACCCTTCGACTTCTAGAACTTGATTGCTTGGAGTAGGGGATCATGGGACCAAGCTTTGGCTTGCGATGATGAGGAGCTGTTACTTTTCTGTGTACTTGTTTTTGTACTATAGTGGTTTCCATCATTGTGACTTGTATGGCTACTTTCCTAGTTATGTTTCATGCATCATTTCATATATTTACATATGTGCTTCAGTTTGTTGATTTAGTATTCCGCTGTTTATATTGTTGGTAATTAATGCTTTCGCTATTGCATGTTTACTTTTATTCCGTTGTGTACTCTGCCAATGAGGGAATAGTTTCCCCATTATCACACCCAAGGCCCTCGCTGCTAGTCGGAAACCTCTGGCATTTGGGGAAATGCGCTTGAGGCCATGTGACCAACCGGGTATGGGGCGCCTCTGGGTGGCTTCCCGAACCTGGACATTACAAAGTGGTATCAGAGGAGTATTTTCTCTTCCTTTACTATTTGGAGACTTTATCCAGGGATAGGAAGGATTCGGTGCTTGGTAATAAGTTGTGCCCAGGAGTAGCTAACCCGTGTACAGGGAAAAGCCATACTACCTCGTTATTGTAGTTTTCTGGTTTTGAGATTTTATAGTTGATATGATTTCACCTAGAGTGATTCACATGCTTTGTGTTGATATTGTTTGATATGATGGTTCTATTTATATCTCAACCCAATGAGATGAGGGTATACCATCTTATGCATCATATAGGCACTTGTATAAATCACATGCCATGATTCTTGCCATTCCATCTAGGGTGCATTAGCGATTGCATGCTGTTGTGATAGACTTTGTGTAAATTGAACATGTTGTTGTGATAGATGCTTGATAGAATCCTTGCTGTTATGTTAGAGGATTGTTTTTATTGTTATTTGCTTAAATGAACTCCAAATTTTGATTTTTGAGGTGTTATGGGCCCTCTTGAATCAGAAGTTGGTAGACCATGATCATGTTTTCTCTTATACATGACTGTAGAAGATGCCAATATTTTATTCGCGGGGAGTATAGGCCATCACGGATCAGAATTTGGCACCTATTTGCCTTATTTTCAGTGTTTTGGGGCCTTTGTGTAGTTTCTAAGCTACTGTCCAGAAAAACCCAGAATACATAGTGTGTACTTTCTAGTTACACGCCGTGTAGTTTTCAGGCCGTGTTACTGACTGTGTGTGTTGGAACACGGTGTTGTAGAAATAACTTCAGGAACATGCCGTGTACGGTAGGTACATGCCGTGTAGTTTGGAGCCGTGTACCCGGTCGTGTTACCAACAACATGGGTCAGGGAAGCTCGAGTAGAACACATCGTGTTGTAAGGGAACATGTCGTGTAGTCTTACCCAGGTACCCGGTCGTGTCACAAACAACACGGGATGGTGTCACCTTCTTTTATACATGTCGTGTTTGTTTGGAACACGACGTGTAGGTTCCATCCATGCAGATGGCCGTGTAACTAACCACACGGGCTGCAGAGACCTTGTCTAGTACACTTTGTGTCCCTTGGGAACACGCCGTGTAGTCTGGGGTTAGTTTGAACCGTGTGGGTTAGCCATGTAAGGAGACTCGGGCAGGGGTTTAGAGTCCAAGTACACGTCGTGTATGGGACAACACGCCATGTGGTTTCGGGTGTTACACGACCAGTAGGGTAGGAATACACGCCCATTTTAGTGACTTGAGAAGACATGTCGTGTAGTTTTTGTACACTCCGTGTAGTTGTGTTTTGTAAACTTGTGTCTTTTCCTTCCCCTGTTCCTGTTTTGTACTCTTGTGTTTTCCTGTCCTTGTTTTTCTGATCTATGTTATGCTTTTGATCTTTCAGAGCTATGCCTCTGAGACGTCCTCCGGTTTTACGTCTCTCGTCAGGCAGTGATTAGATGCAGATATGGCTGATCAGGGACTTCCTATCAATCCTCCAGTCGAGCCAGCCTTGGCACCGGCTGTCATACCCATTGTAGGCGTTGAGGCATAGTTCAGGGAGGACTTCCTGAGGATGATGCATGTCTTCCAGGTAGCACCGCCTCCTGCCCCGTCGAAGGCTAAGTTGACGCGGGTTTTTCTGCAGCAGCATCATCCCACTATTTCAGGGGATAGAGGACCCCAGGCTGCAAAGTCGTGGATAGAGGCCACCTGAACATCTTTGAGAACCTAGAGATCCCTCCGGAAAAAAAGGTAAATTTGTATACTTATATGCTCTGTGACACTGCCAAGAGGTGGTGGGAGGTGATCTCATGGTCAGTGCATCAGTAGGATATGTCTTGGGACGAGTTTCAATGCACCTTCTATGACTACTTCTATCCAAAGACCCTGAGGGACGATCGAGCCCGGGAGTTTATGATTCTGCAGCAGGGTACTCTATCTGTTTGGAGTACTCATCTCATTTCACTGAGCTGAAGCATTTCACAGTGATCCCAATAGGAGATGATTTGTTCTTTGCTAGGAAGTTGGAGGACGGTCTCAGAAAGGAGATTCGTTCCCAGGTGAATATATTCCAGAAGATATTTCAGGTTTACCTTCGGAGCTTGAGGTAGACTTCTCGATTGAGCATGTGCCAAGAGTGGCACCGGCATCCATTCCTCCTTATTGGATGGATACACCTGAATTACAAGAGCTCAAGAAGTCATTGGAGTAGTTACAGGAAAAGGGTTTCATCTGACCCAGTACTTCTCCATGGGGTTCACCTGTCCTGTTTGTGAAGAAGGCAGACGGTACCCTTCGGCTCTGTGTGGATTTTCGGAAGCTAAACCAGTTTACGGTCAGGAACAGATACCCCTTGCCGAGGATCGATGGCCTCTTTGACAAGATTTGAGGAGCCCGGGTGTTCTCAAAGATCGACTTGAGGTCCGGTTATCATCAGTTGTGCCTGAGACCATCAGATATACCTCTGCCAGCGTTCAGGAGATGGTACAGTCTTTTCGAGTATACAGTCATGTCGTTCGGTCATACGAACACGCCTTCAGTCTTTATGGCACTAATGAAACGAGTGTTCCATCAATACTTGGACTCCTTTTTCGTGGTCTTCGTGGATGATATCTTGGTGTAATCTCACACTTGACACGACCATGCCACACAACTTGAGATCATTCTGAGTACACTGAGAGAGCATCAGCTGTATTCTAAACTCTCGAAGTTCCACTTTTGGATGGATCAGATTCACTTTCTGGGTCATGTTATCTCGGAGATAGGGGTGTTAGTGGACCCAGATAAAGTGAGTGTTGTAGTTTCCTGGGAGCAGCTGAAGAACATCTTTGAGGTGCGGAGTTTCCTAGGGCTGGCTGGATACTACAGACGCTTCATTCAGGACTTCTCGCGCCTAGCAGCACCGTTGACAGGTCTGACCAATAAGGGGGAGAAGTTTTTATGGTCAGATTCTTATGAGTCAGCCTTTCAGGAGATGAAAGGGAGGTTGACGTCAGAACCGATACTAGTTTTTTCGGAGCTGGGCAAGGGCTATACTGTTTACTGTGATGCTTCAGGTATCGGGCTGGGAGTTGTGCTTATGCAGGGAGATGGAGTCGTTGCGTATGGGTCTCAGCAGTTGAGGCCACATGAGAGGAACTACCCGATGCACGATCTGGAGTTGGCAGAATTTGTTCATTCCTTACGCTGTTGGAGACACTATATTCTGGGAGAGCATTTTGTGGTTTTCACCGACCACAAGAGTCTTAAGTATATCATCACTCAGCATGATCTGAATCTGAGACAGCGCAGGTGGGTCAATTATATTCAGTCCTTCGACTTCGAGCTCGCCTATACACCGAGAAAGGGCAATGTGGTGGCTGATGCGTTGAGCAGGAGAACTTAGATTCAGCCAGTTCAAGAGGCCAGCAGTGAGTGGATGCTTATGGATCTGTTCTCTGAGATGCACTTGGAGGTGCATGACAGGAAGGGACAGACTTTCCATTATTCTATAGCTGTTACCTCTACACTTCTTGATCAGGTACGAATGAGGTAGCTATCATACTCTGAGTCCTTGGTCCTACGGGAGAGTGTGTCAGGAGGGCACCCTCTTCCAGGATGGATAGTGGTTGAGGATGAGATATTGCATTTCTAGGGATGCGTATGGGTGCCAGCAGACATACGCGAGGAGTTGATGTGGGATTTTCATTCCTCAGTTTGGGCAGTTCATCCTGGCATCACCAAGATGTATCGAGATCTTCATCACCAGTACCGGTGGCCATGTATGAGGAGAGATGTGGCTGGTTTTTTCCTAAGATGTTCTACTTATCAGCAGGTGAAAGCAGAGCATCAGCGACCAGCAGGGCTTTTATAGCAGTTACCCATTCTGGAGTGGAAGTGGAATGATTTCACGATGGACTTCATGACAGGGTTACTGAGGTCACCTCGGGGAAGTGATGTTGTTTGGGTCGTCATCGACATGCTTAAAAAGGTAGCACACTTCTATCCGATCAAGGATACCTTCAGTGTCGACGATCTTGGATGACTGTACATCAGAGAGATTGTACGTCTACATGGAGTTCCACACTCCATTGTTTCCGACAGGGATGCGCGCTTGTTGGCACTAGAAAACACGTCCCCAAAAATTTTCCAAATGCTTCCATACATGATCCAAGATCGTATTCCATTTCTCAAGATTCGATTTGGTAGGTCGTAGGGCCCGAACGGAGCTACGGATTAGGAGTTATGTACATTCGAAGTTGGGCTGGAAAACTGGTTCGCAAATCCCATTCGCGAAGCCCCCCTCCGTGATCGTGGAGCACTGCCGCAAAGCAATGAGGCGGGATGCTCCGTGAACTTGGATGATGTTCGCGACGCGCCGCGAAGACCCACCACGAAGCACAAGAGGCGGTAACTCTCCACAAATGCCATGACATTCGCAAACCCTCCGTGAAGAAGATGAGGTGGTACCACTCCGCGAATCCGGTTGACGTTCGCGACCCACCGCGAAGCAACCGAATTCCCCCTTCGTGCCGCGTGAGCTTTGCTTCGCGGCGCCACTTGCCTATAAATACCCAGATCGACCCCCTTCTCTAGACATCCATTTTTCCACCCCTTGGGTGGCCGATATCCCGGTTCGTGGAGCTCCGCTTTGTGGCTCCGCGAGGCCATGCTCTGCGAGCATCTTCCTTTGCATTGCTGCTCCGCGAGCCGATGCTCCGCGAGTCCATGCTCTGCAAGTACTCCGCGAGCCGCCCTTGCTCCACAAGAGGCCCATTCTCTGCGATACCATGCTCCGCGAGTCCATGCCCTGCGATGATGCTCCGCGAGTCCATGCTCCGTGATGCTGCTCCGCGAGTCTATGCTCCGTGAGGGGATGCTCCGCGAGACCCCATGCTCCTCGACCCCTTTGCTTCGTGAAGCTACTTCGTGAGGACCTATCCTTTTGCAAGGCTCTGACCTCCGCACCCACCACCCCATACCGTGGGGGCTACGCCCCCGCACCCCCACTCGAGGTCAGTGCCGGGTTCCGGTCCCAGCCCTCCGGGTCGGTCCCTTCATTGCCTTCATAGCCCCACATGAAAAATATAGAGTCGCACCGCGAATTTTTTGGGCCAGGACGTCAGGATTTTCCATTGATCCCTTATGCACACCCTTCTTCCACCTATGGAGTACCATGATTTGAGATACTCCTCCACAAACCATGAAACACCTTGAGTCGACATATTCCTCTTGGTTTCATTCCCATGTCATGAGTTGAGATTCCCATCATCAATTCCCTGAGTACCTTAAGTCGAACCATTCCTCAGGAAACTCTTCCAAACCCCATCACATGGCTCATATGGAAGGTTGAACTAGAAAGGGCCGCCCTTACGTAAGTCCCAACACCATCCATTCCTAGTCACCTTATTCCAACAGTCCTATCTACATGACTATAAACTTTAGTACTCCCTATGTTCCTAACATAGGATGCCTCTTTCTCCAAACAAGAGATGCCTCATGCTCCAAGCATGAGATGCCAAAAGTCCTATCTACATGACTATAAACTGTAGTAATCCCTATCTAAAAAATGATAGGATGCCTCTTGTTCCAAGTGAGAGATGCCTCATGCTTCTAGCATGAGATGCTAACAGTCCTATCTATATGACTATAAACTGTAGTACTCCCTATCTAAAAAATGATAGGATGCCTCATGCCCTATACGAGAGTTGCCTTATGCTCCAAGCATAAGATGCACAATGCCATGATTACAGTGGCATGATTCCAACGTCCCTTGGTGATATCCCACTTGTGCACTAGCGCATAGGTGAAGGTCTCAACCCGCCAGTGAGTTGGGATTCCCTCATTACCAGAGATGAGGAAGACATCATGGGCATCATCTTTGTGTAAACCCATTCCCCATTGTCGCTCCATAGCGGCACACGGGTAACTTCCTTGCGTAAGCCCCATCCACCATTTCCGCTCCATAGCAGCACCCGGGCAGCTTCATTGTGTAAGCCCCATTCACCATTGCCGCTCCATAGTGGCACCCAGGAAGCTTCCTAGTGAAAGCCCCATTCACCATTGCCGCTCCTTAGCGGCACCCGGGCAGCTTCTTCGCGTAAGCCCCATCCACTGTTGTGATCCTATACAGCGGTAAGCCGTTGACATCCTTATCTAGTGGTAAGCCATTGTGACCCAATCCAGCGGTAAGCCGTTGCAACCCCATTCGATGGAAAGTCGTTGACATCCTCATCTAGCGGTAAGACATTGCGACCCCATTTAGCGGTAAGTCGTTCACATCCTTATCCAGCGGTAAGCCATTGTGACCCAATCTAGTGGTAATCTGTTGAAACCCCCAATCGGTGGTAAGTCTTCATCAAGAGAACTACGAGGACTTTGATTCCCTACTACGGGGATATGTAGGAAGCCTCTTCAAGGCTCAAGCTCGAAACAATCGTCATCCTTTTCCCCGAGCCTCCATCCTGGAGTAAGTCCCAGCACCATGGGCTACCCAACGCATAAGCCCCTCTTCGTTTCTCACAGACGCACCCTTCGCGACGTGATCGGCAGGTCTCTGCTTCCTCTTGTTTCTCACACCGAGCACGACTCACGTGGGCTTAGAGTAAGCATTGGCCATGACAACACCTCGTCCAGCATGACGTTAAACTGTGTGTCGTCCAGCATGATGTTAAACTGTATGCCTCCGTCCGGCATGACGTTAAACTGCACATCCATTTGAACTACGAGGTATTTGATCCATGTCAAGGCATGGTATATAGGAAGCCTCCATGAGGTTCAATCCCACCACCTGTCATTTCTTCATGTCAGGTTCCACCCTCGTCCAGCATGACGTTAAACTGCATTCCAGTCCGACGGCAAGCCGTTGTGACCAACCCAAACTATGAGGACTTTGATCCATATCAAGGCACGGTACGTAGGAAGCCTCCCTGAGGTTCAAGCCCATCTCTCATCGGACCAAGGTCCACATTCACGTCCGTTCACTGATGACACCCATCGGACCAAGGTCCACATTCACATCGGTTCGCTGATGAAACCCATAGGACCAAGGTCCACATTCACGTCGGTTCGCTAATGACACCCATCAGACCAAGGTCCAAATTCGCGTTGGTTCGTTAACGACACCCATCGGACCAAGGTCCACATTCATGTCAGTTCACTGACGACACCCATCGGGCCAAGTTCCACCTTCACGTCGGTTCACTGGCACCATCCCGAACTACGCGGACTTTGATTCCCTACCATGGGGATACGTAGTGAGTCTCTCTGAGACTCAATCCCATCACCATTGTCATCTCCACGACGGCCTTCCATTTCAATCCCCCTCCACTCCATGAAATCCTCCATCATCCATCCTGATTCCTACCCAGGCCACCACATCCCGGTGGGATCATGCCATCCACCCTCCTCGCTGCTCCTAGCAGTACTTAGGCCTCATTCCACACGTAATCCCTAGCATGTCTCCGGGTCGTTGTCCTCTGTGTACACCCCGATTCATCAACCCTTTGAACTATGTGGGTTCTGATCCCTGTTGTCTTCACAGGGTACGTAGGAAACCTCCATGAGGTTCACTCACAGCCAATGGTAAACCATGGTGTTCCCCATTCTGGGGTGCACGCTCCCTGATCCTCCCTCAGTGGTGTTCAGATCAGCCATTACGGTGTGACATCTCCCCTCATTGGAGTGCACCACCTTGGATCCATCCTCATTGGGCGTCCTGATCTATCCATCTTCCGAGTATTCCCTCCATGGGATATACCAATCTGATCCGTCTCTATGGGAAGTTTTGATCACTCTCATATCGTCTCTGCAAGACGTTAAACTCACGGCCTACCTCGTGATAAACATGAGATGCTTGAGGAAAACCTCGCAAGACATGCCTTTGGTGTAACCGTCTCTACTAGACATTAATCTTACAGCATACCCTGTGTTAAACACAGGAAGCTGATGGAAACCTCAGATACATGCCTATGGAATATGATTCCCTACATTCAACGTGGGATGCCTTGGGTTCTGCACCATTGAGATACTCTCTTTGGAGGAAGAATACAGGTTCCCCAATGTCCACGCACACAGAGATGCCCTGACATGCCTGATGTTGTCATCTACATCGACCAAAGGTCGCTACCATGTCAAGATCCCGTGGAATTTTTTGACAGAAGTAGTGTAATTAACCTGCGTCCATGGAAACATGGCACTGGGAAGAGTTTCACGAACAACGTATTAAATCGATGAGGGAGACCCGGACTAGGTGACGAGTTCTGAGGAGGAATCCATATAAGGAAGAACCGACATCCCATCATCCCGATTTCGATCAAGGAGCAGACATCCCTGAATAAGGAATGGATGTTTCCCGCCTTTGGAAAGAGGGAATGTGGGGAGACAACAGTGCGTCCTCCACAGACAGATGCGTGTGCCCCGGAGAAATCGTTGGAAACATCGCTTTACCTCTCAGTTCTGGCAGGGACTTCAGAAGGATATTGGTACATAGGTACTTTTGAGTACAGTATACCATCCCCAGACTAATGGTTAGTCCGAGCGCACGATCTAGGTGCTTGAGGATATGCTCCAATCTTGAATTATAGACTTCAGTTGTTCTTGGAAGAAGCATATACCTCTTGTGGAGTTCGCCTACAACAATAGTTTTCCGGTGACCATTCATATGGAACCATACGAGGATTTTTACGGTAGGTCATGCCGATCACCCTTATGTTGGCTGGAGGCAGGAGAGGCAGCTTTGTTGGGACCTCATCTTGTTCAGGAGACTTCAGAGCAGATAAAGCTGATTCAGAAGAGGATGGCTACAGCACAGTCTTGAAAGAAGTCTTATGCTGATCAGAAGAGATGACCTCTGGAGTTCGAGGTCGGAGATCATGTTTTCCTATGTGTTGCACTGAGGTTGGGACACAAGAGGATTCAGATACAGGGTAAGCTTTCACTGTGGTACGTCGGACCATTTGAGGTATTGGAGAGAGTTGGGCCGGTTGCCTATCGGTTGCAACTACCTTAGAGGTACCAGGATATGCACGACGTCTTCCACATCTCTCAGATCTGACGTTACTTCTCAGACCTATCTCATGTCTTCCGACCCGAGGAGGTTGAGCTTGAAGCGGATGAGTCATTCGAGGAGCATCATATACAGATTTTTGATCGTAGTACGAAGGTTCTCTGAGGGCGGTCTGTTCCTCTGGTGCGATTGATATGGCAGCACGAGTGAGTACAGGACGAGACATGGGGGAGGGAGGCTGAGGTTCGATCGCAGTGGACGGAGCTGTTCTGGGTTTCTCCTTCTACGCCCACCTAGGAAAATTTGGGGAATAATTTCTTTAAGGGGGGAAGTTTGTAAGAACCCGGATCTTCATTTCAGGTACGCCTTTCTTTTTCTAGAGCTTTTAAGAAAAATGGAGTTTCTGGAAAATTTCGAAGTACACGCCGTGTACTTTCTGAGTAAACGCCATGTACTCTTCTCTGGCTCGAAGCCGTGTACTAGCCATGCCCGGGACACACACACAGTGTATAGGGGTGACGTAGAGGATGATTTTGGCGGAGTACGGAAAAAACCACTACACGCCGTGTACTTTAAAAATACACGCCATGTACTTTTCTTTTTTTCACTAAACGGACCGGGGTCGCACCTCATCGCATTATTTGCCTTATTCTAGGATTGGTTCGTCCGAGAGTGACCCATACGGCCGAATCTTCCCTGAGCTCCCGCCCCTCCGTCTGATCTCCAATTCGAGCACAGTCGATTGCGTTGGAAGAGCAACGGTGTGTTCTTCCTTCTTCTTGAACCTTGTTTTCCAATTCTTCCTCCTTCTCAAGTTATCTAAGGTTGAACATTTTGTGCGTTTTCTCAGATATAAGATGTTCTAGGGAGAATCATCCATCGTGGTTCAAGTATATCGATCTCCTAGGATCGAGGTAGGTGGTTTGTGCCTTACCGTTCAAATTCTCTGAGATTTATGTGTGAATTTCCACTGATACCCGTGAACGGGGTATCGCGTGTTACCCTTTTTTCCTTTGTTGTTTTCCTACCTTTATTTTATTCTTGTGTAGAGGTAATTTGACCTTATTAGAGGATATCTTGTTGGTCTTGGATTTATTTTTCCCTTGCTATGTTCTTTTTATGACTTTGGGTCTCGTTTACCTTTGGCTGCTACACTTGTTTCATGCCTTGTGGTTATAGGTTGAAGTGAAACTCATGAAATGCTTGTTTCCTTGTAGACTGATTAGATAAGTAGCTCTATAGGTGTACTTTGGATAGACAAGTAGCTCTATAGGTGTACTTTATCCTTATAGCATTATTATGCACTGACCGGCATGGGGCTGAGAGAACCTGGTGCTATAGACTATAAGGGATAGACTGAGCGAGCTTCCAAAGAGTCTTAGACATTATAGACTACAGAGGGGATAGACCGAGTGAGCTCCCAGAGAGTCTTGGATTTTATAGACAATAGGAGGGTAGACCGAGTGAGCTCCCTCAGAGAGTCTTATCTAGTTTGAATCTCTTTAAGAACCTTCCCAGGCTAGAGGGGGAATTGACCGAGTGATCTTCCTTAGAGAGTCTGTGGTATACCTGAGGCTATGGGAGGAATTGACCGAGATAGCTTCCTTAGAGAGTCTCTAGACCTTGGGGTTTAGAGGGTTAGACCGCGTGATCTTCCTCAAGAGATTCCCTGACTACCCTAGAATATAAGGGGAATTGACCGAGTGAGCTTCCCCAGAGAGTCTCATAAATTCGTATGACCAACCAGAGGGGTTAGGATGAGTGCACTACCCAGAGGGTTGTGGTATTTTCTTGGATAGGACCATAGGGGATGGGTGCGAGTACTTCCCATAGGGTTCCTGTTTTTTGCCTTTGTGCTTCACTGCTATTGTTGGTTGTGGTTTGATTGCTGTTGTATCATCCTGTTTACCGCTTACTGTTACTGCCTATTACTTGCTGTTGTTGTTTACTGCTTATTGTAATTTTACCTGCCATGTACTCACTGACTGTTAGGCAAAGATCTTTGGGTGAATGCCTACTGGGATTTTATCTCACCCTCTGTTTGGGCCATGCTTTTGGGCCCAATTAAATTGTGTTGCTACAGGTATATACATGGGCAAGCTCCCTTCGACTTCTGGAACATGATTGCTTGGAGCAGGGGAGCATGGGACCAAGGTTTGGCTTGTGATGATTAGGAGATGTTACTTTTCTTTGTACTTGTTTTGGTACTGTAGTGTTTTCCAGCATTGTGACCTGTTTGGATGCTTTCCCAGTTATGTATCATGCATGATTTCATATATTTACATATGTGCTTCAGTTTGTTGATTTAGTCTTCTGCTGTTTATATTGTTGGTTATTACTTCTTCCGCTATTGCAAGTTTACTTTTCTTCTACTGTGTACTCTTCCAATGAGGTTATAGTTTCACCATTATCACACCCAAGGCCCTCGATGCTAGTCGGAAGCCTCTGGAGTTTGGAGAAATGCGCTTGAGTCCATGTGACCAACCGGGTACGGGGTGCCTTTGGGTGGCTTCCGGAACCGGGACGTTACATGTTTGATATTCCAAACCACATTAACTCATGGCTCCTTGATCTATTGAGTGAAGTCCCAACTTCTAAAATCATAAATATGATTTACTCAACTCTTGCCTCTAAAGTTATATCAAGATGGATTTATCTACTTCCTTCTTACCAACTTCAATTAAGTCAATTCATTACTCTCTTAAAACTCTTTATTAGTAAAAGGAACCCTAGACTTTGACTGATGAACACCCCAAACACTTTGTTTTGTTCAAATTCAAATGATGGAAAGTGTTTTGTGACTTAATATTTCTTTGAGGGTTTTTTTAAAAATATCTTGACTGATGTAATCTATTTCTTTTAAACTATTCAAGGTATGTTGTTGAGATCATAACTAAATATTAATAGAAAAAAATCCACCACTTCTTTATGCATTTTTCTTGTTTATTATTTTATGTTTTTTCCTGCTATCATGAAAATGCATAAAATACGAAAAATGTAAAAAAATTAAATAAATACCTTACTGGTCTTGAGCATCTAAAATCGATTGATACATTTAAATTCAATGGATCATCCATGACCTTTCAGTATCATACCTGAGTCGTAGCTTAACTCAGGATGCACTCATCCCTGTTTAGTGTCCACTTCTCATCTAGATTTCACCTCAAATTGGCATTGTCTGCATCTTACAGTGTCCTCATCATGGTACAAAAATACTCGCATGCGGATGAGGGACTCTCGGGAATACAAAATAAAGATAAATGACTTTTATCTAGGTACGCATACCCTTATACATATTAAACGAGTGAAAAAATGATGATGCCCAAACCATATTATTTAATTAAAATCATCACTCTTAATTTTATAATTAAATAAATAAATAAAAATATACAAATACATGTCAGCCAATTTCTCATACCAGTCAGTGCAATTAATTTAAAAAGCGATAAAAAATAAAAGAAATTATATACGAGAGATTTAATTAAATTAAATAAATTATTTAAATTCAAATAATTTAATTCTATTTGGTCCACTATTTATTTAATTTTAATTCCAAAAATTTAATTAATTAATTAATTAATTTAGACCAAAATTAAATTAATTTTATTGGAGTATTAAAAATTAGTTTTTAAACTAAAATTATTTTTTATAATTAATTTAATTTAATACTAAAATTAAATTAATTAACCTAATTGATTTTGATTTAATAAATTATAATCAGGCCACAAAACCCCACGTTGGGCCAATGCAGGGTGGGTCGACCCAATTCAGGCCTATATCTTGCCATACAAACCCTGTGTAGGGGTATTCTAGGCAAGGCAGACCACCCACACCCATTCTGAGATAGGCCAATCCTCCTAATCTATTTGTAGGGCTCAAAAAAACCCAATTTTAGGAGTAGGGAGCCTAACTGGGCAAAGAAAAGTGGGGCATGAAGTTACAAGAAGCTGAAATGGGGGTTGCGACACCCTTGCGAGGCATCCAACCAGAACTGGGCATGCCGGCTATGGGTGTCTTGTGGGTGGTGCATCAGGTGGTGGGCGGCCAATGTGGATATGTGACCAGGGTGAGAGGTGGTCTGCTCGGGTGGTCGTCCGAGAGCAGTGGTGATCAAGAGTTTGGGTGGTGGTCCCAATCACGAAGGAAGCATCGGGGTTTAGCATACCCAGGTGGCGGCGAGGTCGATCGGGTCAGTGTGGTGCAGTCATGAGTACCATGCAGGGGAAGACCCATGTTGGCCGGGGTATGGGGTTTCGATGATGAAGGTGGAATGACGGCGACTGAGGGCGGCGGTGAAGTCGGGTTCCGGGACGTGTGGCGGTTGAACCAGGGGGATGCGGAATGCTATAATTTTCTATTTTTGGGTGGCTTATGAGGATGAGTTGTGGCCTACAGCTTTGTAGGTTGCTGGATGGAGCTAGCATTCGATGGCCAGCTTGGAGGAGGGCCCGGCTGGGCACACAGCAGGATAGGGAGAGGTATTTTGAGATGGCGATGGTCGAGCAATCTAAGGAGGAGGTGCCTCCACCAAGGGGGTGAGTGGCAGCCCATGAGGAGGAGACAAAGGGGTCACCAATGATCATGTCCTAGACAGTTTTGGGTAAAAACAACATATTTATATATCAATGAAGTTAATATCCATGCAGATGAATTCAATTCATATTAAAATTTTGAATAGTCATAACTTGGTTATTTGATATCACATGAACTCATTGACTACGATGTTGGGACCAAATGAATGTCATCTGCTTAATTTAAATCAAATTAATTTGTTTTTGGCTCAAAAAATTCATGTGATCACTCAGATACCAATTGAAGGTATCATGGCATGTAGAGAAAGCATGTGTTTAGAGGATTTAAAATTTGTAATTACTGAAGTGATGAAACTTTTCGTCTCTTATGATCTGATCCCTAGTACGATCTGAGGATCTCGTGTGAATTTAAAGGATCATGAAAAATAAAATTAAACACATAACTTGTTCAAAACAAAGCACAGTTGATTGTAGCTACTCACCAGTGATCGTTATTCGATGGATCTAAAGTTGAACCTCACTAGATCATCCACACATGCTCCAAGAATCTTTTTGATCATAATTTTTCGAGATATAGGTGCTAGCATGAACCTCTGATGATTCCTTTGGCATCAAAATTATCACCACGATCTCGTGCCTTCGATCTGTCGAAGGCGTTCTAAGATCAGCACTCGGATAGATAATTTCTCTCTAGAAGACGGGATGAGAGAGATGCACTCATTTCATTGGAATAAACAATGTACTAATGAACATCTCCTCTATGACATATATAGTGAGTCTACAAAATAGTCGAATAGGTTTCCTCGACCTAAGGGAAAACAACACCCACTAAATAAGAAATAATGGCATGTAATGACGAACTAACTATGTCAAATTATCAATTATATTTTTATCACATGCTTGTAATATAATATAAATATATTATTTGATAAACTCAAATCCATTAACTCGAATTTTAATTCCTGATAATATTAAACAAACCTGGAATATTAAAATAATATTGTTTCTATATTATTTTCTTGTATTCACCAAATGCCTTGTAAATGATTTTAATAAATAAATTAAATCCAATTATTCTATACTTGAATAATAATGAAATTATTTATTCTTTGGTGATCATTAATATTTGGAAAACCCTAAGACCCCATGGTGGGTCCCACCATGTCTCATATACCTATTCACTAGAATAGAGAAGATTCTCAAATACACTATTGTGTGTGGCCCTCTATATCATTATCTCAATAGTAGTGAATAGTATTTAGAGACCAAGAGAAGAGTCTAGTAACCCATGAAGACCCCTAAAGAGAAAAGGAATTATCATAACAATGACAACCATCCTACAAATTCATATAATGTAATATAATCTCTTTCCCTTTAGATATCTCATAATGTAAGATGCACACTTCTTCTATTTTCCGTTATTTCTTTATTATTTTTTTATCTATCTAGACAGACTTACCTCCAACTACCTTGGCCAAGAATTTATAAAGGAACTACCATCCCGATCAACTAGGACTGAGATATTACTTCCTCAACTTGAAAGAAAAAAATTATATCTTGGTCATTCAACCGATTCCATACCACCAATGACACACCCAACACAAGCTAACTTTCCACGATTTTATTATCATGGTTTTTTCTTGAATCAAAGTATTAAATAAATGGAATACATTTATAATGATCTCAAGTCAGGTGAGAAATACACATTTCCATATATAGGAAAAAACAATAACACTTGAAACATGTGGTGTTCATATTGAAAGGTCTGTCATTAGGATCTCACCTACTAGAGATCACCAAGTGTGAACTTCATGAGAAGAAGTCTCGATGCTTATGATCCCCCAACACCTGATAGTCTGACATCAACTGTGTCCAGTTAGTATGATGTATCACGACCATAGGACACATATTTATGATTAATATCATAGTATCTCAGGGTTCTCATTATAGTTTGAGATCTATTATAACATTTTGATATGATAATTAATCTATAGACATTACCATTTAAATTGTGGATGAAAACATTTCTACACTGTAATGGTAAGTGTACATCATGCATATCTACTTGTATACATGAACTAGAAATTGATAAGTACTATTTATTTGGGTCTAGGGAACCCACTATTATAATAGTATCTATATCAATCATTTTTTTATTCCCACCATAAACAAAGGCCACATCACAGCTAGATTGGACATCAAGAGAAATTGAGAAAATAATACCAAGATCATGGGAGAATTTAATAAAATATTTTCAGTAGATATTGTAGATTTGGACTTTAATCAATACCCACGCCATAGAAGGGAGTCCACACTACAATATTTCTAAGGCTGATACATGACACACCATAGTGAAGAGTCTCATTCCATAGTTAGGGAGTCTTCTTGTTATAGTTGGAGTTTGGAAAGTAAGGAGTTGGAATAGATTTAAAAGGGTTAACATGATTCAATTAGTTTATTATTCCCATATTTAAATATATGCTATAGCTAAAATGTACTCAAATTATGTGTAAAAGGTGAATTAATCCTAAACATTGGATTAAGGGTTAATTTTTTATGGAGATTACACAAAAAAAAAATTTAGTTGTTTTGTAAAAAAGGTAGGATAAATTAGTATTGGTCGGAGTAAATTACTAAAGAGGGGGGTGAATTGAGTATCTATAAAAATTTCTGGTTAAAAAGTATTCCTAAGCAGTGTTATTAATAAGGTTAAATACATCACAGTTAATCAAAGTAATACGGTTATTAAGGTTTGACTGTTTAAATAACTTCTTAGAAGATTGATTAATTCTCAATAATATTAATGTCAGTTATTAATATTACTTTTGAAGCTATTCTACTAAGACAAGACAATTATAACTTCCTTCCAAGATTTACTATCAAAGTAAATTTACTGATTTCTGAATTATACAGTAAAGCAGTAAAACAGAGAAGACAAGTTAAGCAGCACAACAGATATGAAACAAGTGGTTCAGTCTCAATACGAGACCTAATCCACTCCACTTGGTGATCACCTACCACCATGCAGTTTATATAAATAAACTTGATACACACCCTGTATTGGGGTTAAACAACAATACAAAGGATTGTCTAGGTCGTACAGGGACCTCTTCCATAGTTCTTTGTGGGAATAAACAACCAGGACACATAGGGACCTATTCCACACTTATCAGTGGCAATACAATTATAAAAATATGTTTGAGTAAGGATATCTGGTATCCTTCAGTTTTTATATAGGATACATAGTGTGTTGTTATATAGATACACACACTTCTTGAAATCTAGTAAAAAGATACACAAAATAGCATAAATATTGAGATAGGTTTAGAAATTCTCTGAATGTTAGTCTTTGTAGATTTGGACTTTTGAGATGAATTAGATGCATAAATCAAGTCCTTGAATGAAAAATAGAGTTTCTCAAGTCATACATATCTGGCATGTGTTCATTGTGATGTTTGACAGTGCGAAGATGTTCTCAATTCTGGGATTCAATTGAACTTTGTTTGTTCTCCAGCAGTGTTGAGTAGCATGAGACAATTATTTCTTCAAGAATTCTCTCAGTATATTCTTCGTTGTCATACTCACGCCCACCCTCTTGTTTCTCTTTTTAGTATCACGCCACACTGCCCTTTTTTCTGGGCTGCATTACTCTTTTATCTTGGAGTGCATGTGTTTGAGCCAACAGGATGCATGTATTTTGCACCTCGTACCTCATACTATTAGATGACATGTCTACAAAGAAATATTAATAATTTCTGTGCATTTAAAATCTTCAAATATTACAGTTAGAGATTAAATTTAAAGATGACAAAACATATTAAGAAAAAGTGTCACAATATGTCATGGAAACGGTGTCTCATTCACTGTGTCTGGTTCACAGTGTCTAGTTCACGATGTTTGGTTCACGGTGTCTGGTTTACAGTGTCTGGTTCACACTATCTTGTTCAAGATGTCTGGTTGTCACAGTTTCTTCTTGCTCATGGTGTCTCAATGTCACGGTGTCTGGTTGTTCACGATGGCTTCTTGTTCACGGTGTCTGGTTGTTCATGATGTCTGGTTCACGGTGTCTGGTTCACAGTGTCTGGTTGTCATAGTGTCTGCTTGTTCACGGTGTCTCAGACTTAGGCAAATATTTTTATTCAATCTTAAGCAGTGATATTTATGGAATGAATTAAACTCATTCATTTGTCAGAGAACTCATTATAAAGTATATCAATAGATATTATATAGTAACCAAACTGAGTTTATAGCACTTAAGAGCTTTGGATAGCTTTTACTAAATAACTATGCATTTGATGTGAGATATATTTCATAGAGTCAACAAGGTTTATAAACTGAATTAGATTTTTGATCATTAAAACATGCATGAAGAGTCCAATAATATCTCCCTTTTTTATGATAAAAAATCATGTATATTTAGAGTGTATATTTGTTCTAACAACATATTTTGAATGTCCATATAACATATATAGAGTGAGTGTTCTCCTATAAAGATTTCTCCCCCGTTTGGGATTATTAAAAAGTATCAAGAAATAGAAAGGAAAAAGAGACAAGAAAAGTTCATAATGTATTAGATAAAAAGAGGGGCATTACAAAAAGTAAAACAAAGTTAACAAGATTCCTATAAAAAGAGAGTAAGCATTGTCCTTCTTCACTGGTTGGTCTTCTCTTTTCCCTTAATAGTAGCTGCAGAAGAGGAAGTCAAAAGAGAAGAGGTTGAAGTAGAAGAAGGGAGTTAGCTGGTTGAGATAGAAGGTAAAGGAAGACCTTTAAAGAAAGAGGGAGCCCGAGTAGGTGTATTAAAAGACCATAGTAGTTGTTGATCAAGGATCACAGGCCTGATTTGACTTTCTGCCTGACTGACATACATAGAGGTGGAGGCTAGGGCAGAGGCGAATGTAGGAAAATGAAGTCTCAGAGGTGTAGCCACAGGAGCAACAATGGTTGTACTCTATACATGAAGATAGGGCCATAGAATCTTAATAAAATCAGCAATGGTCTCTCCAACACACTGCATAGATTTCTCAAAGTCATCCTTGTTTTCCATAAACTTATCCAACAGATGAGTGAACTCCTTTAGATTTTGAACTTGTGTAATGAAAGATTGAGTAATAGGAGGAATCCCCAGATTTTCTACAAGATATTTGAAATGATTGGTCATGTCAGTATTCGAGAAGATTATTTTGAAGTATAAATCCACTTTCTTGGAAATTTCTTGTTGAGCATCATTAGCAATTTTTTAATGGATTTGGACCAAATCAAGAACTCTATAACTGTTCTTGATAACATCAAATAGAGAATCTTTATTAAAACCACTAAGCATAGTCTGATGTTCTTATTTGACCACTACTCTGAGAAGGTCACTCTCTAAGGAAGATTAAGATTATTGTCCAGATTCCTTATAGCAGTGACAGCTGAGGTGAGAGATTTCAGTTGATTTAGCACTTTTTTAAGTCACCTCATATACTCATCTGTGAGCTTGTTAAGATTAACAACAAACTCTCGCATTTCTTTCACAATCTGTTTGTTTATTTCTTCAAATTTTTCAACTAAGGATGCTAAATGAGGTTGAATCTGAGACGCAAAATTATGTAGGGTTTGAGGAAAAACATGATCCACATGATGAGAAGCAATCTCTAATCTCGAATTTGTCACTTTCTTCATGTCTTCAATCATACCTCTTAGAGTCTTCACTTCATCACTCAGTAGTCTATTTTCAACTTTGACTTCTTGAATCTCATGAATCATTTTGGGTTGAATATTCCAAATAACTTTTTCCAGCAACAGTGAGGCATCTCTCTCACTTAGATTTGTTACAGGAGCTTGTTGGGTATTCCAGAGTTTTTCAACTCCAAACAAAAGGGTAGCTCCAAATTCTTTCAAATCATCTTTACTCACCAAGGATGGATGTTCTGGTGAAGGTTCATAGATAGGGACTGATACGGGATCAGGTTCTTTTTCAGGGGCAAGATTAGAGATAGATTTCAATTGGAACATAATGGAAAGGTCAAGGCCTTTTACTGAGACTTCATGGGATTCATTCACATCATAAAATATGGGGAATTTATACTGAGTATCTACATGGCTTGGATTAATTGGGTTTGGTACTTCCATAGATTCTAGATTTGGGGGTTTATCCCCCTCAACAGTTGCATCCTTCTCAGGACTGAGAGTCTTAGGGGCTTGATCTATTTCCACGAATTCATCTCTTAGTACCTCTCTCATATCATGTCTATCCAACAGAAAATCTAGCTCCAACCTTTCCTCAGCTGAAGGAATGAATTCAGGAATATATTGTTCCACCGGGATTTCTTCAAGGTCAGCTTCTTACATAACAGGTAATTCTACTTCTATAAGATCTTCCATAGCATTATTTTCAGTTTCTTTGACAAAAGATTCTATTTAAACTTCGGGTTGATCTTCCAGATTAACAACATATTTAGAAGTAGGGACTTCCTTTTCACTTACTACATGAGGGATAACAGTGTTGTTTTCTTATCATAAAGAGTTTTCTTGGGAGGTACAATAGCTGCTTATTCTTCTTATTCAGAATACTCAACAACTTCATCTGGTTCCAAACCAAGATCAAAAATATATTTTGGTCTTGAGAAATGTTCCAATGGATTGAACTTTTCATAAATCCTATCATTTTCTTCCACCCATTCCTTTTTCCAAGGATTCCAATTGATTTTCATCCTCTTGATAGTGAGTTTTGAAAGGCAGAACACACAATACTTGATAACTTATTCATTAGTTCCAACCATACCTTTGGAATGAAGCATGGCTGAGGTAACCCAAGAATAAAACAGAGAGGTTTACTTGGATGTGGTTTTTATCAGCTCACACATACGGTGTATGGAATACATACAAAGGTTGATCTTATGCCCATTTTTCATAAGATGAATAAGAAACACATCCTGATATTTTAGTATAGAAAAACCACCTTTTGGGGAGATAATCAAGTTTTGTATAAACATAAACAAAAGTTTAGATTCTCTATCCAATTCAGCAGTAACGGCTCTCCACTTGGTGTCATTTCCATAGGCTAGTATTGTGTGTTTCATCCAAAATATTTGTGCACAACAACTTCCAGCAACTATGTATTCAACTTCTACAGTAGATAATGCACCATAATTTTGTTTCATACTACACCATGATACTAGTGACTTGCCTAAAAAGTTACATGTTCCAATGGTGCTTTTTCAATCTAACTTATAGCCACCGAAGTCAGCATCATAATAACTAACTAATTCAAATGATTGTTCTATAGGATAGAATAGTCCTAGATTGGGTTTATGGTTGAGGTATTTGAAAATTATCTTTTCAGCATTTAAATGAGATTCCTTAGGATTTTCTTGAAAACGTGCACACATACACACACTAAACATAATGTCTGGTCGACTATAATTTAAGTAGAGTAAACATCCAATCATTCCTCTATATGTGGTTTGATCAACATATTTTCCATCTTCGTCAAGATCCAACATACAAGTGGTACTCATGGGAGTGTCACTACTTTTAGTGATATCCAATCCAAAACATCGTAGAATATCTATAGTATATTTACTTTGAGTTAAAATAATACCATCATTATTTTGAATGATTTGAAATCTGAGAAAGAATTTTAGTTCACCCGGTAAACTCATTTCAATTTCATTTTGCATCATTTTAGAAAAATCTGTACATAAATAATTTCTTGAAGATCCAAAGATAATGTCATCTACATATATTTGAACAACTAAAACATCATTAGAAATTTGTTTTATAAAAATGGTAGGATCAACTAATCCTTTTGTAAAACCTTTGGAAATAAGGAAAGTACTCAAAAGATCATACCAGGCTCTTGGAGCTTGTTTTAAACCATATAAAGCTTTTGATTATTTAAATATATGATTTGGAAAATGGGGGTTTGTAAAACTAGGGGGTTGTTTAACAAATACATCCTCAGCTATATACCCATTTAAGAATACACTCTTAACATCCATTTGATATAGTTTAAAATTAAGATGTATAGTATAACAAAGTAGGATTCTGATGGCTTCAAGTCAAGCTACCAGTGCAAAGGTCTCCTCATAGTCAATTCCTTCTTCTTGACTACAGCCTTGTGCAACCAATCTATCCTTGTTTCTAACTATGTTACCAGATTCCTCTACCTTATTTCTAAACACCCATTTAGTGCCTACAGTGAATGTGTCCTTAGATCTTTCAATAAGTTTCCAAAATTTGTTCCTTTCAAACTGATTAAGTTCTTATTGCATAGACATCATCCAAAATTCATCATTGATAGCATCATTAATGTTTTGAGGTTAAATTTGTGACAAGAAGACTTGATGTTCAACCCGATTTCTAAGAGAATATCTATTTCGAGTTCCTTTGTCTTGGTCTCCTACAACAGCATCTAAAGGATGGTTCTTAAGAGTTCCAACATCTCTAGAAAAGGAGGGAAAAGTGATTTCAGGTTCATCAACAGGTTCAGGTTTATTGTGACTTGAGTCTAAGGAATTTCTAGAATTGGAAGTATTCACAGATTCTTTCAAATAATGATTTGAGGATATTGGATTAGTGTTCATATTTGATACATCATCCTCCAGGTTCTCTAGAATGGTTTTAGGCTCATGTGGATTTGTTTTATCTAATTTGACATGAACAGATTCTTCTACGCATTTAGTTCTTTTATTGAACACTATAGTCTTTACTAGACATGGAATATCCTAAAAAGATACCTTCATCGCTCTTGGATGAAAATTTGTCAATATTGTCCTTGGTATTAAGAATATAGACTTTTTAACCAAAAACTTTGTAGTAGTTAAACTTGGGTTTTCAATTGTTCCATAACTCATAAGGATTCCTTTTAATAATAGGTTTGATCAACACTCTATTGATTATATACCATGCTGTATTGACTGCTTCCACCCAAAAATAAATAGGTAGGTCATACTCACTAAGAAATGTTCTAGAAATATCTTTTAGGATTCTATTTCTTCTTTCTACAACCCCATTTTGTTGAGGTGTTCTAGGAGAATAGAAATTGTGACTATAACCATTTTTTGAGAAAAAGGATTCAAACTCTTGATTTTCAAACTCACAGTCATGATCACTTCTTAAGGATTTAATTCTAAGTCCACTATGATTTTCTACAAACATGGAATATTTAGTAAAATAAGAGCAGGCTTCACTTTTGTGAGCCAAAAAGAAGGTCCAAGTATATCTAGAAAATTCATCTGCAAGAATATAAACATAGTGCTTCCCATTTAAACTAGATACTCTAGATAGTCCAAAAAAATCCATGTGAACCAGTTCGAGAGGTTGAGAAGTTGACACTTCATTCTTTGGTTTGAAGGAAATTTTTTATTTTTTTCCCTTTTTACAGGGATTATACACTTTGTAATTTAGAAACTCATGTTTGGGTAAGTCTTTAACTAATCCTTTTCTAGTTATCTTTATAAGGAAGTGAATATTACAGTGTCCTAGTATCCTATACCAGAGCCAAGACTCTTTATGAAATACACTTAATCATGAAGTATTTTTAGAAGCTAAAGAATCTAAGTTAATAGAGTAAACATTTTAATTTCTTAATGAAAAAAAAACTAATTCTTCTTTAGAATTAAAGACATTTCAAGCATCATTTTCAAATCTAACATGAAATCCATCATCACATAACTGTGAGATACTAAGCAGATTATTTTTTAATCCATCAAAAAATAGTACTTTAGAAATTAAAATTGTGTTAGAGTTACCGATTTGGTCGATGCCAATAATCTTTCCTTTGGCATTGTCACAAAATGTGACATGTCATCTATCTATTTTTATTAGGTTCTTGAAGCATGAGTAGTCACTTATCATGTGTCTTGAACATCCACTTTCCAAGTACCATAAACTTTTACAAGAACTCTATAAGCATCTTTCCTACAAAATGATTAAGCAAAAATAGATTTGGTTACCCTTACTTTTTTGGGTCCAGTAATATTAGTAATAAGTGCTTTAGGAACCAATATATGCCTTATAGGTTTCCTATAAGAATTATGTAATGTATTTGAAAAATAAACTCTGTTTTTTCTAGAAAAAATTGAAATAGTATAAAGTGTATCATAAATTTAATTGGTTGATTTGTGTCCAGAACTGGGAGTAAAACTATATGTCCTAGATTTAGAAACAAAATCCGTTCTACCAAGATTTCTTTTTCCAGGTTGATAACCAATTCCAGTGTTGTATTTAGGGGAAATATTTTTACCTAGAATTTGAGTAAGTGCGTTTTTCCCATTGGTGAATGTTTCTAGGTCATTCTTCAATTTCTCCTTAGACATTTTTAATTTGTTGTTCTCTTTGAGCAGTTGAGCATTTTTCTTTTTTTCAGTTGTGAGTTCAGATTTAACAATCACAGTAAGAGTATATTGTTTCTTCAATGATTTATATTTGTCTTTTAGTTCATTGCATTTTTCTTCAAGAATGTTACAATATTCAAAAATTTATTCATTAGTCATATTTTCAGAGTCACTCTCATCTCCAGAATAGTATGAATTATATACAGGAGAGTCCAGTGTTACCTCAGATGTGTTTATCATAAAACACATATTGGTTGTGTTAGCTTTTTCATCATGTGATGTTTCTATGTCGCTTGAACTGTCCTTAGAAGCACTCCAGGTTGCCTTCTTTGCCTTTTTATACTTCATGTCCTTGTCCTCATATCTCTTTTTTTACTTGATCATTGGAATGTCATCCTTGATATTTGATTTTCACTAACATTCATAGTAGGAAATCTCATCAGTCTTGTCACTTCTTTTCCAATCCTTCTTCCAACTTCCTTTTTGGTCATATTTTCCCTTGAAGTTAGGATTTCGGAAAATTTTCTTCTTCTTGTAAAATCTCTTGAATCTTCTAGCTTATTGAGCCATCTCCTCATCACTGTCAGGTGATGATTGTTCACAACTGGAACTTTCTATAGAATCTTCCAATTTCCCTTTGTGTTTGTGTTTTGAGGTGGTGGTCTTGAATGAAATAGATTTCCTTTTTGGTTCAACCTCTTCTTCCTTGTTGACTTTCATCTCTTCTTCACAAAACGTCAGTTTCCCAATGAGTTCTTTTACAGGTAGCTTGTTGATATCTCATGATTCTCTAATAGAGGTAGAGGTTCCTATTCATCTGTCAAGCATACATCTGAGAATTCTCATGATCTGTTCCTAGGAAGTGACTTCTCTTTCATGATAAATCATTATGTTGACAATATAATTGAATCTAAGATACATGTCAGAGATAGGCTCATCAGGTTTCATTTTAAAGTTATCATATTTAATAGTATAAGTATTATTTATCATTTATTTTAAACTAGATCTTCCTTCATGTGAGACAGACAGGGTATCCGAAATTTCATGGGCAGTTTTACAAGAAGAAATTCTATTGAATTCTTCATCTCCTATGGAATAGTATAAAGAATTCATATCTTTGAAATTGTTATTTTATGTAGTTTTGCCAGGTTTTTCCCATATGATTCTATCAGTAGTAGGAATATTATATTCATCTATAATGGAAGATCAAATTTCGAAACCCATACCTTCTAAATGCATTTTTATTTTAATTTTCCATTGAGCATAGTTGGTTCTATTAAAGAATGGTGGTCTGTTTGTTGTAGCACCTTCCAATCTATTATCCATAATAAAGAAATACATTGAAAAGGCTCTAAATTTATAATTAATAGAAATTTACAGATCTTCCAAGTAAAATTACAATCACAGTTGAATAATGTTAAAAAAATTATTAATAAACAACCTATAATACCAAATGTTGGTCAGAGTAGATTACTCAAGAGGGGGGTTGAATTGAGTATCTATAAAAATTTCTGGTTAAATGTTATTCTTAAACAGTGTTCCTAATAAGGTTAAATACATCCCAGTCAATCAAAGTAATATGGCTACAAAGGTTTGACTATTTAAATAACTTCTTAGAATATTGATTAATTCTTAGTAATATTAATGTCAGTTATTAATATTACATTTCAAGTTATTATACTAAGATGAGACAATTATAACTTCTTTCCACGATTAACTATCAAAGTGAATTTAGTGATTTTTGAATTATACAGTAAAATAGTAAAATAGAGAAGACTAAATTAATAAGGATAGTGAATATGAAACAAGTGGTTGCCACTTTGGTGGTGGTGCGGTGGTCAAGGAGAGTTTCCAAAATAGGTTGCTCTTTGGGAGGTTCAAGGTTTGAATCCTAGGAGTCTGCTTTCAGGGTGAGCCTCTCCCTAAGGATCCACCCACCTTGCCGGGTCGCCCAGACTCCTCTGGGAAGGAAAAATGAGGCATGACCCAATTGCTGACAGATCGCTATGATGGACCATTGATGTTGGGTTGTAACCCTCCGGGATGTTCTGCCATCTTGGCTGGCAACAACTCTTTCCCCGGCCGGGGATCTGCCTTCGGGTGTTACCCCTTTGTGGGTGAGGGGGTTTCCCTGTGTGGAGGGTTTGAAAAGGCCACACAAGGGAATTCCCTTTAAATAAAAAAACAAGTGGTTCAGTCTCAAGCCGAGACCTAATCCACTCCACTTGGTGATCACCTTCCACGAAGCATTTTATATAAATAAACTTGATCTACACCCTAGATTGGGGTTAAAAAATAGTACACAGGACTGTCCAAGTCGCACAAGGACCTCTTCCATATTTCTTCATGGGAACAAACAACTAGGCCACACAGGGACCTCTTCCATACTTATCAGGGGGTATACAAATATAAAAATATGTTTGAGTAAAGATATCTTGTATCCTTTAGTTTTTATGCAGGAGACGAGTGTGTTGTTATATAGATACACACATTACTTGAAAGATAGTAAAAAGATACACAACCAAGCATAAATATTGAGATAGGTTTAGAAATGCCCTAAATGTTGGTCTTTACAACTCTGGACTTCTCAGATTAAGTAGATATAGAAATCAAGTCCTCATATGGAAAATAGAGTATCGCAAGTCAAACAGATTTGACTTGTGTTCTTCGTGATGTTTGGCAGTGTGAAGATGTTCTCAATTCTGGGATTCAATTGAGCTTCATGTGTTCTCCAGAAGCATTGATTTTCATGAGACAATTCTTTCTTCATGAATTCTCTAAGTATATTCTTCGTTGTCCTACTCATGCCCACCTGCTTTTTCTCTTTTTAGTATCATGCCACACTGCTCTTTTTTCTGGATCGCATTACTCTTTTATCTTAGAGTGCATGTGTTTGAGATGACAGGTTGTTTGTATTATGCACCTCGTACCTCATACTTTCATATGACATGTCTACAAAGAAATATTAATTATGTCAGTGCATTTAAAATATTAAAATATGACCGTCAGATGTTAAATTAAAAGATAAAAAAACATATTAATAAATGGTGTCACAGTATGTCATAGAAATAGTATCTCGTTTACAGTGTCTGGTTCACGGTGTCTAGTTCATGGTGTCTGGTTCATGGTGTCCGGTTCATGGTGTCTGGTTGTCACGGTGTCTATTTGTTCACGGTGTCTCGATGTCATGGTGTCTAGTTTTTCATGGTGTCTGCTTGTTCATGGTGTCTTGTTGTTCATGGTGTCTGGTTCACGATGTCTGGTTATCACGGTTTATGCATGTTCATGGTTTCTCAGTCTTAGGCAAATATCTGTATTCATAATTAAGTAGTGATATTTATGTAATATATTAAACTCAATCATTTGTCTGAGAATTCATTATAAAGTAGATCAACATATTGTATATAGTAACCAAACTGAGTTTATAGAACTTAAGAGAATTGGATAGCTTTTACTAAACAACTATGCATCTGATGTGAGATAGATTTCATATAGTTAACAAGGTTTATAGACTGAATTGGATTTGTTATCATTAAAACATGATTAATACATGAAGAGTACAACAATTATAATTCTAGAATCACTATAAATAAGAAGTAGAATTTCCATATTTTAACCTAAAATTTGAAGAAGGAGAAGAATGTTTCTCTAGAATACCTCTTTCTATAATTTTTGTAAAGTTCTCTAATTTGAATAAAGTAAAGCCGATTGAGACACCACTATTAGTGTTACATAGTTTTGTGTCTGTAAAGATTAAATAAATTAGTTCTTAGAGTAGTTCATTTCATAATAACTTGAGGGAAGTGACATTTCTTCTCTTTTAAGTATGTAAACTATAAGGGTTTGTGAAACCACTAAAATTTTTATAAAAGTAGTGAAATTTAATGTTTTAGGTGCATTGAAACATTACCTTTACATTCTTTTTAGATTTACTGGTTTAGGTGATCCAAGTAAAATATTCTATGTCTCTCATTTATAGATTTATTTCTTTATTTTGATCAAGAGGGGGAGGGATGTGTTCCTAATAATTATGAAACATGATCATTGAAAAGGGACTATTTTACAATTGGCATACCATGATTCATCCCTTACCTCCTCGGGTTATAAGCCTTGATTGGGACTAACATGATTACTCAAAACATCTTTAAAACTTATTTTCCCTTATTCAACTATTCCCATTAATACTTTATCTTAGAAATTTCCAAACAATATCTTTTTCCTTTACCCATTTATTTTTCTTTTATACTCAAGATTCGTTATCATTGATATAACATCCACTTCAAGTGTTTCAATCTTCCTATTTTTATCCTAGATGGAAACACTATGATCATCATTGATCTTATTCAATTCCTAAATCATTAACATATAGTTCACTACTTATTCAAATTTCACTTAATAACTTTCATGTTCTTCAAAAAAATTCTCTAAGAGAAAAATTTATACTTCAATAATTTCATAACATTATAATTTCTTTATTAATCATCTAATTTTTTTATTATTATTTCTTTGTAGGTCAATCTCCTCATGATCTCCTTCCAATTAATCTTTGACGTTGAAATCTCACTCTAGTTGATCATACACTTCTATTTAATATTTATATTTCTCCAATATTTCCATTTTAATATCTTCTTTATCTAAGGTATATTTTTTATCAAAAGATTCTAGATGTTTTTCCTCAATAACATCTTCCTTTTTTCTTATGATTACCTTTCTATGAAACTTCATTCCTCTATCATTACCTAAATTATAGTTCCTTATGAGAGAGAAATTATTTCTTTGTTTTTTTTTTGAATTAAAACTCACTATCCTCTCTATAAAATCTTTTTGGACACATAGCATTAATTTTCCCAAGCTTTCCACAATAAAAATTGGTTAGTGTTATCTTACCCTTAAAATATTTATTTTACTCTCTTAAACTTCCTTACCAAGAGAGTTAAGAAATCATCACTAACAACTTATTCACTTTTAGTCACTTAAATCTATTTCTTCTCAATAGATTTGATTTCAATTTCTTTTGATGAAATTTCAAAATCAATTTTCAAATTTCCTCAAGTTTCATATGCAGTTATTTTAATGTATAGATCATTGATTGATAATTCCCCAAGATTTACTTCTTCAAGTACCAATACTTTTGGATTGAAAATTGGGTGTAATATTCATATATTCCTCTTCATTGTATTAAATTCTTTCATCACATGTCCAAATATATAAATTTTCCAACAAATTTGATAATATGGTTGAAGAAACTATCAATATTTTCACTCAAACTCTTCTTTATGTCATAAAATCTATTATAAAGATCATATAGATTTTACAATTTCAAATTTTTCATCTTCAAACATATTATCAATCTTTTAAAAATTTCACTTGGTTGCTTTGAAAATTATAAAAAAAATTTATATGTAATTATAAAATTCTCCGAACAAGGAATTATAATCCTTAGGATCATTATTCCACAATTTACTACATTCTTTAAACATTTATATTTCGATAGAATAATTTACTTGAGTTCCATGAACTATTTTTAATTAAACAAAAATCTTAGGAGATCATAAATGAGATCTCATTCGATTATTCATCAATGATAATTTCAACCATAAAACAAGGGTACTCACTTTGTAATTGAGGCATTATCCATGATGATACATTTCTTTAAAAGATTCTTCATGAAATAAACTATGGATCTAATAAAACTTTTTAAAACCTAAGGTCTCAATATACATCCTATGAGGGGGTGGAATTCAGTTAACTTGAAATTTATTCTTATCTCAATTTTAACTAGTTGTTTTCCTCATGTTTTCAAATACACCTTGAATCTATCACAATGACCCCATATAAGAACAACTAAATGTATAAAAATAAAGAATCAAGTACATAGGGATATTATTTGGTTCACCAACATAGGGATAAATCCAAGTAGAATATTTCAATGATGTATTAATATACCAAATAGTCACTACTCCATTGGTTTTTTTATTAAAATCATTTGGAAAAGCTCACTGCTTATACAAGGTTCACAACCACATCTGCTCTTCCACTCGCTAATTTCTAAAAGGTTTATAAAAATAGATTATATCAAAAATAGGTTAAACTCAAAAATGTGAAAATATAAGATATAACACCATATAATAATGCATGTTATCCATAATTCTCTAATCTCCACTTCCTAATATTGATTGATATGAATATAAAATATTCAATTTCAAGCCATATCTTCAATGGTATTAAATCCAATCACACTTCACTCTTTTATTTTATATATTTAATAAATTATATAATAGGTACACTCCACTTTCCTTATTACTAATATCCTTTATCCCTATATTATGTTCTTCTATACATCAAGTCCCAATGTATCCTAAGAAATTTGAAATTCAAATTCAAAAATTAAATTTCAAGAAACATTCAGCTTCTGCAACTTCAAATATATATATTTAATTCTCTCTAAGTGAATCTCCACCATAGATATCCAAATGGGTAGTTAATATCCATTCCAAAAAACATTCAAAACTTATTGAGATTTAAAAGTCATCAATTCCGTTCGGATTATCAAAATTTCAGTAATCAGGGCATGAAATCATATATTGCGACATGACAATTTGGTTTATTCTTTAATTTCCAGTTGCATACTAGAGTGAGAGAGTACTTCGTGACATAATCTTGATATATGTTTCAAAATATATAAAACCTTTAATTCCATAAAACTTCTTCTTTATTCATGGTATAAATGTACCAAAAAATTACTTTAATCGTAGTTTGACCAGTGTATTCCAGTGTGATCAAATTCTAGATCTTCTTGACCTTCAAACTTGTTGCAGTGTGAACTTATTACCTATTGTGGGAATCTCCAAATATGAATAAACACTAAAATCATTCAAACCCTCTTCATGACACAAACTTCTTTCCCTTTTTGTGATTATTATGTCATGACATAGTGGCAAATGTATATCCATTATTTTTTTATCATGTACCATTACATATTCTCTACTGAGTACCCTTTTATATCAAAAATAAAATATTTAATGTATAAAACTTTACATATAAGACTATTCCATTTTCACAAAAATCTTTAACTCCACTCATGGTGTGGTCATTTTTCTTGCATCTTGAATTTTTCTTAAAACGTCACTTTATTTTTTATCATTCATGTTACCTCACACTATCCAACTTCTAAAAATACATAACTTTAATTGAATTCAATTTTACAACGAAATACAACATTAAAATTTATGGTTTCAATAATCTCATTAAAGGGTACATATGTCCTGCCCTTTATATGAGAGGAAATCCCATCTTAATTAAAATCATCCAATATCATGATCAGTAATGTACCGAACCACCCATTGATTAGATCAACTTTATGTTTTATATAAGAAATGTATTAATTTAAAATTTTATTCATGATATGTATCTTTTAAACCTTAGGTACTGAGGATTCCTATAGGAAATCCAAAATATATTTACAAAATATATAGTATAAGATTCAAATTGGTATATATAATTGGTCATACAATACATAAAACTTGTTTTATTCCATACGAGTGAATTTTATATCACTCCAAGAAAGGAAAAACATGATAATATGTATACTTCATTAAAAATTACATGGTAACAATCAAATAAGGATAACTCAATGTTATACATTGAGAGGTTAATAATTACTTCACATCATAAAATATATAAACCTAATTTTAAATATCGATAATGTCATGACATGACCTTTCCTAGGCTTTAAATCTAGTCACCTGACCTCATGGGTCTCCCTATAATACCTTGGTTTCCTTTCCCAGCACACCACATGCTATTACCCACTATGGTCACTTATCAGACTAATGATTGTCCCCACATGAAAACATATGTTCTTTCAGTGTGTTTTTCTCTCACTCACACACGCCCTAGAAAACTTCCCAAGACGTCACCCATTTGAATCACTACTTCAGGTCAAGCACTTTTAACTATGGATTTATTATCAAGTAGGATCTCTAAAAGAAAGGTGCACCTTATTGACATTGATAGTGAAATTTATAATTTTAAATATCACTTTTCCAGGGGTATTACACTCTCCACCCCTTTAAAGTACAAAACCCTTACTTTTGACCCCAATCCTCAAACCCAGACAGTGTCTCTACACTTTCGGTTGGGTATTGGCTCTGATACCAATTGTCACAACACTATATTTCTCGACCCATGAACTTGGTCACCTGACCCCATGGGTCTCCCTGTAATACCTTGGTTTCCTTCATAACACACCATCAGTTATTAACCATCGGGGTTGCTTATCAGACTAATGACTGTCACGATAGGCCAACACATGTTCTTTCAGTGTGTTTTTTCCTCACTCAAATACATCTTAAGAAACTTACCTGGTGTTCACCCATCCTTATCACTACTCTAGTACAAGCACACCTAACAATGGAGTTCTAATCAGGTTGGATCCTAAAAAAGAAAGGTTCACCTTATTGACATGGGTAGTGACATTTATCCATTTAAGTATCACTTTTCCATGGGTCTTATTTATAAAGTTAAGGTGAATTGTTTATAACATGATACATTAACATATCCTTAAACTACTTCAAGAATATACTAAAAACTATTTATAAGACTATGTTTAATCATATTTCATATAATAGATTATCATAGATACCATATATTTACTACATTTTTTAGGTTATGATAAACTCATTACATTATATTGTATTTCCTACCATATCTCCATGTGACTACCAAATAAATCTTTCCACTAAAATTGTTTAATAAGTTAAAATCAATAAAGACATATTTTTTGAATAATAGTGACATTAAGATTCGTAATCTACTTATTCACCTCATTTTTCATAATATTCAACATTATTTATTTCACAACATGCAATATTAAAATGTAAATCACTACCATTATTAAATACTAAGATCTATTTTTAATAGTTATATTATCATGATCTTTGAATTTTTCTTTAAATTAAACTATTCTTTGATATTATTTGATTAAAAAATTAAATGTAAATATTTATATTATTATATTTATTTACAAATATATCCTAAACTATTTTAGGTTATCAATTTAATTTCACATTAGATAATGCTTTTATATTCATAATTATTTCTTCATTTTAAACTTATCCATGTTTAAATATAATTTCACTAGTCTCTTAGAAATTATTTTTCCCAAAATATATTTCTAAGAGATACAAATAATTTGTGAAAATAAAATAAAACTTATTTATTTTAGTGATAATATTTAATAAATAAAATATTAATAACCATATATCATATGTAATTTTATTTATTTATATCAATATTTTGGAATTAATATTTCACTCATTAAAATATTCCATTATTGGTGGAATATCTCTTTCCATTGTATATTAAAAAATAACTTGGATAAACTCATTTGTTTTGAATAAAATATTTTAATCCTTATCTTCATTTTAAATATGTTATATAAGTAGACCAATAAAAAACTCTTTGAATAAAAATAAACCATAAAATTTTATTTTAAGTAACTCTTTAATTAAAATCTTTTTCTTTTTATATAATAGAAGAAAAATGTACGGTTGAAATCTTATACCCATTAAAATATAATAATTATTTTCTATAACAATGAAACATGATATAGAATATCTATAAAGTTTTTAAAACCTCTTCAAGTATTTTTGAGAAATTCTATATTTATTGTCTAGTATCACAATAGTGGTAACATTTCCCTTCTTTAGAAATGGTAGCTTTTAGTTTCAAAGAATCTTGTGTAGACTCTCAATGAAATTTCATATTCTTTTTCATACTAAAATTTTTCTTTGAGTATAATCATCCTAAGATTTAGTATTATAGATCCCATATATTTCTTAATAATCCACAATATATTTTTTATATTGGGTAAAATTTTATTGAACACTTGAATAATTTTTTTTAAATAAACTATTGTAACCTTTTTAAATGTGATTGTAAAATAAAGTTGATGACCAAATCAATCTTTAAAGATGGCCCCAATAACTTTTTTTAATTTACATACACAATCACATTTATCACTTGAATTTAGTTTTAAGTATCTTCAATCATATTACACTAAAAGGTTTCTTTAAAAATTTAGATATCTCAGGATTATCTTGTTCTTGATAGAGCCTCTTCAGGTTATTTGTCATCCCAAAAGTATCTATATTCTCATATTAATTTTTAATCTATGGATCCATATAAATAGGAATAAATTTGAATATATCAAGAGATTCATTATAGTTATTACTATAATAATCATTCTCTTCCTAGATATCTTTGTCAATAGGATATTTTAAAGTAAGTTAATTCTCACACTCATAGAACTTTCCTTCCTTATTAAGAAATATTTTAATTTTCTTATACGAATATAGAAATTTTATTCCATTAAGATTATAATCCTATAAAATTAAAATTATAATCAAATTTTATGATGATTATAATCTATAAAATTATAAAATGTGTATCATGTTTTAAAATCATTAAATAAATACTTCTTTAAAATTTTCTCTATCTAAAATATTGAACCCTCTTGATATACAACATATTTTTAGTGGGTAAAATTTATTATTTCACAATAAATTGAGTTTTGTTTTGAATTTATCTCATTTATTAGCTATTTTAGTAGACTATAATGTAAATTGTGTCATATATGAACTTGGATTATGGAGTCTAAAACTCCTTTCCCAAATCCATCATATAGATTTTCACAACTCTATTCCTATCATATACCAAAATTTAGGTTTTTATAGCTAATTGTAACCAAAATTTCGTTTCATATATAGTCATATAATCATATTTGAGTTACTCATATTCTATATAACTAATAGAAGATGATCTATCAGAACCAATAATTGGCATAAACCAACCCCTATAGATTATTAAGGTCTAGAAAAGTTTTTAATTTAGATGAGATATAAAACTAAAAATTTTAATAGGATTTTTAATATCACTACATAATATCTCATGCATTCCCTTCATGTATTCATGCTTTTTGTGAAGTAGTTTTTGAATTATATAACTTTAACCAAATTATTATTTTTAAAAAATATTAATAAAAAACTAAGTTATAAAACACTTTAATTAATTTAATTAGCTATATTAAATTATTTATAATAGATTTTAAAAAATTATCTTAGGATATAGTGAAGTTGAAATTGACAATGTTAAATGAAAACCATGAAACATGAACTCAAATATAGAACACCAAATCATTAAACCTCATTTATTGGGTTTTTATAGTCACCATAGTTTTATATATTTTAGCCTCAGTCACTATACATATGGATATAACCATTTATATACCATTTATCGCTATTATAATTGCTGATTCCTTCTTAATAGTCACCAACACCTCTATAGAATAATTTCCAACAAAACCGCCATAACCACTATAGTCGTTATAGGCACCACCTCCACAACCACCCTATGGGTGGATTTCATTTATAGTAGTCCTATATCCATCAAGAAACTAATTTTTCACACCATTAATCATGTCATTCACTCCCTTATTATATAAATTCATGAAACAAAAGCCTCTAGATATAATAGTTTAATGATCATTGATGATCCTTTTTAGTGATATAAAATAGTAATCACATATCATAGATCAATAAAATACATCATAAAAATTAGAATAATAAATAAATTAGATCATTTTAAGATCGAACAAGATATAAGATCAACAACAATTTAATCTCGGTGAAGGTTGAAAATGGACCATCAATTCTGCAAGCCATGAATACTTCCATGTACCTAAAAATAAAATCTAATTATACATACACATATAAAAATTCATTACATATATAAGGTACATTAAACCCATTCATGTAAAGGTTTAAAATCATAAAAACCAAAACTCGCAATTAGATAAATTATGGTGTCACAGGTATTGAACCCTTCACTTTTCCAAATAGAGCTAAAAACATCCAAATATGTGAGAAGTCTAACCTAAAGTTCCGATATCTATAGATCAATGATTAAGATAGATATTATTTATAATATAATCCTAACATATAATATAAAAAATCATAATTAACCTTTATTATTGAATTCATACCCAAATATAAATCATAGTTTGGTTAAATGTTACTAAATCCAATGCCATACCTAGCATATAAGTACTTATATAGATTTTATAAAAATTATGAAAATTAATTTATTTTTTAAAAACTAAATAATAATCCTATTTATAATATTAAAACAATATTTTCTCAAATGATTAAAAGATAGGTAATCATTAAATAAATGAACATGTCATAAATTTTGAAATGAGAGATAAATTTATTAATAATTTTGAGATAATGAAATTATATTAAAATTTTAAACTTATAAATGTTTTTATATGTATTCAATAATGTATAAATATAAAAACTTTATATTAAAATGAAAAATATAAACACTTAATATTTTATAATACATATGGAAATCATATGAACACAATAATATTTAAATATATAACTCTGTAATAAATATCAACCCTCCATATTCCTTGACATGTGAATACTTCATATTACTAATATGAATAATTAAATTATTTTAATATCATAAATTTTATAATTATTTAAAACATTGAAAATATCCACTAAACTTTTTTTTCTTGGTTAAAATAAATTTCTAAAATGAAGAATTTAATTTGAACAATTCATATTATAATTTATAAAAAAACATAAAGTAATACACAGTCTTTTATATTTATACTTATTTTTTAATTTAAATACATTATAAATTTTTAAATTATACTAAAAACATTTTTGGTATTATTTAAATCTACCTTTAGATTAAATATGGGCCCAAGAGGTCTTTTTTCTGCAATGGTTTTTGAGAATTTTTGAAAAAAAATAGTTATAAATTTATAAAAATCATGTTGTGTTTCTTTATTATACATGACGTCATTATTTATATATAAAAATAATATCTAAAAACAACCACATTAGTTTTCTTCTAAGGAAACAATTTTATAAATATCCTTCAAAATTCATAATTTTGAAATGAAGAGGTGGATATTTTATGATATGGCATGAGTCTAATATGGAAATCTAATTTCCATTCAAACAATTATTTTTTTCAGCTATAACCAAAATAGAAAATCATAATTTCATGATGCTTTGTTTCATAGAAATATTTTACCTGACTCATTTTATTTAAACCATGTCATAATTTTATAAATTTCATATAGACTATGAAATTTTTCATATATTGTGGTGTAATTGATAAACCATTTATAAACCATGGTAATATTTTTATATATGACATCTGGTTTTTGTAAAAAAATCATTTTTATCAATTATTCATCTATTTTGTATTCACTTCAAATGATATGGAAGTTTATTTGAAACTATTTTTGGGTTTTATCAAGGAAAACTCTAATATAAACACAACATAAACTAAATACTAAAACCGATTTTCCCATAAAAAACCACTCAATGGAATTGAAAAAAACAAAAACAAAGAACATACCTATTTGTTTTGTGTAACTAATTTATCAATAATATTCTATATGGGATTGATAGATATACATTATAATAAATCAATAAATCATTACTCATAGGATATCCAATGGCTTTTATGAATCACATATTCTTAATATGGATTGATAACATACTTTAATCTCATTATTAAAGGAAGGAGAGAAAAATAGAGGGTTTCAATTCAAAAAAATCAAATTAATCAAAAAAATCATGTATATATAACAATTTCATAAGTATTGAATCACTTTATATAGGCTCCAAGTATGTTCCCTTGACTCTTATAAATTTCTAAAATATTATTCTATAATTTAAATGTTTCAAAAACATTCCAAAACATTATAACACTTTATAAATTGTGATTCAACTTCAAAAAAGTTTTTTGATATTTAAAAAATTAATATATTCATTTTTAAACTCCTTAAACATAATATAATGTTTTTATAATTGATATATTATTTCTAATGTTCATTAAAAAATCAAAAATGTTACTATATAATTCATTATTTCCATGCAAAAACATAGTGTCCTTCACTATGATATAGTTTACTTCAGTATAAACCATGATGTGGTTATATTAATCACATAATTATTTTTATTTAGTACCTAATTTTATCAATAATCACTTGTAGTAAACCCATCATGAATGACTTACCCTAACACATCACCATATTATGGGATCGGATAAATAATACTAGAATCATATCGTATTCAAATAATAAAAATAAAATGGAAATTGAAGTCGGTCTAACTAAAAAATAACATAACATCATCATGGAACATCACCAACCCATTCCCTAGGTAAGTAGTTCCATCTATGATTCCACATTATACTGATTCATTATATTTATGATTATTTTATTCAATCATATACCTACAATATAAGTATCAATGCGCATATGATATTTCCCATCAATCAATACAAGTTATAAATAGTATATGAAAACATGAAAATTTTTAATAAGAAAAATAATAATCCCTATATTTCATACTCTAAATAATATTAGAACAAAATTAACTAGAAAAAAAATGTTATTCTGATAAAAAACTGGTCCATTATGAAAATACAATGTCGACCACTCTGAAAACTATTTTTACTAGTTTGATATGATTGAATAAATCATATTAGATAACATAAATTTATTTATAATATTCTAGAGACCAAAAATATCCATTTAAGGTTTTTTTTATAAAAATAATACCCTTATGGATCCATTATGTGAAACCATCATTAAGCCACCAAAAATCATTTTACCATTGATAAAATTCTAATTTCAGTATTAGAATTCCATCCATGACTTGGTTGAATGGCTATGAGCCAGGTATTCTAAGTGATATCAAGCACACCTCCCTATGTTTCAAAGTTTTTTGACTACTATTGAGGGTCTATTAGTAACATGAAGGGACTATAACCTCTATAACATATCTATAAGTAACAATAAAACTAATGATAAATTCTTATACATAATATAAATAGAAAAATTTGGACATGAAATGATAATCCAACCATAAAAAATTCTTATCTTCTATAAAAAAAATTGAACCCATTGTAATATTATTAGAATTAGACATCAATTGGAAGATCTCTATATTGTATAATCACATAAAACACTTGATCCAAAATATATAAACTAATTGATACATGTAAAAAGTTTGGGTCTGAGGATCAGTTTGGTCCCATCTCCCAATCCATCCATGTATCCCGACATTACTATCTATCTCAGATCCCTTTCCCTTACTTGTATCTTGGGTCATGAACCCTTTACCCAGATCAAATTACATGTATAGGGTGTGGGGAAAAAACTCATTAGGCCACCGTCGATGTTATCCCTAAATAAATCTACTCTATATGGGTCATGAAAAGTATGATATGGAAGCAAAACAATTATAAATATAATAACAGTCATATCATGGGATACTAGATAAATGCCTATATGAATAACCATGTCAAAATTTTCTAGTGTTATAATGGGACAAGTAGTCCCATGGGTTGATCAAAACTAGAGGTTGAATGGTTTATCACCTCAAATAATAGTAACAAAGGTGAATGGAGTATCACCAGTGATAATGTGTTTGAGTGAACTTGTCACTACCACTCGTATGTAATAATGGGAAAACAAATCATCACCATAATAAATAATAATAACTGTAAATGGTATATCACAGTAATTCATAAATAAAAATATTCAAGTGTTATCACCATAATAAATAATATTAATTGAGAGTGGTTTATCAATATAATCAATAATAATAATGGTGAACAAGTTATCACCATAATCATAAAATATAAAGGTAAATGGGATATCACTGTAATCATAAAGAATAAAGTAAAATGGTTTATCCTTATAAAAATAAACAATAAGGACAAATGGTATATCCCTATGATCATAAAAAAATAATGTGAACAATTCATTACCATAATCATAAAAAAATTTAATGGTCATCATCGTAATGATAAATAACAATAGTGAATGGGTTATCACCATAATCATAAATAATAAAGGTAAAAGGGTCATCACTATAATCATAGATATAAAGTTGAATAGGTTATCAGAATAATCATAAAAATAAATTTGAATGTGTTATCACCAATAATAGAAATAGTAAGGGTGAATGAGTTATAACCACTCCAATAACAACCATGGGTGAATGAGTTATCACTATAAGAAACATAACAGGGGTAAACAGGTTATCACTTAATCAAATTCAAAAAAAAATTCAGGGAAACTAATTTTCTGGTTTTATTGAGAACCCTCACAAAATCACTATAACATTACAATTTTCTAAACTGGAAAGGATATAACAAAATTATTATAGAAAAATTTTAAAACATTAGATCCATGCACCTTATGTAAGCTCCATTCAATAGAAAATTTATTGCTCTCAATATCATATTCTATGAGGACATTGATGTAGTAGGCTATCTTCTCATAGGTTTTGATGTACAATTTCATGCTAATGTTTCCATCACTAGAACCATAGATTAAAATGGGATCATGTTTTTTATCCATAATGATTTTTTCTCATTTTTTTCAAATTATAAAACTCTCATACATTTTATTTTCATCCTATATTGAGACCTTTATGTTAAAATCATCCTCTATAATCCTTTACCCAGATTGTGACATCATGTCTAAAGGAATTATTGTTTATCTTCTATCTTATAATTTAAGATATTACTTGAAGACATTAATTTCACGTTCTCTGGGATCTGGACTAGACTTGGAAGGATCCTTTGTGACCTCCCTTATTAGTTCATCTTATAAAGTAGGTTTTCTATTTATTGTTGTCTTATTTATTAGAAATATCAATTTTCATAGAGATATTTCATGTGTTTTTATCCCTTGGTCTTTCCTCACTGATCTGGTGAGTATCAGTTTGGGAATATGAGAATTATACTTACCTTTTTTGGTTTTCTTTACTTTGTTAACCAAATAACATCCTGAATTGAATCCAAACTTTTAGGAATTTTTTAAACTATACAAAAAATAATTATATCTTTTTAATTTGACTCACAGTCAGAGCTTTCATGTATAGATCCATCTACCCATAGTAGATCCATAGAATAGTTATTGGGTCCCTCTATATGTCTCTTCTATTTTTCATATTTTGATTCCTTACCACGTGTTTTATTAATTTTCCATTTTGAATTTGGTACTTACCATACCTCATCATTATCATTACCCATGTTATCTTCACCTAAGATCACAAAAATGTTGTGCACCATGACTTCTTCATCTTCCTTCAGTACATCAGCATCACCACTGAAGGATATTGAAATTCCATACACTACATAATTATAAGGAACACCAATAGTCACTACCTGACATTTATTCCTTAGAATAATAAGATCCCAACCAACCCTTATATTATTGATATTCTATTTAAGGAACACCATATCCACAAGTTCCACCACTTTACCACCTTCATCCTTATAAACCTTCAATGGATCATTATAGTTAAGACCAGTACTCCTATATTGAGTTTTAGATCCTTTAGATTCATAAATACTCATACCATTAGAGTCTGGAGAAATACACACTATATCCATAGGATGTTTCGAAAGAGATATAGTAGTCATTTCATCCATGGGATATATCTCATCCCTTAATTATTTGAGATCATTTTTAGACACTAGAGGTCTGGCCCTTATATCTTGAGAAATGTTTGACACACCAGCAGACTAACTCAGGACAACCTCACTACTCCTAAAATTTCTATTCAGAGGTAGATTATTATAATCCATACTAAGATTATTTCCCTTAATACTAGGGTAAAATTCAGCTTCAATTAATACCCCATTCTTCATCGGATGACTGTATGACTGTTGAAGGTGTCCCAAATTGAATCATGACAAACTAGGGGGACGGATATGTCTACATACACACATATATGAGGATTTATTGGGTGACACAAATCCCCCAATATACTATCAAAATACATGAATATACCAACCAAATTACCTAGTATTATATAATTTTGGGTTTTTTAAAAGGATTTAAAGACTATAAAACTTACCTAGATCACCCTGGAAGGGGGATCCCACTTCATGTAGAAACTGAAAGTGAATGGATAATCACCATGAACCTAAAACATATCAAGGGTGAATTAATAATTACCAAAATATAGGTTTAATATTAACTTAGTTTTCTCACTAGGATACCCATATCCATAACATGGTATAGCTAGGACACTTTAATTCAAATTCGACTTCCCTTTGTATGGCTTAAGGTCCCATTAAAGTAGATATCCCATAAGGGTTGAACCAAAGTGGGAACTAACTATGTAAAATTTCTAAAACTAGGCTAATTCAATATTATCCTACTCATACACCATTTTTCAATAAATAAGTAATGATCTAGGAAATCATTAAATAATTTTTAATGAAGTTATAGATATAGACACCCCATGAGGGATTCATCCTCTAAGTATCTCGCCATGGTGGATTGTCTATTATATATAATCAATGTAATATAAAGGTTTTGGAGGATTTATAATAGGTTATATAGCCCATATTCATCTCTCAATAATCAAGGGCGCCACATTTTTTCCATTCTAGGTCATTTTCTCACACCCACAATGCCCACATTTTATATAGCACATAAAACACATATAAAATGTTGGAAATATTTACTCACCAAATACCTCACCATCAAAAATTTCATCCCATTTAATATTACATATTGATTCATCCTCAATCGATGAAAATCCATAAATCAAATAAAAATCCCCCAATTTAAGTATTTTAAGAGAATAATGGCAAGGTAGTGAGAGGAAACTCAAATAAATGGGTGAAAGATGTTATCATTGCCTCTTATGATATAATATGATAAATAGAACTTTGATTAGAGAGAAGAATATGAATATATCCTCTTTAGAAGAGATAAAATAGATAAGGTAGGGTGTTCTAGATAATTTACTTATAAGAATGGGTGGAGAGTGTTTTGTAAAATTTTAAACCATTAAAATGATTTTAATTAAAATTTAATAAAAACCTAGTAAGAGACCACTGGATATTTGATGCACCATTCCCATTTATGTAGTATTCCATTGGATACCCACATAGGGGTCACTATTTGGTTGATGGACAACTTGGATCACTCCCCATTGTCCCTAAGATACCATGAACATCGAATTAGGCCAATAAGTACCTGATTTTTCTATCAGTTTTTGATAGTTTTACATGCAATCGTGTTTTCTCTAATTTGGACCCCATAATAGTATATGGGGGTCCTTAAAAACTCCACACTATATAGATTCCCACCCTTGACATGCATCATTGAATGTTTTCGATAAAAATCTCCAGCCATCACACTCACATGTACACCTCTCACTCCCATGTACCATCATAGATACATCAGTGATATTACCACAAAAATACTATGGGTACCATTTTACATCAAAGGATATTATTTCTCTAGTATATAATGTATACTATTTACTCCTTAAATGATACATGTGCCTCCATATTAACACCATCGATATTGATCAGATATGATAGATCCAGATGATATTTTTAAATATAAGATATATAGAATACATTGTGAATCACACTATATCTTTTATAAATATTTAGTATAAAATATAAAAACCTCTCTTTAATCTAAAATGTATGGATAAATCATGGATCTAGCTTCCCCAAACTTCATAACCTTCCGTATCCCAACTGTGGCAATTCCCTAAACAATGTTATGTAACCTACCTCAAACTATAAGGGTTAGAATTATTGATCTTAATATTATCACTACATTACTTGAGTGGTTTCCAATGGATTATGAATGAATTAAATATGGTCTAAGTTCTATCTAATGAGACTCAATCAAATAGTTGAAGACTCTTGTTCCTTCATCCTGAAAAAAAGGAGAATAGTACAATATACTATATAGGGCCTCAAAGGGTTCCATATATGTAGATAATTGATAAATATTATTATAATAAAACTCCACTAATGTTGGATGAATCTCCCATGATCAACCAAAATCATAGATACAATCAAAAATCATATCCTCCAACACTCAATTAGTATGTTCAGACTCCCCGTCAGTCTAATGGGATGCACCATGCTCAGTTTATCTAAGTTACCAATGTCCACTATAGGGCCTACCAAAACTGATATGTTGATTAACTATTAGAATATAACACAATATATATTTTCAATCAATTTAATCATACTATATCCTACACATTCTATCGTTATAGATCAATAATAGGCTAGGTCTCTTTGATTGGTAGGAAACGTGCTCTCTAGGTCAACCAATCAATGATAATTCATACTATATCACTTCATCAAGGTGAACTAAGAATCCCCATATTGAAATCCATAATTAACACTTAATATTTTCATATTGGAATTTTGGTGGATGAAGAATAAAAATGGGTATCTAATTCTCAAACTTCACCTATTGATGGGTGAGGCATCATGATATAAACCCTTCTACGTGCCTCTTTATTTCATACCACCAATACTCTCTATAGATTTCATGATGAAATTTTCTTAAAACTAGGTAAACTTGTCTTCTTTGGGAATGTGAATCCTACATTATATCATTATGAATTCTCATGAGATCTAAAAAAACATGAATATATAGAACTCCATACTTATCTTGAGCCAAATTTGGAGGATGATACCCATAATATATGTTATCCCACATTACCCACCAACCTATATTTAGCATCCAAATATATTTCACTCTATAAGGAAGTGAACATGTGATTCTAATAGTTATGATTATAGACCTATCTTGATACTCTTAGACATAAAGATGTTACTCAATGAAGAGAAACATTAGTTTCCACTTATTATTGGCCTCTCAAACCACCTAGGTTTGAGCCTTTATACATAGGTTATTTGTGATAACATTCCATTTCACAAGGGTTTACATTTTCTCAAAGTCAAATGACTATAAGTAGTTGATCCACCTTCTCTTCTAAAGGTTCAGGTAACACTATGAAAATATGAACTTTAAGATCTTTTTTTTCAATATAAACCATCAATTTATCACCATATATGTAAGATTGAGACCTTTTTATGAGATGTATCGTGATTTCTTTCATGTATTATTTTTCATTTTTTGATTATATTTTTTTTGGGTTGTATCTTGGGTTCGTTTGGGTGAAAATTTGAGAAAATTAGAAGGGTGAAGCGTAGTGTACAATTGGTGCACAGTTTGTTGAAACCATGAACAATGGCCGAGAAAACCATAAAAACCCTCATAGAGAGGGATTTCATGGATGGAACATGGTTTTTCAAAAAAAAATCCCTCTTAAGAGAAACCATGACCCCCTTGAATAGGTGCATGGTTAAGGCACTTGAAAAATTGTGAGCCCTTATCCAAGAAACCATGCATGAGTTTTTAATTAACCTAAAAATTTGTTTTAAAATTACAGAACCCCTAGTATTAACCCTTAATTAGACTATCCTATATCATTTTTTGGGTCTCACAAATGGATTACAAGCCCTTATGACCTCTATTATTCATGATTCAAATCCCAGATTGAAGATCTCCACCCCCCTGATTATGTGTTTTCTTCTCGTTTAGATCTCTCTTTCTCTATCCTGCTCCTCTTCCTAAATAAAATAAAGTTATTTATCTATTTTTGGTTATAGATCTAGATCTAGGTTTGTTATATCGTATTTTTTTTATCTTGGATCTAGTTTCCAAATCTATATCATGTTATTCATAGTGGGTTTGACCTACCAGTTTAAAATTGGAGATTTTTCGTTAGGTGATCTCTCATTAACAAATAAAGGTAGGTGGTCTAAATTAAAACCTCGTAGTCTTAATTTAAATAAATTTATTTAACTTTAAGAATTTAAATTTCTGTGATTGGTTAATTGCATCGATAATTGAATTGATTTTTTTTAATTTCTATGGGTTAACGATTTAGGTTAATTGAGGAAATTGAATGGTGGAATTGAATTAATTAATTAATAACTAAATTAATGGGATATTGGGATTATGAAATTTATTTAATTAATTATTTTTTTAATTAATTAATAGATGTTTATATTGTGAAATTAATTTGTTTAATTAATTATATAATTAATTAATAGATTTTAATATTTTGAAATTGATTGGGTTAATTTATTATTGAATTAATTAATGAGGTGTCGAGATTGTGGATTTATTAGAATAATTAATTTTTGAATTAATTATTGGGTTATTGATATTTTTTAATTATATTAATTAATTGTTGAATTAATTAATGGTAATTATTGTGATTATGAAATTTATTGAATTAGATTCATTAATTGTTGGATTAATTAATTTATGCTTGATTGTGAAATGTGATAAGAATGTTAATGTTTATTAACCTTGATTAATGTGATATATGTGTGATTGTGATATTTATGTGTGAGACATGGTTTGTTTCTTCTAAAGACCATATTGATAAATTGATTGATAACTAGAATCCTCTAAGTGGTTTCTCTCCCTTGATGCTCTACACTAGGGTTTCCTCAGTGGTGCCTTAGTGGGGGGAGCCTAGCACACCGCTTCCCTGGGTTCATCTCCCCCCTTTACTCCATCCTTTTGGTCTCTTTTTTATCTCAGCTATTTATTCCTACAAATGTTTCTCATATTTTTTTATTTTATGTGTTGTATTCCTATGGTGGTGGATTTGTCAGTGGGGTGGGCGGCTCAGTCGTGGAAGCACTTCTCTACTGAGGCCCTGTCTGATTCTCACTACTTTGGCTTCTAGTTCCTCATTTTCTCTCTTATTTGGTCAGTAGTGGTGGTTTCATGGAGACTTTGGGATGTATAGTTTGATCAATCATCATTGTTCTGGAAAGTACCCTTCATTGGCTTCAATTTGTGATGCATTTTTCCTTGTTTGATTTTTATTGTTTGTTGAATCTTAGGTTTGAGTATCAAGATTATTGGTTTGGTTTGGATTCTTGACATGTTCTTGGCTCAATGTTTAGGTCTCAGCTACTTCCAATCTTCCATGGCCTAATCATTCCACCACTCCTCTCCTAGTCAGTCTGGAGGGGTGGTTTACAGGAAGATATAAGATGTGTTCTTGAGTAGTCATCAGGATTCAAGATGTATCACCCATGTTGGATCTCTCCCTTTCTTATTTTGTTATGAATTTTTCCTCTAGTGGTGATCAAGTGATTATGTTGATGATGGTTTCTCAGGCAATGTTTTTTTGGATGTTATGTATGTTCCTTTAGTAATGGGATGCCATCTTTGTCTACAATGGTGATAGAAGATGATGTTCAGTGAGATTGAAGGTGTTCTGTGATGGTTGTTTGAATCGGAGGTGGGATGTTCTTTGGTGGGTACTCTCTAGAGGATGTTGCATGATAAAATTGAGGTGGCTCATGACTTGAGATCTGACCCAATGTACGTGATTGAGGTGTTCATGGATCGAGGTAATTATTATGGTACTAGTTTAATTTTGAATTTTGAATCAGTACATTTGTGTTTGTCTTGGTTACCACCCAACCAAAAAGATATTTTTTGAAAATCAAATAAAAAGATAAAATTTAGTCTTAAATTGATTGATAAACATATAGGGGACATGGTATACTGCTTCTAAAGACCATATTTATAAACTAATTGATTAATGTGTTTGGGATATGGTCTTATTCTTCAAAAGTCCATAGTGATAAATTGTCTAATAAATGAGTGTGGGACACAAACTGCAGCTTCAAAATCCCATCAGGTTTTAGGCATGGAGACCTAGACCCAAACTATTGGTATTTGACCATGGTTCCAATTTTCCATATTATAAATTTAAATGAAATGGATAATGAAATCCATTTTTTATAATGAATTTTGAGTTGAATATGTTATATGGTTCAGACTCTGGAATGGTCCAAAGTAGGTAATAATACATCGGTTTTCCTCAGGAACCTGGGGGTTATTTTGATAATAAATAACATTTGAATAAATGTAAAAGATTTTCTTTATTGATTTTATTTATTCTTTAAACAACTACATGCACTATTTTAATAGGATATTATTTTAGATGCCATTGGTGGTGGCCTACTAAGTTATTCTCACACCCTTATCGGGCTGCTTAATTAGTACCTAAATAGATTTCATGGTTGTAGGAAAAGTTAAGGTAAAAGGTATTGTGTTTCATAGTGGAGTCGGGATGGAGCATAGATGAGGGAACCAGATGTGGTTCATAACCATGTGATAGTTCTCATTGCCTTTAATTATTTTGAGTTTTTCATATTGAAACTTGATATTGGAATGAAATATCTATTTTTTAGTTTGGGATATTGTGTTTTTTGTTTTGTCCATCATGTGATATTGGTTTTATTATATTTATGGTTATATCAGTTGGTTATTCTTATTTATTTATGATACCATTCTACATTGATAAAGAGGGTATAGTATCCACATGATTTATATTAGACCCTCTCTATAAGTTGGTAGCCTCTGGAGTATGGGTAGGTGCATATGAGGTCACATAGAAAACTGAATTAGGGAACCAGTGTGTGGCACCTGGGTCGGGATGTTACAAAATAGTATCAGAGGATGTTTCTTTTCTTTTATTTTTGTCTTAATCATTGGAAAAGTTATACAAGATAAAAGTATGAGTCGATAATTGGTTAAGATCTCATGAATGGGAGTATTTAACCCATGTACGGAGGAAAAATACAAGTACCAAGTGTGGGATTATTTTTATTAATGTGTGTTGTTACAGTTGATGTTATTTCACATCGAGTGATGCAATTTTTTTGTGATGTCATTGTTGTTTCTGTGAATTTTTTTAATATTTGGCTTATGACTTGGAATTTCATGATATTTTAGTATGCATGCATTATTCTAGGAACTTAGGATTATTTTGTGACATGCATCATGTTAGGCACACATAGAAAAATGGGTTTTGGGTAAGTTGCTGAAAATTGAATTGTTTTTCTTTGCTTGTGAAAGTGAACTTAAAATGGTGTATGATATGAAATTGAGAATTTTAAATGATGAAAATTTGTATACATGGGTTTCTAATGAGAAATTTTAATATGAGAATGAGTTTACCCTTTTTTAACCATGACCAAGACGTAGAATGGTTAAGGGTAGTGATAATGCCTTAGTGTTCACTACTGGAAATTAAGCCTTTACCAATGGTTTCAAACCATTGGTAAAGGTTTCCAAACAATTGGTATATAGTATACCAATGGTTTGGAAAAAATTTGGCAAGTATGGCATGGCATTATCCAATTACCAATGGTTTTTGTATAAACGTTGGGAAAGGCAGTGTAATTAGAGTATTGTCAACGGTTATACAAACTATTGGAAATACTGGTAGTGTGATCCTATTTTACCAATGGTTTAAATAACCATTGGTATATAGGAGTATTTCCATGTTTTATCAACGGTTTACTAAAACCGTTGGTAAAAATATCTATATCACTGTACCAACAGTTTTAGAAAACTGTTGGTATAGTGTATTACTAGAATTTCACAGCCCAGCCACCTAAAATCTCCTCCCCTACACACTCAACTACACACCTAAATACACTCTTAACAGCAACAAAAACACCTTCTATAGCACACAAAATCACATAAAAACAAAATACTATTATAACCATGGAATGTACAAAAATTATAATCATGTATATGAACCCAATTACCCGATGCAATACAGAATTCATAATTGAATTCTCAATTGAATACATGCAGAATGAATTATGTAATGAATTATGAATTATGAATCAATAACACATAAAAAATTAATTATGTTGCATACAAAATTCTGAATTATATATAACACATATATAATATGACATACAAGGGTTTGGGGGTGTCCCGGGAGGTGGGGGTGTCCAGGGGTGAGGGGCTGTCCACGGGGGTGGGGGTGTCTATGGGGTGAGTTATACAGAATTAAGAATACATACAAAATTTCATTTTATATAACACATAAACTATTGAATTCATAAATTAGAAGCTAATAACCCCAAAATAAAGTATCAAGAGAATCTGAATACGTATTGTTGGGTTTCTGTATACCAGTTGTTTTTACATAAAATGATGTCCATTTTAAACAAAATACATACACTTAGAGTGATACCGGCCACACCGTGCCTATGATTGAGGTAGGGTTGAATCATATACATCATAGATGACTCATGGATTGTTTTCATAAAGTATCAATAGAATATGAATGTGTTTGGTCGGTTTTCTGTATGTCAGTTGTTGTTTTAACTTGAAATGTTTTCCATTTCAAATAAAGGTGAGACACTTTGAGTGGTTCCAGCCACACCGCACCTCGGATTGAGGCAGGGTTGACTCGTACATGTCACATACAACCCATGGATCATTGTTCTAAAGTATCAAAATAATACTAATACAGTTTGTGGGTTTTCTGTATGCCAATTGTTGTTTTCACTTAAAATCATGTCCATTTCAAATAAAAGTGAGACAGTTTGAGTGGTTTCGGCCACACTGGACCTCGTATTGAGACGGGTTTAACTCTTACACATCACATATGACCCATGGATCGATTTACTAAAGTTTCAATAGAATCAGAATGTGTTTGGTCAGTTCTCCATATGTCAGTTGTTGTTTTCACTTAAAATGGTGTCCATTTTAAACAAAAGAGAGACACTTTGAGTGTTTCTAGCCACACCGCGCCTCAGATTGAGGCGGCGTTGACTCTTACATGTGACATATGACCCATGTATCATTTTCCTAAATTTTTAACAGAATCCAAATGCATTTGGTCGGTTTTCTGTATGTCAATTGTTGTTTTCACTTAAAATGATGTTCATTTTAAACAAAAGAGAGACACTTTGAGTAGTGAAGGCCAAACAGTGTTTCAGATTGAGTCGGGGTTGACTTTTACATGTCACATATGACCCATGGATTATTGTTCTAAAGTTTCAATAGAATCTGAATGCGTTTGGTCGGTTTTCCGTAAGTCAGTTATTGTTTTCACTTAAAATGATGTCCATTTTAAACAAAAGAGAGAAACTTTGATTGGTGTCGGCCACACTGCACCTCAGATTGAGATGGGGTTGATTCATACACGTCAAAAACAACCCATGGATCATTTTCTTAAAGTACCAACACAATCTTAATGCGTTTTGCATGCATTTGACCATTAAAAGCGTGTTTTGGCCATTTACGACACATGGAGTGCTTTTTCGGCCACCGCGGTCACACAACACCTCAAATTGACATGTCGTCAGGACGACCCTTTCAAAATTCATCCACCCTTTGTTGTCATTCAATTTCATGGCATTTCATGGTCGTTCGGCTCGTATCGACCACCCCACGCACGTTTTTCAAGCGCGCCAAACACCTAAAAACACATATTCAGCTGTGCCATGGAAACCATGCGTCTGAATGACATTTCGTCTCCTCGTACACCTCATGAATAATAATTAGGGTGTTTTCAAGTCGTTCTGATGTTGTTTGGCATGCATTTGACCGTTAAACTCATGTTTTGTCCATTTACGACACGCGGAGTGCGTTTTCAGCCACCACGGTCACACGACACCTCTGATTGACGTGTCGTCTCACCTACCATTTCACAATTCACCCAACCTTTGTTGTCGTCCGATTTCATGGCATTCTAAGATTGTTCGTCTGGTATTGACCACCCCACGCACGTTTTTCAAGCATGCCAAACACCTAAAAAACACATATTCAGTCGTTTCGTGCAAAACGTGCGTCCGAATGATATGTCGTCTCCCCATACACCTCAAGAATAATAATTAGGGTGTTTTCTTGTGATTTCAAGTCATTATGATGTCGTTCGGAATGCATTTGACCGTTAAATGCGTGTTTTGGCCATTTACGACACACAGAGTGCGTTTTCGGCCACCGCGGTCACACAACACCTATGATTGACGTACCGTCTAGCTAACCATTTTACAATTCACCCACTCTTTGTTTTCGTCTGATTTCATGGTATTCCGAGGTCGTTCGGCCAATTTCGACCGCCCCACACACGTTTTTCAAGCATGCCAAACACCTAAAAAAACATATTCAGTCGTGTCGCGTAAAATACATGTCTAAATGATGTATTGTCTCCTCGTACACCTCACAAATAATAATTAGAGTGTTTTCGTGTGATTTCAAGTCATTTCGATGTCGTTCGGCATTAATTTGACCTTTAAACGCATGTTTTGGCCATTTACGACACACGGACTGCATTTTCGGACACCGCGGTCACACGACACCTCTGATTGATGTGTCTTCTGGCTGACCATTTCTCAATTCACCAACCCTTTGTTGTCGTCCGATTTCATGGCATTCCGAGGTTGTTCGGCCGGTATCGACCACCCCACGCACGTTTTTCAAGTGCGCCAAAAACCTAAAAAACAAATATTCAGTCGTGCCGCACAAATCGCGCTTCCGAATGACGTTTTGTCTCCTCTTACACCTCATGAAAAATAATTAGGGTGTTTTTTTGTGATTTCAAGTCATTCTGATGTCGTTTGGCATGCATTTGACCGTTAAGCGCATGTTTTGGCCATCTACGACACATGGAGTACGTTTTCAGCCACCGCGGTCACACGACACCTCTGATTGATGTTCTGTCTTTCTGAACATTTCACAATTCATGCACCCTTTGTTGTTGTCTGATTTCATGTCATTCTGAGGTCGTTCGGTCGGTATCGACCACCCAATGCACGTTTTTCAAGCGTGCCAAACACCTAACAACACATATTCAGTCGTGTTGTGCAAACCGCACGTCCAAATGATGTTTTGTCTCCTTGTACACCTCACGAATAATAATTAGGGTTTTTTCGTGTGATTGAAAGTCATTCTGATGCCGTTCGGCATGCATTTGACATTAAATGCATGTTTTGTCCATTTACGACACACAGAGTGCGTTTTCGGCCACCGCGGTCACACAACACCTCCGATTGACGTGTCGTTTAGCCAACCATTTCACAATTCACCCACTCTTTGTTGTCGTTTGATGTCATTGTATTCTGAGGTCATTCGGCCGGTTTCGACCACCCCACGCACATTTTTCAAGCACGCCAAACACCTAAAAGCACATATTCAGTCGTGTCGCACAAACCGTGCGTCCGAATGATTTTTTGTCTCCTCTTGAACCTCAAGAATAATAATTAGGGTTTTTTCGTGTGATTTCAAGTCATTCTCCAGGCATTTGACCTTTAAACGCATGTTTTGTCCATTTACAACACGTAGAGTGCATTTTCGGCCACCGCGGTCACATGACACCTCCTATTGACATACCATCTGGCCAACCATTTCACAATTCACCAAAACTTGGTTTTCATCCTATTTCATGGCATTTCGAGGTCGTTCGGCTAGTTTCGACCACCACATGGACGCTTTTCAAGTGCGATAAACACTTAAAAAACACATATTCAGTCATGCCGCGTAAACCACGCATCTTAATGATGTTTTGTCTCCTTGTACACATCATGAATAATAATTACGGTTTTTTGGTGTAATTTCAAGTCATTATGATGTTTTTTAGCATGCATTTGACTGTTAGACATGTGTTTTGTCCATTTACAACACGCGAAGTGCATTTTTGGCCAGCACGGTCACACAACACCTCCGATTGATGTGTCATCTATCCGACCATTTCAGAATTCACCCACCCTTTGTTGTCATCCGATTTCATGGAATTATGAGGTCATTCGGCCGGTTTCGACCACCCCACGCACGCTTTGCAAGCACGCTAAACACCTAAAAAACACATATTCAGTCAGGTCATGCAAACCGCACATCGAAATGACATGTAATCTCCTCGTACACCTAATGAATAATAATTAGGGTTTTTTGTGTGATTAAAAATCATTCTTATGACTTTCAGTATTCATTTGACCATTAAACGCATGTTTTGGTCATTTACAACATGTTGAGTGCATTTTCGGCCAGTGTGGTCACCCGACACCTCCAATTGACGTGTCGTATGGCCGACCATTTTACAATTCACCCACCCTTTGTTTTCATCCGATTTCATGCCATTCTGAGGTCTTTTGTCCGGTTTCGACCACCCCATGCATGCTTTTCAAGCACGCCAAACACCTAAAAAACACATATTCAGTCAGGCCGTGCAAACCGCTCATCTGAATGACATGTTGTCTCCTTATAAACCTCACTAATAATAATTAGATCATTTTCCTAAAGTATCTACACAATCCAAATGTCTTTGGTTGGTTTTCCATATATAAGATGTTGTTTTCACTTAAAATGTGGTCCATTTCAAAGAAAAGTGAGACACTTTGAGTGGTTCTGGCCACACCGTGCCTCAGATTGAGGTGGGGTTGACTCGTACAAATCAAAAATGACTCATGGATCATTTTACTAAAGTTTCAATAGAATATGAATGTTTTTGGTCGGTTTTAAGTATGCCAGTTTTTGTATTCACTTTAAATCTTGTCCATTTCAAATAAAAGTGAGACAGTTTGAGTGGTGTTGGCCCCACCGGCCCTCGGATTGAGGCGGGGTTGACTTGTACATGTCTCATATTACCCATGGATCGTTTTCCTAAAGTTTCAACAGAATCCAAATGCCTTTGGTCATTTTTCCATATGTCAGTTGTTGTATTCACTTAAAATGATGTCCTTTTGAAACAAAAGAGAGACTTTGAGTGCTTCTGGCCACACCGCGCCTCGGGTTTAGGTGATGTTGACTCGTACATGTCAAAATGACCCATGGATCATTTTTTTTGAAGTATCAATGCAATCCGAATGTGTTTCTTCAGTTTTTCATATGCTAGTTGTTGTTTTCACTTAAAATGTTGTCCATTTCAAATAAAATTGAGACACTTTGAGTGGTGTCGGAAACACCGCACCTCGGATTGAGGTGGGGTTGAGTCGTACACATCAAAAATGACCCATGGATCATTTTCCTAAAGTATCAACATAATATGAATGTGTTTGGTTGATTTTCTATATTCCAGTTGTTTTTACTTAAAAGAGTATCCATTTTAAACAAAAGAAAGACACTTTGAGTGGTAGCAGCTACACTGTGCCTCAGATTGAGGCAGTTGGGGGCTGTCTAGGGGGGTTGTCTGGGGTCCAGGGTGGAGGGTGGGGGCTGTCCGAGGTCCAGGAAGGAGGGTGGGTAATGTATCTAAAACTATATCTAGGTATAATACATCGAATTCTGACAGGACTGCGAACCGCCGCGAGGTGTCGTCCCGGAGCAGAGCCAAATCACGGAATTATTGTGGCGTGATAGCAGCGTGACCATGGAGTGACTGTGGCGTGACCACAGTGTGACCATGGTGTGACCGCGGCATGACCGTGGTGTGTTGGCCCGGTCCAGCGATATCCACAGGGCAGCATCTTCTGGCCAGGATTCCAAATAATTCATATGTAGTTGTCCTTCACATTATAGAAACTGGTCTTATATTATAAAAAATAGACTCTTGATTCAAAATTGTGGTATGATAAAGATATATATTTTATATTTGTTGTTTTTAAAAGTGGTACTGGGTATTTGAAACTACTTATTGAGAGTCAAATTATCACACCCTAAACTATCACTGTGAGTTTTCGCAGACAGCGCACCTCCATTGGAGGGGTTTTATTATAAAAACATGACTTTATTTATCAAATGAAACAATTATATTAATGAAAACTTATTAAATATATTCAATTAAATATAATTAATAAGAATTAATAAAGAAACTAAATTCAATTTAAATAATTCTTAAATTAAAGGGGCTTCCATATTTGGTCAAAAATAAAGAGGTATACTGAATTCAAAAATATACATACCAGAGTGAAAAACCATGTAAAAAAATAAAGAGTTATACAGAATTTAAAAATGTAATGGATCAATCTTCCCCTGATCATAATCACCATCACCACTCTCATCATCAGCCTCATCCTCGCCACCATCTCTGTCCTCTTCGTCATCCTCATCATCATCCTCATCCTCGCCCTCGGCCCCATCCTCACCCTTGGCCCCATCCTCACCCTCGGCCCCATCCTCACCCTCATCCTCATCCCCATCCTCACCCTCATCCTCTTCAGCATCCTCATCATCACCAGGAACATCATCATCTCAACCACCACTAGAATTGCCACATGGTGCATTGGATAATTCACCCATCGACAACATATATGTCTGACAAGCCATGCTGGCATCTGGTGGAAGTGATGAAGATAAAGCTTTGACCAGTTTCATAAATTCATTCTCCCTTGTTTGAACCCATTCTTCCAACTTTGTGACCCTTTTATCAGACTTTCTTTCATGCTCTTTGACCTGTTATAACTCGGTGGTACTAGAAGGATACCTGGAGAGGACCAATACCTCGTTGGGACTATATTCTTACCAGGTCGGCACCGTACTCGACCAGAGTGCTCATCTCCCAATACCTGATATAAATGTTCATGTGGCCCAAAATTATCAGGATCCTAGGCATCAAGGGCCTATAAATTAGCCTGTTAAAAATATTAATAGATTATTAAATTTCAAAATAGATGTTAAACTTTGAAATAAAAAAATTAAAACTTACAATCTTTTCTTGTGTCGGTTCATTAACCATAGTTCCATCTTTTTTCCTTTTACTCGAGCAAAACAATTTTTCTCAAGGGATACATCATTTAATATTCAATTTGTGCTTATTTAATTAAATTGAAACAATATAAAGTGCAAGTATAATCATATATTAAATATTCAATAAATCGTATAATTTAAGTAGGAAATAATAAAAAGGGAAAGTCCTAAAGAATAATTATAAACAACTATATCGTACCAGCTACCTCTCATGATCTGACATAGTTGTACTCCCCAAATTATGGAGCTATTGCTTTGAATCAATGTTTTTTTTGTTTTTTTTTCAGAATATTCCTAAATAATGTTTAATAATAAATAAGATAATATTAATGAAAAATATGAAAAATGTCATGTAAATACCTCAAATGGGATTAATACCTTAACTTCGGTAGTCGCCCAATGGGTAATCATTTAGAGATATTTCTCTATTGGGTAATCATCCACGATAGGTAATGCCTCCAACTCTGTGCCCACTCTATCACACCAGCCAACATACAACTCATGCTTATAAGCTCTCTAAAGCTCTCCTAGCTTCGTTAAACGTGTTGGTTGTGCACCTTCGCCATCAGGGAAGTTAAACCGAAGTTGACACCCAATAGATTAATTCATATAAATACAAAAAAAATACATTAAATCCAATAGATTTTTTACCTATATTTGTGCCGACACATTATCATTGACTTCTTGTGGTAGATTTCTCCAAGAGAGAGGGCTGATCGGAATGATGTCGGAGTATTTGGCTAGCATCACCAAAAAACACCGACATTCCTGCCCAAATTTATCAATCATATGTCTATCATCATTGTATTCACCCATCAACTATGTCTGGTGGTTCCATACCGCACGCAAGTGAGTACACCCCCTCCCTCGCCTCCTATCTGTAGATGAATCTGTTATTAATGAAAAAAATATTGGTACAAGTTATAATAAAAATAAATTTTGGTATAAAAATTTGTCAGATTTATATAAATATACCTGTGGTAGTCGGATCAATGGGCATCACTGGATGTGCAGAAGTTAAAGGAATATCCTATACAGGTGGAGTATCCCTCATTGTAGGCTCCTCAACCACATACTATGTCGGAGTAGGAGTTGAAGATGGTGGAATATAATAACTCATAGATAATGAACCAGAAGCAAAAGATGGTGGAATAGACGTCTAGCCAACTGTTAGTGTAAACATCAGAGACCTAAATATCCCATGTGTCCCTAAAGACACACCAGGTTCAAAATGAGGTGTAGAATATATGTCTGTGGTAGGGGCATAGTCTAATCGGGTACGGCCAGTGGATCGTCTAACTCTCGCACCACGAGCCCTCATACCACCGGCCTTAGTACCAGGACCACCAGATGATCGTTTAACTCTAACACCACCACAACCCCCCCCCCCCCTCCTACCAACAGCCTCTGTAATGGGAGAAATATTAGGATCCTCATCGGATATCTCTCGTCTAGGTGTGGATCCTAAAAAAAGTTTAACACAAAAGTAAACACATGATATTATAAGTTATTGAAATATATATATATATTTGAAATAAAATACTCACAATAGGGATGAGTGGAATAATTCCCATATTTGTCATGCGACGATTATTTTCCGTCATCTTTTTCTGTCGCCTCTCTTCAATGGGTGTCATTTCCAATAGTTAAAACAAATATGGAAGTAATTAGAAACAGATAACTAATGTGTAACCCAAAAAACAAAATATAGAAAAACCATTCTGATAAAAAAACATAAAGAAATATAAGATTTATTAGGGATAGGCCATGTATATTTACATGGCTATCCAAGTCATGTACTGTGTACATTCCCATGTACATTCCCAAGACACAAGATTATCATAGACACCATGTCAACCGTTATACACACCATGTGAACCCTTATACCATATTGTCATTATTACAATAATTAATAACAACTTATTAAACAACATCACTTGTAAAATATAATCAAATTGAACATAAATCAATAATAATATTGGATATATCAAGTAAAATTATGTCATACTATATTACATCCTAAATGACCACCCACAACCATGATTAATGACCACAAAGTTCTCCTTTCAGCCAAATAAAAATTGAAAACAACATCACTTTTCAAAGATAATCAAATTGAACATAAATCAATAAAAATATTGGATATATCAAGTAAAATGAATTCATACTATATTACGTCCTAAATGACCACCCAAAACCATAATTAATGACCACAAAGATCCCCTTTCAGCCAAATCAAAAGTGAAAACAAAAACACATAATTGTAGAACAACAAACTCAAGTAATCACTTATAGATTTGATGTGTAGAATAAAAAAATTCCTTGATTGAAGATGGATCAATATGTGGAATAAGTTTGGTAGGAGGAATATTGGATTTAGGGCTTGCCGAGTGGAACTGCAATTGAGTGGAGGGGGAATGGATGCCCGACTATATTTAGGGTAATTGTTTCCCAACATTTTTTGAAAACCGTTGTGAAATGTATGTCTTTACCAACGGTTTAAGTAAACTATTGGTAAAAAAGTTATATCAAAGGACTTTCCCAACGATTTTGCAAAACAGTTGGTAAAAGCTTGTATAAAATCATTTATACCAACGGTTTACATAAATTGTTGGTATACATAGACATTCCCAACGGTTTACATAAACTGTTGGGATATAGGTGTTGGTAAAATTACAATTTCCAGTAGTGGTTGTCCATATGGTGGAAAAAGGAGGAATGACTTGTTATGGCCTTGTGTGAATACCTATAGTTAAATGTGTTAATTTGTGTTATGTGTCTTGAGATAGGTGTTTGTAATTGTAGAGATATTCCTCCATGATGATTCCTATTGAGAGGACTACAAGAGGAAATGGATGGAGATGCTCCACTATTAGTGAAACCTAAGGCACCAATATTTCTAGGTGAGGAAGTTAGAGAGAAGTTCTGAGATAACTTTGCTTGGTTTATGCAATTCATGAAAAGAGTCATAGGATGGGTTGTAAAAATCTTGTCTGATATGATGAGGGTGTTCCAGTTGTAGTACCCTATGAAATTTACTAGAGAGGTTAGACCTGAGGTAGATGAGTTCTGGATTTAGTATATTTGTTCCATACTGGACCACTTGGAGACTCCGGGTGAGAATAGAGTCAAATTAACTGCTTACATATTACATGGTCAAGTGAAGCGATGGTGTGACATCTAGACTCTGAATTAACAGCTATAGAATATGGAGTGGGAGGACTTTAAGGAGAATTTATTGAAGTACTTTATCCTGAGATGCTCAAGGATACAACATCCAAGTTCATGCGGTTGAATCAAGGAGTGTTTTTATGATGGACTATGATGAACAATTTAAATATTTGTAGTGTTTTCCTCTAGAATTGGAGAGGGATGAGGATACGTCAGAAAAACAGTTTCAGGATGGGATTAAATGTGAGATTAAGTCCCTAGTGAATATCTTCAGGATGAAGAAGTTTTTATAAGTGTTGAATTAGGATCTCATATCTGAGGGGATCCTAAAGGAGGATTATAGTGGGGGACATGTGGTTTATACTAGATAGTCTATAGGTATGAATTTTTAGAGTAGTAATAATTTCAAGGATAATGTTAGCCAGGGTGATAGTAAGAAGAGTAGCCAGGGGAAGGGATAGTTACATAGGACATTGATCATGTGATCTGTCACCATTATGGTGGGTTGAGACACTTCTAGAGATAATACCCCTGACCACCGGTAGAGTGTTGAGGTTATGGTAGGATGGGACATCTTCAAAGTTTCTGTAGAAACCCGTAATAGATGGGTAGAGATGGAGAATCAAGATAGAGCCGAAGTGTAGGAAGGTGATCTTCTACACCTCATCAGTCTAGCAGTTGGAGTTTTACTGGCTATGGTGGTAGAGGCGGTGGACATGGATCTTTTGGTAAATAGAACCCGTATCAGCAGAGTGGTGTAACTTAAGGTACTTAGAATTCATCATAGGGTACAGGGGAAGTACAGTTACATGTCATTCAACTTACTCTTGTGGATAGTGAGGATTGACTATCAATAGTAAGAGGTACTATTCTTTCATATTCTACACTTTCTAGTGCCTTATTTGATAATGGTTCCACTAATTCCTTTATTTATATAGAACTTTTGAATGGTTTGATCATGGAGGTTGAGTTCATGAGTGGGGTTTTGATTATAGATACACATTTGGGAGTACAGTAGAGATACATCTTATTGTGCGAAGGGTGTTATCTAAAGGTTGGGGAGTATCATTTTCTGTGGGATATTTATATTCTGGAAATGTTAGGGTTTGACCTAATTTTGGGTATGTACTGGTTAGTCACATATTGATCCCATATATATTTTTACCATAGGAGAGTGAATTTTACATCTCTTAAGTGTGAAAACTATATTCATTGAGGAGAGTGGGATATCCAGACAGTACAATCAGGGTCATTTTATCAGTAACCGGGGGAGATCACCACCCAGGTTTCTAGTCTATTACTAGATGACTATAGTGTAAAGTAGGATGTATTTCCACCCATAGTGGATATTTTCTAGGATGATTTTCCTAAGGACTTCTTAGGTCTTCTACCAGAGAGAGATATGGAATTTATGATTGATCTCATGTAGGGTGATGAGCCAGTATTTATTCCACCATACAGAATGGAACCAACAAATCTTCAAGAGTTAAAGACTCAACTGGAAGAGTTAATGGATAAGGAGTTTATCCATATGAGTACGTCTCCTTGGGGTTTTCTAGTTTTGTTTACAAATAAGGATAACATGACTCTACTCTTGTGTGTTGATTATAGGAAACTAAATTGGATGACTATAAAGAACTGGTATCCTCTTCTGCATATTAATGATATTTCCAACTAGCTGAGGGGATCTTGTTTCTTCTCAAAGATTGAACTAGGATTGGGGTATCATCAGTTGAGGGGTTGACCATTTGATATAAAGAGGGATACTTTCAAGAGTACATATAGACTTTATGAGTTATTCGTAATGTTGTTTGGGTAAACGATTACTTTTACTCTATTTATGGCCTTTATGAACAAAATATTCCATCTATACATGGATTAGTTTGTGATAGTGTTTTTGGATGACATATTGGTGTACTCCAAGACTTGCGACGATCATTCCCAACATCCTTACACCATTCTTACTAAACTAAGAGAGAATCGACGATACACTAAGATATTTAAGTTTCATTTTTATATTGATTAGGTACACTTATTGGGTTACATAATCTTGAAGGAAGGTGTGTCAGTGGACCCAGAGAGATTTCAGTTAGTTGTTTCTTGGGAGAAGACCAATAATTTTTTCAATATCTATAGCTTTTGGGGGTTATCAATATATTTTCGGAGATTCATCTAGCACTTTTCATGATCCACAACACCACTTTTAGGCTTAAAAAGGGTATAAAGTTAGAATGGTTGAAAGCATGTGAGAATAACTTCTAGTATTTAAAGAAATGCTTGACAACGACACCAATCTTGATCTTACATAATCTAGGGGAGGATTATATATTGTTTTTTATGATTTTGGGAATGGTCTTGGAGCTATTTTGATACAGGGATATTGATTTGTAGCATATGGGCCTCATAAATTGAGGTCAAATGAATGAAACTACCCTACAGATGACCTATATTTGGAAGTTATGGTTTATTATTTGAGGTTATGGTTGAATTATCTATTAGGTGAGAAGTTTACTATGTGTACTAATCATAAGATCATAAAGTTCATCTTTTCCTAGTGGGTTTTGAATCTCTGGTCACAGAGGTGGGTTGAATATATGCAATCTTTTGACTTTGATCAATCATATACATCTTGAAAAAGAAATAGTGTGGTTGATGATTTAAGTAAGAAAACTCAGACTCAGGCAGTTCAGGAATCTAGTGTTGAGTGGAAGATGATGAATTTGATGGCTGAGATGCATAAAGCGATTTAGGAGAGTTAGTAGCATATGAAACTCATATCAGTTTTAGTGGATTCTATACTTTTGATATGGATCATAGATAGGCAGTATGAGGATCTAGAATGTTTTTAATTGAGGTAAATCCTTGAAGGTGGGGATACAACTTCATACTAGATCATAGATACAGATGATACCATATATGTTAGGAGTATTGTTGTTGTAACTATGAGTATGTAGGAAGAGATGATGTGGGAATTTCATGCCTCAAAGTGGGAGGTACATCCATGTGTGACCAAAATGTATTGTAACCTTTGATGAAAATTTTGGTGTCTAAACATGAAAAATGAGATAGCGGGGTTCGTTACATGATGCTACACCTTTCAACATGTGATGGTCGAGCATCATGGACATGGGGGTTTAATACAGTCATTTCCCAATCTATAATGGAAGTGGGATGAGGTTTTTGTGGAATTTTTGGTGGGTCTCAAAAGGGTTACTCGAAAAAATGGTTCTATTTGAGTGGTTGTGGATCGGTTGACTAGGGTATCACATTTATTGCCTATACGAGAGACTTTTTTAGTGAAGAAGTTGGGAGTTTTGTATATTCAGAAGATAGATGGTCTGCACGAGGTGTCATGGACTATTGTTTCAAACCATGACTCAAATTTTAATTTGTGTTTCTGGTTGTTATTGCATAAGGTTCTTGGTATACAGATTTTATTGAGTACGACATTCCAACCACAGATAGATGGGTAGTCGGAGCGTATGATACAATTTATAGAGGATATTCTTTAGGCATGTGTCCCAAATTTCGGTGTGTCTAGAAATAATCTCTTATCATTTGGGGAGTTTCCTTTAATAAAATTTATCAGAAAACTATTCAGATGGAACCTAATGAGGCTCTTTATGGTAATCCATGTAGATCTCCTTTATGTTGGATGGAGGCAGGTGAGTCGGAGCTGTTGGGACTGAGTCTCATACAGGAGAAGTCAGAGTAAGTTCAGTTGATTCAAAAACATATGGCCATAGATCAGAGTAGATAGAAGTCATATATTGATAGACGTCGATGAACCCTAGAGTTTATAGAGTGTGATCAGGTATTCCTTCATGTGTCACCTACATTGGGTCACCGTAGGATACGAAGACAAGTCAAGTCGATGCCCAGGTTTGTTGGACCATTTTAGGTTGGGTAGATAATCAGGCTAGTGGCATACCAATTATCTCTACCATAGAGATACATCATAATTCATGTTGTTTTTTATGTTTTTAAACTTCAATTGTATCACCATGACCCTTCTCATGTGATCGATTTGAATGATGTTGAGATAGATACTCATGAGTCCTTTTAGGGGCATCTGATACGTGTGTTAGATAGCACTAAGAAAGTGTTTTGAGGAAAGATCATGTCTATAGTTCAAGTATTGTGGAAACATGGGCATGTGTAGGAGGAAAATGGGATATATACGCAGATATGTGATCTCAGTGGCCCGATCCTTTTCACTCGGAATCTTAGAGATGTTTAGGAGTACAACTTGTGGAAGTACTATTATAAAGTGAGGAGATTATAAGATCTTGACCTTTTATGGATATTTCCCAATCTTAGTTTTAGTTATTATTTATCCTTGTTTTGATTATATTTTGTTTAGGTTTCATCTTAGGTGTGTTTGGGTTCAAATTTGAGAAAACTAGAAGGATAAAGGGTAGTTCATGGTTGGAGCATGTTTTTCCCAAACCATATGCCCTAGAACAACAAACTTTGAAACCCCTCATAGATAGGGATTGCAAGGCTGGTGCACAGTTTTTCAAACTGTGTGCCCTCTTAGGAGAAACCATTCCCCCCATAAGTGGTTCACGATTAAGGTGCATGGTCTGGAAAACCATGCGCCCCTGCCCAAGAAATCGTGCGTGGGTTTTTAATTAACCTGAAAATTTTTTTAAAATTCCAAAACCAACCATATTACCCCTAATAATCCCTAGATTGACCCTAAACATTATCTATAATTTTTTGGAGGCTCCCCGATAGATTCCAAACCCTTACGACCTCTGTTCTTTTTTATTTGAATCCTGGATTAAAGATCTGCAACACCTTGGGTATGTGTAATCTTCCTGTTTAGATATCTCTATCTATCTCTCCCTCCTGCTCCTCTTCCTAGATAAAAGAGGGATGTTTATCTACTGTTTTTTATAGATCTAGATCTAGGTTTTTTAGATATTGATTTGTTTGATCTTGGATCTAGGTTTCAGATCTAGATCATGATCTTCATAGTGGGTTTGACCTATCCATTTCAAATTGGGGATTTTCTGTTGGGTGATCGCTCATCAATGAATTGATGTAGGTGGTCTAAATTCCAATACCATAGTATTGATTTAATTACATGTATATAATTATAAGAATTTGAATTTACATGATTGGTAAATTTCATCGATAATTGAATTGATTCATTTTAATTGCCATGGGTTAACGATTTAGGTTAATTGGGTCAATTGAATGATGGAATTTAATTAATTAATTTTTGAATTAATTAATGGGATATTGGAATTGAAAAATTGATTTGGTTGATTAATTAATGAATTAATTAATAAATTTTGAAATTTTGAAATCGATTTGATTAATTAATTATTGAATTAATTAATAGATATTATGATTTTGGAATTTATTTGCTCAATTGATTATTGAATTAATTAATGTGATGTAGAGATTGTGGAATTTATTTCAATAATTAATTGTTGAATTAATTATTGAGTTATTGAGATTATTGAATTTTATTAATTAATTATTGAATTAATTAATGGGAATTGTTTTGATTATGTAATTGATTGAATTTGATTAATTAATTATCGAATTAATTAATTGATGCTTGATTGTGGAATGTGATAAATAGGGTTAATATTGATTAATCTTGATTAATGTGATGTATGTGATATATATTTGATTGTGATATTCATGTGTAGGACATGGTATGCTACTTTCAAAGCCCATATTGATAAATTGATTGATAAACATGTGTGGTATATGGTATACTACTTCCAAAGCCCGTAGTGATAAATTGATTGATTAACATGTGTAGGAAGTGGTATGCTTCTTCCAAATACCATAATGATAAATTGTTTGATAAATGAGTGTGGGACGCAAACTGCTACTTCAAAAACCCACGAGATCCTAAGCATGGTGACCTAGACCCAAAATATCAACATTGGACCTTATTTCCAATTTTATATATTATAAATTGAAATTAAATAGATAATGAAATCCCATTTTTTATAATGAATTGTGAATTGAATATGTGATACGGTTCAAACTCTAGCATGGACCAAAGTACGTAATGAGACTTCGTGTTTCCTCAGGAACCTGGGGTTTATGTGGTTAAATAAATATTAATTGAATAAATGTAAATTTTTTACTTTATTTATTTTATTTATTCTTCGTACAACTTCAAATACTATTTTGACTAGATATTGTTTTAGACATCATTGGTGGTGGCCTACTGTGTTGTGCCCACACCCTAATCAGGATTCCTGATCAGTACCCAAATAGATTTCATGTTTGTGGGACATGTTATGTGAAAAGGCCTTGTGTTAGATGGTAGATTCAAGATGAAGCATGGATGAGGAAACCAGACATGGTTTGGGACCTGCTTGAGATTTGTTAGTGTCTTTATTTATTTTGGGTTTTGAATATTGACACTTGACATGTATTGGCATGGAATATCTACTATTTAGTTTTAGATATTGTGTTTCTGGTATTATTCATCATGTGATATTGGTGTTATTGTTGTTATGGTTATATATGTTGGTTATTCTTATTTATTTCCACTATTGTGCTACTTTGATAAAGAGGGTATAGTCTCTCCATGATCAATATTACACCATTGCTACTAGTCGGCAGCCTCTGGCATATGGGGAGGTGCGCCTGAGGTCACATAGCAAACTGGCTCAGGGCATGAGTGTGTGGAACCTAGGTTAGGATGTTACACTATAGGTAGTGGAACTAACACTTAAGCTCATACACAAACACCATAAATTCCAAATAATGTATCTTGTAGTTATTCTCATGTAGTATTAGATTCCTTGACCCATAAGTGACCACTCGCCCATCATGTGTCAAGACTTATCTCAACCCAAAATCAGATGAATCCTAATTTAGTGCATGTTGTTAACCCAGATTATGTGAGGTCAGAATCATCATGGTCTTTAATCTACCCTTTAACTCTCAAAGTACTCGTTCATAATGACCAAACCACTCAAACATCCCCACATCAAGTTTGGGTCCATCATCAACACTGCTATTTAGGAGGTGTTTTGAATGAACCACCTATAATATCCTACCAAACCAAGGATGTTATGGATTTTAGATACATTTTTAGGAAAAATCATTAGAAACCACAACATAGAACTTACCAGGGTACACTAGTATGCCTATATTTGATACCATGTGCCATAAAAATAACACCTCCCTTGTCTATAAATTACACTTAAAAATCCTTACATAAATATGATTCTCTCTCAACATTCCCAATACAATATCTAGATGTCAAGAATGATACTATTGTATCTGGGAGTGTATCAAAATCTAATTGATGAACATGGCCATAAAGGAATATTGATATACAGAGAAATCCCTATTCATCTAGGCTATATACACTATTCCTATATTCATCAAACTAAATGAAATCATAAGGAACTCATATAATCCATGTCTATTCATGAAAGTAGTATGAGGAATGTTCACTATCTTTACCAAAAACATGTGTTAACTAGGCTATAGATTGATCTTGGAGAACCACCTAACTTTCCTCATATCAAATTTTTCATCAATTTAAGGAATAGGATACAAATTCTTTATCATCACTTGATTCAACCTCTGGTAATCCACACATGTATTTAAAATAACATCTTCTTTTTTAAAAAACAATAAGATAACCCTATGGTAAAGTGCTCGGGAGAATAAATACCTTGTCTTCTAGGTCCTCTATCTAGACTTTCATCTATCTTTACTTTGATAGTGTAGTCTTGTATGGTGGGTTGGATATAGGATCTATACATGTGAATAGAATGATTGTAAATTCATCCCCACTCACCATTAGTAACCTCAAGATTCCTTAGTAAGGAAATCTCAATATCAATCTAAAAATAGAGGAAAGACCAATTATCATGTATCTTCCTCATTAACACTCCCGAATTAAATGGTGACCAAACCTATCTATAGTTGGTTAGGTCCAAAATGAACTACCTGCAAATCGCACTACCTAACTAAGGTTTAATAATCACCCTCTAAAGATACAAAAAGATACCCATTGATTGTAGTAATTAGAAAGTATGCTATATAAAGACAACCAATTGATCATGAAGGTCACATAAAAGCTACATATATTGATTAGTAGAAATTCCCACATATGCATATATACTCTCATAACCATGACACATCTGGAGCATCACTGGATAGACCTAGATGTCATTCCCAAAGGAATGCAGATGGTTAACATCCCTAAAGAATACACTATAAACATCCCCCGATCTCAAACCAACTTTATAAAAATGAAGTATTGGGTCACACTCAAATCAAAAAAGATTAAATCCAAGTTATATATCACTATAAGCATACCTTTAGTAGTCGAAGGAACCTATACATGATCAAATATAATCTACATGATCATAAATAGTTGTCCTAAGTTTTCACCCTAGCCCTATCCAACTAATATATGGATACCATTCGAGGTATTTCCTTCCTATCTTGACTACCCATGGGATCTACTATAAGACCATGGATTGTTCTATAATAAATAAACACTTCATTATAATATTCATCACCCAACACAATCCTTTTTATTTCATTATAGTAGCACACATTGGAAAAGATAAAAATAGTACTACAAAACATATAATAATTTTGGGAAGCTCTATAATATAACATTAGAGGATCGTATTTTATAAAGAATAACAAGAATAAAAGATACATTATTATTATAAAAAATCAATGGAATTGATATGATAGGGAAACTAAGGGAATGGAATGAATGATTTTATATTTTTGAATGAAGTGTGTTTATAATGGATGATATAATTATTGGTAGGGTATGGTGACCATTAGAATAGTAACATATCCTTGGAATAGTAATTTGATTGATATGTGTAATATACATGTTTTTAATAAAAATAATAATATCATATGGTAATAATATTATTAATAAATTTTTATAATATTGGTAATACCCTTCTGGAAGAAAATTTCCCATCTCAGTCAGCTCCTATCTCATTCATCCCTGGGGATTGATAAACAAAAATGGTTGTTGGGTCCATCCATCCTCCTCTATAGTGGCTGGAGGGACCCTTCTTAATCGTACAGGTGTATCTCCCTTGATGTTTCACCCCTTTCACAGTCCCAGACTCCTTCTCTATTTTTTCCAACATCTTTATATGCTTGAAGGTTCCCTCTCTCATGGATGGGATCCCCCAACTCCCGATCTCCCTCTAGAATTTCAATGAAGCCTCAGATCTCCTTGACCTTTTGTTGGTGGCCTCTTTAATTCATCAGCATCCATCAGTGGATATCTTTGATAGATTTTCAACACACCCTAGGGTTTGAAGGATCTGGCGACCATTGGTTTTCTAGATCCAAGTCATATGTTGATTTGTTTCTCAAAAGAAATGTATTTCTACCTCTCTTGGTCCTGTGGAAAGCAACTAATCAAAATCTATCATTTATTCCTTTTTAGGTGGTCCCACAGCTTCCATATGAACCAGGATCATCCCTCTTCGACAATTTGGGTAACCTTTCCTAGTCTCCCTCTTTCATTCCAATACCCATTAATTCTCCAAATGCTTGGTAACCTGGTTGGAAGAATTATATGCTTTGATAAAAGGAACAAGGCTATATTCCATCCTACTTCCCCAAGATCTTCATGGAAGTTGACGTCCACATCTCCGGTTAATTCTATTTAGATTGAGGTTGAAGTAAAATATAGATTCTTTTAGATCATGTTTGGCGGGTGAGTTTTGAGAGGAAAATAAATGATTTGGGGGAGTGAAATTAATTCCCCTCATTTGGTGATCCAATGTGAAATCAGGGGGACAAACTAGAAGAAACGAAGAGAAACGTTTCTCCCCTCACTACATGTTTCAAATCACCCCAAAATTGGGGTGATTTAGAAGGAAACCAATCCTCTAGGTGCTATAAATTAGAAAATTCCTATATTATCCTCTTCTTCAAATTTTATTTTATTCACTATTTTTTAAAATTAATATCTAAACAAATTATTTCCTTTATGATTATTAATAATAATAGTATTTTCATGTGCATAATATTTTTTTAAATGTGATTTATAAGTAATTATTTTTATAACTTCAGTGTAATTTATAAGTAATAATAACAAACAATTATAAATAATTTTCATTATGGATAATTTTGATTATCTTAAATTAATAATATATATATAATTTATATAAATATTTTATAAATAATTTTGAATTAATAATTATTATGAATTAATATCTATTTTCAATTAGTATTTATTTTTTAATTAATCATTTTGCAACAATAATTATTTTGAACTATTAATTATTTTGAATTAATATTTTTGAATTAATATTTTTTATTATCTTGAATTAATAATTTTTAATTAATAAATTATATAAGTAACTTATATATAATTTTTATTATCTTTAATTAATAATTTTTATTATGTGTATATTAATACTTTTGATTATGTGTGTATAAATAATTTTGATTATGTATATATAAATATTTGGTTCAACATAATTTATATCTAATAATGACAAACAATTATAAATAATTTTCAAATAAATAAATATATGGATTGTGTAAATGATTTAAATGAATATATGGAATCAATTTTGTTTAATTTTTTTAAAATTAAAATTTCTATTAATATATTTTTCTTTGTTTAATTTTAATTGATTTTTGTGACATGAAATATAATGATTGATTAAAATAAAAATTACTATCTATATAATTGACATTATATAAAAAAATAAAAAAAATGATTTCTAATATATATTTCAAAATTAAATATTTATATAATTGACATGATATAAAAATAAAAGATATAATTTAAAATTATAATATTTTTTATTTAAAATAATTGAGTATTGAAAAAACATATTTTTTAAAAATATTACCCTAACCCACCCAGATCAATAATAATATAATTATTTCAAATTTAATATATATATATATAATTATATAAAAAAATCTATAAATATAAATTTATAATTATAGAAATATTTTAAAAAAATATATTTGTATAACTGTAATTAAATATTTATATATAATTATATTTAATATATATAAATATAATATATATATATTGTAAATATATATATTTAGGAAAGCATGTTTATATAATTATATCAATATTTTTTTAAATAAAATATATTTATTTATAATAAGTATATTTATTTAATTAAAAATAAAAGATACAATTTAAGATTATAATATTTTTTTATTTGAAACAATTGAATATTGGAAACCCATATTTTTTTATAAGGGTCATTTTTGTCATGTTATTAAAACATTTCTTTTCTTTTCTCTTAAAAATGATCACCAAACAAGATGGAGAGAAATTACAATCATTTCTTTTCCATTACTAAATTTTGCATCCAAACAAAATGAAGTGAAATGAAAATATTTTATTTTATTTTATTTTATTTTATGAATTATAAAATCATTTATTTTATTTTACTAAAACATGACCAAACACAAGAATAAAAGGTAAACTTCGAATCATGGTGTGCTTTTTGTAATTCGTGTAATCATATGGGGAACCACCAGTTTTTGTGTAGACGAGTGAAAAAATTATTGATCAGTAAAAGCTCCTACAATGCTTATATGTATGTGAGAAAGGGTAACAAGAATTGCATGGATGGGAAGGTGGTTGCATCAATAAGGTAAGGGGAAGTGAAGGGAGGAAGGATTCATCCTCTGAGTTTTTCTGTAGGTTCTCAATCTTATGTGAAGGTTATGTGCTCGAAATTAGATATTGATCCGCTAGTTCTAGGAGACCTATCTTGGTATGGACTAGGCCTCATAAACAGGAAGCATGGTATGCTATCCTCTTTTTAGGGAACTTCTCAAGAAACTCTCAGTCCTAGGTTTCAACTCACTTTAGTAGGGAAGTATATGGATTGGGTTAAGTAATGGTCTAAGAGTGCTTTTCTGAAAACACCTAGACATAATGATATAGGGGTTTCAACTATAGTTGGACTTTTTTCATGTAATCCATTTATTGAAATAATTTTATAGAATGGGTTCTTATCTTCCTTATCCGAACAGCATGTGTCCTCCGTTCAACCCAAGTTACATAACAGATTCAAGATCTTGGATATAGAGGTTATGAGAAATACAAATTCTGACAGGTGGAAAATGGTTGTCCCATAGTGGAAGAAAAAGTAGACTGGGGGAATGTAGCTTATGATCCTGTAGGAAGAAAGCTGTGAGAATCCATATGTGACTAGAGTAGGAAATGATTCCCAGAATACATTGTATTTTGAGAAATAAAACTGAGTGGAAGAATTATTTAGATCAGGAATAAAGGAAGGTAATAAGGGTGGATTTGATTCGAGAGAGTATCCAGTTTATAAAGGGAAGGAGACTAGACAATGCAAGGATTACTCATTCTTATCAAAACTGAGGATCACAAGGTCACCTAGAAAAATTCTTGACTTTGTTCCTAAGAAACTATAGGTATCATCATGAAAATTGTTTAAGAAACTTGAGGATGGAGTAGTACACAAACCTAAAGTTCAAGAGGTATATAAATTAGTTCCCTTGATACAACATGTCCAATTCAGATTTGATAGATCAATGACCTGAATACCGGCGATGGAAGACCCTCCTAGTAGAGAAAAAAATCATGAAAAGAAGAAAATTAGAACTACTACACATATTCCCTTTAACAATGTGCAAATAGTATTTTAATAGTGCTGTTAATCACAGTGCTGATAAAGGGGGGGCCTTCATCCACACTAAAAATGGCACCGATAAAGGCCTAGCTAGCTACAATGTGCTCTTAATATAACAACACACCCATCAAAAACCTGTAATTTCAAACGATGTTATATACAACATATAATTTCAAATAATGCTATATACATTTAATTGAAAACATGAATACAAAAATTTTCACCCATGAAATATAAAAAAACACTACTAATTACATTTCAAAAAAAAATTTATATAATTACATTTACAATTATTCAACATAGATTTTAAAACATTAATATTTCATCTTTTGACATCCGTGATCACCTCTCAAAAATTTCCATATATGGTAACATTTTCCAAACAAATCATCTCAACCCAAGAAAAATATTCCACCTATAAAAGAAAAACAATTATGATAGTAATAATATAAAGAAATAAATCAAACATTAATAAAAAAGAATACATTAATAAAATGTCAATATTTAATAAAAAAGACACATTTGGAGTTATACCGGTCACACCATATGTTCTATTGTGGTGGGTTTGATTACTATACGTCATAAATGAGTGATGGATCATTGTTCTAAAATAACAAAACAATCTGAATGTGTTTCCTGAATTTTGAGTATGTCACTTATTCTTTTACAAAAATTAATGTCATTTTTAAATAATAACACATTTGAAGTTATACTGGTCCCACCGTGTGTTTTATTGAGGTGAGGATGATTCCAAGATATCCAAAAATACTGATGGATCATTTTCCTAAAGTATCAAAACAATTCGAATTCACTTTCTTGATTTTCAGTATGTTAATTGTGTTTTCTTACTGAAATATCATTTCAAACTGGAAACATGCATTATGAGTCATACCAATCACATCGTGCATTAGTTTGATGTGAGACTACATCATAAACATCACAAAAAACTTATGAATCATTGTCCTAAATTATCAAGACAATTAGAGCATGTTTTCTTGGTTTTCAGTGAGGGAGACGTTTTGAACTAAAATGTCAATTTTAAACTAATAACGGACACTTTTAGTCATACCGGTCACATCGTGCATCAGATTAAGGTGCGGTTGATTCATACACATCACAAATGACTCATGGATAATTTTACTAAAGTATCAAAACAATCTGAATGCATTTGATTAGATTTTAGTATGTAACATGTTATTTTTATTTAAATTAATGTCAATTTTAAATAAAATGTCATAACTGGAGTTATTCCGGTTACACTGTACATCGTATTAAGGTGAGGTTAATTTATACACGTCAAAAATGACTTATGGATTTTTATCCTAAAATATAAAAACAATACTAATGTGTTTTTTAGGTTTTATGTATGTCACTTGTTCTTTTTTACTTAAATTATTGTCAATTTTAAATAAAAGGACACACATGAAGTCATACTGGTCACACTGTATATCGCATTGAGGTACGGTTAACTCATACACATCAAAAATGAATCATGGATAGTTATCTTAAAATTTCAAAATAATCTGAATGTGTTTTCTCGGTATTTAGTATATCACTTGTTGTTTTTACTTAAATTAATGTCAATTTCAAATAAAAAGACACACTTTGAGTCATACCGGTCACACCATGCGTTATATTGTGGTGAGACTGATTCCTAAACATTATAAATTACTTATATATAGTTTTACTAAAGTATAAAAAAACATGAATGTGTTTGCTCGGTTTTCAGTATGTTAGTTGTGTTTTTTAACTAAAATGTCTCTTCAAACTAGAAACATGCATTATGAGTCATACTAATAATATAATACATCGGTTTGATGTGAGATAGCTCCATACACATCAAAAATGACTTATTAATCACTTTCCTAAATTATCAAGATAATTAGAGCATGTTTTCTTGGCTTTCAGTGAGTAACATGTTTTGAACTAAATTGTCAATTTTAAATTGATAATGGACACTTTTAGTCATATAGGTTCCACCATGCATCATTTTGAGGTGGGGTTGATTCTTACACATCAAAAATGACTCATGGATCATTTCTAAAAAGTATCAAAATAATCTGAATGTGTTTTCTCGGTTTTGAGTATGTCATTTGTTGTTTTTACTTAAATTAATGTCAATTTTAAATAAAAAGACACACTTGGAGTCATATCGTTCACACCATACATCATATTGAGGTGAAGTTGGCTCCTACACATCACAAATGACTCATATATTGTTTTACTAAAATATCAAAACAATCCGAATTCATTTTCTCAGTTTTGAGTATGTAACTTTTTCATTTTACTTAAATTAATGTCAATTTTAAATAAAAAGACACACTTGGAGTCATATCAGTCACATTGTGCATCGTATTGAGTTTAGGTTGACTAATACACATCACAAATGACTCATGGATCATTTTCTTAAAATATTAAAACAATCCTAATGTGTTTTCTTAGTTTTTAGTTTGTCACTTTTTGTTTTTACTTAAATTAATGTCAATTTTAAATAAAAAGACACACTTGAGTAACTACGGTCACACCGTGCATTATATTAAGGTGAAACTGATTCCTATAAATCAGAATTGACTTATAGATCATTTTTCTAATGTATCAAAAAATCCGAATGATTTTTCTTGTTTTCCGGTATTCCAGTTGTGTTTTTTTACTAAAATGTCATTTCAAACTAAAAACATGAATTATGAGTCATATTGATGGAATCATGCATCATTTGACATGAAACTAGTCATACACATTAAAAATTACTTATGAATTGTTGTACTAAATTATCAGAACAATCAGATTGTGTTTTCTTGGTTTTCAGAGAGTGACACGTTTTGAACTAAAATGTCAATTTTAAATTGATGACAGATTCTTTTAGTAACACTAGTCACATTGTGCATTATATTTAGGTGGGTTTGATTCTTAAATGTCAAAAATTACTCATAGATCAGTGTCCTAAAGTATCAAAAAAATTAGAATGATTTTTCTCAGTTTTCAGTATGCTACATGTTCTTTTTTACTTAAAGTAATGTCAAATTTAAATAAAAAGTAACACTTGGAGTCATACTGGTTACACCGTACATCGTATTGAGGTGAGGTTTACTAATACACATCAAAAATGACTCTTGGATCATTTTCCTAAAATATAAAAATAATTCGAATGTGTTTTCATGGTTTTTAGTATGCCACTTTTCCTTTTTTAATAAAATTAATACCAATTTAAAAAAAGACACATTTGGGGTCATACCAGTCGCATCGTGCATCATATTGAGGTGATTTTGACTTTTACATGTCAAAAAAATCATGAATCATTTTCCTAAAATATAAAAACACTTTGAATGTGTTTTCTTAGTTTTCAATATGTCACTTGTTGTTTTTACTTAAATTAATGTAAATTTTTAATAAAAAGAGACACTTTGAGTTATACAGACCACACCATGCATCATATTTAGGTTCAGATGATTCCTACACATAAAATATGACATATATATCATTTTCCTAAAATATCAAAATAATCTAAATGTGTTTGGTTGGTTTTCAATATGTCAGTTGTGTTTTTTTCTAAAATGTCATTTCAAACTGAAAACACGCATTTTGAGTCATATCAATAGCATCATGCAATGTTTTTATGTGAGACTACTTTATACACATCAAAAATAAATTATGAATTTCTTTCTTAAATTATTAATATAATCGGATCATTTTTACTTGGTTTTAAGTGAGTGACATGTTTTGAACTAAAATTTCAATTTTAAACTGATAATTGGAACTTTTAGTCATACCGGTCACACCATGCATTAGATTGAGGTGTGATTGATTCCTATACATCAAAAATTACTCTTGAAGATATTTATTAAGTATCAAAATAATCTGAATTATTTTTCTCAAATTTCAATATGTCATTTTTTCTTTTTCTAAATTTAATGTCAATTTAATATAAAAATACACACTGAAATTCATACTGGCCTGTAAGGACCCGTAAATTTCAAGGAAATTTTTTTCTTAATTTTTTTTGGAATTTTACAAGAACGCAGCTTCTGACGGTACCTGATTCTGAGGCCCGGTGTGCCCGAAATCATTTTCCGAAGTTTGGATCGGGTACGTTCAGAGAACGAACGAGCGGGTTTTTCTAACTTTGGAACCGGTGCTTGGAATCGAATTATGAGGGAAACGATGGAATAGCAGTGCCGGTATTTTCTTAGAAACTTCTCTTCCGGAGTTGCGATTGCTCGGTTGTGGTTTTTAATTTTTGGGTTTTAAGTTAAGAAATAAAATAAATTTGTGCGGCAATTTTATTTTTATTTCACTTAAAGCCGCTTAAAGACCACTTCAAGCTGTTTAAGCTGAGTTGATGTGGATAGGGTGCTATCCAAAAATATCCTACCCTCTTGGTAGGATATTTGTGAGGTGGGGCCCGCACGAGCCCCACCGTTTCTTTTCCCCTAAGTAACACACCCGCGAAAACCCGTTTTTATGAAAGTCAACTGACGCGTTTTCTTAAATTCTTAACGCACCATTTAATTGGGTGGTTTTATTATTTGAATTAATTTTATGAATTAATGGGTCGTTACTTATCTCTTTTTCGTTTGTTGGCATGTTAATAAAATAAGACCAACATTTTTTCTCCTTAAGTGTTGTTCGTTGAGAGGATTTGAAAAACCTTAAGTTCTTCATCCTTCTTTGTGAAGAACGCGAAGAACGCGAAGAACGCGAAGAACGCCGGCCTTCGACGAACGGAGACAAATAACGTCGAGCCCTCGGAGATCGACGACGCAACGCCAAGTACCGTGACGCCGACGGTTCTTCTTCCGTGACATTCTTCCGTGACAATCCAACTCCGCGACAACCTTCAATCGACAACGACAAGGTAGGGGGTTACGCTTCTTTTAAATCTCCTTGTGGGTTATAACAACATCACAGATTTAATTATTATTAATTAAATCTTTTGTTTCTTGATCCTCGGAGATCGTCGACGCGACGCCCTTCCGCGACGACGCGATGCCCTTCCACGATGCGACGCTCCGCTTGTTCCGCAACAGTCAATTCCGCGAAGAACGCACGTGCGACGACTTGACGAGGTATGGGTTTTGTTAGCAATGTTTTTACTCCATGGATGTTTCCGTTCAAACAAAGAACCCAGTTTTGTAAGAACAATTTTATTTTATTAAAATTGTTTTTGATATGTTTTCTATTTTTTGAATATTCCTCCCGACTGTTATCATCTAACGCGGAGGGTGCGGGCCAAACAAACACGGCCCGACAACCCTTCGCAGTTCTTCGTTGATGTGCGGATTTGGCGGGCGACTATGGAATGTGCCGCAGATGCAATTTGATGTTTCTGCAGTGAAGAACGGGACCCGGGAAGAGCTTCGGCGCAGACGGGAAGGAAATCGGACCACCGGAGCAACTCCGGTGGCCCGCGGAAGCAACCGACGGCGCGGGTCGCCGGCGCGGAGGTGCCGGCAGCCGGAGGCGGCGGCGGCGGCGCCAGCGGACCTGCGGCCACGCGGGTCCGGTGCACACAGGACGCGGCTTCGCCGCGTCCATTGACCAGGGCGGCCCCCACGGGGACCGTGGTGTTGTCACGCGGGGGCAGCGCGCCCCCGCTTTTCTCGGCCGCTCGGCCAAGCCGAGTCGGGCCGGACCGGGTCTAGCCGGGTCGGACCGGGTCAGGTCGACCCGGTTCGGCCGACCCCGGAGGGGGGGGTTGGGCTGGGTCGGCCCGGGCCCAGACCCCCCGTTTCCAGACCTTTTCGGTCTTTTGCCCATAACTTGAGCTACAGGCCTCTGATTGATGTACCGTCAGCGGAAACGCGATCCTTGGATCCAGACGGTCGTTTCGGTATATCGCACTCAAGGTTTGGGAATACTTTGCGTTCGCTCGGGTTGGTTCGTACACGAAACCAACCGGGCCCTCGGAGAGGAAACACTCACATCTTGAGCTTCGGACGTCTGATTGATGTGCCGTCGACTTTGTTGTTTTCCTCTAAGTGAGACGGATCTTTTGTCATACTCTGCCCGAGGTATAGAAGCAGGTGGATTATGCTCAGGTTGGTTTTGCCTTAGAAACCAACCGGGCCCCTGGGACGGAAAAGCCAATAACTCTCAGACCGGGCGTCTGATTGACGCGCTGTCTGTGACGTTGAGTTCCTGTTGACGATACGGAACTTTTGGATACATCAACTCTAGAACTTGTGTCAATTGATGTATCAGCATCTCGGCTCGTGGGGCGGACCCTCCCGAACGAGCTTGCTGTGTGCGGGAACCCTAGTGATGGTTGCGACTTCGACGACGACGACTGTGCAGAGATCCTCAGTGGACTGCGACGATGAAGAGTGCTGGTCTTGTATCCTATGTGGGTTCCAGTTGTGCTGGTCTTGTATCCTATGTGGGTCCCAGCTTAGATGATTCAGTGCTGCTCTTGTATCCTATGTGGGTCACAGCATAGATGAATCAATGAAAAGTGTTGGTCTTGTATCCTATATGGGTCCCAGCTGTGATGGTCTTGTATCCTATGTGGGTCCCATCTTAGATGATTCAGTGCTGGTATTGTATCCTATGTGGGTCCCAGCATAGATGAATCAATGAAGAGTGCTGGTCTTGTATCCTGTGTGGGTCCCAGCTGTGCTGGTCTTGTATCCTATGTGGGTCCCAGCTTAGATGATTCAGTGTTGGTCTTGTATCCTATGTGGGTCCCAGCATAGATTAATCAATGAAGACAGTTGGTCTTGTATCCTAAGTGGGTCCCAGCTTAGATGATTCAGTATCTATATATGATCATCCCTTTCACCTTTTCGACGATGTATACCTGTGTGAGCTGAATCATGTGTTACTCTCCTTTGTGGATTGTGTTGAACTATCCTGTGTGGATTTACTGTTTACTCTCCTTTGTGGATTGTGTTGAACTATCCTTTGTAGATTTACTGTTTACTCTCCTTTGTGGATTGTGTTGAACTATCCTGTGTGGATTTACTGTTTACTCTCCTTTGTGGATTGTGTTGAACTATCCTGTGTGGATTTACTGTTTACTTTCCTATGTATATTACTTTTTCTCTCCTTCGTGGATTGTGTTGTGCTTTTCTATGTGAGTATACGTTTTGATTTCCTATGTGGACTGGCTTGTTCTTGGGCTCGGATGTTGGAGTCGAACAGGAATTGATGACTTAGGTATATGTATGGGCATATACCTAAGCAGTGTCGGTTGTTACTTCATGATTGTATCTTTCCTTGTGGTTTATCCTTTGTGGATTTCGGGAGACCTTTGGGGGTCTCGGGGTCCATACTGAGTAGCTTATACTCACCCCTGTACGGGCTATACCCGCACTTCGTTGTGTTGGATGCAGACGACGGACAGCGCAGCGAAATCGTGGTGGAGGCTTGCGGAGCAGGACCGTGCCTGGAGGTGGACCACTGGGCGGGACGTACTCGGAGCGGACGGCTGGACCGAGGAGCTGTGGAGGCTATCTGTGCTCACCCTTCAGGTGGGACTTCCAGAGGAGGGCTCGACGCTGTGGCTTTTCATTTCAGTTTCTGTTTTCCCCTTTCAGTTGTACTTTACAGTTGGGCTTGTATTTCTAGCCCCTTTTACTTTCAGCACAACTTGTTACAGTTTTTTGTGTTTACTCTTTCCGCTTGCTTACTCTATGGTGGTTGTTTACTTTACAAAGGCAATGCCTTCCCTGTTTATCGGGATTTACGCCTTGGTGCTAGTCGCCATCCCCTGGCCTATGGAAGGCGGGCTTGGGGTAGTCCCAGCAAGGGCCCCGAGGACGGGTCGTGACAAATTGGTATCAGAGGAGTTCGGTTCTACCGCATACTCTGATCTTTCTTCTATGTGAAGCAATAGTGTTCAGCGTATTGGGTGTGGTTATCAGTCTAGGGAGTCCAGTGTTGGTGCGGCGTCCGACGTATCCGTACACCAGGAACCTGACTTCTGATTTCCGACTTAATGCACGAAAACATTGATTGCATGTGTGTTCAAGTTTTCTTTGTGATTACTTGTGTCAGCTCACCAGGTATACAGTTCTGACCGTGGCGCACCTGTTTCTTTTCAGGATGGCCCCACTATGGCATCCAGCTAGGGTTCCGAGAGTGGAGCGTGATGACAGCCCACCGAACGAAGAGGCCTCGGTGCAGGGCTCCTTGTCAGTAAAGGCACTGGCGGTACCTTTACCCACCGAGCCACCGATGCTACCAGCCCCAGCCGCTGACGATGCACGTCGCCTTAGTGCACTGCATGAGTTCCAGCGCCAGCGACCACCCAGGTTCCGCGGGGAGACGGACCCTCAGGCCACCTAGGACTAGCTGGAGGTAGTTGTACGGGTTTTCAGATTAGTGAGGACACCAGCAGACCTCATGGTGATCCTCGCAGCGAGCCTCCTGCATGCGGCAATAGGCAGATGGTGGAGCTTGATGCTCTAGGTGCACGATGAGACATCTCTCCTCTGGACGTACTTTGAGAGCATCTTCCGCTCCGAGTTCGTCCCAGCCACCCTCTGTGTGGTGCGCATCCAAGAGCTGCTACAGCTATGGCAGGGCAGCATGACAGTGGCCCAGTACTTGGCGAGATTTACTGATCTCTCGCACTACTCCACCGATACGGTACGGGACCCGTTCTTCCGGGCCCGGACCCTCGAGAAGGGACTGAGGCACGAGATCAGGGCTTCGATGATCTCCATCAACATTCCGACATAGGGCAGAGGTGTTGGAGAGAGCCCTTCTAGTGGAGAGTTTTCTCGCCGAGCAGGATCCAGTGACAGGACCATCCACAGGACGGCCCGTAGAAGGGTCTTCTGCAGCTGGCAGTAGACAGGTGACGCAGTGGTCCAAACGGGCCAGACCATCAGATGGGCAGTCTCAGGATGAAGATTCGGTTGTGCGGGGCACCCGAAGGAGAGCCAGCTACACGAGGTTCAAGCATTTCTACGCATGCAGCAGGTGAGGTCACATGGCTCGAGACTGCCTGACTCGTCTTACAGATGAGCAGCAGGTGGTAGAGGGACCTCCCAGACAGAGCTTCAGCCATGGTGGTCCGCAGGGTGCAGGCGGACGAGGCAGAGGAGCTGGCCGAGTAGCAGATGGTGGGTGACACTTCGAGGTGTTGCAACCACCACCACCAGAAGGTCCACCCCGACCGCAGGGAGTTGGTGGACATGCGAGAGCTCAGCTTCAGGCAGCTAAGGCCTTCGATCATGGAGCTCTGGGAGTAGATGGACAGGAGCAGAACTAGTGGATACGTCCTGTGTACTTCTAGTTCCTTGTTTTTGTTGTGTAGTGTCTTTGTATTATGAGCTGCAATAGTAAAAGACGCTTACCTTTGTGATGTTTCCATTCCTTTCCTCTTTTGTGTTGTTACTAAGAGGTTCCAGTTAGACTGTTGACTTGACCCTCACTTGTGAGACATCTACTGGAGGAGACCCAGTTACCACACACTAATGCCGACAGTGTGACTCAACCCTTGGAGGTGAGAGTAATGGTTAGATCTCTTGGTAGTAGCGTCGAGGCCTTACGATGTCATCTTTGGTAAGGATTAGTAACATCCATGTCGGGATTGACTGTGTTAGGCAAAGGAAGTGGTTCATCCAGGGGATGAGACCAAATTTCTCTTATCAGCAAAGAATAAATCTTAGTAGTTCTTGTGGGATCGGAGATGGTCCAGGTCATCCAGGAGTGGATGAGTATAGCTCAGAGTTGACAGAAGTCCTAGGCTGATAGGAGGTGGTGGCCACTTGAGTTCAAGGATGGTGACCACGTCTTTATGAGGGTCTCACCTCGACGTGGATTACGGAGGTTTGGCCGAAGCGGCGAGTTTTCTCCACGCTTCATCAGACCCTTCTAGGTCCTCAGCAGGATTGTCAAGGTGGCTTATCGCCTGGCTCTACCACCACAATTGTGCCGGGTGCACGACGTCTTCCACGTATCTCAGCAGAGGAGATACGTGCACGAACCGATGCAAATCTTTGACCATGGAGAGTTGGTCTTTGATGATGGGGCGACTTTTGCGGAGGTCCCAGTGGAGATCGAGGATTGACAGGAGTGGGTCCTACGTGGATGATCGATTCCTCTAGTGCGCTTCAGATGGCAGCTCAGGAACCTCCAGGAGAGCACTTGGGAGCGGGAGGATCAGATGCATGCTCAGTACCGCCTTTGTATCCCTAAGTTTGTGGTGAAGCTTTACGGGGACGTAAAGCCCTGTGGTGGGAGTAATGTAAAGACCCGTAAATTTCAAGGAAATTTTTTTCTTAATTTTCTTTGGAATTTTACAAGAACGTAGCTTCTGACGACACCTGATTCCAAGGCCTGGTGTTCCCGGAATCATTTTCTGAAGTTTGGATCGGGTACGTTCAGTGAACGAACGAGCGGGTTTTTATAACTTTGGAACCGGTGCTTGGAATCGAATTATGAGGGCACCGATGGAATCGCAGTGCCGGTATTTGCTTAGAAACTTCTCTTCCGGAGTTGCGATTGCTCGGTTGTGGTTTTTAATTTTTGGGTCTTAAGTTAAGAAATAAAATAAAGTTTTGTGGCAATTTTATTTTTATTTCACTTAAAGCCGCTTAAAGACCACTTCAAGCTGTTTAAGTTGAGTTGATGCGGATAGGGTGCTATCCAAAAATATCCTACCCTCTTGGTAGGATATTTGTGAGGTGGGGCCCGCACGAGCCCCACCGTTTCTTTTCCCCTAAGTAACGCACCCGCGAAAACCTGTTTTTATGAAAGTCAACTGACGCGTTTTCCTAAATTCTTAACACACCATTTAATTGGGTGGTTTTATTCGTTGAATTAATTCTATGAATTAATGGGTCGTTACTTATCTCTTTTTCGTTTGTTGGCATGTTAATAAAATAAGACCAACGTTTTTTATCCTTAAGTGTTATCCGTTGAGAGGATTTGACAAACCTCAAGTTCTTCATCCTTCTTCGCGAAGAACGCAAAGAACACCGACCTTTGACGAAGGGAGACGAAGAATGCCGAGACCTCAGAGATCGACGATGCAATGCCAGGTACCGCGACGCCGACGGTTCTTCTTCCGCGACGTTCTTTCGTGACAATCCAACCCCGCGACAACCTTCGATCGACAACGACAAGGTAGGGGGTTGCGCTTCTTTTAAATCTCCTTGTGGGTTATAACAACATCACGGATTTAATTATTAATAATTAAATCTATTGTTTCTTGATCCTGGAAGATTGTTGACGTGACGCCCTTCCGCGACGACACGACGCCCTTCCACGACACGATGCTCCGCTTGTTCTGTGACGGTCAATTCCGCGAAGAACGCGCGTGCGACGACTTGACGAGGTAGGGGTTTTGTTGGAAATGTTTTTACTCCGTGGATGTTTCCATTCAAACAAAGAACCCGGTTTCGTAAGAACAATTTTAATTTATTAAAATTGTTTTTGATATGTTTCCTATGTTTTGAATATTCCTCCCGACTGTTATCATCTAACGCGGAGGGTGTGGGCCAAACAAACACAGCCCGACAACCCTCCGCAGTTCTTCATTGATGTGCGAATTTGGCGGGTGATGATGGAACATGCTGCAGATGCGATTTGATGTTTCCTTAGTGAAGAATGGGTCTCGGGAGGAGCTTCGGCGCAGACGGGAAGGAAATCGGACCACCGGCGGCGGCGCCCCGGCACGCCGCCGGAAAGGGCCGCCACGGCTTCAGCCGTGGCGACGGCAGCGCTAGCGGACACGCGGCCGCGCGGGTCCAGCGCACATAGGACGCGGCTTCGCCACGTCCGTTGACCAGGGTGGCCCCCCACGGGGACCGCGGTGTTGTCACGCGGGGGCAACGCGCCCCCCGCGTTGCTCGGCCGCTCGGCCGAGCCGAGCTGGGTCGGACCGAGTCCAGCTGGGTCAAACCGGGTCGGGTCGACCTGGTTCGGGCCAACCCGGTTCGGCTGACCCCGGGGGGGGGGGGGGGGGGGGGGGTTGGGCCGGGTCTGGCGGGGCCCAGACCCCCCGTTTCCGGACCTTTTCGGTCTTTTGCCCATAACTTTAGCTACAGGCCTCCGATTGGTGCGCCGTCAGCGGCAACGCGATCCTTGGATCCAGAAGGTCGTTTCGGTATATCGCATTCAAGGTTTCGGAATACTTTGAGTTCGCCTGGGTTGATTCGTACATGAAACCAACCGGGCCCTCAGAAAGGAAACACGCATATCTTGAGCTTCGGACGTCCGATTGACGTGCTGTCGACTTTGTTGTTTTCCTATAAGTGAGACGGATATTTTGGCATAATCCGCCCAAGGTTTGGATGTAGGTGTATTATGGTCGGGTTGGTTTTTCCTTAGAAACCAACCGGGCCCCTGGGACGGAAAAGCCAATAACTCTCAGACCGGGCGTCCGATTAACGCGCCGTCTGCGACGTTGAGTTCCTGTTGACGATACGGAACTTTTGGATACATCAACTATGGACCTTGTGTCAGTTGATGTATCAGCCTCTCGGCTCGTGGGGCGGACCCTCCCGAACGAGCTTGCTGTGTGCGGGAACCCTAGTGCTGGCTGCGACTTCGACGACGACGACTGTGCAGAGATCCTCAGTGAACTGTGACGATGAAGAGTGTTGGTCTTGTATCCTATGTGGGTCCCAGCTGTGCTGGTCTTGTATCCTATGTGGGTCCAAGCTTAGATGATTCAGGGCCAGTCTTGTATCCTATGTGGGTCACAGCATAGATGAATCAATGAAGAGTGTTGTTCTTGTATCCGATGTGGGTCCCAGCTGTGCTGGTCTTGTATCCTATGTGGGTCTCAGCTGTGTTGGTCTTGTATCCTATGTGGGTCCTAGCATAGATGAATCAATGAAGAGTACTGGTCTTGTATCCTATGTGGGTCCCAGCTGTGCTGGTCTTGTATCCTATGTGGGTCCCAGCTTAGATGATTCAGTGTTGGTCTTGTATCCTATGTGGGTCCCAGTATAGATGAATCAATGAAGACAGCTGGTCTTGTATCTTAAGTGGGTCTCAGCTTAGATGATTCAATATCTATATCTGATCATCCCTTTCACCTTTTCGACGATGTATACCTGTGTGAGTTGAATCCTGTGTTACTCTCCTTTGTGGATTGTGTTGAACTATCCTGTGTGGATTTACTGTTTACTCTCTTTTGTGGATTGTGTTGAACTATCCTGTGTGGATTTACTGTTTACTCTCCTTTGTGGATTGTGTTGAACTATCCTGTGTGGATTTACAGTTTACTCTCCTTTTTGGATTGTGTTGAACTATCCTGTGTGGATTTACTATTTACTTTCCTATGTGGATTAATTTTTCTCTCTTTCATGGATTTTGTTGTGCTTTTCTGTGTGAGTATACATTTTTCTTTCCTGTGTGGACTGGGTTGTGCTTGGGCTCAGATGTTGGAGTCGAACGAGAATTGATGACTTAGGTATATGTATGGGCATATACCTAAGCAGTGTCGGTTGTTACTTCGTGATTGTATATTTCCTTGTGGTTTATCCTTTGTGGATTTCGGGATACCTTCGGGGGTCTCGGGGTCCCTACTGAGTAGCTTATACTCACCCCTGCACGGGCTATGCCCGTAATTTGTTGTGTTGGTTAGAGACGACGGACAGCGCAGCGGAATCGTGGTGGAGGCTTGCGGAGCAGGACGGTACCTGGAGGTGGACCACTGGGCGGGACGTACTCGGAGCAGACGGCTGGACCGAGGAACTGTGGAGGCTATATGTTCTCACCCTTCAGGTGGGACTTCCAGAGGACGGCTCGACGCTGTGGCTTTTCATTTCAGTTGTTTTTTCCCCTTTGAGATGTACTTTACAGTTGGGCTTGTATTTCCGACCCCTTTTACTTTCAGCACAGCTTGTTACAGTTTTTTAGTGTTTACTCTTTCCTCTTGCTTACTCTATGGTGGTTTTTTACATTACAAAGGCAATGACTTCCCTGTTTATTGGGATTTACGCCTTGGTGCTAGTCGCCAGCACCTGGCCTATGGAGGGCGGGCTTGGGGTAGTCCCGGCACGGGCCCCGAGGACGGGTCGTGACAAGATCATCCCTTTCACCTTTTCGACGATGTATACCTGTGTGAGCTGAATCCTGTTTACTCTCCTTTGTGGATTGTGTTGAACTATCCTATGTGGATTTACTCTTTACTCCCCTTTGTGGATTGTTTTGAACTATCCTGTGTGGATTTACTGTTTACTCTCCTTTGTGGATTGTGTTGAACTATCCTGTGTGGATTTACTGTTTACTTTCCTATATGGATTACTTTTTCTCTTCTTCATGGATTGTGTTGTGCTTTTCTGTGTGAGTATACGTTTTGCTTTCCTGTGTTGAATGGGTTGTTCTTGGGCTTGTATGTTGGAGCCGAACGGGAATTGATGACTTAGGTATATGTATGGGCATATACCTAAGCAGTGTCGGTTGTTACTTCGTGATTGTATCTTTCCTTATGGTTTATCCTTTGTGGATATCGGGAGACCTTCAGGGGTCTCGGGGTCCCTACTGAGTATCTTATACTCACCCCTGCACGGGTTATGCCCGCACTTCGTTGTGTTCGTTGCAGACGACGGATAGCGCAGCGGAATCATGGTGGAGGCTTGTGGAGCAGGACGGTACCTGGAGGTGGACCACTGGGCGGGACATACTCGGATCGGACGGCTAGACCGAGGAGCTGTGGAGGCTATCTGTGCTCACCCTTCAGGTGGGACTTCCAAAGGATGGATTGACGCTACGGCTTTTCATTTCAGTTGTTGTTTTCCCCTTTCAGTTGTACTTTACAGTTGGGCTTGTATTTTCGGCCCCTTTTACTTTCAGCACAGCTTGTTACAGTTTTTTAGTGTTTACTCTTTCCACTTGCTTACTCTGTGGTGGTTGTTTACTTTACAAAGGCAATGCCTTCCCTGTTTATCGGGATTTACGCCTTGGTTCTAGTCGCCAGCCCCTGGCCTATGGAAGGAGGGCTTGGGGTAGTCCCGGCACGGGCCCCGAGGACGGGTCGTGACAAGATCATCCCTTTCATCTTTTCGACGATGTATACCTGTGTGAGCTGAATACTGTTTACTCTCCTTTGTGGATTGTGTTGAACTATCCTATATAGATTTACTGTTTACTCTTCTTTGTGGATTGTGTTGAACTATCCTGTGTGGATTTACTATTTACTCTCTTTTGTGGATTGTGTTGAACTATCCTATGTGGATTTACTGTTTACTTTCCTATGTGGATTACTTTTTCTCTCCTTCGTTGATTGTGTTGTGCTTTTCTATGTGAGTATACGTTTTTCTTTCCTGTGTGGACTGGGTTGTGCTTGGGCTCAGATGTTGGAGTCGAACGGAAATTGATGACTTAGGTATATGTATGGGCATATACCTAAGCAGTGTCGGTTGTTACTTTGTGATTGTATCTTTCCTTGTGGCTTATCCTTTGTGGATTTCGGGAGACCTTCGTGGGTCTCGGGGTCCCTACTGAGTAGCTTATACTCACCTCTGCACGGGCTATGCCCGCACTTCGTTGTGTTGGTTGCAGATAACGGACAGCGCAGCGGAATCGTGGTGTAGGCTTGCGGAGCAGGACGGTACCTAGAGGTGGACCACTGGGCGGGACGTACTCGGAGCGGACGGCTGGACCAAGGAGCTGTGGAGGCTATATGTGCTCACCCTTCAGGTGGGACTTCCAGAGGACGGCTCGATGCTGCGGCTTTTCATTTCAGTTGTTGTTTTCCCCTTTCAGTTGTACTTTACAGTTGGGCTTGTCTTTCCGGCCCCTTTTACTTTCAGCACAGCTTGTTACATTTTTTTAGTTTTTACTCTTTCCGCTTGCTTACTCTATGGTGGTTGTTTACTTTACAAAGGCAATGCCTTCCCTGTTTATCAGGATTTACGCCTTGGTGCTAGTCGCCAGCCCCTAGCCTATGGAAGGCGGGCTTAGGGTAGTCCCGGCACGGGCCCCGAGGATGGGTCGTGACATGGCCACATTGTGAATCAGATTGAGGTGCAGCTGTTTCCTACATATAAAAATGACTTATGGATCATTTTCCTAAATTATCAAAACAATTTGAATTTATTTTATTAGTTTTCAATATGTCCCTTGTTTTTTTTTGTAAAATTAATATCAATTTTAAATAAAAAGATACACTTTGAGTGATACCGATCATTTATTCTTTTTTCTCGGTTTTGAGTAGGTCAGTTGCTCTGATACCAACTATATTGACCCATACATTTCATACATATATATCACATCTTATTAGATTAATATTCCTTACATAACATAATGATCCATGTCAGAATAGTTTTGGTTTATTGCTTTTGGAAACATGGAAACATAAAGAACTAGTTCATAAGAGTCTCTTGTTAAGTTATTATTTACTAGAAACCATATTAGAAATATCATTTGTAAAACCATTATTAATAACCTAAGGATATGAAATGTAATAAATGTTGATCATATATGCTCAATAAGTGTAAACAGGGGAGATATCAATGATCATATAGGGATAACATGAGCATAAAGATGTTAGAAGGTGATATTAACATTAGAAATTCATACCATGCATATCATAGATCATAATCATGAGTCATGGATCAAATCATGGTAGTTCATAAGACATGAATCTTAAGGGATCAAAGAATATTATAATCTAAAAACATACACTTCGAGTCATACCGAGCACACTGTGTATCAGATTGAGGTGTGGCTGATTGAGCTACGACTGATTACTAAAATGTTTAGGAAAATTTTCATTACATATCTTTTGGGAAGACACACTTTTTATTCAAATACTGATAAATCCCTTTGAATATTCGTCCTTACAATTCAATTCACATTTCATGCAATATGGGTTTTTCTCTTCCACCTGAAAGGAACATGTTCTCTCTTTTATGGCTTATTGCATATAGTTGAAAGGAAAGTATGACTTCCCAAAAGATATGTAAAAAAGTAAATAAGTATTAGAAAAAATGATAATGAAATTAACATAAAAATAATAGATTCAATGATGAAAAAAATAATTAATTACATAAGTATTATTAATTAACCTTTATATATTCTTGACCCATTTCTTTGTTTCCATTATCTGAGTTGTAGCCTTGAAGTCCTATCTCTCGTGAGAATGAGCATCTTTGAACAAACCAACCAAACTCAAACAATGGAATCCACCTGTATAAGAAAACAATTATTATTTGAGTAATACTAAAAATAATTAAATTAAAAATAAATATGAAATAATCCACTACTTCTATGGAAATCACATCTTCATTTTATTTATGTACATTCTTCCATCAGTTATGTTGCCTATTCATTTCTGATCACATCTATATCGTCTTGTGTATATGATATTTTTTTATGGTAATAATAGTACTATAAAAATATAAATAGACAAAGGATTAATAAATATCTTAAATTAAACAGTAATTATCTTCAAAAATACTTTTTCAAGGATTCTATTTTTTTCATGGAATATGCTCTCTCTCATAAATTTACAAACATAATAACCACAATCCTTTCCATTGGTTTGTTTCAGACACTATAGAAACATTGATTAGAATAATTAATTTTTTTTATATGTGTCTAGATCATGAAATATTATTATATATACACTAATAATTTTTTAGTCATAGAGCTTTTCTTGGTCCTTGTGCTTAGCCCCTGGCCTCATTCCTTATTTTTACGATATTCATGCACTGTCATATCAAAACAGAATCCTCGTTAAAAGATAATATAAATTATATAACTTGATGTTTAGTTTTAAAATGTTGTATGTAGTGTATTACAAATTGACAAACTTCATCACGTTTGGATGTTTTGTTGGATATCCATGCATTGAATCCAAGAAATAAATATTTAGAGTATCTAAACTTACCGTAATGAGCATCCAATGCTGCCTAAAAGCATAAAAGGAATAAGTAATTAAAGAAATGAAAATATATTTTATATGATTAAATTTTATAGTTTTACCCCTATATCGTTGGTATTAAATAGAGCATGTCATCCAAAAATTTTCTTTCAAACGATTTGACCAGACCTACCACTATTTCATCCTTTTTTTGGTATCTATTTTTGGTTGTTCTATAGAGGTGATGTGAGGACTAATGTGTCCAAGTTTTTATTCATGGGAAAATACATTCAATTATTTTTAATATATAGGAATACAAAAAATAATAAATGTATTTAGTCATAATTAACACATTATATCAGATTTTGGAAGTTTAAATAACGAAAACATACCTCATTTATACATTTACAACTAATCCACATAGCCAATCATAGTCACAGATTTCACTTACATTCTCAACACCAATTAAGTATTTAACTTCCTCTCCATACATGTTTTCTTCATAATCAACTATGTGACTACTACTATATTTTAACATTGTATCCACATGAACTTCAATGTTAGTAAATTCAGATATAGAATGGGTTGGGTAATGGTTCTTTCAGTAGATCTTTTCGATCAATTGGTCGATTATTTAGATGGTTTTGAGTCGGTCTTTTGTTTCACCCCATTCCCTTCATCCATCTATAAAAACATTAACTGGTCCATACCTTTCTTCATTAATTATTAAAGTTTTAGCTTGAAAAAATAAATTGGAAATGAATACCTCATGGTTGACAAGTTTTTTTACAATATTTGACGTCCATGCGATGAATATTCCAATAGATTTTTCAACCATATGAATATCTTCTTCATCAATGGAAATAGGTAGCATGGGTTATGTTAACCGACAGTATCACATGACTTGTTAGAAGTGGTATCCTATGTAGCATGTCATTTTGGATAGTGAACATCATAGACCTCGCTACAATGTGATTGGTGGGTGTTTATAGATATAAATTATATTCATTATCACTCTATAGAACAACAATATAGAAAAGTTATCAGTGTCTGTATGATTCAAATTTCACATAAACTCTTATTAGAACATTGATTACCGTGGTTAAGACATCTCTTTTAGGTAAATTGCTCATCTCATAGCTGTTAGGGGTGGGGTGGGATCTCCACATAGTGATTGTTCTAGAGTTGTTTCTTCTATTTACTTACCCCCATAAATGTTGTTATCATCTCTCTATGTTATTGGAATTTTTCCTCAAGGTTATCTAGTCTTTCTCTCGTCAATTTCATTTCTTCACTTTGATCCTCTTGTTTGTTTCTCAAAAAATTTTCAGGGTGTCACCCCAAAACCTACACCTCTAAAACAACGGAGGGTTATTAATGACATCGTACGTCGTTACGAGGAGGAGGGCATAATCCCAACCCGGGATATGGCATGCTTGGACCTGGAGGCATCTAGGCCCCACCGTCAACGCTCTCCCCGAGGGCTGTGCAGGGAGCCAGTGCTCCCCACCCCAACATTCAATCGTTTTATGAGCCTATCCCCGGAGTGCTTTGACGACTACCTACCTTACGTTGATGAGGTGGGTGACATCCGGCCCAGCCTGGTCAGAGTCTCAGTCCAAGGGCTCCCAGCGAGGGCCCCCACCCGGCTATTTCAATGCCTCCACCCATCCTTTCCGGAGAAGCAGGAAATCTATGCACCTGTGCCAGCAGCACTGGCTCATCTGACCCGATGCTAGCGTCGGGCATGAGCTGAGGACGCTCACCAAGGGGCGTAAACGTCGACGTCTACTGTGGCCCGAGCCACCATTGACGCATATCATCAAGACCCTGCTCACACTGAGTAGGGGCGCTTATATGCCCAACTAGGATCAAGGTCCCGACAGCCCCATGGGCAGGCCGGGTCAACTCTTAGGGTTGCAGGCATGAACAGGGGTCACCGCGAACCAACCCGTAGTAATTTTACCACGTACGGAGGTCCTCCCCATGCCACTACCATAAAGAGTGTGGATCCTCACTACTTCGAGGCTTGGAATGGAGGTCTTCCCCATGCTACCCCCAGTCCGAATGAAGGTCTTCCCTGCGGTAGTGATGTTCGATACGGAAGCCTCTCATGTGCCCATCACACCGAGTATGGAGCCCTTCCTCCTACCCCCAGGCATCGATGTGTAGAAATTACCCATCTGGTCCCTCTCTAACGTGGGGATCCTCCCTACGTTCTCTCCGCAGCTAGTGAAGGTTCTCCTCGCCCTGGAAACCAGAGGGGTGAAGGCCAGCCTTGTCCCACCCGCACCAAGCATGGAGGTCCTCCCCATGCTCCCGTTGGTGCCGGCGAAGGTGTTGCACACTCGGGTGCTATTCATAGAGGTCCTCCCCATGTCCCCTTCGACATTTGTCCTGGTGCTCCTCGCACCTTGGCTGTCTCAAGTGGAAACCCTCTCCACCCTGGCATCTGTGCGGCCGAAGGACCACATGATGGAAATTATCCCTGTCCCGATAAGCCGCCCAGGGGTAGGAGGGAGGGTATTTGCCGCCACAAGAAGAATCCTGGGAAGGTCCGGACAGAGATCAAATTGGTCTGCTTCTCAGACTCTGAAGCAGAGTGCGAGTCAACTCAAGACCCTCCCCTCGCTCATCCGAGTCAAGGGACAGGCAGGGATGAGGCACATCAGCCTGGCGCCCCCAGAGTGTGAGGTCCACAGGATTCCTGCTTCCCTCCACAGATTTATCCAAGAGGATGAAAATCTAGAGACCCTACAGGTTACAGTCGTGCAGTCACCACCATCATCTCCAGAAGCAATTTCTACCTCCACAAGAGATCACGGAGAGCTATTCTGGGGATCAATGGAAGGAAAGCAGCATTGCGACCCACCACCACCATCCCTGGGCCATGATCCCAGAATGGTGGATGTCAGCCCCTCTTACCGCGACATAGTAGCCAGGTCGCTCCACTCTTCGGAGGACATCCCAAGAATCGATGGCCAGTCAGCTTGTTCACTGTATTCCCCACCAGCCAAACTATCATCCCAGTGGTCTGCCTCAGTACTATTGCCAGTTCCTCAACCACCCCAAGTTGTTGAATGGGGAATTCAAGGGCCAGACACTGAATTTGAGTCGAGGAGCTTCTGGAGCATTCTAGAAGTGGACCACTTCCCTGAGAATTTTTGGCCCGCAGCAGCATGGGATTTCTACATACCCAAGTCCCTCACCCTAGAGGAAGTTGAGTGTCTTTGTTACACCCTCTGGGTGATGCATTTTAGTATCTGTTATCAATGTGTGGTATATCCAAGTAGCCAAGCGCATTTTGAAGACATTAGTGAGTAGTTCTGTTTGGTCGATTTGGCTGCACTCCCTGTGGCCCAGTGCTCTGAGTCACCAAGTCATCGTGAGGCCCTCCAGCAGTAGTGCGTTCAGAGTATTAAGGTACTCCGCAAAATTACCAGGGAGGCTATCCCCTACTTACAAGTCCGTGGCTGGGGGTAGTATGCTTCTCTCCTCTTCAGCCCTATCCAATAGTAGCCCGACTCACTATGTGATATTGAGGACATGCCCCCTCGAAAGGGTCACGGTCCACATGGCCGACGTTATGGACAAAGAGGACGAGTTGGAGTTTCTTGATGGAGACTTACCCCATGAGGGTGTGCCACCAATGTTGGACCCATCAGGGAAGATTAATCGTTATTAGAGGAACCTCCTAGGTCTCCCTTCACCCACCGAGTCATTGGTACTCAGTTGGAATGTTGGTAAGGGAAAACAGCATATCAGAGCTGTCAAGCACTCTGATCCATCCTCCTTGGTGAAGAAGATGGAGGAGGACCCTGAGAAGGCTACGTTGTGCCAGAAACTTGGTGAGAAAAAGAGGTTGTTCGACGAACTCCTGGCTGAATGTGGGGTAGACCGACGACCTGACTATGGTGACCCAAGGTCTGGGCGGCAGGGGCAGGAACAACTTCCCCCGGCGAGATGCCTCCAGGAAACCCTAATCATGCCACTCCGACTGACAGGACTGAAGCCAGAACTCCTATAAATAGGGCATTGTATGTCTCACCAAACCCTCCTGAATGACGTGAAAATATGAGGAATCTGGCCTGGGTTCCCCCAGCTGCCCCACAGGCCGCTCCGCCAGTCTCTCCACGAGCCATTGAACCCATCTACTATATTGAAGAGCCCGACAATGAACTCATGGTTAGGGATCCCCTTCAAGATAGGGACCCCCGCCTAGATGATCCTATGGCAGCACTCATTGACCTCCTTGAGTCATTGGAAACGTGGGAGGTAGCGATCCCTCCAGATGGCAAGCCATACCCAGCTTGGGTGGATGATATGATGGCACCTCCTGGTTTCGGGAATCCCATCTTCTCCCCCTTTAACAGGACGGGGGAACCGCCGCAGCACCTGGCCCACTATAACTCAAGGTGTGGGCCTATGTTGGGGACCCCAGCACAGCAGGAGGCCGCCAAGCTCCTCTGTTTCATTCAGACGCTGGAGGGGTCGGTGTTAGTCTAGTATAGTCATCTCCCTGTTAGATCTGTGACTAGCTGGGAGAACTTTCATAGGTAGTTACTCTAACAGTTCAGCTCTACCATCAGGAATACCAGAATCACGGACCTCTTCAAGTGAAAAAAAGTCCTGATGAGCGAGTCGCGGACTTCATCTCTCGGTGGAAGGGGCTCACATACTCCCTTGACATGCCGCTAACTTAGGATCAATTACTGACGATGTGCGTGGAAAATTTCAAGACGGAACTGGTTCCCTCCCTGATTACTCAGAATTATCCCGAAGGGTTCTGAGACTTCTCAGATAAGGCCCAGTGCCTTGAAGAAGCACAGCAATAGGCCAGGCAGGCGCGTTTGTTTTCCCCTACAATCCCAGCAAGGAGAGATGCCAGAGCTGAGCCCTCCGTGGTGGCCCAGATAGAGGCCCCCAGGTAGCTATAATTTCTACCAGTAGCATCATCCCCACAGCCTCGTAGAGGCCCTCTGCCTCTGGCACAGCCTCTGGCTCCACAGCGACCTCAGAATTGACAAGCGCCTCCGTGTAATGCGCCGCCTACGCCCAGGTGGGATAATCAGGTCCATCTCCTCAGTAAGCCCCTCCGGCTCCTCTTCAAGGCCAGGCTCCAAGGGAACCCTATCCAGAAAAAAGAAACTATCCTTACTCATTCAGTGAGAATCAGGTCCCCGATTACTTCTGTAGTGACCTAGAGTAGGGGATTGTACGCTTGCCTGAGTGTAGAAGGCCGGCAGAGGCGAATCTCACTGATCACCTCAACTACTGCCCCTATCATCGGATTCTGGGGAACACCCTCAAGAAATGCTATGTGTTTAAGGACTGGCTCCAAGACCAGGTCGATGACAACATAGTCAGGGTAGGTCCGGCCCTGGCATAAGTGGCGGGTGTCTTTGTGAGGTCAGAAAGTGGTAGCGACAACGAAGGTGAGTAGCAGCAGGTTCCCAGCCGCAGATCCCAGAAGTACGACGACTGGATGGCTCGTAAAATGTTCACTCATGCCCATGGAATCATATATTCACTCTTGAACCTATTGGAGCCTTCAGAAGTGGCGGCCACTACTTATGCATTTTAATCTCAACCGACCTCTTCCCAGAAGAGTAAGCATCGGCGGCGCAAGTAGAAGCAACGCGCCCCGCCAATGCCATCGTCCTCCCGCACTCTCGGCGACCTCTTGCCCCCTGAGATGGGAATACCTCCTAGAATCCACCCAGTGGTGGATTATTCGTCAATTGATAGTAAAGGGTACACTTCAGTTAATACCGTTGAGTTGGTAAACCCTTATATGACTCCCGACGAGGGGAAATGATAGGCGAACCACCCCAACGTCCCCAGCCGACGTCAGCGTCGGCGGAGCCACGACTATATGGGTCATTGAGTCACATCAGTTGGCACCTCTAGCTAGTTCGTGCATACCACTGAGACCAAACAGCAGGCCCAGCATAGAGATCAGCACGCGCAGCCTCTTTATCTGGTATTATCAGGACCACCTCCACCACTGTTTGTGCTACTCGATCAAGCAAAGCCGCTTCGGTTGCACCGCGACCAGCTTTGCCCCGCTACTAGTCAACCTCAGTTATCAGGACCTTATATGATAGCTACTCTTCAAGCTTCGACTAGTGAGAAGCGGAACGTGCCCAGCACCAGCCAGCCGTTGGTCCAACCGACAGGGCCCGCCAGGCCTCCAATCACATAGCGGCCTCCTATAAGCAGAAGTTCGCGTCTGTCACGAAAGTATGATGTTCTCAAGAATATCTCCAGCATCCCAATGAGTATTTCCATCCTTGAATCCCTCCTCCTTTTTTAAGACATGTGTGAGGCCCTCACTGAGGCTTTAAAGATCCCCCTCCAGTTTGAGATGGAGGTAGCAGCTGTAGAAGCCTTTCACACTGAAGCAGTTGAGACTACCGAATACAAGTCCATCATTTAGTTCTTAGGAGAAGATGAGGGCTCTCCCATACAGGGGCACATCCGCCTATTATACATCACTGGACAATTCAATGGCATTGAGGTTCGCCGCTGTCTTGTTGACACCAGCTCTGGGATCAACCTTATCCCGATGCAGACGCTGGGGAAGCTGGTGTTATCTGAGGATGACCTGACTCCCTCTAATTTAAGGATCCAGGGATATGACAGGACAGAGCAGACCCTGGTCAGAAATATCCATTTGAAGACCCAGTTCGGTGGCCTAGTTTCCAGTACTGAGTTCATGGTTGTCTCCCAGGACACCGCGTACAATGCATTGATGGGAAGGCTATGGCTCCACCTGCACGCGGTGATCCCCTCATCGTATCACCAATGCCTCAAGTACTCCCATAATGGTCGAGCAGGCATACTCCAAGGTGATGCATCTCCTTTCGCCTCTTTTGAATCCTGTTATCTGGATGCTGACTATTACAAGATCAGGGATAAGCAGATTCTGGAAAGTGAGGTTGGGCCCGCCCCGGTCACAAGTGACCCCTGGGCAGATCTGGATGACACCTACGTGTTCCCGATCCCTTGATTGCATGACATGACCCCTGACATGGGGCAATGCTTTGTTGTCTCTATTACAAGAGGAAGGAATATTCCCAAGTCCAAGAGATGGTGTAAAATCACATCATACTCTTACACAAACCAGGCTCAGGTGATCCCGGAACCTCCTACCCCCGTACGGTACCGAGATGTCGACCCCATGGAGATGGAAGTACGTCATACGTGTCTATTCTGCTGGGCTGGAGTTAACTAGATCAAGCCAATGTGCCACTATTTCTTTGATATCATCAAGAATAGCCCCTTGGGCTGAAAGGCCATATGGGATTGGATCAACTACTTTCATCGCCATGGTCTCAGCGGCGCGTGAATCTCCTGATGCACTGTCCACTATTGTCCAGGCTGGTACCAGCCTCCCATCAGGTTCCTCTGACCAAGGGGAAGCTTCACCCACTGGGAATCCCTCCTCTACAAGAAAAGAAGAGGATTTGGAGGATACTCCCCTGCCTTTGAAGAAGAATTCTCCACCATGGTCGATGAACAGGTACATGTGAACCTTGGTAGCGAGGTAGATCTGAGACCCACATTGATTAGTGCCGCCATGTCCCTCGAGGAGCAGCAGTGGTATGTGGACTTCCTTAAATAGCACCATTATGTGTTCGCCTAGAGTTACAACGAGATTCCAAGACTAGATCCTTAGGTAACCATCCACCACCATGGTCTCCCAACAAACCATCAAGGGTTCAAGAAGCCTCCTAGAAAGATGCACCCTTCTCATGGTTCCATGGTTGAGGCCAAATTTGACAAGCTCATCAGAGCCAACTTTGTCAAGGAGGTCTAGTACCCCAATTGGCTAGACAACATCGTACCAGTTAGAAACAAGAACGGACAGATCAGAATCTGTATCAACTTTCGAGATATCAACTGTCACTGTCTGAAGGATGATTTTCCCCTTCTGGTGACATAATTTTTTATCGACGCTATGGCCGGGTTCCAAGCCCTCTCCTTCATGGATGGTTATTTTGGATATAATCAGATCTGGATGGCCCCCGAGGATGAGGAGTCTACTACTTTCAGAGCACCTCAAGGTACTTTCTGTTACCCGGCTATTCCCTTCGGCTTGAAGAATGAAGGTGACACCAATCAGCGGGTCATGCATCGCATATTCAAACCGATCCACGGGACGCTGGTGGAGTGCTATGTGGATGATATGGTGGTCAAATCTCGTTAGCTCCAAGAAAATCTCAAGGACCTTGAGAAAGTTTTTGAATTTCTCCATTCCCACCACTTGAAGATGAACCTGTTGAAGTGTGCCTTCAAGGTCACCTCCGGGAAATTACTTGGATTTGTTATCGGATACCGAAGAATCAAGATTGACTCAGAAAAGATCAAGGCCATTAGCCAGATGCCTCCCCTGAGCAATATCTGGGAGATTAGAGGTCTCCAAGGACACTTGGTCTATATAGTCTGATTCATTGTGAATCTGGCTGGCAAGTGTAAGCCCTTTTCCCAGCTCATGAAGAAAGGCTCTGCCTAGGAATGGGAAGAAGAGTGCCAGACCACTTTCAAGGAAATAAAGCAGTATCTGCTCCAGCCTCTGGTCTTGATGCCACCCATCTCCAGAAAGATGTTGATCTTCTATGTCACTGCCCTGGATCAATCTCTCAGTGCCCTTCTCACCCAGAAGAACAATGAGGGGACAGAGAATAGCCTCTACTACCTCATCTGCATGCTCCTCGATACGGAGACCAGATACTCCCTCATCGATAAGAGCTACCTTGCGCTCGTATTTGATGTACAGATGTTGCGACATTACCTGTAGCACCACAAGGTACTATGGGTCTCTCAGGTAGACCCATTGAAGTGCATTCTGAGCTGTCCCATATTGACTGGCCGACTAGCGCAGTGGGCAGTGATCCTCCAGTATTTTCACATCAGGTTCGTGCCCTAGAAGGATATCAAGGGGCAGGCATTGGCAGACTTTCTAGCTGCCCATCCAACCTCCGTGGACCAGTCCCTAGACTTAAAATTTCCTAATGAGGCAATCCTCTTGGTAGATCAATTCATCCCATGTTGGCAGATGAATTTTAATAGTGCCTCCTAGAGCCCTATCGGTAGGAGGCTCAATGATCCTAGGCTCAACAGAGTAGGCCTGAGCATCATCTTCATCACTTCGGCGCAAGCCATCCTGCCATACTCATTCCTATTGTCAGAAGGCTACACCAACAACGAGTTAGAGTATTAGGACCACATTACCGGTCTCAAGATGGCCCTTAAGATCGGCGTGCCCCATTTTCATGTGAAAGGGGATTCCGAGCTAGTCATCAAGAAATTCAATGGCGACTACATTGTCAGGAAGCCAGAGCTCGCACCATTGTTGGAGCACACCCTCTATCTAATGGCCCAGTTCCCTTCTTGACTAGAGGTTACCCATGTCCCTCAATCACAAAATGGTCGAGCAGATGCTTTGTCCAACCTAGCTGCATCACTTGCAGATCCTGATCAGGATGATCAGATTATGCATTTGGCCCACCGGAGAGTCATTTCCCCCATCACCCCAAAGAATGACGACGACCTGCGAGTAAGCCACCTTACCACTGGATCCTCCACAATAGAACCGCTAGGCTCTTCATATACAATGGTTGAAGCGACTCCCAACTGGAGATACCTGTTTGTCAACTATCTCCAAAAGGTTTTTCTCCCAGCTGATCGGGCTGAGCGCGAGAAAATCCGACGCTGCGTGCTACAGTTTACCCTCCAGAGTTGTCCCAGTCTTGAGCAGATCCTCTATAAGAACGGTTTCAATGGTGTTCTCCTCTATTGCATCCAAGGAGTCTAGATTCCATAGGTAATTCAAGAGGTTCATGTCGGTTCCTGTGGTGCCCACCAGGCTTGGCCGAAACTGTCCCATCAAATCTGGAGACTGGGGTACTTTTGGCCCTCGATGATCCATGATTTTATTGAGTTTTACAAGAGATATAACACATGCCAAGTTCATGCTAACTTCCTGCATCAGCCGCTATAACCTCTCCACTCCACCAAGTACTCTTGGCCATTTGTAGTGTGAGGACTGGATGTCATAGGACCGTACCCACCAGCGACAGCTTGCCAATGCAGGTTCATCCTGACCGCCACAGATTTCTTTTCCAAGTAGGCAGAGGCAATTCCACTCAAGGAGGTCAAGGCATGTTCCATCGTTGACTTCATGAGCTCCAATATCATTCATCGGTTTGGAGTCCCTCACGCTGTCCTCACCAATAATGGAACCAACTTCCGAACAGCGAAACTGAAGAAACTGTACGCTAAGTACAATATTCGTTCGAACCATACCTCCCGCTATCACGTGCAGGAAAATGGGAAGATCGAGGTGTTCAACAAAACCCTCTCTAACATTTTACAGGAAATGGTTGGTCAGAACAAGAAGAGTTAGCCGGACAAGCTCCCCAACGCCCTCTAGGCCTATCGGATGGAAACTCGCAGTTCCACCTAGGTAACCTCGTATTCCCTTATGTACGGAGCGGAGTCCGTCCTGCCTATCAAGATCCAAATACCTTTGTTACAGACTGTATTCTATTAATGGAAGATGCCAAATAAAGTTGCCAAAATCCGTCTAGATGAATTTCATGTACTTGAGGATAGTAGGATCTGTGCCCTGCACAATCTGGAAAGGCACCAGAACAAGATGGCTAGATCCTTCAACAAGAAGGTTCACCTCTGCTCTTTTCTGCAAGGTGACCTAGTATTGGCCCTCTAAGCGCCAATGATCCCTGGCAGGAAACCACCCAAGTTGGAGCCCAAATGGGAAGGACCTTACATAGTCCATAGGTTTTACCCCAATGGAGCATACTCCTTGGTGACCATGGATGGTGAGCATATTACTCCTCCCACCAATGCCAAATTCCTCAAGAAATACTTTGCCTGAGCCCCTTGTTCCTGAATGACCTTAAACTACGCATGGTCCCACATGACCTTAAACTATCCAGTCTTGCATGACTCAAAAATGTGCATGGTCCTGCACGACGTTAAACTGCATCTTGAGATCTACGTATGGATTGATTCTCATCCTTATGGGATACGTAGGAATGCTCAGACAGTTAGTTTTGTTCCCATCCCCAAACTCTTCTCTTCAACTATTCTCCCTAGGTATAGTTCTTTTGGAGGATCCTTGCATGATATGGGCTTCCTCATCCCCACTCATACAAGGGTTATAATGGTTACACCATGTGCCCACTCCCATTCTTCTATCCTCCCATGTCCTCACCGTAAGATGTTAAACTGTATGGCCTTCAAGAACTACGTATGGCTTGATTCTCATCCTTATGGGATACGTAGGAATGCCCGGACATTTTGTCTGTTGGATCGGCCCAAATGCTAGAATCTTTCCCCCGGGAAAAGATGTATGGAAAGGGTGCGATTTTTCCCCAATTCACGTCGAGCTAATATCAATCCATCTGTACGTCCTGTTCCCTGGAGACGTTCGCCTCTTTTAGAGATAGGTACAACTATGATTCACCCACTCCTTGACTGGGATTACATCACCTTCCTCGTCCAGAAGGGCCCCTGAATGGTATGGGAGCTAGGCCTAAGGGATATCTTACCACTTCGTGCCAACGCCCTTGAGGATGTCGATCAACAAGCCGATACATGCCCCACGTTTCGAATGTGGTCAGCAGTTGATGCTCATTTGTTGTTCCCATCTCAGGTCACTATAGGGACGCTGTGTTTCGAACATGGTCAACAGCTGTCCTGAATCGTTAGGGCCACCCCAAGATAGCCCAAACATCGAGTGTATTGATTCATTATTCCCCATTGTATCTTCAAGTGATGAACTCCCTCCGAGCAGTACTAACTATTAGGCTCATTGGCCTTCTCGGGCCCCCATCCCTCGTCCTCACTGTAAGATTTTAAACTATAAACTAGTCAGGCCTTCCTGAATGAGGCCCATACTTAGGCCCATTGGCCTTCTCAGGCCCCTGGCCCTCGTCCTCATTGCAAGACGTTAAACTAAAAACTGGTCTGGCCTTCCTGACTAAGGCCCAGCCTCAGGCCCCATGGCCTTCTCGAGCCTCCAGCCCTCGTCCTCACTACAAGACGTTAAACTACAAATTGGTCAGTCCTTCCTGACTGAGGCCCGGCCTCAGGGCCCTTGGCCTTCTCAGGCCCCCAACTCAGGCTCTCTCATGGGAGTGTATGGTGTGGTGTGGTATTATGTCCTCATTCACGTCAATTTATTCACCGCGTCGTACACCTCCCTTGTTTGGGGGTATCATACTCCCCTCCTTATACTGCATGATGTTAAACTGCATATTGAGAACTACATGTGGCTTTATTCCCATCCTTATGGGATTCGTCGGACCACCCGAATGTCTAGACTTCGAGTCCATACCCACCTCCCGGAAATCTATATTTCACCTTGGCCCCTCGGCCTACCCTTTCCCAGAGAGGGTAGTATATGGCATGGTCTGGGATTATGTCCTCATTTGAATCAGGCTTGTAATGACCATGCCATGTACCTCTCCTTCCTGAGCCACCTCGTCGTCCTTTTTCGGTGGTTCACCAATGTGCCTAAGGGTACTCTGGTTTAGTACCTGGAAAGTCAGACTCTTCTTGGATGTGTTTTCACCCTCTTTTCAGTCTTTGTGTTCCCCTTAATCATGGGTTTCATCACCTTTCACACCCAAAGGGACCCCAAAACGGCATGGATACCATGCCTAAGGACTCTCCTACCATTACGTGCCAACGCCTCTAAGGGTTTCAGACAACCAATTGAAACAAATCCTGCATTGTGAATATGGTCAGCGGTCAATGCTCATTTGTTGTTCTCACCAGGCTAACTTGATATGGATACTGTGTTTCAAACATGGTCAACATTTATCTTTCATCTCCACTCCAACCACATTAATCCCAAAATTTCAGTTACATGATTCACATCCTTCTCCACCTTCTCATGTTCAAGTAGATCTTCAAAACTCTTGGTGTTATTCCTCGGTGTGCATCCGCACATTAGGAGGACCAAAGTCGCGATAGGAATGTCATTCGGGGATCCGCACCAATTTCCCTCTGGTGTGTGTTTTGGGTATTGAAAAATACATCTTCCTCCCTTGTTTCCCACACCGAGTTTAACTCGCGTGGTCTTAGGGATCAGGTTGAGGTCTACGCTTACATGGAGGTTTTTTACCCCATCCATGGTCCAATCTCTAAGACCATAAACTAAGATCTTGTCAAGAAATGTGTATGGCTTGATTCCCATTCTTATGGGATACGTAGGACCACCCGAACGTATCATTTTTGGGTCCATCTCATTTGGGAGCTAGTCTCTCCTCCCTCTTTACCTAATTACCTCTATGTAGGCCCCTTGGCCTGAGGTCCCCTCTCGGAATTGCGTACGGTGTGATACGGGACCATGTCCCCATTCACATCAGGGATGTTTTATTACACCGTACACATTCCCCACCTATCATCTTCTCTGCTAAGTCTGCGCTGCACGACGTTAAAATGCATACTTGGTCCTATCACATGACCCTAAACTATGACATTATCGTCCTGGTCGCACGATGAGAAACAACACTGCATTGTGATGACCTCATTGTAGAGGACATCATGTTGGGTATCGGTCATTTACCATATCAATTTTAAATGCATGTATATGGCTTGATTCTTGGGGCGATGTCAGGGCCTTCTACCCTAGGCCTATCGATTCACAAAAAAAAACCTCTCACATTAAAGGAAAAAACAAGATCTATCAAATACCGCTTCTCTGGGTGCAAGGGCCATGCCCGCACGCCCCTTTTTCCCTAGCACTGGTAACTCACCATGCCACCACAAGAACTACATGCAGCTTGATCCCCATTCTCATGGGGTATGTAGGAATGCCTATGCATTTTTCCTCAGGGCCCATCTCAACTATCGTTTTCGGTCCCTCAACCTAAAAACCCTCTGAGGAACACATGGTGGTCGTAACCCCCAGTTCCCATTCACATCGGGTATTTGTAGTTGCCCCACCGCATGCCTCCCATGTTTCCTACCACCTATGGTCTGAGTTCTATGACCCTAAACTATGATCTCCCTATGAGAATGGGCTTGGTACCCTCTATATAATACGTCTCGTTGTCATATTTGGATGTGTTTGACAAAGAGCCTGAAGTGTTGTATTTTCATGGAGACATCCCCCTTGTCCCATGACCAAGCTTCGTGAGCTCGCTATTTGGATCCTCATCCTCTTCCACTTCTGCAAGGACCCCCTGGGTAGATTCTTGGCGGGCCATTTGGTTCTGGAACTTGGACGTTTCCCTGGCTGGTTCGTGAAGATCGTTCGTGAAGTGAGTTCATGAAGGCTGGTCACTAAGACTATTTGTGGAAGCATTGCCTCGGAGTTCAAAGCCAGATCACGGAGCGCAAACATGGATTCGAAGAATCGATGTGCGTCGCAAAGCCTCGATTCTCAGAGATCACTCACAGAGTATGTAGAGCATTGAGAATCGAGATAGCAAGAAGACAAGATCTTGGATAAAGGAAAGGAAAAAAGAGAGGGTCGACCCCCTATTTATAGGCAATGGCCTTCGGAGCTTCGCAGCGTGTCCAGTCCACACGGAGCATCACGGCACGCCCGGTCCGCGTGGCCCATGTTCGCCTCGCGCACCCTCTTCACGAGTTAGCATCGCGAATGGCCTAGGATTTTGGAGATTTCCCTCAGAATTAGACCCTTGATCCCTCCACGGCTCCAAGTCTTAGGGGGGCATTTGTTGGCGCCAAAATTTGACACGAAGAAGAAGCCCCAAGACGGCCCCACGGACTGCCTCGCAAAGCCCCTTCGTGGAGTCCCATGCGATGCGGCCACCACAAAGCAAAGAAGGTGGGAGGCTCCGCGAACACATTTTATGTTCATGAACCCACCACGAAGCAAAGAAGGCGGGAGGCTCCGTGAACGCATGTGACGTTTTCCAGCCCGCCGTGAAGCAAAGAAGGTGGGAGGCTCCAAGAACGCATTTGACATTTGCTAGCCCTCTATGAAGCAAAGAAGGCGGGAGGATCCATGAACGCATTTGACATTCACAAGCCCGCTACAAAGTGAAGGAGGTGGGACACTCCATGAAACCATTTGACGTTCGCGAGCCCACCGCGAAGCCACCGAGCCCCTCTTCGCGCTGCGTGAGCTCCACTCCCCGGCGCCTCTTGCCTATAAATATCAAGCTCACCCTGAGCTCTCCGGATATACAATCCAACCATTTGGATTCTCATCTATTGAATCGTGAAGCACTCTTCCACTCGGTGAACCATGAGTCATGCGAGGTACTTCTACTTCGTGAAGTGCCTCTCCATTGTCTCGTTTTGTTCCCCTATTCCGAGAGGGATGCCTTTCGTGAAGCCTAAGGGATTTTTCAAAGGAAGGGGATCCCCAAGGGGACCCAGGTTGTTGCAGAATGTTTATGCTTCGTGAAACACCCTTCATGTACACTTGATCCATTTTCTAAGGCAGTATCACTGTACTTTGTGAAGTACATTGCTTCCCAACATCCTTCTTTGCGAGGAACCTTTTCTCCGCGAGGATGTGCTCTGCGAATGTCTTTCCACTTCTCGAAGAACCTATCATTTTCAACTCCACACCATGCTAAGGCTAAGGCACCCCACTTCGTGAAGCACACCCCTTCACAAATTCCCTCCACCATGCAGAGCAACTGAGCTCCATAAGGCCCCTGCCTATGGACCCCTTTGCTTGTAAAATCCTTTTCTCGTGCGACCCTCCAGGTTTTCACGATGCGACTTCAATGAACCCTAGACGATACTGACCATAGCGTTGTTGCGCCTAATGCTTCTTTGCATAGGCACACTAATGGCTATTGCTTCTTCGAATAGCCACGCTAACGTGGACCCCTCGATGGTTCACTCTGCGACCCACCTTCACCACGGCCTTGTCGATGCCTTCCCTCCCACAGGGAGTAGAGGGTACCGGTTATGTAAGTCCTATGGGTGTGGAACGAACCCACCTCATCCGAGCTGCAGGATGTTAAACTTCCAAGCACCTTTGTCCTCAACAGATGATGTTAAAATGTGACCTCACCCTGTGCTCCGCACATAGGGTCCCCTACCTTGGACATTCTCCACACCCCCTGGTCTCCATAGGGGATGATATCCTCCTTGGAGTGGAATTTGTCTGCGGGGAAGGGCAACTGCCTTGGTCCTTCTAGGAGGCACCACCCCTACTCTTCCTCACTTCCTCGGTGCCAAGTCCAGTGGAGGACGTGATAGGGAACGAAGCCCCTCCTCTCTTCCTGGGTGCCAAATCACTCTCCCGCTGTGCTTTGTCACCCTCGGGCCTCTATCCTGGAGTAAGTCCCAACACCATGGGCCACTCAACGCATAAGCCCCCTCCACATTTCCCATGGACACACCCTTCACGAAGTGATCATCAGGTCCCTGCCGCCTCTTGTTTCTCACACCGATCACGAATCATGTGGGATTAGAGTAAGCATCGACCATGACAACACCCTCATCCCACATGACGTTAAACTGCATCCTCCACTTTTGAACTATGTGGTCTTTGATACATATCAAGGCATGGTATGTAGGAAGCCTCCATGAGGTTAAATCCCACCACCCATTGGTCATTTCGACCCCATTCACATCGGTTCACCCTAATCCTACATGATGCTAAACTGTACTCCCGAACTACGAGGACTTTGATCCATGTCAAGGCATGGTACGTAGGAAGCCTCCCTGAGGTTCAAGCCCAACACCCATTGGACCAAGGTCCATCTTCATGTCAGTTCACCGGAATCCACTCCCGAACTATGAGGACTTTAATCCATGTCAAGGAATGGTACATAGGAAGCCTCCCTGAGGTATAATCCCAACACCCATCGGACTGAGGTCCATCTTCACGTCGGTTCAACGGCATCCACTCCCGATCTATGAGGACTTTGATCCATGTCAAGGCATGGTACGTATGAATCCTTCCTGAGGTTCAAGCCCAACACCCATCAGACCAAGGTCCATCTTCACGTCGGTTTTCCGACACACACCCCATCCTACATGACGCTAAAATGTACTCCCGAACTATGAGAACTTTGATCCATGTCAAGGCATGGTACATAGGAAGCCTCCAAGAGATTCAAGCCCACCATCAGGTCGTTCTGACCATCGGTTCACCAACACCTTGGGAAACCTAGAGTGTAATCCCCACACCTTCATGAACTACATGGTCTTTGATCCTTTCCAAGGTATTGTACGTAGGAAACCTCACAAGGTTCAAGCCCACCATCCACCTGAACCAAGGTCCTTATTCACGTTGGTTCTCTAACTCACCATCCCGAACTATGAGGACTTTGATCCATGTCAAGGCATGGTACGTAGGAAGTCTCTTCAAGGATCAAGCCCAAAACCATCATTCATTTTGATCCTTACCCGGGCCTCCACATCCCAGTGAGATCACGCCACCTCATTCCCCTCCACAGTAGTCGGGAAGCTGCCCACTTGCTAGCCCCAATATCGGTGTTCCCTCTGGGGGATTCCTCCATCTGATCGACTATAATCAGTGTTTCGATCAGACCGATCCATCTCCTCTAGACGTTAAACTTACGGCATACCCTTTGTTAAACACTGGAAGTTGAGGAAAACCTCAGATACATGCCTATGGAATATGATTCCTCGCATTCAATGTGGGATGCATCAGGCTTCCGCACCCTTGAGAAGCCCTATAATAAGGGACAGAAGGGAGACACACCAATCCCCAGCGTCCAGACATGTCAATGATGCCCCAGCATGACTACTCCCCTAACCGAAGGTTGCTGCCCTGACCGGACCCCTTGGAATGTCCTGATAGAAGCAGTGTAATTAACTGGTGTCCACGAAGATATGGTGCCAGGAAGAGTTTCACGAACAACATATTAAATCTATGAGGGAGACCCGGACTAGGTGATGTGTTCTGAGGAGGAATCCATGGAAGGAAGAACCGATATCCCATCATCTTGTTTCGATCAAGGAGCAAACATCCCTGAACAATGAGTGAATGTTGTCCGCCTTTGGAAAGCGGGAATGCGGGGTAACAAAAGTCGCGCCTGTTGCACTCAAGCAGATGGACGCACGCGCCCTGGTGAAAGCATCAGAAACATATATATAATTAAAGTATTTATTATAATTTTATAATTATTTAAATGTATCTATATTAATTTTGAATTATAATTATAGCTATTTTGTATTTAGTTATAAATATTTGTATATAAAAATATATAATTAATATATTTATTTTAATTTTATATTATTTTAATATATCTATATTTATTTAGAATTATAATTATAACTATTTGTATTTATTTATAAATATTTTTATATATTAACAAATATATTTATTTAATTATATATATATACATTTATAAGTATAATAAATATACTTTTTATAATTTTATAATTTTTTACATATATATATTTATTTATAATTGTAACTCTAAATAAATATTTTTATAAATATTTTTATATAATTATATATATATATTTATTTATTTATTTATTTATTTAAAATTATAATATATTTATTTATTATAATTTTATAATTATTTAAATATATATATTTATTTAGTTATAATTATAATTACAAATAAATATATTTCAAAAGTATTTATATATAATTAATATTTTATAATTATAAATATAATAAATATATTCATTATTTAAATATATTTATTGTATTTTATAAGTATTTTTGAGAACATAATAGATTCATGTGTATAACATGAATGAATCATATACCTAGTATAGATAATAAAAAATAAGTAATCACATATGGACAACATGGATAATAAGAAAGGTGTAATGTATAAATTGTAACGCCCCGACCCTAGTTGCCTAGAGTCGGTGCATTATTACATAACATTGGCATGATCACAAGAAAGATCAAATCTCGAAAGACCGATTGGTTTAGTAGCCTTGGAAACACTAGATATATTCATAAGTTTTACATTACATCATAAAAGGAAAAAACTACTACAACATCATAATGTTTCCACAGTCCACACTATAATCCCCTCATAATATCCCTGCAGGTCATTCATAATTTACTTCTTCACTTCCTGAGAAAAATAAAACATAGAAAAGGGGTGAGCTCAAATGCCCAGTAAGGATAACAATATAGCGGAAACATTCATAAATAAGAATAAACATTTAAGGCAATGTATAACTAAAACAAAAGCCTTTTAAACTTGAACTTTCAACATGGTATGGCATAAATAAAATGAAATAATGCCATTTAATTATTCACATGGATATTCTACTAATCGAATAATCACATGAAAAATCAATAACCACTTTCATAATGTTGGAATGCATAATGCTAAACTTTAATTACTTTTCAAGGCCTCGTCCCAAGACCTTGGGGCTAACTGTAACCGGAACCCAACCCGGAGTGCCTCTAATAACCGGACACCAACCCGGAGTGCCTCTAATAACTGGACACCAACCCGGAGTGCCTCTAATAACCGGACACCAACCCGGAGTGCCTCTAATAACCGGACACCAACCCGGAGGGCTTACTTTTACCAGTCCCTAACCTGGAGGGCTTACTTTTACCAGTCCCCAACCTGGAGGGCTTACTTTAACCAGTCCCTAACCTGGAGGGCTTACTTTTACCAGTCCCCAACCTGGAGGGCTTACTTTAACCAGTCCCCAACCTGGAACATACTTGTCCAACACATTCATATGAAGTAATGATTGAAATATAACATAAACATTCTTATTGGAACTAGCATACGAAATGTCAATACTTTCACCATAAACTATGAATGGTATAAAAATAGCACATCCATAGTCAAACATATCACAAAACCTTCAAAACAATATAGAAGTTTTGTATCATAATAAATCGACTTCAAATAATCTTAAAACCCATCAAAGGATGTTGACATAGATGATATCAAAATTCTTTTTAAAGAAATATCTCCTTTTATTTTGAAATCATTTAAGATCCATATAAAATCAAACATTTTCTTTGAAAATAATCTTATAAGCTTTTAAGGGAAGCTTTGACGATTTTATAACGGCGGAAAATAACCGCACCCTCCGTATAAGTTAAAAAAAACATTCTTATCTTAATTCTGTTGAAAAGGTTAAAAAGAACCTTGTTTGGAAAACGACGGAAAGATTCCCTTATAAACCTCTTATAAAAAGTCAAACAAGGGTATAAATGACTTTAACCCATATTCTTTTAAATATTAAAAATGTTTTGAAATACATTTTGAAGAAACATGGATGTGGATGATAACGAGATCCCAGTAGATTATTACGTATAAACAACCTCGGATAATGAAGAGATTGTGAAATAACCCTTACCAGTTTGGTAACTTATGAAACATACAACCCATGAAAGAGGTATCATACAATGAATATGTAAGTACACATAAATTAGAGTGTATTACACAAAGGATATAATTATGGGCAGTACATACACCACACAAAAGGTAATGGTGGCAATATGGCATGAATCTCACGGGAATATGGAGTGAGATGAAAACCCCTTACCACGTTAATCAACTGAGTCGTATGGCCAAAAGTTAATAACCACCAAAATATTTACAGAATAACATGAATATGATAATATATATCAAATTCCAGTACACAATACACCACTTTCAATAATTTAGTGGCGAATAATGGAAATCTCACGGAATTGAATGTGAGATAAGAAAAATCCCTTACCTTGTACTTTTCCTTGGTTGGGGTAGGTTAACCTCCTGTATAATGGTGAAATAATTGTTATTAAATTATACAAGAATCATATACATTAATATGATATCATATATGTTCTTTTAACATTTCTTTATTAATAATATCTTAGTATTATCGTCGTTTCGGGTGATAATCGATTCGTTCTTCTTAAATGTTTGGTTACGTAAGACATGTTTGTAATGGATAGATTATATCTTATTCATAATCAGAATGATATTAACATTATTTTTAACCCTAAAATGAGAATAAGACTTGAATGGATACGATGGAGGATGGATCTCACCGCGTTCGTGGAGACGGTAGTCCGTACGTACGCACGAACGCTACTTCCATTTAATTTTTATTTTAAAAGAATTGAATCCAAATGATACATAGGTATATTACTATTCCAGTATAATATAATATTTTATATATGTTACTTAAGTTCATTAACACCATCATTTATACGTTCCATGTGTGGTATGAACGAGTCATATCATTTTAAGGGGGCGGTAGTCCGCACTTCCTCAAATGAAATTATCGTATGTATATACAACATGAAACGAATAATGGTATGAAATAAAATGGAATTACAGAAGCTTATTTATAAAATATATATCATTAATATCATATTTAATTATAGTGCCATCATAATGGCCACCATGAGAGGCGGTAAGATGTATTTGAACAATCATCGTTTCGTGAGGCGTTAGTTTGTCATCCACAGAAACATTATGTTCATCATCCATTAGATGGAGTTGTGTGTATGTGTAGTTTGAATCCTTCTTATAACAACATCCTAGTATATTTAGGATACTGGTGTTGTTACAAAAGAAGGGAAATAAAAAGAGTTTGGGGGTTGGAGAAGCAAAATAAATGAAAATAATTTAAGAGAAATCGTTACCTTTAATTTAGGTAACTCACTTTGGTTGGAACCAAAGGACTTCTTGAAATGCTTTCTGCCTAAGGGTAAGCTTCAAGGAGGAGGAGAGGGATGTGGGGAGATTAGTTGGGCAGAGTTTGGACGATCCAAGTGGCTTGAGAGGTGTGAGGAATGAGTAGAAGTGGTCTCCTTTTATAATGGAGAAGAGGGGCTCTTTAGGAAAGAGTGAAAGTATTACTTTATAATATAATTATATTCGGTTTATAATGGTCCAAAAATCATTGAGGTAGAAGATAAGATGACTCATATTCTAAATAACATCAACCAATAAGAATTGGACAGGTTTTAGATAATATTTTAATCATTATAATCTTATTTATTTAAATGATTTATTAATGAGGTAAACATTGAATCATTATTGTGTCATTAATAATTTAAATTATTTGATGTCTAAAAATTATAAATAAAATATCATTATGTAGGAAATCTTTTTATCTTTCTAATGAATATTTACAATCGAAAATCCAACATGTATAACCCTATGTAAAAATTGTTCTTCTAAAAGATGTAAGCTTATGCCATTTTTATTTTTATTTTAACTTTATTAATATAAAGTGTCCCTACCACATACAAGTGGATCCAAGGGGTCCCCAAATTGACCCAAGGATGCTCATGGTCGGGTATGTGTCCACCAATAATGTTAGGACACGTTTTAGGTTAATTTTGTATTATTATAATATTATTTTTTAACCCTTATTTACCGGATTTACCCTTAACCATGGTAAATAAAATATTTACCACAGTAATTATTCAAAATGTATAAAAATAAAAGTTACCTATTTACACAATTTGGACATCCTGATTCCAAATATGGAATCCATTTTTCTAAATTCAAAACACAGAAGTGGCAGAAATTAATTTAAAATTTATTCCCGCTGTCAAAACAAAAAGCGTGTTTTTAAGAGATAATAACTATCAAAAGATTGACACTTGTTTATGTTTGGTTTAATTGTAAAATTATGTACAATGACCAACATTATATTAAATGGTAAAAATATATTCTAAATATACTTTAAAACCACTCAAATTCATAATTTATCACTATTAATTATTTTGATTAAAAAAGTTGTTTTTAATTAAAATTTAGTAATTTTCACTATTCATCAAAATATGAAAGTTATCCGAAAAGTACCAAAATTTCACCTTAGGCTAAATTTGATATTCCAAATCCAGAAATGAAGTCCATTTTAAAATATAAAATATATATAATTTCAAAAAGTAGGTATTACTATTCATAACGGCTAGTTTGATTGGTTGTGGTGTGTGTTAAAACTCAAGGCTGCGTACAACACACGCTACTGTATTATTCAAAGAAAGCGTACCGTGGAAGCTTGGGATGTTTCATTTTAAATTTTTGATGTCCCCATTTAGTCAAAAAGTTTAAAATATTGTATTTAAAAATGGTTCACTATTAAAAGTTGATAAAAGTGCAATACTGAAAATGAATTTGTTCTTGCATTATATCTAAGAAACTCATAATATGGATTCTAAAATTATAATGATTATATAAAGTTTAAAATTTAGATAATACTATCCATAACCTCTTTTGAATGGATTTTTTTTTGTAAGTCATGGTGTGATTGAACTCGTTGTTGCGTGTAGTGCAAGTTATTGAATTATTTTGAAGAAATAACACACTATGAAATCTTGGGGTGTTACATTCTCCCCTCCTTCAATAAATTGCGTCCTCGCAATTTGAAATTGTTCTTCGAAAATAAAAGGTTGAAAATAGAAAATATCTTTGTGGGAAAACCCACATCGGAAATTAGGTTACTAAAATTTAGTCTTAATATGAGTAAAAGAGAAATGAAAGAGTCACCACCAAATTATGATCTCGATTAGGAGAACATTGGTGGCAATTAGAGACATATAATCGGAGGAAAAACGTAAATATTTATAGGTAGTGATTGAGGTCATCAATCACAAACAAGTGTATAATTGAGGTCCTTAAACTCATCAATCTATGATGATTTGAAGTACCATCAGTTCAACAAAGTATAGGGTATTGGGATAACACATTTTTGACGTTTCAAAATATCTTAGTTGAAATCCCACATCGAAAAATGAATTAATGAGGCCTCTATTTAAAATAAAGAGTGGAAAGTATGAAGATTACCGAAAATAACACATACTAGGGTTCCATGTAGGAAAATATGGATATGGAGGAGAAATCTAACCATCAATTATCTGATGGAGAGTGGTAGATAACATGGCTATGAAAAGGCCAACAATCCCAAAGCCATAAATTTGTGATGATTTAAGGTACCATCTAGGGAAACATTTTTGTTCTAAGTTGCTTTTCTTAATATTGAGGAATTTATTTATGAGATTGGCTAAGATCATAAGGAGATATACTTACTTTATAATTAGAGTTTTATCCATTAATAAATTCCTACCACAAACTCATCTTTCACTCTAAAAGATAATAGAATGTAAAAAAAATTTATTTACACTATTCGTATAGGGGTCCAAAATAAACGAATTTATAATTCATCTACAAGATCTTTTAATAAAAACTAAATTATTTAATCTAGGACATATCATGGGCCAGTGGTAGGTGATACACCCTTGTCGCCCTTCGGTTTCGGGTTCAAGTCTCGCAGCCTTGCCGGACGCGACGGGGTGCCGCCCGACCTCCGGGTTGTCCTTTTATGGCAATCCAAAATAATCCAAACTAGAACTATCCAAAATACTTCTATCCAAACTCACAGTACAACATTTATAAGTAAGGTAAACATAATGTAGAACCTTTTTACCCCGTAATAGCATATGAATACCTTCATCATGTATTCTTTTAATACACCGAAACATCCTGAATTACCATATTCCTTATTGATTACATTCATGCTCCCTTATTCCATATAGAAAGCTGGATATACTTCATTAATCCAAAAATGTTCTAAACCCCAACAATGATGGAATATACAAATCATTAATCAGTTCCAAGGTAGTCAAGAATATCCAATATAATTTATCCAAATCAATCATGTATTATTCTAAAATCACTACCTCGGTATCAGAACCATATTATGGTTTATCATTCTCTCAACCATATATTTTCCAAAAATTTAACCTGCTATTGAGTCACTTTTCTTTGTTCCACACAATTTCAAGTCCTTAATGAAATAGTACTGCAGTACAATCCTTATATACTCCATAATTATTATAACAAGTACATTGTTGATACAACACTCAATTGAAATAATCAACATAAGAACTCTAATCATTCCTCTTCATCTGTGGTAGTATCATAACTTGGTTATTATCCAATAACATCATTTGTGGTATAGTCTGATGACTGGGACATAGGTTCGCGTAGTGTCCAAACTCCTTGCAAATGAAGCATTGTACATTTAAAACCATTTTCTTACCCTTGCAGTCACATACTTTGTGCCCTTTTCCTCCACACTTATAACAAACTCCCATTCCTTTCAGGCAAGTTCCAGGGTGTTTCTTTCCACAGTTACCACATATGGGAAAATTCTTCTTTTCCCTCTTCCCTTTATCCATCTTTCTCTCTTCCATCCTTTTCTTCTCTTGCTTCCCTTCAAAGCCATAGGACTCAGTAAACTCTTTACTTATCTTATCAACACATGATATTATTTCTTCATATGATGATAATACATGGGAGACTATTTCTCTTATAAATTCTAGCTTAAGACCATGAAAGATATGATCCTTCCTTCTCTTTGAATCATGTGTATTTCTGGAGTTCTCATTCCTTCTACTGGGCGCCATTTCTATACCATGGCATAAACTAGATCAGTTTATGAATCAAAACACATAATCCCATACTTATAAAACACTTAACATAAATTGAACTATTTATGGATATAATCCATAATCATAAAAATGTTTTCTTTGAGGAAGTATATACTCATAAACCCTTCATAATGATTTGTAAAGAAAATGAGAGTTATCCTAAGAATATCCCCCGAGAGTGTCGTAACCAAGAGTGCAGCAAGGCCCGTTGTCGTGCACCAGTTCCCATTCGAGTCTAGCTCAAAGCGGTGTTTTCGGGTTTTACCCCTAGGTACATCTGTGCCAGAGCTGCCTCTACCTGCTCGTATCCAGACAGGGATTTATTGCTCGGAAAACTCACAAAATCTCTACAATACCAAAATTCTAGGAAGTTCTTCTATACTAATCCTCAAAGTTCATATTAGGTCTACGTGATCTAATCAGAGTTTATCTAAATCTAGCTTCCAAGGTTTGTACTAAACTTCCTCTGATACCAACTGTAACGCCCCGACCCTAGTTGCCTAGAGTCGGTGCATTATTACATAACATTGGCATGATCACAAGAAAGATCAAATCTCGAAAGACCGATTGGTTTAGTAGCCTTGGAAACACTAGATATATTCATAAGTTTTACATTACATCATAAAAGGAAAAAACTACTACAACATCATAATGTTTCCACAGTCCACACTATAATCCCCTCATAATATCCCTGCAGGTCATTCATAATTTACTTCTTCACTTCCTGGGAAAAATAAAACATAGAAAAGGGGTGAGCTCAAATGCCCAGTAAGGATAACAATATAGCGGAAACATTCATAAATAAGAATAAACATTTAAGGCAATGTATAACTAAAACAAAAGCCTTTTAAACTTGAACTTTCAACATGGTATGGCATAAATAAAATGAAATAATGCCATTTACTTATTCACATGGATATTCTACTAATCGAATAATCACATGCAAAATCAATAACCACTTTCATAATGTTGGAATGCATAATGCTAAACTTTAATTACTTTTCAAGGCCTCGTCCCAAGACCTTGGGGCTAACTGTAACCGGAACCCAACCCGGAGTGCCTCTAATAACCGGACACCAACCCGGAGTGCCTCTAATAACCGGACACCAACCCGGAGTGCCTCTAATAACCGGACACCAACCCGGAGTGCCTCTAATAACCGGACACCAACCCGGAGGGCTTACTTTTACCAGTCCCTAACCTGGAGGGCTTACTTTTACCAGTCCCCAACCTGGAGGGCTTACTTTAACCAGTCCCTAACCTGGAGGGCTTACTTTTACCAGTCCCCAACCTGGAGGGCTTACTTTAACCAGTCCCCAACCTGGAACATACTTGTCCAACACATTCATATGAAGTAATGATTGAAATATAACATAAACATTCTTATTGGAACTAGCATACGAAATGTCAATACTTTCACCATAAACTATGAATGGTATAAAAATAGCACATCCACAGTCAAACATATCACAAAACCTTCAAAACAATATAGAAGTTTTGTATCATAATAAATCGACTTCAAATAATCTTAAAACCCATCAAAGGATGTTGACATAGATGATATCAAAATTCTTTTTAAAGAAATATCTCCTTTTATTTTGAAATCATTTAAGATCCATATAAAATCAAAAAATTTCTTTGAAAATAATCTTATAAGCTTTTAAGGGAAGCTTTGACGATTTTATAACGGCGGAAAATAACCGCACCCGCCGTATAAGTTAAAAAAAACATTCTTATCTTAATTCTGTCGAAAAGGTTAAAAAGAACCTTGTTTGGAAAACGACGGAAAGATTCCCTTATAAACCTCTTATAAAAAGTCAAACAAGGGTATAAATGACTTTAACCCATATTCTTTTAAATATTAAAAATGTTTTGAAATACATTTTGAAGAAACATGGATGTGGATGATAACGAGATCCCAGTAGATTATTACGTATAAACAACCTCAGATAATGAAGAGATTGTGAAATAACCCTTACCAGTTTGGTAACTTATGAAACATACAACCCATGAAAGAGGTATCATACAATGAATATGTAAGTACACATAAATTAGAGTGTATTACACAAAGGATATAATTATGGGCAGTACATACACCACACAAAAGGTAATGGTGGCAATATGGCATGAATCTCACGGGAATAAGGAGTGAGATGAAAACCCCTTACCACGTTAATCAACTGAGTCGTATGGCCAAAAGTTAATAACCACCAAAATATTTACAGAATAACATGAATATGATAATATATATCAAATGCCAGTACACAATACACCACTTTCAATAATTTAGTGGTGAATAATGGAAATCTCACGGAATTGAATGTGAGATAAGAAAAATCCCTTACCTTGTACTTTTCCTTGGTTGGGGTAGGTTAACCTCCTGTATAATGGTGAAATAATTGTTATTAAATTATACAAGAATCATATACGTTAATATGATATCATATATGTTCTTTTAACATTGCTTTATTAATAATATCTTAGTATTATCGTCGTTTCGGGTGATAATCGATTCGTTCTTCTTAAATGTTTGGTTACGTAAGACATGTTTGTAATGGATAGATTATATTTTATTCATAATCAGAATGATATTAACATTATTTTTAACCCTAAAATGAGAATAAGACTTGAATGGATACGATGGAGGATGGATCTCACCGCGTTCGTGGAGACGGTAGTCCGTACGTACGCACGAACGCTACTTCCATTTAATTTTTATTTTAAAAGAATTGAATCCAAATGATACATAGGTATATTACTATTCCAGTATAATATAATATTTTATATATGTTACTTAAGTTCATTAACACCATCATTTATACGTTCCATGTGTGGTATGAACGAGTCATATCATTTTAAGGGGGCGGTAGTCCGCACTTCCTCAAATGAAATTATCGTATGTATATACAACATGAAACGAATAATGGTATGAAATAAAATGGAATTACAGAAGCTTATTTATAAAATATATATCATTAATATCATATTTAATTATAGTGCCATCATAATGGCCACCATGAGAGGCGGTAAGATGTATTTGAACAATCATCGTTTCGTGAGGCGTTAGTTTTCCATCCACAGAAACATTATGTTCATCATCCATTAGATGGAGTTGTGTGTATGTGTAGTTTGAATCCTTCTTATAACAACATCCTAGTATATTGAGGATACTGGTGTTGTTACAAAAGAAAGTAAATAAAAAGAGTTTGGGGGTTGGAGAAGCAAAATAAATGAAAATAATTTAAGAGAAATCGTTACCTTTAATTTAGGTAACTCACTTTGGTTGGAACCAAAGGACTTCTTGAAATGCTTTATGCCTAAGGGGAAGCTTCAAGGAGGAGGAGAGGGATGTGGGGAGCTTAGTTGGGCAGATTTTGGATGATCCAAGTGGCTTGAGAGGTGTGGGGAATGAGTAGAAGTGGTCTCCTTTTATAATGGAGAAGAGGGGCTCTTTAGGAAAGAGTGAAAGTATTACTTTATAATATAATTATATTCGGTTTATAATGGTCCAAAAATCATTGAGGTCGAAGATAAGATGACTCATATTCTAAATAACATCAACCAATAAGAATTGGACAGGTTTTAGATAATATTTTAATCATTATAATCTTATTTATTTAAATGATTTATTAATGAGGTAAACATTGCATCATTATTGTGTCATTAATAATTTAAATTATTTGATGTCTAAAAATTATAAATAAAATATCATTATGTAGGAAATCTTTTTATCTTTCTAATGAATATTTAGAATCGAAAATCCAACATGTATAACCCTATGTAAAAATTGTTCTTCTAAAAGATGTAAGCTTATGCCATTTTTATTTTTATTTTAACTTTATTAATATAAAGTGTCCCTACCACATACAAGTGGATCCAAGGGGTCCCAAAATTGACCCAAGGATGCTCATGGTCGGGTATGTGTCCACCAATAAGTTTAGGACACGTTTTAGGTTAATTTTGTATTATTATAATATTATTTTTTAACCCTTATTTACCGGATTTACCCTTAACCATGGTAAATAAAATATTTACCACAGTAATTATTCAAAATGTCTAAAAATAAAAGTTACCTATTTACACAATTTGGACATCCTGATTCCAAATATGGAATCCATTTTTCTAAATTCAAAACACAGAATTGGCAGAAATTAATTTAAAATTAATTCCCGCTGTCAAAACAAAAAGCGTGTTTTTAAGAGGTAATAACTATCAAAAGATTGACACTTGTTTATGTTTGGTTTAATTGTAAAATTATGTACAATGACCAACATTATATTAAATGGTAAAAATATATTCTAAATATACTTTAAAACCACTCAAATTCATAATTTATCACTATTAATTATTTTGATTAAAAAAGATGTTTTTAATTAAAATTTAGTAATTTTCACTATTCATCAAAATATGAAAGTTATCCGAAAAGTACCAAAATTTCACCTTAGGCTAAATTTGATATTCCAAATCCAGAAATGAAGTCCATTTTAAAATATAAAATATATATAATTTCAAAAAGTAGGTATTACTATTCATAACGGCTAGTTTGATTGGTTGTGGTGTGTGTTAAAACTCAAGGCTGCGTACAACACACGCTACTGTATTATTCAAAGAAAGCGTACCGTGGAAGCTTGGGATGTTTCATTTTAAATTTTTGATGTCCCCATTTAGTCAAAAAGTTTAAAATATTGTATTTAAAAATGGTTCACTATTAAAAGTTGATAAAAGTGCAATACTGAAAATGAATTTGTTCTTGCATTATATCTAAGAAACTCATAATATGGATTCTAAAATTATAATGATTATATAAAGTTTAAAATTTAGATAATACTATCCATAACCTCTTTTGAATGGCTTTTTTTTTGTAAGTCATGGTGTGATTGAACTCGTTGTTGCGTGTAGTGCAAGTTATTGAATTATTTTGAAGAAATAACACACTATGAAATCTTGGGGTGTTACATAAATGAACATTCATTATGAATACATAACATATATGCACGTCAATTATATTATCAACCAAATTCATTGGAATCATACATTTATTTATTTATAATTATATATATATATATATATATTTAAAAAGTATTTATATATAATTATAATTATAATATTTATAACAAATATAATAAATATATTTATTAATTAATGATATTTATTATAATATTATAATTATTTAAATATATATTTATTTAATTATAAGCATAGAAATACTTTTTTTTAAACATTATATATATATATTTGAATTATTATAAAAAATTAATTATAAACATGTGTTTTTTATTTAATGTGTACAAATAAACATTATTTTTTAATATAAAGATAATAATTTTATATAAATTAATAATAATATTTCTTATTAAAAAAATTATTGGCACTTTCTGTTTAGCACTGATAAAAGTCAGCACATTCCTTGCCCCGATCTGTGGTAGTGGTGGTATCATCTGACAACGAGGTTATATAAACTATTATTGGAAGGAGAATGTAACACTGGAAGTTGAGTTGGCCACATCCAAGGGCCATATCACTATAGAAGTGGGCAGCATGCCCTCAACCAAATTGAAACTATTTCTTCACTCTAAATGGGAGATGGAGGATGATTCTCTACCCATTTGGGGCACAAAGGAAGATGTCAAGAGAATGTACGAGATATGGATACTAGTCTACATGAATGAGGAATAAGAAAAATAGATCAACTATCAAGACCACATTTTTAATCCCGGTATCAATATGAGTAAGATCAACATGGAAGAGTACATTATAACTTGGAAAAAATGATTGACTGCATTGAAGCTCTAGTATAAGGTGTAACACCCCAAAACTCAAACCTCATGTATTGATAAGTTTTTGTTTGAATTTCATAACAACTGAACAAAACTTTTTTCTCTTGATAAAGTAATAATATGTTTTTAATTTATATTTGAATGCAACCGAGTAAAACACACAAATGAACACAAGGCTTTTCATTTAAACAAGAACATCGTACTGTTTACAATGTACCAAGATCACAAAAAACATTTCCACCCAAATATACCTATTAAAAATCCTATCATAATTATAGGGAGACCACTTAAAACAACTAGAACCCCAAGAAAAAATATTTGTCCTTAGAATCTGTCATAATGAACATAAGAATGGACAAAGCCACTGTGGCCACGCTAATCACCAATGGTATGATGTGAACCATCTTCTTCTTTGTCTCAAGTTTTAGAACACCCTAAGGCATGGTTTTATATAAGGCAATTACTTGACCATTGCCTTGGGTGACTGTTGAATTCCAATAGCTATAATTATAGTCGCTGTCCTTGTGGTGAATTAACTAAAAACATTTAAGTACAGTTTGGTTTTCCAAAATTTGTGAATTGTAAATTATGAGATAACTTCAGATTACGGGGAAATATTTTGAATTACATGATTTTGAAAAGTATTAATGAATTCAAAACACATTACAAATATTTTAAATACAATGTAATGATTTTCATCTCTTAAAAAGTGTTTTAAACTATGTTTAATTTCTTTTAACTATACTATGTTTTTTATTAACTTAGTTTTGACAAATATAATATTAATATAAAATATTTTATGTGGGTATACCAAATTTCAATTTATAACCTTGAATGTTAAAGATTTAGTGTTTATAAATAATTTTGGTAATATTATTAGATAAGGTATAATTAGGTATTCATTAACCCTTTTTAATATTATATAAAATTCATGTTTAAAAGGATAATTTTTATATAGTATTTTTTCCCCTTAAGACTTCATATATTTTTTTAGGTTAGTTTTTATAAAAATTTGGGCCCTCTAGGGCCAACCCTTTATGGCTGGGCGAAGGGAGGCAGATCACACTAGGTGGCTAAGCCTAGCCCTCAGCCCAAGCCTAGTCCAGCCCGAGCGTGGGCATAGGTTCCCCGAAGGGCGCACGGGAGCAAGAGCACATGAGCGCACCACCACGGGTGCAAGGCCGCAGCGAGGCTTGGGTAGGCCGAGGCCTGCGGGGGGGGGGAGCCCGTGTGTAAGGCTCCCTTGTGTGTGTTGTGTGTTTTTCTAAGCTATTGATAGGAGGCTCAGGATTATAAAGGAGGTGTAAACATCTCTCCATTTCGATGTGGGATGCATTTTTCTGGGTGAAACGCAATCTGGGCCATTGGATTGTGTTGTGCATGATCAGGGTTGTCCGTCTCGGTCCAGGCCTTGACTCCTGGAATCCACAGTAAAATTTCTGTGTTTTCATATGCCGTCGGATCAGGCGACATCTAATCACAACCGTTTGAGGTTTTTTCTAAAAATTCGCGTCGACACAGGACCGTCCGATCAAACTCATATTTAATCTGATCTGCCATTTCTTTTTAAAACTGCAGATGCATTCTGACCATTAGATCAAATCTAGATCAAATCCTGGTCGTTTGTTAATTTTTCCGATCTCCCTCTCTTTCATTGTCTTCTTCTTCTCCGCCTTCTTTGAACCAGTAACCCTAGACTCTATATTGCACCATTTTTCTTCTCATGTGACAGTTTTTGGTCTTCCTCCTTTCATGCGGATTCCACAAGGACTGACCATTAGTATTTTTATAAGCCACTTGGGCCTCGTATTCCATGCACTTGAATTAAAATATTTAATGTGGTTTATAAAAAAACACGCCTGAGGAATCCCTAACCTCTCGGTTCTTCTCTCTCAACTTCCAGTAGACCCCAAAAGGTCTCCTCTGGGATTTCCAATGCTTTCCCATGCTCCTCCTCCTCCTCCTCAAGATAAGGTAGGGGAATTATATTTTTCTTGATTATTGAGTTTTAAGTTGTATGTTTATATACACTTTTTATATAAATATACATCACCTTGCGGTTGATTTTGAACACCACTACCTGAAATAGAGCTTCGGGATTTTTTGAGTTTATAGAGAATTAGAGGACCCGAAGTATATATACCCCTTGAAAACTTATTTACATGCCACATCCACATACCATATATATATATATGCACATCCCTATGGTTTTTCATAAAACCATATGTATGGAATTAAGTTTTACTAAAAAATTTGAGGTTCAAAATTAATGAAGAACAATAAAATGCATGGAGTCATTTTTGTAAGAAAACTCTTATACTTGATTATGTATGTACTTAAATATATATGTATAATATATACATGAAGTTTTAAGCATTTCATCATTATACTTTTAGTTCATGTTCTTGATAATCTTGCTAGTGTTAAATAATCATAGTATGATATCCTTACGTATACTCATAGTGTATAATCATGTATATGGGTACGTGTGTATATAAGACAACTTTGATCCCCAATTGTATTTATAAGTTTTCAAGGTGTTGCGAAAAAGTATAGAACATGTGCTTTCAAATATATTTGACCTTGATTAAACACTACTTCTTTTGCACACCCTATTGAATGAATGTTTTACACAAAACCCTAAGTGTAGTTATTTCAAATACATTTCTTTTGATGTGATTAATTCATGAGTGTAAATATTGGAGGGTTTCAACTTTATATTCACATGTATGAGTTACTTTCCACTATTAGTATTAAATGATAGTGGTTATGGTTATAGGTATGCACCTATAAGTTTGAACCATAATCCGAATTAACTTGGCCTAAAACAAACTTCTGTGGTTAAAGTATGTTTTTGATATGTTTAATTAAATATTTTCATTACATAAAATAAATGATATGCTGCAAATAAATTGGCTTTATATGATATGCAACATAAGGCATGGCCATTTAATAAGATGTGACCGTTTACCAGTGCATGTTTTGTGTACAAATGACTTCGGTATTAATTTAAAAGTAGTTATTTTAAACTATAAATATTTAAATCCATAAATCAAGGATTTTAAAAATTGTGTAACTATCATTTTATGAGGTAAGCCCTTCCATTCATTACTTGTGTGTTTTAAATTAATATCACATGTGCAAAGAACGTTTACTAGATTATGCATGTCATTGAGAAATTTATTATCTAAATAATAACTGAAATATTATGATTTAGTCCAATGTCATTTCCATTTATCAGTGCATGAATTGAGTATGAATAATACATATCTGAAGTTATAAACATGTGATATAATGCATTGAAAGTTTATGGAAGATTTGTAAAGTTATAAATTTATGTGATAAATCAAACAATTTATTATTTGTCACTTATGGTAATGAATTGAGAATTAGGTATTCAAAGTGGAATGAGACACTTTGGATACATGGTCTTATTAAACATATGAGGAATGTATTGGACTAATATGTTCCGGGTTGGGGACTGGTAAAAGTAAGCCCTCCGGGTTGGAATCCAGTTATAGAGGCTCTCTGGGTTGGAGTCCAGTTACAGAGGCTCTCTGGGTTGGGGTATGGTTACAGTTAGCCCCTAGGTCTTGGCATGAGGCCTTGACATAGAAATTAAAGTCTGGAATTATACATTCCCTCATTATGTGTATGATAATTAATTAACCAAATGGATATTCGACTCGTAGAATGTCCATGGTTAAGAGCTAGTACTTATGAGTATCAGAAAAGTAAACGTTTATGGCATGACATATGTTTATAACTCAGTGGTTTAGTATTAGATGTATGAAATTGAAGTTATTACCTTTACACACAACTCTGATTATTCATTACTCTTAGGTGTTTGATTTGTGCTTACATATTCACATGCCATACATGTTTAGAATGTTTTTTATTTGTTACTCCAAATGAGCATGCCTAGAATTGAATCATGTATCCTTGTAATTCTATTAGCACGCTTTAATTGTTCCCTTTTATTATTATGAAGTTTTTCACGTGTTACAGTTTCTCGTAAGAAAAATGTTTTATGGAAAGTTTTAAAGTATGTTTTCAAAAGTTATAGTGGTTTATTTTTAAAACCCCTTAGTGGGAATTCGTATGCTCACCCTATGTTTTTTATTAAAAAAATTCAGGTAACAGATTTTAGCATATGAAACAATTCAGAAGTAGCTATTTTCTCAAAACCTGAACCAAATTTGATCCTCTGCATGGGACATGATGTTCAATTTATCAGTGCATGTTTTTGTAATGAATTGCACATCATGTCCGAAGGCACCGGCTTCGGGTGTTCGGGAGTCGGGTTCTTATAGAAGGTGACCTCAAGAATAAGGAAATGACCATAGAAAGGGGTTTACATAGGGTGCATGGATCTAGTTCTATAAAATTCTACTAGAATGATCTTGTCATGTCTTATGAGGCCAAACCCCTGCTTCTATTTTGACTCCTTGTGATGTTCGCACATAACCTATAACAGTGCTTTTCTTGAAATAAAAATATTTATTTTGTAGTCAGTAATAAATATGAATAATATGAATTAATCAATGAATAATATATATATATATCTTATAATAATAAATATTTAATCAAATATAGTTTGTTATACTAAATACATGAATTTAAAAAAATACTAATATTTTTCTTCGGTTTTGTGCTTGTAAAAAGAGGTGAGATCACTGCTTAGTGTGATGCGATGGAGTGTATAACAAATGGTTTGGGATCTGATGTGTGGTTCACAGGCATAGCGATGTCTGAGGGTGGTGAGTTTTCTACTCGGAAGATGGATTTGGGTGCTCGGAATGTGTTGCGCGCGGGCGAGGAGATGTATGGGGGCGGTGAGCTTTTTGCTCGGTGGACAGATTTGGGTGCTTGGAATGCACTGCGTATGGGTAGGGAGATGTATGGGGGAGGTGAGCTTGCTGCTTGGTGGAAAGATCTGGATGATTGGAATGCACTGCACGCAGGTGGGTTGGGTGGAGATAAGATCAGTTGAGGCGCGATGGAATTAGTGGTGGCTCATAGAGTCAGATCCGGAGCTGCGCTGATTGGGATGGTTGTCGTGGGTGGTATTGTGGAAGTGGGGCTATGCAAACAGATGAAGGGAAGGGCTTTGGAACGATCTGATGTACTACGGGTGACTGAGTTTTGTGATCCGGGTGCTGGGATGGATGGTGGAGTGGCCTCAAAGTGTGTTGTGGTTGCAAATCTGAAACTTGATTCCTTGGAAGCATATAAAAATTCTTCCATGTGAAGAATCTTGAAGAAGGGTTCTTCTGCTCATGTGGTGTAAAATACAGAGGCTTTTTCTGAAAGACTAAGAATGGGTCATAAATCCCTCATCGTACTACTTGTTCTTTCTAAATTAGAAACTTCTTGTAATCTTGAGGATATTTTTCGTCGGGTTTCCTCTATTTGGGGATTCTAATACTAGAGATGCGTATCACTAGGCCAAGGCTTCTTCCACATAATTTTCCATTCAAATGAATCCAAGGTTTTCACTTGGATTTTTGGATCTCTATTTTTGAATCTTGGATATCTACATCTTCATGAATGTTCTCTTGATTTCAATGTCTCATGGGTGAGAAATTCCTTTTCATAGATATGTATTCACTTGTATGGTCTCAGTTGGGTGTTATGGCATCCCAAGATCTTGCATGACATTGCCATGGAAATTGTAACACTGATTCTTCTTGACAATGAAACTGAGATTGTTTTCTTTGAATATTATGTTAGATTGTTGGTTGAAATTGATCCAAGTTCTACTCTAATTAACAATGTCACACTCACTCCTGCAATCATTTGTTTTTTATTTTCTAAAAAACCAATTTGAGGATCAGTGGGAACCACAAATTCCAAAAATCCAAAACAAAAACCCCAAATACCAAAAATCAAAACACCCAATGCCAAACCAAATTAGAAATGAGATTTAAATTTGAACCCATAAGACCAATCACCTCAGGCCACGAGTTCAGAGCCATGATCCACCACCGTAAAAAATGTCAAGACCATCGACCATTGACCATCATGTCATCATCTCCATCAATAGGTCCCCTTCAAACATCATCACATTCATGTCTTAATCATGCTAGTGGCTGAAAACAACCACACTGGTAATCGGAACTGAACAATCGCCTTTAACTCTGTCGAACCAGACCAAGTCAAATGAAGAAATCTCAAATCATCATCACCGTTGCTAGAAAAACTGAAAACCATTGAAAATCACCATTATCATCATCGCCGTCCTATCAACACCGTCATCACCTCCATCCAAACACCATACGCTAGAGATTGACTAAGGACATCGTAGCACATAAAACGCATAAACACGAACAGAACCAACCCAAAAATGGAACCATTACCATAAAAAAATCAAAACCTATCACCGATGTAAGAGATCCAAAAAACCAAACCAGATCCAAAGAGGCACTACAAACACTAACGGGAAAACCATCCGACCGACAAAGAAGAAACCAGGAAAAAACAGGACTCGAGATGAAACCCTAAAATCAAAAGAAAGAGGGAATCAAGGGTTGAAACCAAAAAAGATAAGGAATAGTGATGTCGAGGGGAACCACAACCACCAAACCATCCATCTTATGGTTGATTATGAGAACCAACCATCCAGATTATGGTTGATTATGAGAACTAGACATATTTTTGTGTAGATTTCATGGCTATTAGTCAATCTGGGTAGACTTGCAAGAAGAATATTCTCTATGAGAATTGTGGTGCTATGGGTCATTATTTAAAGTATTTTTGAAAGAATTCATTGGGAAAGGACCTAAAGAACCTTTCTACTAAGGAAAATATTGTCAAGGATAGGTTGGATGATGATGGGACTTTTAAATCTTAGGCTGATGTTGATGAGGAAGTTGAGAATTTTATTGATCAGGTTCACTATCAAGAACATAAGACTGAGTCCCAGCCTGAGGATCACAACTCATTGCGAGATACGCTTCTTCCTGGCTTGAATAAGAAGGAATCCAGTAGAAAGGTTTTGGTCACCCTGTCTATGGTTGATGATACTAGTAAAGTAAAGGGCCATGTTTTTTATGATCAATTTGTCCAGAAATATATTGTGATTGGCTCATAGGGTAAACAATAGGCAGCTAATGGTGTATCTATGGAGGAAGCAATGAATTATCTAGTTGATGTTGATGTAGTGTAACATCTCAATGATCATCAAGTTGATCATGAGAAGATGATCAAATCCCCTATTAAATCTAAAGAGAATATTAAAACTCATGGCATTTCTTCTGCAAGAAAGGGCATGGTATATGTTACCTCTAACATTATTGCTCTACCCTTGAAAAGGGATGAAGGGTCTCAGTAGACCCTCGTGGAGAAAGATACTTCTTATTTGGATAAGGAAGAGTTGGGAGGGGCCTGTTAACAAACTAAAACCTGGTAGTGGGGTTGAAATCCAAAAAATCATGGATGAGGGTGTGGATGTGATGATGGTGGATGAAGATGTGGTAGAAAAATATCTACTAGGTCTTCCTCCAAATGGATTACTCTGGAGCTTCAAAATCTTAGAGAGAAATATTATGTGCTTCTCAATCAAAAGAACATGTAGTCATTATGGGAATCTATTGACAATGATGAGGGCTCTGATCTTGATTATGGACCTACTCTTGATTTGTAGGCATTCTTGTTTTGATAAGGGAATGTCTATGTTTCAACCTGTCCATTTTATTTCCTCTATCATCTTTAAATTTCTAATAAATTTCTTTAGGAGCAGGTTCACCTGTCTCCTAAACCTTTTGAGTATTTTGAATATGTTTAAAATAATTCTTTGGGATTAAAATTATTTTTCATAGATAAAATAATATAAAAAATATTTTCTTAGTTTATTATATAATAAATTTCAAAAACCATTCTTACAATTTCAAATACAATGATTTAAAAACCTTTGAAAGATGATTATAGTGATTTTTTTGGAACACATATTTCTAAAGCCTAAATCCAAAAAAATATTATTCTTTATTTTCTATAAATATATATCAATCATCTCATTCCACTTCACTAAAAAACCATTAAGTATTATTCTCCTATATTTTTACCTCTCAAGGGTCCTTCTAAGAATATTTTATTATTATAAGGAGTTATTTTGAGTGTTTTAGAAAGATATCTATCAATGTAACGGTTCTTAATATCTTATGTTATTTTCTTGTTTTGTAATCAATTGGATTTTTATACATTTCCTAATAAAATAATATTATGTTTCTCTAATATAAATCAATTTTTGTAATATCAATGATATATTAGCAACTTATTCTCATTATATCATCTTTATAAGTCCTTATAATTACAAAATATTTCTATAACTATAAATTCCATTAGCCAAATCTCAATATATGACTTGTATTTATGGTATTATGGGTGTGTTATTAATATGATGGAGGATTTATATGAGGAAGGATGATGGTGATATATCTATTATAGCCTCTATTAGGTCTTGTAACATACATAGCTTATTTTAAATGTATTTTTATTTTAATTTCCATTAATTCTTTGTTTTGGGTGGTTTCCAAAGGTTTTATGGAGAATAGATCAGTTTTCATGAATTGGGCCAAAACCGTGAGCCTAATTCCAGATTTAAAAATAAATTTTTTTTCTTTCATAACTTATTCATTTTTTAATATTTTCACTCATTCCAACTCATAAATGTCCTCCCCTGATATATTAACACCACAATTAATATTTGGAGCCTTTGTAAATCCATAACCAAGGTGTATATGGGTTTTTATTTAAGGGATTGGGCCTGCCCAAAAACCCAATTCCAGTTTTAAAAATAAAATTTGATTAATTAATAACTTATTCATTTTTAAGGATTTTTCGGTGATTCCTAGACTCAAGCGCGCCCCTTGAACCCAGTAGCGCGCCCAGGTTCTCTCTCCCTTCTTTGGAGCTTTTCTTCATCGCGATTGAGTGCCAAACTTATTAGGGTTTCTAAAATCGGGCAGATTTGAAGAGGTAAATTCATTCCTTCATATCTCCTTCAATATTTACTCTTTTTCCCCCATTTCAGTCCCCATATGTCCTCCTCCTCATCATTCGAGCCTAACTATCAGGTTTTTCTGCTTTGAGATTCAAAATTTGGTTAATTCGGGGTAATTGCTTAAAGATTTTTCAAGGTGAGTGTTCCTCCCTTCCACTTTTTCCATTTCCTTAGGGTTTTATCCCTCTTTCATGATGTTCCAAAGTGTCTAGAACCTAGGGTTCGTACCTAGGGTTTAACCATGGGACCTTTTGGTGAAAATTTGTGGTATAGGGCAGGATTTATCATCCTTGTGGTGCTGGGGTGGTGTGGTTGATGTTTCGCACCATGTTTTGAGGGATTCGACAATTTCGGTAGGTGATTCTGTGGGTAACCATTTAATGATGAGTTAGTTTTCCTGATTAAATAATTTTTCATGTTCCTTATATGTTTTGCAATATGTGAAAACTATTTTTTGTAGAAATATTAAAGTATTTGGTATTAAAGTTACATTTTTTCTTGAAGTGTGTAATTTTTCAAATGTATTTCATGTGTTATCTCTTGTGGTAGTTTTGTAAAATGTGGAAGTGATTTATTAGTTGTTGAAAGGGGTGCCAATTTTGGTTGGGTAATGATATAGTGCCATGTGGGCCTAAAAAGGGGGTGTCTTTGAATGGTTTTATGTGTATAACCTTGGTATACTCCTTGAAAGTGTTTTATGGATTTGTGTGTTCTCATGGGTATCTTTTGTGATATTGTTCAAGGTTATTATATAACATTTGAAATTGGATTATTATATGTTGATTGGGATGAAAATTCTGTTTTAGTAGGGTCTTGGTGTGCTTTTTTCTTAAAAAGAGGTTTTTGAAATGGGTTTTATGTGCAAAGTTTGGGTATACTCCTTATAATTGTTTTATGAAAGTTTTGAATGGTTTATTGAGTTGTGTAATAGGTGAAACTATATCAGCAAACTATTTTGGTAGGAGTATATTTTTAAAAAGTTCCATTTCATTTGTGAAAATTTTGTCATGTGATTTGTATCATCTTTGAAATATTTTATTAAATTGTTTGAAGGAGATATTGAGGTGTGAAAGTGATGTGGAGTGTTTTTGCGTGAGTGTGATGTCAAAAATTGAATTTTTGATTAAGAAAAGAGAGTTATTTTCCATTTATGTGGGCTGTTATATTATTTGAAATATCTTATAATTGTATTATAAAATTGTTTAATGGTTTGGATGAAGTGTTGAAGAAATGTGAAATGTGTTGTGGGCTATTTTGGTGTGAGTCGGATTTCAAAATCATTTTGAATGAAAATTGGATTTTTATGAATTGTGTGGTATACATATGGGCTGTTTGGTGAATTTGTGATGTGGAAATGATATTTTCATGTTCAATGTATATTTATTGACTTGTTGAACTTGTTTGATCACAAAGGGAAAACCTGGGTATCTAGGTGGGTGGACGTGTACTAGTATGTCAGTGAATCCGTGGGGTTTGGCCTCAGTTTCACTTAGCAAGATTGACGCTTAAAACTCTAACTAAACTATTATGATGATAATTGGGTACCACTAGGTTATGGGTATGTTCCCTACTAGTGGCTCGTGCACGAGAATGGATATTTGTGATGGTTACTCTCACGGAGATACGAGGTACCTGGGACCCACAGCTAGCTAGTGCCTAGGGGTTATTTCCTATTGCTTGTGCTCATTAGTTACTTTATACTTACCGTCGGCATACGGTGCATTTGGCTGGAAAATTCAGTAGCTTTGGTGTTTATTTTAAAAGTGTTAACCCGTTAAAATAGCCCACTTGAAAACTGTTTTTATTCAAAGCTGCATCTTTTAGAAATTGTAACTAGCCTTTCATGTTTTTGAAAACTTGCCTGATTTTCGTCTTTAAATGTTTATCACATGGAATCTCTTAGTGGTGGTATCCTACTGGGCATTGTCTCACACCCTACTTACACCCTTGGGTGTATGTAGACTTGGTTATTTTTGTTGTCGCAGGTTGGGTACAGTTTTTTGTTCCAGTGGTTCGGGTTTCTAGCAGGTCCTTGGTGGTGAAGTCTTGTGGAGGTGGCTTGAGGGCGATGCCCCTTGCCATGAGGGTTATTGGGATTTCCTTATTTGGTTTTGTACCTTTGTAATGGTCTTCATACATCATTTAAATTTGTGTAATTCAGTTATGAATTTTAGTAAAAGATGTTTTTGTTTGAAAAATCCAGTTTTGGTTTCTTGGTTTCGTTTGTTGTTTTATGTTTACAAATTCAGGTAAATCATTCCCAAACTTTATTTTATGTACCTGGGCACTTGTTCCAGCCCATGGGGATCGGGAACGCCCTTTGGGCCTTGTCACAGGTTGGGTTTGGTGCTGCTTTTGGCAGTGACCAGATTCGGTTCGTGACAAAATGGTATCAGAGGAGGTTCGCTCTCTTTGGGTCATGTTATTTGGGGAACAGTTGAGATAGTCTGGTGTTAGGATTTTTGGGTCTTGGAATTTTAGTTATGAGTAGTGTGGATGATCACCACACCTCATGACGGGATTCAATTCTCCAGGGGAAGTCAGGACCTTTCGGAGTCCTTTGGTTTTCATGGTTTATTGATGATTAGGGGAAATGAAAAGAGAGTTGGGTTAATGGTCTCAGTAAGCTCGCAGGGCCTGGAAAGCCATGTGGAGCTGGGGATATTCCCTAGAACACTCTCTGTGATAGTGAAGTGATTGGAATATGGCTTCCAACCATATGTCCAAGTCACCCACTGAAACTAGTTTTCTCTCTCATTGTCTTGTGTTCTTTAGTTTTGAAATCTTGGAACTTTGGTTTTAAACTGACTTGGTTTTAAGAAGTGTAAAGTTTTTGTGAAATGATTTTCAAATAAATATGGAATGTTTTGATTTATGAAATGGTGGAACTGAATTTTCAGAATTGTTTTGAAATGGAAAATAGTATGCTTACACCTCTTTTGAAAGTCGGAACCATATTGAAGTTGGTTTTCAAAAGTGTTTCCAATATAGTTTTATAAATATTTAAAGGGTGTTTTAATGGGATGAGATGTTTCGAAATTTATGTGAATAACTTGAAAGTGAGTTCTTTTCTAAATGGTTGTGTCCTTATGAAAATTTTTGTAAGATGTGAATTGGGATTTTGATCTCATCGTTGGCAGTTTTGAGAAAAAGGTTGGGTTGGTTGACCATTTTGTTTTTGAAAAGTGGAAGGAATTTTTGTTTTACCCTTTAGTATCTCCATGAGTAACCACATGGATGGGGTTATATGGGATTATGGATGGATTATGGCATGACGGGATGAGTGCTGGGATGGATATGAGGAGGGTGCCCGATGTGTCACAAAAACATGCATGTGTGAGGCCCATGGGGTACCATTGGTGGATACGCTTACTACTAAACCGTTTGTTTTCAAAGAATTGGTTTTAAAGAAAAACATGATGTCTTGATGAAGAGTTTGGTATGGTTTGTATTATGGGGTTTTGAAAATGTTGATGTTATGGGATGTTTTCAGTCCAAGAACCCCTTCTGTTTGAACTGTGTTTTGGGTTTGTGTTTGGTCGGTAAGTTGTGTCGTAGGGATGGTTAGTGGTCTCTTTTGAAAAATGTTTTGGGATTCCTTTACGATGGTTCCCTTTGTGTTCTTTGGATCGGTTTGTGGCAAGTTTTTACCAATGGACCAGCTTAGTTGGGTCCTTGGGTTCTCTTATTGGATAAGATACGCCCCCATTAAGGGTTAATGCACAACTAAAGTGCAACCCATATTGTTTCACCATTATAAAATCCTCCAGTTGATCAATATAAGGAATATTTTATCGAACGTTTTTTTATTGAGTCTACACCCATTCATTTCTCTGATTTTTGGATCCTCTTGTAGTGGGATAGTGCTTGTGGAAGGTTGAAAGAGACCTTAGTTTCTTAAGTTTCATGATTCATCGAAGGTGGAAGTGATCTTTTGTTGTTAGTGTGGATGAGTGTCTTGATGGTGTCTAAGAGGGCCTCTAGGTTCTTTATAGTTTCTTTGAAGAAAAAGTTATTATTAAACCACCAATTTTGAGATTTCGGTCATGATAGGATATTGTGTCCACTTTTTGGACTTGTCTGTTGTTTAGGGAATTTGAATATGGTCCCGTTCCATGTATCGTTTCTATCAATCACAAGGGTCATGTTCGGTGACGCATTGTGATGTTTTGTGCTCTTTTGACTGTAAAGGTGAAGGTCACACAATCCTCATAGGTTCTCTATTACGCTGGGAGTATGTCTCCCTTGGGAAAAACATCAAATCCTCTATCTTAGAGGAAGGTGTTTATACATGTCCTACCCTTCTGTTGTTTCTCACCCAAAGAAACAAGGTGCGATGTGTGTGCATATTATGATCCCTTGTTTCAGTGAAATGTCTGGTTTTGGTAAAGTGGGTTATGGAGTGTGTTATGTCTTTATGAACCCATCAGGGTATGCGGTGTAGTTGTTTGTGGCACCAAAAGAAGAAGTTCCACATAGGGGTTTCAACAGCCTAACTGCGTGGCCAAAGGTGCTTCAATATTTTGAGCTCCAGCCATAGGTCCCGGAGAGAAGCTGGCGGGTAGTCAGGGGAAACACCAGTGTCATTTAAACCCTTGTACAAAGTCTTATCCTCAGTATGAAAGATAGGAAGAGTTTAAACCTACGGTGTCATCATATTTCTTCTATTGTTCTTGTTCGGTGGAAATAGGTGGAGGGTCTTGTACCCATGTCATCACACAATGTTATTCCCTCCCCCTTTGGTTTCCATTGAGTCTTTGGATAATGGTTGGAAATTTGGCTAGAAAAGTTGAGCACACGGTTTTCACATGGTTAGTTCAAACAACGAACAAAAAAAATAACCATGTAGATATAAGGATCCACATAGTATCGCACAGTTTTCCAAACTGTACAGACTAACCATGTGACCGTCCCAACTCCATAATTTTGGGGTCTTTTCATGTCAACTCACACCGGTCAGTTAAGATGGTTGGTTCTTGTAGTGGGAAGACCCACCATGGGTATCATGCATATTATTTTGTAAATTTATAATGGATGTATACCCCTTGTACTAGGGAGTCTGTTTGGGTCTCCCCCTATTAGTGTCTTGATTCTGTCTCGGGAAAAAAAATTAAGTTGTCTCTTATGGTGGGGAGCCCGTTTGTGTCTCTTCATGCGAGTAACTCATATTTTTCCCTGGTCTTGTTTGGGAAGTAGGTACTATCATTCAAATATATCTAAATACCTACATATTTCTTGGGTAAACATTGATATTGGAGAGTTCCCAATGGTTTAGTTATAGTAGGGTACGTGTAAACTTGTTTGATGTTGTTGTTTATTTAGGTAAATTGATTGAGTATTGTTCAGATTGTGTTTGAAGAGTTTTTATTTGGGATAAAGCCTGAATGTGATTGATTGTTTCAAGAATGTGGTTTAAGTTAGGTTTGTGAGAGTATTATTTCCTTCATTTATCACTGGAGGTGTTTTGGCATTTGGGGGAGAAACCTGGCAAGGGAGTACCTCTTGGTTTCTCAGTTGGGTTTGGTTGTTGCTTTGGCCTTACTGTGACTTTCCGGGGTGGAAAGTTTTCATGATGGGGATAATTTTCACATAAATAGATTATTTTAAATTTATTTTTATTTTAATTTCCATTAATTTTTTGTTTTGGGGGGTTTCCAAAGGTTTTATGGAGAATGGGTGAGTTTTCATGAATTGGGCCAAACCGTGACCCTAATTCAAGATTTAAAAATAATTTTTTTTTATTTTATAACTTATTCATTTTTTAATATTTTTCACTCATTCCAACTCATAAATTTCTTCCCCTGATATATTAAACCCACAATTAATATTTGGAGCCTTTGGAAATCCATAACCAATGTGTATATGGGTTTTTATTTAAGGGATTGGGCCTGCCCGAAAGCCCAATTCCAGTTTTAAAAATAAATTTTGATTAATTAATAACTTATTCATTTTAAGGATTTTTCGGTGATTCTAAGCCTCAAACGCGCCCCTTGAACCCAGTAGCGCGCCCAAGCTCTCTCTCCCCTCTTTGGAGCTCTTCTTCATCAGGATTGAGTGCCAAACTTATTAGGGTTTCTAAAATCGGATAGATTTGAAGAGGTAAATTCATTCCTTCATATATACTTCAATATTTACTCTTTTTCCCCCATTTCAGTCCCCACATGTCCTCCTCCTCATCATTCAAGCCTAACTATTAGGTTTTTATGCTTTGAGATTCAACATTTTGTTAATTCGGTGTAATTGATTAAATATTTTTCAAGGTGAGTGTTCCTCCCTTCCACTTCTTCCATTTCCTTAGGGTTTTATCCCTCTTTCATGATGTTCCAAAGTGTCCAGAACCTAGGTTTCGTATCTAGGGTTTAACCATGGGACATTTTGGTGAAAATTTTTGGTCTAGGGCTGGATTTATCATCCTTGTGGTACCGGGGTGGTGCGGTTGATGTTTCGCACCATGTTTTGAGGGATTCGACAATTTAGGTAGATGATTCCATGGGTAACCATTTAATGATGAGTTAGTTTTCTTGATTAAATAATTTTTCATGTTCCTTATATACTGTGAATTATGAGAAAACCATTTTTGGTAGCAATGGTAAATCATTTGGTATTAAAGTTACATTTTTTCTTGAAGTGTGTAATTTTTCAAATGTATTTCATGTGTTATCTCTTGTGGTAGTTTTGTAAAATGTGGAAGTGATTTATTAGTTATTGAAAGTGGCTGACAATTTTGGTTGGGTAATGATATAGTGCCATGTGGGCCTAAAAAGGGGGTGTCTTTGAATGGTTTTATGTGTATAACCTTGGTATACTCCTTGAAAGTGTTTTATGGATTTGTGTGTTCTCATGGGTATCTTTTGTGATATTGTTCAATGTTATTATATAAAATTTGAAAGTGGATTATTATAAGTTGATTGGGCTGCCAATTATGTTTTGGTAGGGTCTTGGTGTGCTTTTGTCTTAAAAAGAGGTTTTTGAAATGGGTTTTATGTGCAAAGTTTGGGTATACTCCTTATAATTGTTTTATGAAAGTTTTGAATGGTTTATTGAGTTGTGTAATAGGTGAAACTATATCAGCAAACTTTTTTGGTAGGAGTATATTTTTAAAAAGGTCCATTTCATTTGTTAAAAGGCTGTCATGTGATTTGTATCATCTTGGAAATATTTTATTAAATTTTTTGAAGGAGATATTGAGGTGTGAAAGTGATGTGGAGTGTTTTGCGTGAGTGTGATGTGAAAAATTGAATTTTTGATTATGAAAGGAGTGTTATTTTCCATTTGTGTGGGCTGTTATATGAGTTGAAATATCTTATAATTTTTTTATAAAATTGTTTAATGGTTTGCATGAAGTGTTGAAGAAATGTGAAATGTGTTGTGGGTTATTTTGGTGTGAGTCGGATTTCAAAATCATTTTGAATGAAAATTGGATTTTTGTGACTTGTGTGGTATAAATATGGGAGTTTTGGTGAATTTTTGATGTATAAATGATATTTTCATGTTCAATGTATATTTATTGACTTGTTGAACTTGTTTGAGCACAAAGGGAAAACATGGGTATCTAGGTGGGTGGACGTGTACTAGTATGCTAGTGAATCTGTGGGGTTTGGCCTTAGTTTCACTTAGCAAGATTGACACTTACAACTCTAACTAAACTATGATGATGATGATTGGGGACCACTAGGTTATGGTTATGTTCCCTACTAGTGGCTCAGGTATGAGAATGGGTATTTGTGATGGTTACTCACACCGAGATACGAGGTACCTGGGACCCACAGCTAGCTAGTGCCTGGGGGTTATTTCCTATTTCTTGTGCTCATTAGTTACTTTATACTTACTGTCGGCATATGGTATATTTGGCTGGAAAATTCAGTAGCTTTGGTGTTTATTTTAAATGTGTTAACCACTTAAAATAGCCCACTTGAAAACTATTTTTATTCAAAGTTGTATCTTTTAGAAATTGTAACTAGATTTTCATGTTTTTGAAAACTCGCATGCTTTTCGTCTTTAAATGTTTATCACATGGAATATCTTAGTGGTTATATCCTACTGGGCATTGTCTCACACCCTACTTACACCCTTGGGTGTAAGTATACTTGGTTATTTTTGTTGTCGCAGGTTGGGTACAGTTTTTTGTTCCAGTTGTTCTGGTTTCTAGCAGGTCCTTGGTGGTGAAGTCTTGTGGAGGTGGATGGAGGGCGATGCCCCTTGCCATGAGGGTTCTTAGGCTGTCATTATTTGGTTTTGTACCTTGGTAATGGTCTTCATACAGCGTTTAAATTTGTGTAATTCAGTTATGAATTTTAGTAAAAGATGTTTTTGTTTGAAAAATCCAGTTTTAGTTTCTTGGTTTCGTTTGTTGTTTTATGTTTAAAAATTCAGTTAAATCCTTCCCAAACTTCATTTTATGATACCTGGGCACTTGTTCCAGCCTTTGGGGATCGGGAACGCCCTTCGGGCCTTGTCACGGGCTGGTTCTGGTGCCGCTTTTGGTAGCGACCAGATTCGGTTCGTGACAGGTCCATAGAGGATTGGACTCGATTATGGCACAAGATAACCTTTAGTATTAAAATATTTCTAATTTAGAATTTCACATACAAGAAATTTTATGTCCTTAATGAGTATCAAATATGTTTCTAACATAATCATAACTTTTAGAGGGGACTTTTCATTCATTTCTTTAGTATCCTACCATTTCAAACTATTTTATTCATTGATTGAACTTTATTGATATCTTTATAAAATGAAGGTATTGTGCCCTATTACTTCGTTTTCTTTTTTTTGATAAGGGTAAATTTCATTACATTGTTAATATCCTATAGATTCTAATTTTATTAATGGATATTCACCTAGATAAATATATTATTCTATTCACTAGGTAATCCTTGATAATATAAATTTCCATTATTTTTATATGGAAAATTATTAATTATTTAGTCATTTTTATGTATGGTGTTCCTTAGGGAATATTATTTTATGCTTTATTATCCCTTAATTTTATATGATAGATTCATTGTACATATTATGTTATAATTGGGGCCTAAAATAGATGTCTCATCAATGTATATATAGGATAAAATATATTAGGTATTAGCTGTAAGTCTTCCTTTTTATGTATGATGTCTTGGCATGGAGCCTTGATAGTATGATTATGATGTATAAAATTATGCATTACATCATTATTATATCATTTATCATTATCCTTATGATTATTTATTTTCATTTTTATGTTACCCATGGAGATATAATGATCATGTTATTAGTTATATGATATCATTTGATTGTTTATTCCTGATATATTATATGTATCTTGTTTATACAATGATCTCATCCTTTATATTATTTATTTATTTAAATATAAAACCATTAATAATACTAAGTGTAATCCAAAAATAATCATGGATATGTAATGATGTTTCATGTATTTTTATAATGTACACTAAGTTTCAAATGTAACATAATGTTCATGTATATATCTAGTCTTTTTGGACTACTAAACTATTTGATCTTGTGTATTTTCATCTTATATAATTTATTTCCATTTTAACAAATAACCACAATATTTAGATTATTGGATTTTAGTTTTCTACATTTGATACCATATAATGTTTTATAGAAACCTTACACGCTATATATATATATATATTAACATAGTTGAACAAAAAAACCATTTGATGAAACATTAGAAAACTATTGAAATTTTTCTTGAATTGATATAATACCTGATATTCATTATTAGAAATTTAAAATGAATTATAAAAAATAGTTCATAATTCATAATTTTATTAACGAACTCTATAAGTATATTCCATTATTTAGAAATGATGCCTAATTTTGAGAATGAAAACCATGTCTGCAAGCATAATTAGTGTATGGATCACTCTCTCAAACAAACCAATGAACAAAGTGTTGGATTTGAGTAGAGTATCATAATATCATGTTAGTTTACTCAAGTTATAAAAAATAATTATTTTCATATAGGAAAACTTGTTTACTTTAAGAAATTTGTGACAACATTTGATGGATTCATGAGGCAGAAACCCTTATCTTTCAATGGAACCACTAATCCATTAGTGGATCAAGTCTCTATAGAACATAGTACATACTTTAGGATATAGTAAAAAGGATAATGTTATCATGTTTCTATATCATATAAGGGTGTATTTTTAATCATGGTGTTTATTGAATCAAACAAATGAGATAGAGGAAGAGATAAGAATCATAGAATAAAATGATTTTAATTTTATATTCATTGATGAGTATTTTCCTTAAGAGTAATGCAATGATATGGAAAAGAAATTTCAGAATTTATGACAAAAGGAAGAGGAATTTATTTCTAAGTATTTTTTTAACTTTATAATCTTAGTGATGAATGTTGTGGGTTATATATTAAACCTATAAAAAATATTGATTGATTATTTTATGGGATAGATATAAGTATTAAAAGGTTATAAATCTCCCACACATTCCTACTATATGAATATATAGTGATAAGTGTTGTCATGACTAAGAAGAAGTTCTCTAAGTCTTATATTTTTAAATGGAATCAAGGGAAGAAGAGAATGGTTGAGCACCAAGTAGAGAGAAATTTGAAAAAGGGGAATAAATGAAAGGTAGAATTTCAAAGGTGTAATAACTATAGGATGAAACAGCCTAGATATTTCTTAATGGGATTAAAATTTTATTATAAGAGTGTAGATAAAGTCCATAAATCTCATAAGTGTACATATAACAGAAGTTTTTTCAGTGTGTAATGTTTAAATTGTAAGGAGATGAGACACTATTCTAATCTATGACCCAAGTGTCCATAGAGTCTATATTAGAAGATTCCAAGGGAGTGAGTCTAGGATTATATAGTTACTGTTATAGAATTTTAAGAACCTGATGATGTGCTGGTTTGTACTTTAATCATAAACACAAAGTTAGATAATGCATTATTTGATTTTAGTTCAATGAACTCTCTTATATCTTGAATGTTATGAGTTTTTAGTTAAAAAACTTGTTTAATTATTATTGTAATGAAAAAATTTTGAGATGTATTTATTAATATGTATAGAGGTTATCTATTTTCAAACCTGATTATTATACCAATGATTTATTTTTACACAATTATTGGGATATATGATCTCTCAAAGTATAATGAAATGATTTACTACTAAGATAAAAAGATTAAAATTTATGTTGAAATTAGAGAATCCATTTTTTTAGAATAGTGATTCCATTACATGAGTCTGGTATAGAACCACCTATAGTGAATTTTGTTGATAAAATTATTAAAGAAGAAGATAAAATAAAATATATGAATTATAAGGATATATTATAAATAAAAAAATATATCTATTATTTAATATTACATTGATTCGTTTCTTAAATAACTATTATGATATCTACTTGGTCATGTAGTTAAATTCTTCATTGACCTCACTAATTAAAAACACATATCTAAACCTCTCTATATAATGGAGCCAATGGAATTAGTGAAATTAAATAAAAAAATTAGAAGGTTTGTGTGATGAAGGATTCACCCAATGTCTCGCCTAGGGGAGAACTCATCCTATTTATAACTAATAAGGATGATACAATGATACTTTGCATCGATTATAAGGAAATCAATGGCATTGATATTAAGAACAATGATCATTTATCATGAATTTATGACCTCTTTGATCAACTTTATAGGGATCAATACTCAATTTATTGATATATATCCTCATTATTATTAACTAAATATTAATAAATATAATATACCAAATAGGATTTTTTCATAATGTATGGGAATTATGAGTTCATGATAATGCCTTTTGGATTTACTAATTCACCCATAGTGTTTGTGGATTTTATGAATAAAGTATTAAAGGATTTTCTTGATAAATTTTATTGTATTTATTGAGAATATATTGATATTTTATAAGAGATATAAATAAATAGAGATTCATTTCTGAATTATTCTTAGTAACATTATAGAAAATGAATTATATAAAAATCAATTAAGTATAAATTTTTCCTTCTATAAGGTTCTTTTATTAGTTATATTATTAGTATTGATGGAATATCTATTGAACTATAAAAAACCAAGGTGGTTTAATAATAGATTAAAAAAATGAATGTGACTGAGATTCATAGTTTATTTAGCTTAACTAGTGTAACCTCACATGTTTTGAGCGGGTGAAAATTTTCAAGGGAATTTCATTTTTCCTATTTGGTGGATGGGATGAATCATTAACTAAGAATCTAGATGTAAATATGAGCATTGGAACACTTAAAAGAGTTGTTTTTAGATGTGTTTTAAGAACCTAGAGGTGTCATGGGAGTTCAGATGAGTTCCAAGGGTGTCAGGTTCCAAAAACTCTGTTTTGGGAGAAACAGACTGAGGCACACAGTTGGTGCATAGTTAGTACTAACCATTTGGCCTAAACCATGTAGCTTTTTTTCTAAAGAGGCATAATTTTTTGGAACCATGAACCCCCAAGAGGAAACTATGTTTCTTGGTACAGGTGCCTAGAGGGTATCACACTATTTTTTAGACTGTGCACCCAAGCCCACATGGTCGTGTAAGTGGTCAATGGTAAATTACCGAGGTGGGTGAATGGGTTGTGCATGGTTTTCCAAATAATGCACCAAAACCACATGGTTAGTTCCACTTAACCATTAGCACCACACAATTGGGGTATACTTTATAAAAATTTTGTAAACAAATAGTGCAGGGTGTGGCTCTTGGAAAACATGAGCCACACAGTTGGCCAAACCATGCATACAAATCATACACCTCATTTAAAGGGTAAAAATCACTAATTTCCTCTCTAACCCTTAAAGGGGTTTCACCCTTTTTCTCCTCCTATTCATCCAAGAGGCCCTCCTATGTGATCCTTATTCCTCTCTTCTTTCTAGGGTCTATTATCCTTTATTCTTGGTCTAGTTTCATCATCGTCACATGCATTGTAAGCCTCTTGGATAGTCTAAGACTCCTCTTGCTTCCTTTTTTAGTTTATGTCACCATATTTGGTGATATCTTTTTGTGAGATAATTCACCCTATTTTTAGGGTATTTTTATAATCTTACAATTTATATCATTCCATCTTGAATCAAAGACCTATATTGGATGATTGGACTATCCTAAACATGAGGTGGGTGGTCTGTGGCTCTTCCCTCAAGGCCCCGTATTTTTATAAATTGTGCCATTGTGATGTACACAAAATTATCTATGTGTTTATCATAAAATGTAAAATAACCCAAATTAATTGTTTAAATCATGACCTAGACCTTTTATTAGACCCCTTATCATGGTTTGAGGTCGAAGACCTCAACCCGAGCCACCAAAAAAGGTTGGTTCAATTTAAATATTCTTTGTGACCACAGTTGCACAAATTCCAATCCACCCCTATGGGTCTATTTAGTGTACCCTTTCTAGTAGAATTGCCTAATGAAATAAATGGTTTAAATAAACCACTCAGGATTCACTAGAATACCTTATGCTTGGCATTGCGAATTGTTCAATATTAATAATAATTGAATTGAATTGGAATATGTTTGTTGGAATAACTAATTGAATTAAATGGATTTTTAGATAGTAAGGAACTACACTTGGTCATAGCATAGATATTAGTTGTAAATTATTTACCATTTTGATAGGTAAGTTAAATGATTAATGTAATGAAATGAATTTCTAGGTGGGTTTTACATGGTGTTCACACCCCTTGGTCATGAATTTTCATGATGGATTGTTCCAATAAAATTATAGTAATGTATTGTGGCATGTATATCAACATGGTCTATGATAAATTGTTAAATACACACCCATTTTGATTTACAAGCATGGCGGCCCTTATTAAATGTGATACTAGGCATGGAGTCCATTAAATTATAACACTTGAGCATGGTGTCAATTATATTATGATTCATGGGCTTAGAGTCCCTAGGCAAGGTGTCCCTTAAATTATGATTCATGGGAATGGTATCCCTAGGCATGGAATCACATACACTATGATTCATAATCATGAAATATCTATGAATTTAATCCATTATTATCATTAATCCAAGATAATTGGGCATGATTTACCTTATTAAAAAAATAAACATATTATATTATTATTTTGTGGATGCCTAATCGCTAAGCCATGGGTCCTCTCTAGTGCATGTATATCTGTATAGATATTAGTGTCGATGTATATTAATATATATATATATATATATATATATGTGTGTGTGATGGAACTTGATCAGAGGAATTTTCAGCTAAGGCCAAATTAGGTATGGTCAGTCAAGGTTCCTTCAGGAACATGATCCGACAGGTTTCCATTTACATTTATTACACAACTTTACTTTTGATATAGCTACACAGTGCTTTATTTCACATTCAAAAACATGATTTATTTTAAAACTATTGGTCATGGATTACTAAGTATATCTCACACCCTATTCAGGTTTTTGTTTGGTACCCAAACATACGTCTTGGTTTCAGGTTTAGGTTCATCAGATTATGCTTTTTTACTACTATCCTTATAGGCTAGGATGGAGTACAAAAGTAAAGTAATGAGATAGTGCTCATGACTCTATTAGAGATATCTATTGGGTATTTTATTTATTTCTATATTTTCATAATAGCTCTATTATTATGTATTACCTACTACATGTATTCTGATATATACATCATAGCGTGTTCATGTTCGGTCTAATTATTTGGTTTTTGACAATTGTTTGTTTATTATTGATTATCATTTATTATTTAATATTATGTTTCCTTTCATTATTTATGATTATACTCTAATTATTACTAATACATAGAGTATAGTCTCCCCATTGAAAAACCTTAAAACCCTCACTACTAGTTTTCAGCTTAAGGAAATGTTGCAAACTGGCTCGGAGAACCATTTTAGTGGCTTCTGAGTCAGGAGGTTACAAATTGGTATCATAGGATATTTTTTTGAATTACTTTTTTGGTATGGTATACATGAGACTAGGATTATGTCAGAACTTGGTAAATAGCTTGTGTCTGGGTCCATCCAACCCAATAATGTGGGAAAGATTAAGTTTCCTAGGATGGGATTATAGTTCTATATTACAATTGATTGTTATTTTACCTTGGTTGATTGTTTTACTTCAACAGGTTACTTATTTATGGATTTTTACCCCTAGCTAGTATGCCAAGGAGGTATTATTACATGTATCATCGTAGGCACATAGATATTCACATGCCATTCCATGAAAACCACATTATAGATTGTATAATGCATGATGATTTTTATACCATGATTGTGTGATTATTAGCATGCCTTTTCTTTAACTATGATATATGGTCAGTTAAATAGGGTGTCTACATCAACTTAAATGGTGATTCCCCATATATATTGATAGTGAATTCTATTTAGCCAACTGATTTTGATATTTTGGAGCCATGGCCATTGGTTTCGTGAGTTTAAAGATTAATGGTTTCTATAAAATGGGTTCCAAATTTTCAATTTATAAATTTTATGTGAGATTTATAAATTGGGGAATGATGACCCATATAATCAAACCATCTATTATGGACTTTTCATATTCTAAAAACAAGTGTGTAAACATGGTTGTAGTTACATAAATTCCAATTGTAACTTATAAAGGCAAGTACCTTTATATCTTTGGAATGTCAATTCATCTAATTGGGTCATCATGGGTATATAAATGATGAATTATAATTCTTATATAAAATGGTTTCCATTAAATGAATTGTAAGTTTCCATTGAAAAAGGCTAGTATCTTTATTATATGGGAAAGATGACCCGTATGAATAAATCCCTAAATGTACAATTAGATCCATATAGTCTAGTTTGGTCATGTTTCTTATGAAATAAACCCATTAAGGGTGTTTTAAATTTTAATAATTTAATTTTTATGGGTTTCACTTAAGTGAGCATAGATTATCATAATGGGGCCCCCATGGGTCACCTTAATCTTTATATTCCTTAGTACTTAAACCCCATGGGGGCATGTATATGTTAATGGGATGGTTATTTAAAGTGTATGAAACTGCTTATGTGGTTTTACACATGTAAGTATGGTGGAATCGTACTTGACTACTCCCCTTAATTGATAAAAGACCCATTATCTACTTTTGATCTTTATTATTATGAGGTTCCATTTAATTAAATTATCATTTATAAACTATATAGTGTTTTCCTCTATAGATTGTAAATTGACATTTTCTTTAATTAGGACAAGTTTTGAAAACTATATGGTTAGATTAAATTAGGTCTTAAAAAAGTAAATTATGAGATATACACCTAATGATTTATAAAATCAGTAAAATAAAGTACTTAGTATAGATGGTCTTGGAAATTGAAACTTGAAATCCCTTATATATAAATAGTTTTAAATGTTTAAATGATTGAGCGCCATTGAAATGCCTTAAAGTTGAATCATTTAGAGGTTATTATTGTAAAGACCCTCATGTAGGGGTCCATCTAAAATGTTTCCTTAAGAGTTTCCTTAAGAAGGAATGTGACTGTTATTTTGGAAATCTGATGGCTTCTTCCTAGGTTGTGTTGATCCAAGAGGTTAGGCAATAAGTCCTAGTAATATTTTCAAGTGTGACCTTGTTTTAGGTTTGATGCCTTGTGTAAGTAAAGGGCATGCCCAACTATGGTATCAACCTTTGACCTTAAAGAATTGATAAATTATTTCTTTAATTTTTATGATTTGAGGAACCATTCAAGTATCGGTTTTCCTGAGTATGACTCTAGATAAAGAAATGAAACCCCCAAGTAGATGGGTGGTTTTCTGGTAAGTTGAATCTTGAGGGAGTATTATTGAATATATATACCCAATGAGTGTCAACTATTTATCCTCTACATTAGCATTATATCCTTTCAATAAGAACTCCCCTATTCAGATTCTTAGAGATGATCAGGGCCTGGTAGCCCAATGCTTGGCAAGTGATTTCATAGGCCTTGTTGATAGGTGTTGACCCTTGTAGGTTGGTGATTCTTTAATTGCTTCTGTTTTAACTCTTTTAAGAAAATTTATATTAATTTTGGATGTTTTATGATAAAATAACTTGAGTGGGGTGTGGTTCTCATTATGAAGAACTCAGGGATAGGTGGACTGACCATATTTCCCTCACTTTTGACTTGAACTCTAGTAGGTCATCATTTGAATTGTTCTAGAGAAACCTACAAGATAGGTTGGACCATGGTTTTTGATTTCTTTAAAGGAAATGAGCTTAGTTTTACACTCATTTATAGAATGACACATGGAAGGTGATTGAGTCTTTTGATTCAATTATGGTGATTCATTTCCATTTGAAAATCACTCTAAGTGCTTATTTATCAAAACTGGTTTCAATGGTAAGGACTATTCATGTTCTTGGACTAGTTGACTATTAGTGGTTGCACTGTTGATTCTTTATTCTTAGAAATGGTGTTGTGAGGTTGGTGGATGTTCAATAAATCTTAGCATGGGTAGGTTCTGGATTTTGAAGAGGAGTTATAAGGGAACTCCATGTGTATTCAAATACTGAAATTCCAAATATAATGGTTAGTTTTGTAATTCCCCGACCCTAGTTACCTAGAGTCGGTGCATTATTAAATAATATTGGAATGATCACAAAATATCAAGTCTCGAAAGACCTATTAGATTATTAGCCTTGGAAACAGTAGATACATTCATAAGCCTTACATCATAAAGTGAAAAACTACAACAACATAGTCTCCATAGTCCACACTCATATCCCCTAATACTATCCCTGCAGGTCAGTCATAAAATACTTCTTCACATCCTAGGAAAAATAAAACATGGAAATGGGTGAGCTTAGATGCTCAGTAAGGATAACAATATAGCAGAAACCTTCATAAATAAGCATAAACATTTAAGGCAATGTATAACTAAAACAAAAGCCTTTTAAACTTGAACTTCATCAAAATATGGAAAAAATAAAGTGAAATAATTCAATTTACTTATTCACATGGATATTCTACTAGTCGAATAATAACATGCAATATCAATAACCACTTTCATAGTGACGGAAAGCATAATGCCAGACTATCATAACCACATAATCAAGGCCTTGTGCCAAGACTACAAATAATATTTTGTAAAGGCCTTGTGCCAAGACACTAGTTTGTATCATGAGACCTATCGATGCATCGATGAGTTATAGTGGGCTCCACCTGTCACTTACTAAGTCCAATGCATTCCTCATATGAATAGTTTTAAACATAACAAAAAAATTCTTATTAAAACTAGCATACGAAATGTCATTACTTTATCCATAAACCATGAATGGTATAAAAATAACACATCCACAGTCAAACATATCAAAAAACCTTCAATACAATATGGATGTTTTGTATCATAATAAATCAACTTCAAATAAGATTATAATCCATCAAAGGATGTAGACATAGATGAAATCAAAACTATTTGAGACAAATATCTTTTTTTGAAATCATTTAAAAGTAACATAATTATAAAAGAAAACATTTACTTTAAAAATATTATTATAATATTTTAAGGGAAGCTTCGACGATTTTATAATGGTGGAAAATAGCTGCAACCGCCGTATAAGTTAAAAAAAGACATTCTTAACTTAATTTTGTCAAAATGGTTAAAAAGGACCTTGTTTGGAAAATGACGGATAGATTCATTTATAAACATATTATAAAAATTCATAAAAGGGTATAAATTATTTTAACCCATAGTCTATGAAATATTAAGAATTTTTTTAAATACATTTTTAAGAAACATGGATGTTGATGATAAAGAGGTTCCAATAGATAATTACGTATAAACAAACTCGGATAATGAAGAGATTTTGAAATAAACCCTTACCTTGTACTTTTCAATGGTTGATGGTAGGTTAACCTCCGGTATAATAGTTAAATCATTTTTATTAAATTATAAAAGAATCATATACATAAATATGATATCATATATGATCTTTTAATATTGCTTTGTTAATAATATTTTAGTATTATCATCGTTTCGGGTGTTCACTTACTCATTTTCTTTTATATGTTTTGTTACATAAGCCATGTTTGTTATCCATAGGTTGTATATTAATCATATCCAGAATGATATCAAGTCCTTAAACATTATTTTTAATCATAAAATTAAAATTATTCTTGAATGGATATGATGGGGAATGAATCTCATCGCGTTCGTGGAGACGGTAGTCCGTACGTACGCACGAGCGACAATATCATTATTTTGATAATAAAATATTATATTATTGGATAGTGTATCATATATAACAAATCATTATCATGTTATATTTATTATTTTCATGAGTTAATCATCATTATTATACCCATCCAAATAATATTGTGTTGAATAACAATTACACCACGACGTGGAGACGATAAGCCGTATGTACGCACGTATGGTGACATGTCATTCAAGGGATGGATAGAAAAATGAATTTGGTTGTAACATATTTATAATAACATCAAATTATATAGAATATACTGGAGTTATTATTTTAGAATGGAAACAAAAAATAAAAAAGAAGTGGAAGAAGAAAGGAACTTGAAAGAGTTGGAGAGATTTTTACCTCTTCTTCAGGTTCTTCCTTTTGATTTGATCAAAAGGGATCCTTAAGTTGGCTTTCTGACTAAAGTAAGGCCTCTAGTATTAAGTGACAGAAGTTGAGAGGATATTTTGGTAGGGTTTGGATGAACCAAAAATCTTTCAAGGTATGAAATTGAGAGAAGGGGGTGTGCCCTTTTATAAGAGGGGTGAGGGGGCACCTTAGGAAAAACTTAAAATATTATTTTATAATAAATTCATATTCGGTTTATAATGGCTCAAAAGTGAATTATTTTTAGGATAAGGTGGGGAGGGATCTAAATCATTTCAACCAATATATTTTAGACAGGTTTGGGTCACTATATTAACCTTATCATTTATATTTAACTCTTAGTTAAACAGTTTGACATTTACCATGTCTCTTTGTATTTTTATATTATATGGTTAATAAACTTACTATAACAATCCAAGAGAACCCCAAGTGGTTAATTATTAATATATATAACCTTATATAAGTCATTTGTCTGAATCTTATATTTTTAGGAATAGAATACCGATTAATAATATAATATTTGTTTTAAATACTCCTTTATGTCAATTTTGACACTATTTAATAATTGATTTTTTTAAAGTCCTAACAACTTTATTAATTAGAAATAAATTCATTTAATCAATCCTAACATGTTATAATAACCTATAAAACTAGTTTATGGAATCAAAACTTTCAAATTATATTTATTTTAACATTTATAATACCATTTATTTGATTCTTTCATTAATAAGGAAAATACTGAATCATCATTATATCATAAATAAATTTAATTATTCAATGTCTAAAAATTATAAATAAAATAAAATTATGTAGGAAATATTTTTATATTTCTAATGAATTTTTATAGTCTAAGAGATAACATATATAACCCTATGTAAAAACTGTTTTACTAAAAGATATATGCTTATGTCATTTTTGTATTTACTTTAACAAAATTAATATAAAGTGTCATTATCACATAAAAGTGGCTCCATGGGGTCCCAAAATCAACCCAAGGACACCCATGGTTGTACATGCATCATCAAATAGGTTAAGGGCATGGGTTAGGGTAATTTAATATTATTCTTTTACCCTTATTTACCAGATTTACCCTTTAACCATGGTCAATAAAATATTTACCGAAGTAATTATTCAAAATGTCTAAAAATAAAAGTTACCTATTTAAAAAATTTGTACCTCCTAATTATAAATATGAAAACCATTTTTCTAAATTCAAAACACAGAATTGGCAGAAATTAATTTAAAATTAATTCCCACTGTTAAAACAAAAAGTGTGTTTTTAAGAAATAATAACTATCAAAAGATTGACACTTGTTTATTTCTAGTTTAAATGTGAAATTACGTCCAATGACCAACATTGTATTAAATGGTAAAAATATATTCTAATTATACTTTAAAACCACTCAATAGTATAATTTATCACTATAGATTATTTTGATTAAAAAAGTTTTTTTTAATTAAAGTTTAGTATTTTTCACTATTCATAAAAAATTGGAAGTTCTCAAAAAAATACCAAAAATTCATCCTAGGCTAATTTAGATAATAAAAATCCAAAAATTAAGTCCATTTTAAAAGATAAAATTTATATAATTTCAAAAAGTGGGTATTGCTATTTATAATGGCTAGTTTGATTGGTTGTGGTGTGTTAGAAATCAAAGTTGCGTACAACACACGCTATTGTATTATTCAAAGAGAAGCGTACTATGGAAGCTTGGGGTGTTACATTCTCCCATCCATCAAATAATTTTGTCCCCAAAATTTCTAGAATATTACTGCATAAAAAGACTCGGGTGGTTCTTCATCATAAGTTCCTCGGGTTCCTACATTGCCTCTTCCATCTTATGGTTTTTCCATTGAACTTTTACCAGATGAGTCATCCAGTTTCTCAGCACTTGTTCTCTCGTATCAAGAATCCTGACGAGCTCTTTGCAATAAGATAGATCGGGTTCCAGTTTTAATTCCTCATAGGTGAGTACATGTGTTGGGTCAGGCATGTATTTTCTCAACAGTGATATGTGGAACACATCGTGAACTTTGAAGAGATTTGGCGGCATTGCCAAACGATAAGCTACAACCCCAATTTGTTCTAGAATTTCAAAAGGTCTTATGTACCTAGGACTCAATTTACCTTTCTTACCAAAACATATAACTCCCTTCTATGGAGATACCTTCAAGACAACATTATCTCCTACCTGAAATTCCAAATCCTTCCTTCGGTTATCGGCATAGCTCTTCTGCCTACTTTGAACTGCTTTGATGTGGTTTTGGATTACCTTCATCTTTTCCATCATTTCCTCCACCAGTTCTAGGCCTATGAGTTTTCTTTCACCAACATCATCCCAATAGGTTGGTGTGTGACATCTCTTTCCATATAATGCTTTATATGGTGCCATCTGAATACTTGAATGGAAGCTATTGTTATAGGAAAATTCTACCATAGGTAAATATTGATCCCACATACCCTGAAAGTCAAGTGAGCAGGATCTCAACATGTCTTTTAAGGTTCAAATAGTCTGTTCTGATTGTTCATCTATTTGAGGGTGGTAGGCAGTGCTCAAATGAAGTTCAATATCCAGGGATTTCTAAAGACTTTTCTAGAATCTTGAAGTAAAACAGGGATCACGATCAGAAACAATCGATATGGGTACTCCATGAAGTCTCACAACTTTATTAATATATAGTCTTGTTAAACGTTCAAGTGGTAAATCTTCCCTTATAGAAAGAAAATGTGATGACTTGGTAATAAGATCAACAATGAACCATATTGCATCATTCCTTCTTGGAGTCTTTGGTAGTACCATGACAATGTCCATCGTGATATTATCTCATTTCCACTCAGGTATGGGAAGAGGTTGCAAGACTCCACCATCCTGTTGCCATCCATATTTCACTTGTTGAAAAACCATACATCTTGACACAAAATTAGAAATCTCCCTCTTCATGTTGTCTCACCAAAAATGTTCCTTCAAATCTCTATGCATTTTAGTGCTCCCAGGGTGTATAGAGAAATTGTAACTATGAGCATCATCCAACAATTACCTTTTTAGATCAGGTATATTGGGAACACAAAGTCTCTTCCCAAATTTCAAAATTCCATCTTCATACACAAAGTCACTCAATATCCCATCATTTACATCTTTAATCTTCTTTTGAAATTATTTATTATCAGTCTGAGAACTCTTTATCCTTTCTAGTAAAGATGTTTTGGTAACCATTTGAAAAATTATCGATGTTTCACCTTCCATGTTTATTCCCATATCCAACTTTACTAGATCCATGAAAATTAGATCCCTTTCAACTCTCATTTCGTTAAAAACTCCATGATCCTTTCTACTCAAAGCATCTTCCACCTTATTTGCCTTCCCCGGGTGGTAGTGTATAGTGAAATCGTAATCCTTGAGTAGTTCAAGCCATCACCTTTTCCTCATGTTGAGTTATTTTTGTGAGAAAACTTACTTCAAACTCTTGTGATCGGTATATATCTCACATTTTTCACCATAGAGATAATGTCTCCATATATTCAAAGAAAATATCACAGCTGCAAACTCAATATCATGAGTATGATAGTTTTTCTCACTAAGTTTCAGCTGTCGTGATGCATAGGCAATAACCCTATCATTCTGCATTAGGACACAACCAAGTCCTTTCTTTGAAGCATCACTACAAATAACAAACCCTTCATTCCTTGATGGTAGATTCAATATAGGAGCATTGACTAATCTTATCTTCTATTCTTCAAAACATTCTTCACAATCTTTTGTCTAGACAAATTTATCCCCTTTTCGTGTGAGCATTGTTAATGGGTTAGCCAACCGGGAAAAATTCTGGACGAAACATCGATAATAACCTGTTAAACCAATAAAACTGCGTACCTCAGTTATACTCATCGGTGCTGTCCATTCTTGGATTTCTCTTGTCTTAAGAAGGATCAATAGAGATTCTATCCTTAGAGAAAATATGTCCAAGAAAAGAAATCTTCTAAATCCAAAATTCACACTTGCTAAACATCCCATATAGTTCATGTCTTCTAAGAGTCTTCAGGATAATGAGCAAGTGATTTTCATATATTCTTAGCTTTTGTAGTATAACAAGATATCATCAATAAATACCACTACAATTTCATCAAGATATTCCTTGAAAACATTGTTCATTAGATCCATGAAAACATAGGGCGCATTAGTCATCCCAAAAGGCATTATTGTAAACTCGTAATGCCCATACCTGGTTCAAAATGCTATCTTTGGAAGGTCTTCCTTCTTCAAACACAACTGATGATATCCATATATAAGATCAATCTTTGAGAAGTATTTTGATCCATGAAGTTGGTCGAATAAATCATCAATGTGAGGTAGGGGATACTTGTTCTTTATTGTTATAGCATTGATCTCCCTGTAGTCAATGCACAACCTCATAGATCCATCTTTATTTTTAACAAAATGAACAGGGGATCCCCATGGAGAAACACTTGGGAAAATAAATCCCTTATTACTCAATTCCTCTAGTTGTTTCTTTAGTTCCACTAATTCCACTATGGGCATTCTATAAGGGGACTTCGATATGGGCCTTGATCCAGGAATTAAATCAATGGAAAACTCAATTTCTCGTTCTTGAGGATGTCCAGGTAAATCTTCTGGAAACACATCAACATATTCTTTCATAATAGGTACATCCTCTATTTTAACATTCCTTTACTCACCCACAGTTATTTCATTCTCTTCCTCCCGAATAATTGAATTTAGTTGAGCTACTGGGGGTGGATCTAGATAAGAATTAGGTGGTGAAAATTCTTCTCTAAAGATAAGGTGTTTTTTATCATCATTATCAACAATTGTAACCTCCTTCTTCTTACAATAAATCTTCACATCGTCGTCCAAAATCTAATCCATATTGAGGATTATATAGAATTCAATCATGGGTATGATGATGATATCAGCAAATAAAGAACATTTGTATGCTCTAATGGGGACTGATTCACAAAACTTTGTTGTGATGACACTTCCCTTAGAAGTTTTAACTGAAAACTCCCTTGTTAAATCAAATTGGAAATATCTAATTTTCATAACAAACTAGGAAGATATGAAACAATGCGATGATCCAGAATCAAATAAAGCATTGGCTAAACTTGATGAAACCATTAAATTACCTTGCACCACGTCTTTCAGAGCTTCAACCTCAATAGTAATGATAACATAATCTTGGCCTTGATCCCTTAGACTTTTCTAAGGTAAGTTCCTCTAACGCTTAGGATATTCATTTTCATAATGTCCCATCTCCCTTCAATTATAGATTTGAACATTGGTAGCTTCTTTATTCCCCTTACAATCATGATCTTTGTGTCCTTTTTCACCACACTTTTAACAGACTTCCATTCCCTTCAAGCAAGTACCGAGTTGCTTCTTCCAACATTTACTGCATGATGGATATTCAACTTTTCCATTCTTCCCATTATTTTTATTTCCAGAGTGATCAGCAGATCTCTTCTTCTCTCTCTTTACTTTAAAGTCATAAGACATAGAGAATTCATTTTTTATCTTGATAGCACATGAGACAATATCTTTGTATGAGGAGAAGGACTGTGAGACTAATGATCAATGGAGAAATGGTTTTAACCCATCAAAGAAACGATTGATATTACTTATTGGGTTACGTATATAATCTGCACCATGCCTTGCTAACCTTGTAAAGTTAGATTCATACTTTGTGACATTCTCATCCTCTTTTTTCCTCAGACTCAGAAATTTCCTTTACATATCTACTCGATGGTCACAAGGAAAGTATTTTTCTAACAAAAGCTCTTTAAATTCCCTCTATTCCATATTTGGTACTTCATCATCTTCCTTTTTGTTTTGAATCAATGATCTCTATTGATCAGCATCTCTAGTGAGGCGGTAAACTACCATGAAAACTTTTTCCCTTTCACTACTCCCCAAGGCATGGAATATTTTCTCTATGGAATTTATCCATTTCTCAGCTACTAATGGATTTGTACTCCCATTGAATTTTGGTGGTTGTTGCCTCATGAAGCGATCTGACATTGATCCTCCACGCTGCGGATCAGGGTGCTCTATACAGGTAAGGTTATTATTCATAACCTGAGTGAGTTGTCTCAGTATGGTGATAAGCTGATCAAAACCAGTTGTATCACCAGCTCCACTATAATTATCTTGAGCAGGAGGGAAATCCCTACATGGAGTGTGTGCATTGATACGGTTTCCATTCCTTCCACTAGGCACCATTTCTAAACAATGGCATAAACTAGATTAGTTTATAAATCAAAATACATAATTCCATACTTGTAAAACACTTAACATAAATTAAACTATTTATGGATATAATCCATAATCATAAAAAAAATGTATTCTTTGAGTAATTATATACTCAAAAAACCTTCATAATGTTTTGTAAAGAAAATTAGAATTATCCTAAGCATATCCCCCGGGAGTGTCGTAACCAAGAGTGCAGCAAGACCCGTTGTTGTGCACTGGTTCCCGTTGGAGTCTAGATCAAAGAGGTGTTTTCAGTTTTTACCCCTAGGTACATCTGTGTTAGAGCCGCCTCTACCTGCTCATATCCAAATAGGGATGTATTTCTTGGAAAACTCACAAAATCTCTACAATACCAAAATTTTATGAAGTTCTATACTAATCCTCAAAGTCCATATTAGGTCAATGTGCTCTAATTAGAGTTTATCTAAATCTAGCTTCCAAGGTTTGTACTAAACTTCCTCTGATACCAACTGTAACACCCCGACCCCAGTTACCCATATTCGGTGCATTATTATATAACATTGGAATGATCACAAAAGATCATGTCTCGAAAGACCATTTTGTTTAGTAGCCTTGGAAACACTAGATTCATTCATAAGACTTACATTACATCATAAAGTGAAAAACTACAACAACATAGTCTCCATAGTCCACACTCATATCCCCTTAGACTATCCCTACAGTTCAGTCATAAAATACTTCTTCACATCCTGGGAAAACAAAACATAGAAAGGGGTGATATTAGATGCTCAGTAAGGATAACAATATAGCAGAAACTTTCATAAATAAGCATAAACATTTAAAGCAATGTATAACTAAAACAAAAGCCTTTTAAACATAAACTTCAACATAATATTGAAAAAATAAAATGAAATAATTCCATTTACTTATTCACGTGGATATTCTACTAGTCAAATAATCACATGAAATATCAATAACAACTTTCATAATGATGGAATGCCTAATTCCAGACTATCATAACCACATAGTTAAGGACTTGTGCCAAGACTACAAATAATATTTTGTCAATTCCTTGTGTAAAGACACTAGTTTGTCTCATGAGACCTACTGATGCATCGAGGATCTATAGCGGGATCCACCCATCACTTACTAAGTCCAATGCATTCCTCATATGAACAGGTTTAAACATAACATAAACATTCGTATTAAAAATAGCATACAAATTGTCAATACTTTATCCATAAACCATGAATGGTATAAAAATAATATATCCATAGTCAAACATATCAAAAAAACTTCAATACAATATGGAAGTTTTTTGTCATAATAAATCAACTTCAAATAAGCATATAACCCATCAAAGGATGTTGACATAGATGAAATCAAAACTATTTGAGAGAAATATCTTTTTTTGAAATCATTTAAAAGTCACATAATTATAAAAGAAAACATTTCATTTTAAAATATTCTTATAATCTTTTAAGGGAATCTTACACTATTTTATAATGGTGGAAAATAGCCACAACCGCCATATAAGTTAAAAAATACATTCTTACCTTAATTTTGTCGAAAAGGTTAAAAAGGACCTTGTTTGGAAAACGAAGGAAAGATTACTTTATAAACATATTATAAAAAATTTAAACAAGGGTATAAATGATTTTAACCCATATTCTATAAAATAGTAATAATGTTTTTAAATACATTTTTAAGAAACATGGATGTGGATGATAAAGACTTCCCGGTATATAATTACGTATAAACAACATCAGATAATGAAGAGATTGTGAAATAAACTATTACCTTGTACTTTTCCTTGGTATATGGTAGGTTAACCACCTGTATAATAGTTAAATCATTGTTATTAAATTATACAAGAATCATATACATATATTATATCATATATAATCTTTTAATATTGATTTGTTAATAATATTTTAGTATTATCATCATTTCGGGTGTTCACTTACACGTTTTATTTTATATGTTTTGTTACATAATTCGTGTTTTTTATCCATAATAATCATATCCAGAATGATATAAAGTCCTTAAATATTATTTTTAATCATAAAATGAAAATTAGTCTTGAATGGATATGATGGGGAATGAATCTCATCGCGTTCGTGGAGACGGTAGTCCGTACGTACGCACGAGTGACAGTATCATTATTTTGATATTAAAATAATATATAATTGGATGGTGTGTCATATATATAGAATCATTATCATGTTATATTTATTATTTACATGAATTACACATCATTATTATACTCATCCAAATAATAATGTATTTAATAACAATTACACCACGACGTGGAGACGGTAAGCCGTACGTACGCACATATGGTGACATGTCATTCAAGGGATAGAAATAATGAATTTTGTTGTAAAATATTTATAATAACATCACAGTATATATAATATACTAGATTTATTATTTTATAATGGAAACAACAAAGAAAAAGGAAGTGGAAGAAAAAAGGAACTTAAAAGAGTTGGTGAGATTTTTACCTCTTCTTCGGGTTCTTCCTTTTGATTTGATCAGAATGGATCCTTAAGTTGGATTTATGACTAAAGTAAGGCCTCTAGAATTAAGTGAGGGAATTTTAGAGGATATATGGGAAGGTTTTGGCCGAACCAAAAGGATTTTAAGGTATAAAATTTAGAGAAGGGTGAGTTCCCTTCTATAAGAGGGGTGATCCACCTTAGGAAAAACTTAAAATATTATTTTATAGTAAATTAATATTCGATTTATAATGGCTCCAAAGTGACTTATTTCGAGGGTAATATGGGGATGGGTCGAAATCCTTTCAACCAATAGATTTTATACAGGTTTGGGTCACTATATTAACCTTATCATTTATATTTAACTCTTAGTTAAATAGTTTGACATTTACCATGTCTTTTTGTATTTTTATATTATATGCTTAATAAACTTACTATAACAATCCAAGAGAACCAAAAGTGGTTAAATATTAATATATATAACCTTATCTAAGTCATTTGGATGAACCTTATATTTTTAGGAATAGAATATCAATTAATAATATAATATTTGTTTTAAATACTCCTTTATGTCAATTTTGACACTATTTTATAATTGATTTTTTTTAAAGTCCTAACAACTTTATTAATTATAACTAAATTAATTTAATCAATCCTACCATGTTATATTAACCTATAAAATTAGTTTATGGCATCAAAACTTTTAAATTATATTAATTTTAACATTTATAATATCATTTATTTGATTCTTTCATTAATAAGGAAAATAATGCATCATCATTGTATCATAAATAAATTTAATTATTCAATGTCTAAAAATTATAAATAAAATATAATTATATAGGAAATATTTTTATATTTCTAATAAATATTTATAGTCTAAGAAATAACATATATAACCCTATGTAAAAATTGTTTTACTAAAAGATATATGCTTATCTCATTTTTGTATTTACTATAACTTAATTAATATAAAGTGTCATTATCACATAAAAGTGGCTCCATGGGGTATCAAAATCGACCCAAGGATTCCCATGGTCGGAAGTTCATTATCCAATAGGGTTATTTCATGTGTTAGGGAAATTTAATATTACTATAATATTATTTTTTTACCCTTATTTACCGGATTTAACCTTTAACCATGATAAATAAAATATTTACCGAAGTAATTATTCAAAATGTCTAAAAATAAAAGTTACCTATCTACACAATTTGGACCTCATAATTCTAAATATAAAATCCATTTTTTTAAATTCAAAACGCAGAAGTGGAAAAAATTAATTTAAAATTAATTCTTGTTGTTAAAACAAAAAGCGTGTTTTTAAGAAATAATAACTATCAAAAGATTGACACTTGTTTATGTCTAGTTTAATTGTGAAATTACATCCAATGAACAACATTGGATTAAATGGTAAAAATATATTCTAATTATACTTTAAAACCACTCAATAGTATAATTTATCACTATAATTTATTTTGATTAAAAATATTGTTTTTAATTAAAGTTTATTATTTTTCACTATTCATAAAAAATTGGAAGTTCTCAGAAAATTACCAAAAATTCATACTAGGCTAATTTCAATAGTCCAAATCCAAAAATGAATTCCATTTTAAAAGATAAAATTTATATAATTTCAGAATTCGGGTATTATTATTCATAACTGCTAGTTTGATTGGTTGTGGTGTGTTAGAACTCGAAGTTGCGTACAACACAAGCTATTGTATTATTCAAAGAGAAGCGTACCGTGGAATCTTGGGGTATTAAAAGTTTAATATAGTTGATGAATTAATTTTGGTTGCATGAGTCAGGTCTCAAACTGGGTGGTATGGGATAATACACATGTTGTAAAAGGAAAGTTATTTCACATTAGTGTTGCATGGAAACTATTTATGATTCAACAATAATGAGTAGTCAAGTGTGAGATAATGACTGATGGTTTCAAAGAAGTGAATCTTGTGGCATGAAAACCTAGATTATTTGATAAATTTAAAGTATGATCTCTAGATGAGGTCTAATTTGATCATAATCAGGCATTATGATATGATTTACCTTTATCGGGACCTTGACATGCATAGTTGAAATTTGTGGTATTAGGTGATAAATGAAGGTAGGTATGGCGTATTTTGAAATGAGTGTGGCTCAGGAGAGCTATACATGCCTCCTGATAAAATATCAATGTACTCCTAGTCTAGAGGCAATCATACCACTTATCCTAACATTGTAATGAGTAAATTGAGTGAGCTTCAACTTACACCAAGCTACTTATCAAAATGTATTTTTATGGTTTTTTGAATATAATCTCTAAGAGTTGTGCTCACTAAGCGGTTTAATATAATCAATGTGGTGTGTAGTATGCTAGGGGACCTTTGAAGGAAGTGAGACTTATTATGATTCAAATTTTTTGATCATAGAGGAAACCCTTCTATAGAATAGATAATGGGTTATGGTTAACATTTATGCTATCTCTTGGAGATGATTGGAACCTTAGCTATGTCAATCATATTCCCAAGATGTAATGGGTATGGTCTATGGTTTTTGGAAATCATTTTTCTAGTATGATGACATGAATGATCATGATGTGGGGAGTATGACTTTAGTCCTTGGTAGGAAAACCTAATGAGAGAAAGGTATTAGGATATTGAGTCTTCTCATTGGATGGACATTTTGGATCTTTTATACCAATGAGTAAATATAAAAGGTACAACTAGAATCCTCAATAAATTCTAGGTATGAGTTTTATTATGGTTTTTGGTTAAAATCTTGATGTGGGCATCAATCCCAGAGTAGCTTGTGATAATCCATGGATGTTGGATCAGGAATGTAACCATGTATGTGTTATAGTGTGGACATGGTTTTGATCAAGAGATGGTTTAGTTAAGAGATTTCATTAGAATTCGATTATGAACTTTGGTGAGAATGCTTAGTATAATCTCGGTGTGCCTTAGTTAATGGATTTGGAATCCAGGTTGATGATTCATCGACTCTGAAATCTGATATTTTCAAGGATAGTTATTCATAAGTGTTTCAAATTGTGTTCTCTTGTTTGGATGCATATAGTCAGGTGAAGAAATTCATCAAATATGTCATCTGAGAATATGAGTGCAACATAAGAGTTAGAGGAGTCTTTTCAAGGAAAGGAAAACATGACCAGTTAGTCTTGTTCAATTGAAATTTGACCATTTCAAGCTAAATAGGGACCAAGAATAGATTTTTCATGTGTAATCAGGTTTCATGTGTTGGGTGTCATTCGAAAAGGGACATTAGGGAGCTAGGGACATGTTCCAATAAACAATTCTAGTGGTAGAAGTATTGTGGCTCAGAATTAGATGAAAAAGGATAGATCCAATGATGGGAAGCTCTATAAGATGGATGAGAAAAGTGGTGATGATGTGATCATGTCTCAAGATAGGTGGCCTTGTGAAAGCATTGTCTTTATCTTTCAGTTTGAATAAGTTATTGGGCTCAAGTTTTAGCAGCTTAAGTATTGTATATTTAAAGTAATTCTTGTAGGTGTATTGGGAGTTTGTAAATGAAATGAATCCATTTGAGAAAGATTTCTTGACCTAAGTAGGTCGCGTGTTGTTTTCTTTATTTCCTTAATACTTATCAAGGATGATAAGTTCTAATGTGGGGATATTGTAACGTCATGTGTTCTATACAGGTAGAAATTTTAAAGATAATTTGAGTTTTATCATTTGGTGGATGGGTTTAATCTTTAAACAAAAATCATAATATAAATATAATAATTTTAACACATATAAGTGTTGTTTTTGTATGTGGTTTAAGGTCTGAGATGTGTATTAGGATTTCAGATGAGTTTTGAGGGTGTTGGGATTTGAAAACTCCATTTCAAGAGAAATAGATAGAGGTGCATGGTTGGTCCATAGTTAGTACTAACCATGCTTTCCCCAAGAGAAAACAATATAGATTAATATAGGGGAATGAAAGGTGTCACATAGTTTTTCAAACCATGTATCCAAGGCCACATGGACCTGTGATAGGTATGTAGTAAATTGAAGGGGCGGGTGCATGGTCTGTGCATAGTTTTACAAACAGTGTTCCTGGATCGCATAATTAGTGCCACATAACTAGTAGAGCTGCATAGTTGGAACATGGTTTAGCCAAACCATGTGACCAAACCATGCAGGGTGTGACTCTTGGAAAACATGAGCTGAACAATTGTCACACAATTATCTAAACCTTGTGGACAAACCATGTGTCCAAACCGTGTTCCTCATTTAAAGGGGAAAATTACATCTTTTCTCCTCCAAAACATAAAGTAATTTCACCCGTTTTCTCCTCCCATTCAGCCATGAGGACCTCTTATGTGCTCCTCCTTCCTCTCATATCCCCATGGTGTGTCATCCTTTAATTTTGTCCTGATTTCCTCACTATCATATGTATTTTAAGCCTCTAAATAGGTATAAGACTCCACTTTCTCCCTTTTTCATTTTATCTCACCATCTTTAACATTATCTCTATATGAACTAATTCACCCTATTTATAGAGAATGTGTCAAATATTTTCACTCTAAAGGTTAGGGAAAATAACATTTACTAAGGAAAAAAAAAAGAAAATACAGAAAGGAGATGTATGGGATCATACAAGAATCCATACCCTCATGATAAGATAAACCAAAAGAAATAAAAAAATCATAATCATACTGATAGGAATCGTTATAATCACCATACCAGTCAAAATCAAATTCTATAAAATCATGAGACCTAGTAACCATAGTCATATTTAAGTAGGTGTAATATTTCTTACATCCCACTTTATTGGGAGGAATAGGTTAAAACCCTTCATCATCCACAACAACATGTTTTCCTTTTTACAGAACCTGACTATATGATTATTTTTTTGGGGAATCATCCTCAATATCATCCCATCTTCCATGGATTCCCTGGGTTTCCCTTAATTTATTGATTTCCTCTGGAATCCTAAAAATATTCCCATCATCACTTAGATTTTGTTGGCCCTCAAATGTAGGAGAAGATCCTAGTATGGGGTCACCCTCGGCCAATTCAGGCACTAACACAAGGGTCATCTCCCCTAACCCATGGGTCACCTATGAGAATTCCTTAGCCAAAATTGATGAACCAGCTCTAAACTACACATTGCCTTTGTTAAGAGTGGGTTTTCCATCATCGGGAGAGCCTACATTTGTTTGAGCATTCTTATTCCTCAATTTCTTCCTACAAGAAGCTTTATGGGGCCCTTTTAAAGAAAAAAATGAGTAAACCACATTCTTATGGCATTTATATTTTTCATGACCAATAAATTGAAACTCTGGACAAAATTCAAGAAGTCTTTCATACTCCACTTTTAAAAGAATATCATCATATAGTGATAACAAAACTACATTATGGATCAAGCTAGAACTCAAATCAACCTCCACTAATATCCTAGCATAATGACTAAATTTTGAAGTCTCAATATTCTTATCCATTTTGATCAAAATTCCTACAATAGAGGCAATATCGAATAAGATCTTAGGATTCCATAAAATCCAATTAAGGCCAATAATTTTGATCCAGACTTGAACTCTAGTATTTTTTATGGAAAATGGTTTAAATCAAAAATCCCACTCTTGAAAGCATTTCATACATGGTTTTAAGGTGATTTAAATAATCCCCCATGACCTTCACTTTAGGTCATTAGATGAAAAAATGATGTGAAAGAAACCATGACCTAAGGGAATAAATATCTAGCCAGAAACACCCCATATAGAGACCAGATTCCAAACTAAATCATCAAATTTCCAATACTTTCCTATATTGGGATGAAAAATCCTAGTGATTATAGAGTATTCAAATATATTAACTCTATCAAGAATCACAGCTCGGTTAGTAGTCACATGGGCAGTGTCACCTTTATTGATCGTTCTCTCTGAAGCAACATTCTTTACCAAAGAAATGACTCACTAGGGGGTTTGACGTGATATTCATACCCATTGGTCCATAACTTTTCATGATGGAATATTCTAATAAAAATTTGTAATGTACTGTGACATGTATCTCAGCATAGACTATGCTTAATTATTAAATTCATGTCCCTTATGATTTATAAGAATAAAGTACCTTATTAAATGTGATATTGGGCATAGTTTCCCTTATATTATGATACTTGGGCATTGTTGGGACCACTTAGTATTTGAAGATTGTATTTTTTTTTCAATGAGTGTCAATGGATGGCAATGATGGTCAAAATGAAGAAAGGAACTCTCCTAAGTAAAATGGATAATGGAAACTAGACATTGGTTGAACTTGATCCTAAGTTTCATATATGTGTATTAGGAGTGATACATTGTCTAAAAAAAATTAAGGATGGTTGGAGTGTTCTTTGGAAGGAGTAAAAGATAAGGAGAAGAAGAGGTTGTGGAAGAGGTTTGGAATGGTGGTTTGGCATTTTATATTTGGAAACACTTAGTTTTACACTAAGTAGTTATTTTATTTATATTGATTTACAAAAAATAAAGGGGCCATCCATGGAGGCTAGCTGAGATCCTCACCTCAAGAATATGTGGGACCCGAGGGGTCAACCATGCACGAGGGAAGCCCTCGAGTCCAGGCATGCCTGGGGCAGGGTGTGAGCGGGCTGTGTATAAGCCCGCAAGTGCCACACGGTGGTGAACCCATGCAGCATGGGTGCTATGAGCATGCCCAAGGAGAAGAGTGGGTGCTAAGAGCACTCCCACAGGGTGAACATGGTAAGGGGCAGTACCGTGGAGGGAGGAGGAGTATTCTGAGCAGTTTCTATTGTGACTTGATTGATAAACTATGATAAAACATCATGGAATTTCGATGTGGGACAAGGTTTTAAAGATGAGGAACTAATATCAACTGTTGAGCCTTTAGCAAAACATGGTCTATCATCCGATCAATAGTGAGATTGATCTTGTGCATTCAAGTAGTACATCTGATCTCTGTGTTTCATGATTAAAGTGGGGCCATCCGATCTCCTCCATTGAGGTTGTCTTCAACCTCTGGACACCCGTATGGACCCGCAAACTAGTGCTCAAGATGAATGACGATCTCACCACTCCATTAAACAATTGAGCTCAGTTCAATCCCACAGTGATCATCTGGATTCTATGATCAAATGCGTGAAATTACATTTGCATGCATGAAAATGAAATGAATATCAAGAGAATAGTCAAGGAAAATTAAGTTTACAAGGCCACATGGGTTAGGCATATCTCAACGCGGGTTTGAAGGTATTAAAGAACCAAAGATCTCAGTTATTCAAGGTAGAATCTTGAAGATTGTATCATGTATATTTTGGACATGGAATGATATGATCTATACTTATAAAAAGAGACATGCCAATTCGAGAAGAGGTTTATGCTCCCAAGCCTTCGAGAGCTCCAGTTTTTTGTGAAACAAAGTCTCTTTATTCTTCCAGTCTGAAAGGGTGAAGCACGATCCGCAAACCGTTATGGTTTTGTGAAGTTAACCACATACCATCCTGGTTCATGAGGATGAGAATACCCACGTACCATTCTAGTTCGCGAAGAGAAGTCTCGTGTACCACTGTGGTTGGTGAAGAAGTCAATTGTGTACCGCTTTGGTATGCGAGGTAGGAGACCCCTGAACTATCCTAGGTTCACGAAGAGAGTTTCTGCAAACCATTCTAGGTTTGTGAGGAAATGGCACCACATACTATTTTGGTTTGGCACAGAGGAGTCCTGTGAACCAATAGAACCACATACCACTTGGTATGAGAAGGAGGTCCACACTTCATGTGCGAGGGAAGCCTGCGCATCCTTAGCACAAGGAGGGGAAGCGAATCATCATGGTTTTTAGAGGAGACAAGCACACTTGTTCATAAGATAATTATACACCTATGGTGTGTAAAAGGAAAACAATAAACACCATGTCATACCAAAATACACACATTTATGCTTGAATAAAATCACATACATATAAATATAAGCAAATAAAAGTGAACAAGTGTGTGTTGAGGAAGGGAGAAGGAATATTTTGCATGGTAATGGGAAATGCATGTATAAATTCTTATGCATGATTTGAAGAAGTACATACATAATGTGTAAGTATATATGAACCAAGTGGCAAGAAAAGAAAATAAAGAGAAGCAGAAAGGAAGTTGTGTGTGTGATTAACATAACCATATATATTTTGGGGATTTACGCAAGAGAGTAGAAGAGGATGTGAATGTATTCATGCATGAACATGCATACAAAAATACTTTGAAGAGAAGAATCCTAAACCGAGGGTGCACATGTCTAAATAAGTGGAAATGAATAGAACATTTATATTATCACATGCATGGTCACATGCATACATGGAATAAGAAGGGTTGATTCTGATGATGCCTTGTATGCTGTTTTTCAGTGTTTGAATAATCATAAAAGAATTTTCGATTTTGGCCAATAAGAATAAGAAGTCTTAGTACATCTAGTTGCTGCATTGGATAAGAAGATTGAATGTTAAAGAGAATCAACTCTGGACCTCGATGTAATAAAAGTATCATTATGAATAAGAGACAAATATTTTCATGCCTATCCATTGAAGGGACCTTCACGTCCATAAAATGAGTGTAACCTATCCAAGGTAGAGAGCCAAGGAGAGTCAACAAAAGTGATCTGGGGGAAGCAGTTATATATGCTTGAACTTTTGTAAAGGATGTGTTCCTGGGATAAAGTGACTGTACCTGATCCTCGTAATCCAAACTTTTGAAGATTAGTGGAATTAGGTATGACCAGAAACCTTTCAGCATATTCTCTTTGGATGTACCCTTAGTGGTGAACCAAGTAAAAGTTTTGTGTTGTTATTATGCATGTTAATGTTTTAATTACTGCACATATTCATCATATAGGTTTAATTAAGTTCCTACCAACATGGGAATAAGATCCAATAAACGAGAGAAAAAATTGACACCCTAATTCAGCCCCCTCTCCAACTCTTAGGGTGACCTAGGGTCCTTCAATTGGTATCAGATGAAAGGTTTATATATGTTGGATACACATAAGTAATTCTATTCAGAAGAGGATTCGAATTTTTTCCTGAGTCAACAATGAAGAGTAGTCTTGATGAAAGTTCAGTTATCTCCGAGTAGAAATCTATACCCAACAAGACCATGATGTACAGGAAAAATAAAGAGAAGAAGTAGTTGAAGAAGTCTCTCATGTCCAAATAAGGTGCAGTGTATGGTTCTCCATGACCTTCCAAGAATAAAGAAATTTCATTCTTGGGAAGTAAAGAGAAGGTGGATCGGGTTTCTACCAGAGAAAAAGAAGACACTTCTATCTTATTTTTATGTGATCATTAGAAATTAAGAAACTATCTGCATGATATTATTAAATAAAGAGTTACTACTGTTTACAGAATATTTCAATATATGCAGGTTGATATCACCCGACTGGGAAGAGAAGTTGATAATATGGAGGAAGGATTGGAAAAGAAAGTGTCAGAATGTTATAAGCTCTCTAGAAAAATTAAATCATTTGAAGAGAAAGAGGGAGTCAGTAAGACTTTAAAAGAAAATATCTATGCATTTAAAGATGAGCTAAAAAAGAGAACTAAAGTCAAGGTTATAAATTTGGAATAAACTTCCAAGAAATTCAAGGAACTTGACTTGTTGTTACAAACCAAAGTCAAGTTGCATGAATATGGGGTTGAAATATTGAAAAAGGATTGTGATGAGAAGATGATCATGATTCAAGATCAGAAGATCGTACTCAATATGGAATATCTAAAATTGGAAGTTCAGTTGAATAATCTTGAGAAGAAACATATTGAGACTTCACAAAAGAATGAAATAGTTTATGCTAGTACTCAATGCTCATTAGAGGATTCTAAATCTAAAATACCTCCAACATATGATAAGAATATTATGAAAACTCTTGATTATCCATATCAAGAAATAATGTATATTGCTACTCAATTCTCACTAGAGGATTATAAATCCAAAAGACCTCTAACATGTAATAAGAAGATAATGACCTCACTTATTAATCCATCACAAGAAGCTAAGAAAGTGAAGGTACCATCCCTACCAACATGTACTATTGTTTATAAAAATGTTCCTACTAAAAGTAAAGGTTGGAAGAAAAATTATAAACAAGTATGGATGAGGAAAGGTGAGGAGAATAAACCTACCACTATGGCCAGGGTGGATAGGAATAAGAGGATAGAAGATGGTTCCCCCAGTATAGCACATCACATTAAGAAAAAGTCCCAAAAAAATTATACTGAAGATATCAAGAATATAGGATTTGTGGGTCAATGTTGGTGCTACAACAGATTTGGGAATTGTGAACTAGATTGTTGGTACAATACTTTAAATGAAAAAGCATAGAGAAAGCCTATGTAAAAAGGGAGAAATCTAGAGAAGAAGAAGCAACATCGACAGATCCAGAAGCCTCTATAATTTTCAAACATATTTGGAATTTTAGTCAACATATGTGATATATGCAATGGGAGTGGTCACAAGAATGAAGCATGATTATCTTGACACATATCTAGAGCTGATAAGAATATAAGACCATAGAAGCCAGCTAAGAAAGAAGAAGCTACCTTGGGAATAAATTAGAAGAATAATGAAAAAGAAAAGTCTCCCAAGAATACTCCAAGAAGGAAAGGTGATAAGTCATTGGATTCAAAATCTAGGAAGTTGAAGAGTGGTACATCCAAAAGAATTATTAAAAATGATGACACTCTGAAGAGTCCATGTGGAAAATCTAAACTTACTGCCATTGTTCCCATAGACATATTGGTTATCTGGCCTGAAGACTTGGAAAGAATGAGAATTAAAGGAGATGTGTAGGCTAAGGCTAGTGCAACAGGAAATAAGAAGATTCCACATGATGATAGAAAAGTCTCATGTCTAAGGTTCAAAAAGGTTGGTCACACTATTAAGAATTTTAGTGCATTTATTCCATCCCAAGAAGAGTTCTTCAAGAAGATGAAGTTTTCACCTGGAGATTCTAGTGCTTTGAAAGCTCTTAAAGAAATAAGACTCACACATAAAGAAATGGAAGAAATATTGAGATCCACACAACCAAAGTCAGAACTAAAAATCAAATGTGAAAGTGTGAGGAGTGGAGCAAACACAGCATCTTGGTTGATAAAATCATCTCAACCATCCATCTCATATTAATGAAGTAAGAAGGATCCACATTATTCCCTTAACACTTTTTGTATTGTACTAATATTACAGGGAATTGAAGGTGAAGAAAGCACACATGGGGAGAACCTGAGAAGTGTTCCTTGAAGGGGAGACACATGAAGGATCTATCAGAGTTATTATCTCAATAAGTATAAACTTTAGTTGGTATTAAATTCAAATACTCTGAATATTATCTGAGGATCATTTCATTGGAAATTCTATGTCATCTCTCAACCTTGGTTACTTAAAATAAAATTATTTTACAAAGGGGGTGTAACAATGTTAATTAGTGACATAAAAAGAATAGAAGTTTCCCAAGGCCACTTATACCTACCATTGCACATGAATGTTTTTGATCTATTTGTTGAAGTGAGCAAAGGAGTTTCAGGTTAATAATATCATATTACATTTATTATTCTCATCCTGGAATGAAAGTTAAAAGGGTCTTGAAGAAAATTATATGAGTTCTCATTTCATGAGGTATCATGATCAGGGGATAATAGACATATTTGTTGTCTAGATCAAATCCTCTTATTATCTAAAATTATCATTTATCAAGTATACTTAGAGAGAAATGATTGATGGCACAATTGCTTAAGTATGGACTGATACCCTCTCTACCACGAACGTTGTATTTCTTGTCAATAAGGGGGAGAGAAAGTGAAATGAAAGTTGAAAAGTGAAAGGGAGAGAGCAGATAGAAGACTCTGATTTTGACATTGACATGCTCATTTTAGAGAACGTTAATGTTTTGACAACAAACACAAAGGGGGAGATTGTTCGGACCACTTAGTATGTGAAGATTGTATTTTTTGTCAATGAGTTTCAATGGATGTCAATGATGGTCAAAATGAAGGAAGGAACTCTCCTAAGTAAAATGGAGAATGGAAACCATATGTTGGTTGAACTTGATCCTAAGTTTCATATATGTGTATTAGGAGTAATACATTGTCTACAAAAATTAAGGATGTTTGTAGTGTTCTTTGTAAAGAGTAAAAGAGAACGATAATAAGAGGTTGTGGAGGAGGTTTGGAATGGTGGTTTTGGCATTTTATAATTGTAAACACTTAGTTTTACACTAAGTAGTTATTTTATTTATATGCCTTTACCAAAAAGAAACGGGCCATCCATAGAGGCCAGCTGAGGTCCTCACCTCAAGCACATGCAGGACCCGAGGGGTCAACCACACTTTAGGAAATCCCTCAAGGTCATCCCCACATGAGGTAGGGTGTGCACGGGCCATGTATAAGCCCGCAAGTGTCTCACAATGGTGAACCTGTGCAGTATGGGTGATAGGAGGGTGCCCAAGGAGCAGAGTTGGTGCTAAGAGCATGCCCGCCGGGTGAACACGGTATGGGGTGGTACCGTGGAGGGAGGAGGAGTATTCTGAGCCACTTCTTTCGTGGATTGATTGATAAACCGTGAGAAAACATCGCGGCATTTAGATGTGGGATAAGGTTTTAAAGATGAGGAACTAATATCAATTGTTAATCCCTTAGAGAAATGTGGTCTACCGTCTGATCAATCACAAGATTGATCCCATGCATCCAAGTCTTCTATCTGATATCTGCAGTTCACGGTTGAAGTAGGGTCGTCCGATCTCCTCTACCAAGGTTGTCTTCAACCTCCGGACACCCGCATGCACCTGCAAACCAGTGCTCGACCTAAACGATGATCTCACCACTCCAGTCATCAATTGAGCTTAGTTTATTCCCATAATGATCATATGGATTCTACTATCACATGCATGCAATGACATTTTCATGCATGTGAAGGAAACAAAGAGCGATAGAATGGATGAGGAAAACAAAGTTTCCAAATCCATGTGGGTTCGGCATATCTCCATGCGTGTTTGAAGGTATTAAAGAAAGGAAGATATCATTTATTCAAGGTAGATTTTGGAAGAGCGTATCATGAGGATTTTGGACAGGGAAAGATCTGATCTATTATTATAAAAAGAGACCTGCCAATTTGAGAAGAGGATTTTTCTCCCAAGCCTTCGAGAGCTCCTGTTTTTTGAGAAACATAGTCTCTTTATTCTTCCAGTCCAAAAAGGGCAAGCATAATTAGTGAACTTATCTGGGTTCATGAAGTGAACCGCATGTCATCCTAGTTATTAAGGAAGAGAATACCCACATACCATTATGGTTCATGAAGATAAGCCTCATGTACTATTGTTCTTGGTGAAGAATTAAACCATGTACCACTTTGGTACGCGAGGCAGGAGACCCATGAACTATCCTAGGTTCGCAAAGAGAGTTTCTGAGAACCATTCTAGGTTCGTGAGGAAATGGTACTGTGTACTATTTTGGTTCAGTGAATTGGAGGTCCCGCAAACCAATGGAACCACGTACCACTTGGTACGCGAAGGAGGTCCTCACTTCGTGTCTGAGGGAATCTCGTGCATCCTTAGTGCAAAGAGGGGAAACAACTCATTCTGGTTTGAGAAGGAGACAAGCACACTTGTGCATAAAATAATTATATACCTATAATGAGTAAAATGAAAATAAGAAACACTATTTCATACCAAAATACACACATTGATGCTTGAATAAAATCACATACATATAAATATAAGTAAATCAAAGTGAACAAGTGTGTGTTGAGGAAGGTAAAAGGAAGATTGTGCATGGTGATGGGAAATGCATGTATATATTCTCATGCATGATTTGAATAAGTACATACATAATGTGTAAGTAAATTCAATCCAATTGAAAAGAAAATAAAATAAAGATAAGGGGAAAGGAAGTTGTGTGTGTGATTAACTGAACCATATCCATTTTTGGGATTCACTCAAGAGAGTAGAAGAGAAAGTGCACGTATTCATTCATGCACATACATACGAGAATATTTTGAAGAGAAGCATCATAAACCAAGGTTGAACTTGTATAAATAATTGAAAAGGAAAGATCACATTTATATTATCATATGCATGGTCACATTCATACATGGAATAAAAAGGGTTGATTCTGATAATGCCTTGTGAGCTGTTTTTCAGTGTTTGAATAATCACAAAATAATTTGTGATTCTGGCCAAGAAGAATAAGAATTATTATTACATATAGTTGTTTCACTAGAGAAGAATATTGAATGTTAAAGAGAATCAACTCTAGACCTCGATACAAGAAAAGTCTCAAGCTGATCAGGAGACAAAGACTTTCATGCCTATCCATTGAAGGGACCTTCACGTCCATAAACTGAGTGTGACCTCTCTAAGGTAGTGAGATAGGGGGAGTCAATAGAAGTGATCTGAGGGAAGTAGTGAGCTGTCCCTAAAATTTTATAAAGGCAGTGTTCCTGGGACAAAGTGGTTGTACCCAAACCTTGTAATCCACAACTTTTAGAGATTAGTGGAATTAGTTAGAACCGACAACCAGTCGGCATATGCTACTTGGACGTAGCCCTTAGTGGTAAACCAAGTAAAAGTGTTGTGTTGTTCTTCTACATATGAATGTTTTAATTAATACACAAATCCATCATATAGGTTTAATTAAGTTCCTACCAACATGGGAACAACATCCAATAAATGAGAGAAAAAGTTGACACCCTGATTCACCCCCCGCCCTCTCAGGGTGACCTAGGGTCCTTCAATTGGTATAAAAGGGAAGGTTTACTTATATTGGATAAACCTTAGTAATTCTATTGATAAGAGGATTTGAATTTTGTTTCCCAAGTCAACAATGAAGAGAATTATTGATGAAAGATCAGTTATCTCCATGCAGAAATTTATACCCAACAAGACCATGATGAACAAGAGAAAGAAAGAGAATAATCAGTTGAAGAAGTATCTCATGTCCAAAGAAGTTGTAGTGTCTAGTTCTCCATGACCTTCTAATAATAAAGAAATATCATGATTTTTAAGTAAAGAGAAGGTGGCTCGGGTTTTTACCGAAGAAAAATAAGACACTTCTATCTCATTTTTAAGTGATCGTGAGAAATTAAAAACCTATATGCATGATATTCTGAAAGAAATATTTGTTGCTATTGGTAGAATATTTCAATGTATATAGGATGAGATCAATCGTCTGGAAAGATAAGAAGATAATATAGAGTAAGTATTGGAAAAGAAAGTGCCAGAATGTTATAATCTCTCTAGACAAATCGAATCCTTTGAAGAGAAAGAGGGAGTGAATAAGACTCTAGAATAAAGGATCCATGCATTTAAATATGATCTAAAAAAGAGAACGTAAGTCATGGTTATAAATTTGGAAGAAACTTCCATTAAATTCAAGTAACTTTACTCGTTGTTACAAACCAAAGTCATGTTGCATGAAGATGGGGTAGAAGGATTCAAAAAGGCTTGTGATGAGAAGATGGTCATGATTGAAGATCAAAAGTCATACTCAATATAGAATATATAAAATTGGAATCCCAATTGACCAATCTTGAGAAGACACATATTGAGACTTCACAAAAGAATGAAATAGTTGATTCCAGTACTCAATTCTCATTGGAGGATTCTAAATCTGAAATACCTCCAACATATGACAAGAAGATCATGACAACTCTTGATTATCCATATCAAGAAATAGTTTCTATTGCTACTCAATTCTCACTAGAGGATTCTAAAGCCAAAATACCTCTATCACTTGATAATAATATAATGAACTCACTCATTAATCCATCACAAGTAGTTGAAAAAGTGAAGGTACCATCAATACCAACTTATACTATTGTTTCTAAAAATGTTCCTACTAAAAGTGCAGGTTGGAAGAAAAATTCTTAACGAGTATGGACAAGGAATGGTGAGAAGAAGAAACCTACCACCATGGCTATGGTGGATAGTAAGAAGAGGCTGAAATATGGTTCCCCTGGTAGAGCACATCACATTAAGAAAAATTCCCAAAAACATTATACCGAAGATATCAAGAAGACATGATTTTTGGGTCAATGTTGGTGCGGAAACAAATATGGGAATTGTGTATTGGATTGTTGGTACAATACTTTAAATGAAAAATCACAAAAAAATCCTATGTCAAAAGGAATAAAGATAGAGAATAAGAACCAACATCGATAGATCCAGAAGCATATGTATACTGCAAATAGATTTGGAATGCTAGACAACATCTATGATGTATGCAATGGGAGTAGTCTCAAGAATCAAGCATGCTTATCTCTACACGTATCTAGAGCTGATAAGAATAGAAGACCACAAAATCTAGCTAAGAAATAAGAATCTACCTTGGAATGAAATTAGAAGAATAATGAAAAATAAAAGTCTCCCAAGAAGACTCCAAGAAGGAAATGTGATAAGTCCTTGGATTCAAATCCAAGAAGTTGAAGATTGGTACATCCAAAAGAATTCCTAAAAATGATGACACTCTGAAGAGTCCATGTGGAAAATCTAAACTTACTGCAATTGTTCCCAGAGAAATATTAGTTATCTAGCCTGAAGACTCGGAAATAATGAGAATGAAAGTAGATGAACAGGATAAGGCTAGTGCAATAAGAAATAAGAAGATTCCACATGATGATAGAAAATTCTTGTGTGTGAGATGCAATAAGGTTGGTCACACTATTATGAATTGTTGTGCATTTATTCCAACCCATGAATAATTCATCAAGAAGATGAAATTTTCACCAAGAGATTCTAGTGCATTTAAAGATCTTGAAGAAAGAATACTCACAGACAAAGAAATTGAAGAAATATTAAGATCCACACAACCAAATTCATAACTGAAAATAAAATGTCCAAGTGTGAGGAGTGGAGAAAACAGAGCATCTTGATTGAGAAAATCATCTCAGCCTTCCATCTCATTTTAAAGAAGCAAGAAGGATTGACCTTATTCTCTTAATACTTTGTGTATTTTACTAGTCTTATAGAGAATTTAAGGTGAATAAATCACTCAAGGGGAGAACTTGAGAAGTGTTCCCTTGAGGGGGAGACACATGAAGGAGATTTCATAGTTATTATCTCAATACGTATCAACTTCAGTTGGTATTAAATTCAACTACTCTAAAGATTGTCTGAGCATCATGTAATTGGAAATGGTATGTCATCTATCAACTTTGGTTACTCAAAATAAAATTATTTTAGAAAGGTAGAGTAATAATGTTAACTAGTGACATAAGAAGAATGGATGTGCCCCAAGTCCACTTATCCTGCCCATTACACTTGAATGTTTTTGATCTGTTGGTTGAAGTGAGAACAAGAGTTTCAGGTTGATAATCCCATATTACATTTATTATCCTCATCCTGGAATGAAAGTGGAAAGGGTCTTGAAGACAATCACATGAGTTCTCATTGCATTGGGTATCATGATCAGGGGATAATGGACAGTTTTTTTGTCCAGATCAAATCCTATTGTTTTCTATAATGATAATTTCTCAAGTAGGCTTATAGAGAAATGATTTATGGAACAATTTCTTAAGTATGGACCAATACCCTCTCTACCATGAACTTTGTATTTCTTGTAAATAAGGGGGAGAAAAGGTGAAATGAAAGTTGAAAAGTGAAAGGGAGAGATTAGATAGAAGACTCTCATTCTGAAATTGAAATTCTAATTTTAGAGAACGTTGAAGTATTGAAAAAAAATATAAAGGGGGGATTGTTTGGAGCACTTAGTATGTGAATATTTTATTTGTTGTCAATGAGTGTCAACGGATGTCAATGATGGTCAAATGAAGGAAGGAACTCTCCTAAGTAAAATGGAGAATGAAAACCATACGTTGGTTGATCTTGATCCTAAGTTTCATATATGTGTATCAGAAGTGATACATTGTCTACAAAAATTAAGGATGGTTGGAGTGTTCTTTGTAAGGAGTAAAATAGAAGGAGAAGAAGAGGTTGTAGAGAAGGTTTGGAATGGTGGTTTGGCATTTTATATTTTTAAACACTTAGGTTTACACTAATTAGTTATTTTATTTATATGCCTTTACCAAAAAGAAATGGTCCATCCATGGAGGCCAGATGAGGTCCTCACCTCAAGCATGTTTGGGACCCGAGGGGTCAACCGCGCTCGAGGGAATCCCTCAAGGCCAGCCTCGCATGAGGCAGGGTGTGCGCAAGCCGTGTATAAGCCCACAGGTGCCGTACAGTGGTAAACCTGTGCAGCGTGGGCACTAGGAGTGCGCCTGAGGAGAAGAGTGGGCACTAAGAGCACACCTATAGGGTGAACACGATACAGAGTGGTACCTTGGAGGGAGGAGGAGTATTCAGAGCCGTTGCTGCCACGACTTGATTGATAAACCATGAGAAAACATTGCGGAATTTTGATGTTGAACAAGGTATTAATGATGAGGAACTAATTTCAACTGTTGATCCCTTAGTGATACATGGTCTACCATCTGATCAATTGCAAGATTGATCTCATGCATCCAAGTCGTCCATCTGATCTTTGTGGTTTGTGATTGAAGCAGGGCCATCCGATCTCCTCCGCCGAGACTGTCTTCATCCTCCTTACACCCGTATGAACCCATGAACCAGTACTCAAGATGAACGATGATCTCACCACTCCAGTCATCAATTGAGCTCAGTTCAATCCCACAGTGATCATCTAGATTATACAATCACATGCATGCAATTACATTCTCATTCATGTGAATGAAACGAAGAGCGAGAGAATGGTCGAGGAAAATGAAGTTACCAAGGCCACATGGGTTTAGCATATCTCCATGTGGGTTTGAAGGTATTAAAGAACCAAATATCTCAGTTATTCAAGTTAGAATCTTGAAGTGCGTATCATGTGGATTCTGGACACGGAAAGATATGATCTATACTTATAAAAAGAGACCTTCCAATTCGAGAAGAGGTTGCTGCTCCCAAGCCTTCAAGAGCTCCTATTTTTTGAGAAACAGAGTCTCTTTATTCTTCCAGTCTGAAAGGGGAAAGCACGATCTACGAACCATTCTGGGTTCGTGAAGTGAACCACATACCAACCTGATTCGTGAGGAAGAGAATACCCGCATACCATTTGGGTTCACGAAGAGAAGTCCCTCATACCACTATGGTTCGTGAAGAAGTGAACCGCGTACCACTTCGGTACGCAAGGCAGGAGACCCACGAACTATCCTAGGTTCACAAAAGAGATTTTTCGTGAACTATTCTAGGTTTTTGAGAAAATGGTACCCCATACTATTTTGGTTCAACGAAGAGGAGGTCCCGTGAACCAAAAATATCGTGTACTACTTGGTACGTGAAGGAGGTATGTACTTCGTGTGCAAGGGAAACACGTGCATCCTCAGTGCAAGGACGGGCTGTGAATCATCTTAGTTCATGGATGAGACAAGCACACTTGTGCATTAAATAATTCTATACCTATGGTGTTTAAAAGGAAAACAAGAAACACTATGTCATACCAAAATAAACATATTGATTCTTAAAAAAATCACATACATATAAATATAATAAAATCAAAGTGAACAACTGTGTGTTGAGGGAGGGAGAATGAAGATTGTGAATGGTGTTGGGAAATGAATGTATATATTCTTATGCATGATTTGAATAAGTACATACATAAGGTTTAAGTACATCCAAACCAAGTGGAAATAAAAGAAAATAAATAGAAGGGGAAAGGAAGTCGCGTGTGTGCTTAACGGAACCATATCCATTTGGGGGTTTCACATAAGAGAGTAGAAGAGGAAGTGCATGTATTCATGCATGCACATGCATATGAGAATACTTTGAAGAGAATAATCCAAAAATGATTGTGCACATTTCTAAAAAATTAAAAAGGAATATAACATTTATATTATCAAATGCATGGTCACATGAATATGTGGAATAAGAAGGGTTGATTCTAATGATGCCTTGTGAGCTATTTTTCAGTGTTTCCATAATCACAAAAGAATTTTTGATTATGGCCAAGAATAATAAGAAGTCTTAGTACATCTGGTTGTTGCACTGGATAAGAAGATTGAATTTTAAAGAGCATCAAATCTAGACCTCAATGTAAGAAAAGTCTCATGTTGAACAGGAGACAAAGACTTTCATGCCTATCCATTGAAGGGACATTCATGTCCATAAACTGAGTGTGACATCTCTAAGGTAGTGAGCCAGGGGGAGTCAACAGAAGTGATCTGAGGGAAGCAGTGAGCAACCCATGAACTTTTATAAAGAGAGTGTGCCTAGGATAGAGTGACTGTACCCAAACCTTGTAATCCACAACTTGTGGAGACTAGTGGAATTAGGTATGACCAGAAACCTGTCAGTGTATGCTCCTTGGACGTAGCCCTTAGTGGTGAACCAAGGAAAAGTGTTGTGTTGTTCTTCTGCATGTGAATTTTTTAATTACTGTACATATCCATAATATAGGTTTAATTAAGTTCCTACCAACATGAGAACAAGATCCAATAAATGATAGAAAAAGTTAATACCCAGATTCACCCCCCCCCCCTCAGGGTGACCTAGGGTTCTTCAAGCATGGAGTCCCTCTAAATAGAATCCCTTAAATTGTGATTTTTGGGAATGGAATACATGGGAATAGAATCCTTGGTCATAAAATACCTTGCAATATGATTCATGGGAATGGATTCCCTGGGTCTGGTGTCCCTTATTATCATTAATTTGAGATCATTGGGAATGAAATACCTTATTAAAAAGTGAAACTTATTGTAGTATTAATATGTGGATGCCAGGTTGCTAAGACATGGGTCCTCACTCGTGCATGTATATCTGTAAAGATATTATCATGTACATATATACATATATATACATGATGGAACTTTTTTAGATAAATTTTCAACTCTTTTCGAAGTAGGTATGGTCATCTATGGATCCTTAAGGAACCTGTGCCGACATGTTTTCATTTACATTTACTATACAAATTTACATCTAATATACCTACACATGAATTTATTTCACATTCATGGACTAGATTAATTTGGACACCACTGATGATGGCCTACTGAGTATATCTCACACCCTATTAGGGTTTCCATTTGGTACCCAAATAGACCTCTTGGGTGTATGTTTAGGTTCAATGGATTGTGCTTACTTTCTACTATCCTTTTGGGCTAGGATGGAGTATAGGAGTAGAGGAACAAACTCCTTATCATGATTCTATAGAAGATATCTACTCAGTATTTTATTTATTTATTTATTTTCATTCTAGGTCTATTGCTGTGTATTACTTGCTTCATATATTCTGATCTTTACATCAGAGCATGTTCATGCATGATTGAATTATTTATCTTTTCCTCGATTTTTTGTTTATTATTGATAGTCAATTATTATTTCATATTCCATTACATTTCATTATTTATGGTTTCTCTCTAATTATCAATGATACATAGGGTAAATTCTCTCCATTTTACCACCTTTAAACCCTCACTACTAGTTGAAAGCCTCAACGTACGAGAATACAAGCTTGAGGTCATGTGACCAGCTGGATCAAGGAATCATTTTAGTGGCTTCTAGTTCAGGATGTTACAACTAGTTATTATTAATAATTTTTTTAAATTTTTTCTTAATTAGATGACCTTTTATCCAATTTGACATGAAAATGGGTTAAATTCCCATGTTCAAAATAATATGTAGAATGTTTTAAGGAACTGAAGAAGATATTTATTAATAAATCTGTATTTTATTTACAAATAAGGAAGGATATATTTTTTATATATAATGATGAATCAATTAAAGTACCAGGGTGTGCTATTATTATTAAAAATGATAGAGTTTTTTATTATACATCATGACAATTAAATACCCATAGTTAAAATTTTCCAACACATGATCTATAATTAACAATTAGATTCATTTCCATAAATATATACATATGAAATTTGTATGGTGAAAGATGTTGCATATATAAATATCAAAAGAGTTTGATTTATATATTAATGAAAAAAATCTCAAAATAACACAAAGGAGATCATTGAAACTAATCACAGACTATGAATGCATAATGAACTTCAACTTGGGGAAGGAAAACAAGGTGGAAGATTTATGTGTAAAAAGTATTATGGAGTTTTATACATGATGAGGATGGATAAGAATTAAATATGAATAAATTTTGTAATGTTTTCCATATAAATTATTAGGTAAGGGGATATATTATTCCTTTTACAAGTAATTTCCCAATCATCATTAGTGGGGAAGAGAAATATATCTCCAAATAATGAAAAGTGTCACAAAATAATATTAAATCCCTAAAATATGGGGAATTAACAAGATTTAACTATGAAAATGGAGTTTTGATGTTTGGAATGAGATTACATAAACCATTAGAACCTAATCTGAAGAATGTATTTTTAAATGAAGCTTATAGATAAAATTTCTTGATACTACCTAGTAACACCAACATATACAAGGATTTAAGAAAATAGTTTTTTTGGGACCACATGAAGTGAGAAATTACTTACTATGTGGAAAGATACTTGGTATTACAATAAGTAAAAGCATAAATAAAATTTTTATTAAGTGTTATGAAATCTATCCCTATACCAATTTGGAAGTCATATAATATCATTATGGACTTATTGGACATCCTAAGACATCCAAGGGAAATTATTCAATATGGGTTATCATGGATCACCTTACAAAATCTCTATATTTCCTAAGAATAATGGAAAATATTCCCATAGAGTGACTTGTGTAACTTTATATTAATTATGTTGTGAGACTTCATGGTACACCTTTAACAATTATATCTAATCATGACCCTTACTTTACATTCAAATTTTAGAGAAGTGTGTTAAAGGATTGAAATTATAAAATGTATTTGAGAATCACCTATCATCCTAAAAAGGATGAGAAATTTAAAAATAATGCCCAAACATTAGAGGAAATTCTAAGGTCATTCTCACTCGACTTCCAAGGAACTTGGTACCAGTATCCACCTCCAATAGAAATTTAATATAACAATAACATTCACACCAATATAAAAATTCCATAAAATGAATTTGTTTATGAAAAAAGATTTCACACTGACATGATGGTATGAGGTTAGGGAAAGAAGGATAGTTGGTCTAGAACCAGTTAATGAAACAACCAATAAAGGGAGATCAATATAGGAATTTATCAAGATAGATCAAAGTAGATAAAAAATTTATGATGATAATTAGAGTAAGTAATTGAATTTTCAAGTAGGGGTTGTACCATCATGAAGGTATCCCTATGGGATGGAGTTATTAGGTTTGTAAAGAAAGGGAAGCTAAGTCCAAGGAATATTTTTTCTTTTTCAATTTTAAGTAGAATTAGATTCTTATCATTTAGTTATAATACCTAACATTTTCTAAATTATATGAATTATTCCTATTGGACCAGTATATTAATTCCTTATTTTAATACTCACAAATAATTCTTACATTATTACTAATTATTTATGTGATTTATGATATAACTTCATCATTATGAATTTTAATTTAATTTATCTAAGTACAAGCTTCTTCCACCAATTGAATTTGGATACCGCTAGAAGATTTTTTCCACCATAAGAACAAATCTGATTTATCTAGAAGAGTTGTTCTACAATTAGAGGACATCTACTACCATAAAAAACTCTACTACTATCAAAAGATATTTTCTACTAGTATATGAGTTTATCTACTATCAAACCAATTCTTCTATCATTAATTTACTTTTACCACTAGAATGTGAGTTCTGTTTTCATACTGAACATATACTACCATGAATCCAGATCTACTACCATGTAGCATGATCTACTACCATGAAGAGATATCTGATTCTTTTGTTTTCTCTAATTTCATTGAGATATATATTTCTATTATTGTATCTAATTTCATGAGAAATTTCAATTACATGCCTATTGTAGATTAAGTAAAAATTAAATATTATAATAGGTAGTTTATGGAATTTAATGAGAGTTATAGAGTTCTTGGTATGAGGATTTAAGAATGAATATTATTAAATGGATACTCTAGAGCATTGAAGACAAAGTGACCCTTTCTCAGATTTCCTAATCAGTATTAGGATTTATTTATTTAATATTATAAATTGAATAATTGGAGTTTTATGAAAAGTATAAATCTGAAAAACCTCATGTGCGTAAGTGTTTTTTATTTGGTGATAATTTTTTTTGTGAAAAAGCGATGATTAGCACCCACCGAAAAAATAGGGTTGTATTGTTCTGTCTATGACACTTTTTTCATGTGAAAAACGATTATTTGAGAAATACCTTTGAAGATCAATAAATGTGACATCAAGGATAGATTTAACAATAATCCAATAGAAGAAGATAATTATTTTTTATTATATCAATATTGATCGGAGAAATAAAACATCACAACACTTCCATATTCTTTCTCTCATCTTCTCTATTTTTATTTACTTTCAAGTTGTGTTTTATTTTATTATTTATTCATTGAGAACAATCTCCTATACTCTATTTTAGAGTAATCTAATAATATCTTCTCATTTTTTTGTACCTTTCTTCCCACATATAATAGTGGAAGAGGCATGTTGTAGCCTGAACTACCTGGTGTGTAATTGTTTTTATATACCTGATCTAGGTTGTGAATCACTGTGTTTATTTTAATAAGCCTACTAAGCAGTGGACTTCTATCAAGTGGAGAGGACTAGTTCTCATATTTATACTGAGCCTCTTATTTTGAAACATTCCATGTATTTAGATTTATTATTCTTACTCTATTTTGAATTATAAAATTTTTCTTATAAAAATGCTCTTATAGTTATCTTTAATTTGGGATATAATTATTTTTGGTTTGAGTAAAATAATTTCAAAAGTAAAATTGTTTTCAAAGTTTTTAACTGAGTTTTGATCAAAATTATTGAGAAATTATTTTTGTAACGCCCCGACCCCAGTTACCTAAAATCGGTGCATTATTACATAACATTGGTATGATCAAAAAAAGATCAAATCTCGAAAGACCGATTGGTTTAGTGGCCTTAGAAACACTAGATATATTCATAAAGTTTTAAATTATATCATAAAGTGAAAAACTACTAAAACAACATAATGTATCTATAGTCCACACTATTATCCCTTCATAATATCCATGCAGGTCATTCATAACTTACTTCTTCACATCCTGGGAAAAATAAAACATAGAAAAGGGGTGAGCTCAAATTCCCAGTAAGGATAACAATATAGCGGAAACTTTCATAAATAAGAATAAACATTTAAGGCAGTGTATAACTAAAACAAAAGCCTTTTGAACTTGAACTTCAACATATTATGGAAAAAATAAAATGAAATAATGTCATTTACTTATTTACATGGATATTCTACTAATCGAATAATCACATGCAATATCAATAACCACTTTCATAATGATGGAATGCATAATGTCAGACTATCATAACCACATAGCCAAGGCCTCCTGCCAAGACTAAAAATAAGATTTTGTCAAGGCCTTGTGCCAAGACACTAGTTTGTCTCATGAGACATATCGATGCATCAAGGAGCTATAGCGGGCCCCACCCGTCACATATTAAGTCCAACGCATTCCCATATGAAAAGGTTTAAACATAACATAAACATTCGTATTAAAACTAGCATACGAAATGTCAATACTTTCACCATAAAATATGAATGGTATAAAAATATCACATCCACAGTCAAACATATCACAAAACCTTCAATACAATATAGAAGTTTTGTATCATAATAAATCAACTTCAAATAAGCGTAAAATCTATCAAAGGATGTTGACATAGATGAAATCAAAACTCTTTTTAGAGAAATATCTCTTTCTATTTTGAAATCATTTAAGAGTCATATATTTATAAAATGAAACATTTTCTTTTAAAATATTCTTATAAGCTTGTAATGGAATCTTCTAAAATTTTATAACGGCGTAAAATAACCGCACCCGCCATATTAGTTAAAAAACATTCTTACCTTAATTCTGTCGAAAAGGTTAAAAAGCACCTTGTTTGGAAAACGATAGAAAGATTCCTTTATAAAACTCTTATAAAAAGTCAATAAAGGGTATAAATGACTTTAACCCATATTCTTTTAAATATTAAAAATGTTTTGAAATACATTTTTAAGAAACATGGATGTGGATGATAAAGAGATCCCAGTATATTATTACGTATAAACAACCTCGGATGATGAAGAGATTATGAAATAAACCCTTACCTTGTACTTTTCCTTGGATGGGGTAGGTTAACCTCCTGTATAATGGTGAAATAATTGTTATTAAATTATACAAGAATAATATACATTAATATGATATCATATATGATCTTTTGACATTGATTTGTTAATAATATCTTAGTATTATCGTTGTTTCGGGTGTTAACTTACTCATTTTCTTTTATATGTTTTGTTACGTAAGCCATGTTTTTAATGGATAGGTTGTATCTTAATAATATCCAGAATGATATGAAGTCCATATATACTATTATTAATCATCAAATGAGAATTATACTTGAATGGATATGATGGAGAATGAATCTCATCGCGTTCGTGGAGACGGTAGTCCGTACGTACGCACGAGCGACAATATCATTCTTTTGATATTAAAATTGGATGGTATATCATATATACAAAATCATTATCATGTTACATTTATTATTTACATGAATTAAACATCATTATTATACCCATCCAAATAATCATTTATTGAATAACAATTACACCACGACGTGGAGACGGTAAGTCGTACGTACGCACGTATGGTGACATGTTATTCAAAGGATGGATAGAATACTGAATATGGTTGTACCATATTTATAATAAAATAATATTATATATATGATAATGGAGTTATTATTTTAGAATGGTAACAACAAAGGAAGAAGAAGTGGAAGAATAAAGGAACTTGAAAAAGGGTGGTGAAAACATTACCTCTTCTTCGGGTTCTTCCTTTTGATTTGATCAAAAGGTCTCCTTAGGTTGGCTTTATGATCAAACTAAGGACTCTAGGATGTATTTAGGGAATTTGGGAGATTATTTGGTCAGAGTTTTTCCGAACAAAAAGGCTTTGAAGGTGTGAAGAAATGAGAAGGAAGAGTATCCTTTTATAAGAGGGGTGAGGGGCACCTTTGGAAAAGCTAGAAACATTAATTTATAATAAATTCATATTCAGTTTCTAATGGCTCCAAAGTTGATTATTTAAATTTTAAGGTGGGTATGGGTCGAAATCCACTCAAAAAATATAATTTAGATAGGTTTGGGTCATTATATTAACCTTATCTTTAAGTATTAACTCTTAGTTAATTAGTTTCACTTTTACAATGTCTCTTTTTATTTTTATATTATATGGTTAATAAACTTACCATATACTTCCAAGCGACCCCCAAGTGGTCCATTAATTATACATCTATCATGATATAAGTCTATTGGATGAAACTTAGATTTTTAGAATTTAATATCAATTAATAATATAATATTTGTTTTAAAAACTCTTTTATGTCAATTTTGACACTATTCAATAATTTATTTTTTAAAAAATCCTAACAGAATTATTACTTCGAAAAACGTTAATTAAAGAAATCCTAACATGTAATATTCACCTATAAAATTAGTTTAATTCATAAAAAGTCTCAAATTATATTTATTTGGGTATTTATAATATCAATTATTCTAATTTTTCATTAATTAGTTAATTACTTCATCATCATTGTGTCATAAATAAATTAAATTCTTTAATGTCTAAAAATTATAAATAAAATATAATTATGTAGGAAATATTTTTATCTTTCTAATTAATATTTATAGTCTAACATCCAACATATATAACCCTATGTAAAAATTGGTTTTCTAAAAGATATATGCTTATGTCATTTTTGTACTTATTTTAACTTAATTAAAATAAAGTGTCCCTATCGCCTACAAGTGGCTCCATGGGGTCCCAAAATCGACCCAAATATGCCTATGGTCGAACATGTATCAACCAATAATGTTAAGACATGTTTTAGGGTAATTTAGTATTATTATAATATTATTTTGTAACCCTTATTTACCAGATTTACCCTTAACCATGGTAAATAAAATATTTACCGAAGTAATTATTCAAAATGTCTAAAAATAAAAGTTACCTATATACACAATTTGAACATCCTGATTCTAAATATGGAATCCATTTTTCCAAATTCAAAACACAGAAGTGGCAGAAATTAATTTAAAATTAATTTCCGCTGTCAAAACAAAGAGCGTGTTTTTAAGATATAATAACTATCAAAAGATTGATACTTGTTTATGTTCGGTTTAATTGTGAAATTATGTCCAATGACCAACATTGTATTAAATGGTAAAAATATATTCTAAATATACTTTAAAACACTCAAATTCATAATTTATCAATATAAATTATTTCGATTAAAAAAGTTGTTTTTAATTAAAACTTAGTAATTTTCACTATTCATCAAAATATTAAAGTTATCCAAAAAGTACCAAAATTTCACCTTAGGATAAATTCGATATTCCGAATCCAAAAATGAAGTCCATTTTGAAATATATAATTTCAAAAAGTAAGTATTACTATTCATAATGGCTAGTTTGATTGGTTGTGGTGTGTTAGAACTCGGTGTTGCGTACAACACACGCTATCACATTATTCAAAGAGAAGTGTACCGTAGAAGCTTGGGGTGTTACAATTTTAAATCTTAAAATTTTTTATACTTATATTATTAGTTAACTAGGATGCATTATTTTTGTGGTGTTTTAAATTTTAAATTGAAAATTATTTTTAGTAGAAATTCTTGAATACTCAATTCACCCCCCTATTTACTATTTCACTAGGACCATTATTTTGTATTAAAGATATTTGTTTTTAAGAATTTTTTATTTTTATTTCTTGACCTTGATAAAGTCTATCAATAATATCACTATTTATGTTTTTTCTTTACAATGTTATTATGGATGCTAAGTTTGAAGGTTATGATACAAATAGACCACAGTATTTTAATGGTAAAAATTATGCTTAGTGAAAAATAAAAATAAAAATTCATCTTGAGAGAAAGTGTTTTGAAATATGGGGATATATTGAGGATAAATATGAAAAACCTAAAATAGCTATAAAAAATGGGATTTACCAACTAAATATTCTTACAATTATAATTTAAAAGATATGAATTCTTTATTATATGTTTTAGAATAGGATAAGTTTAATAGAATGTCTTCTTGTGATTCTACTTATCAAATTTTTGATACTCTTTTTCTGTGTCACGAAGGCATATATAGTGTTTAAGAATTGAAATTGAATAAATATATTATTATTTATGATACTTTCAAGATGAACCATGACTAATCTATCTATAACATATATATCAAGTTTAATGATATCATAAAAACTATACTTACACTTTAAAAAAATATATGATGAAGCTCATGTTTTTTGGAATTTGAGATGTCTACTAGATCGATGGAGAAGTACTATAGTCTATATTTGAAAATCACGCTACATCAGTAAACTACAAGTGAAATAGACAATTTTAAATTTTATGATGTATGAAGAAGATCTGAAAGTGAACAAAGATTGAACTAAGAAGGAAATTTGTTGTTTTTAAGGCATCAAAGTCGAAATCCAAGGAATTTTTCAAACTTTATATTTCAATTGGAAGAGAATTTTATATAGAAAATGATTAAGAAATGGATCAGCTAACTATAATATTCAAGAAGTTTTATAAAAATAATAAGTTTTTTCATAAGTCAAATTATAAAATAACGTATAATAAAAGATGAAACTGGAAGAAATACTAGAAAAGGTATGACTCCACTAATGAGATTACCTTCTATGAGGGTAATAGGAGAGGACATATAAAATTTGATTATACAAAGAATAATTATAAGGAAAAGTATGAAGATAAATAGAAAATACCAAATAATGCAATGAAGGATGCTTAGAGTGCATCTAAATATAGATCTAGTGACCCAAATTATAACCAAGAAGATATAAATGAAAAATAAAATCTATGCATTATGGATACTACTTTAGAGTTACCATATATTTTTTCTTCTCATATATCTGATGACTATAAAATTTCAAATGAATAATTAGAAGAATATTGTTCTATGATTAGAGATTCCATAAATGAATTAAAATATAAATATAAAAATATGTAAAAGATGTATGTTTTATGTCTTGGTTATAAAATATATATTAGTATAGAAAATAAAAAGAATTTAAATATGATAAAATAAAATAATTATCTAAAATTGGTAAATGAGAAAATTAAAAAGGATTTCAAATAGTTTTTTATAGTAGAAAAACATTTAATATTATACTGGGTAAAGAAAAAATCTTAAATTGAAATTTGGAATTGGGTATGAATATGGAAATCAATGGTAGCTGTATAAAAATTATTTTATTCCTAGTTCAAAGAATAAGAATTTAGTGTATAATTTTATGTGAATTTCTAGTTTTCTAAACAATTATAAAAATTTTGTAACTAAAAAGGATTTTCTATATAAATATGATAATTTAGTTGAAATAAATCCTATGCTGAGTATATGAATTTTTAAGGAATTGTTTTCTAACCTCTCTGGACCTAAGAAAATATGGGTACCAATGTCATTTCTCGTTTAATTATCCTTATGAAAAATGTTTGAAAATATACAATAGGAATATATGGTATCTAGATAGTGTATGTTCTAAACATATGACTAGATACTACTCAAGATTCCTGAACCATGTAAAAGTGGAGGGTGGATATTTCAATTTCTGTGATAATAAAAAGGGAAATATTATTGGACTTGGAAAAATTCATAACTCTAAATCTATTCTTCTTTCTATATTTTTATTTATTGATGTCTTAAAATATAATATTCTTAGTATTTATTAATTTTTTATGATAGTTTTCATATAATGTTAAAAAATAATGATTATAAAATTTATAAATCCAAGCATGCTTTAATATTTATAGGTTTGAAAAATGATAATGTTTATACTGTTAATTTTATTTATTTTCTAAACATATTTCCTATTTGGGAAAAATTCATAGAGAATCTTGGTTGTTCCATAGGATACTAAGACAATGTAATATATAATCACTTAAAAATATAAATAAAAAGGCCTTATTTAGGGATATACCCAAACTATATTACTCTAAAGACATTGTTTGAAATATTTTTCAAAAAGGAAATCATAACAAAACATCTTTCAAAGAAAAGAAATAGGTTTCTACCTATCATCCACTATAATTGGTTCAAATGGATTTATATGGATCATCTTGAGTTTATAATATAGTAGTAAAATACTATGTTTATATAATTATTGATGACTATTAAAAATATACATGGGTGTTTTTATGAGATCACAAAAGTGAAGCCCCTTCTTGTTTTACTAACTATACAAAATTAGTACGGAACCTTAGTAGACTCACCATAAAAACCATAGGAAATTATCATGGACTAGAATTTCAGAATCAAGAGTTTTAATCTCTCTGATCACAACATGGATATACTCACAATTTATTCTCACCTTAAACACCTCAACAAAATGGGGTTTTAGAAAGGATAAATAGGACTCTTCAAGAAATTTCTTGAACTATAATCAGTGAATATGAATTACCTCTCTATTTTTTGGATAAATATACTAAAACATCTTGTTATGTAATTAATAAATTTATTATTAGAACTATTTTAAAGAATTATCCATATGAGTTATGGAATGGTATAAAATCCATAATAAATTACTTTAGAGTTTTGGATGTAAAGTCTTCAATATAAACACCAAGGATAATCTAAAAACATTTTCTACAAAAAAACTATAAAGGAATCATTCTTAGTTATCCAACCAATAGTAAAGAATATAGAGTCTTTAAAAAACTATAAATTTATGGAAAAATATTTACATAAAAATTTTGATGTGATAGATCAACATGAACCCAAACCTACTATACAAAACCTTGAGGATGATATATCAAATTTGAATATCAATAATATATCTAAAGATTATATACTTTATTCTAATTTACCTGATAAATATCTTATCATAAACCATCAAGAACATCATATCCCAGAAGAAGACTTGTAAGAACCAAGTATTTCATTACCTAAAACCATTAGAACCCAAAAAAATCATCCCTTTGATGATGTTATTAGAGACTCAGATAAAGATAATTGAACTCTAGAATCATTAATAAACCATGGTGAACAATAAGAATTTTTTTCTTAGTTTGAACATAATAACATCAATGAATAAATCAATTATGTACACTAGGTGATATCTATACAAGAAGAATTGAATCGATTTTAAAAAATAAAGTGTGGGAATTAGTTGACAGACTTAAAGACTACCTAACTATTAGAACCTAGTGGGTATATAGAAACAAGGTTAATGAATCTAGTATAATTATTAGAAACAAATATAGATTGGTTACACAAGGTTATAGTCAAGAGGAAGGTATTTATTATGAAGAAAACCTTGCACAGATATCTATACTTTAAGTCCTTAGAATATTAATTTTATATGAATCACATATTAATTTCAAACTATATCCAATAGATTTAAAGATTTCATTCCTACATGGTTATATTATTATGGATGTTTTTGTTGAGAAACCCCTTAGATTTTAAAATAATCATTTTCCAAAACTTGTTTTTAAACATTATAAATCTTTGTACAGTCTAAAATAGACTCTTAGAGCTTGGTATGATAGGATCATATTTTTCATGTTTTAAAAAGTTTTTCAAAATATATTTATGATCCTAATTTATTTATAAAAATTATTTCCAATGATGTTTTAGTAGTTCAAATATATGTTGATGGTATTATTTTTAGATCATCCAAAAACAACTTATTTATAGAATTTTTAAAAATTATGCAAAATGAGTTTGAAATTAGTTTAATGGGTGAGATAAAGTTATTCCTTAGTTTTTATATTTTTTAAAATAAGGAAGGAATTGTTTTACATCAATGTAAATACACAAAGTATCATTTGATATGTTTTTGTATGGATTGTACAAAAGGAAGTGCTACTCCTATGAGTACAACTTGTATGTTGTATATGGGTGAAATTGGGTAACTAGTTGATCAAACCACTTATAGGTGTATTATTATAATTCTATTTTAATTGACTAATATATGACCTGATATTATGTATAGTTTGAATATATGTTCTCATTTTCAATGAAACCCTAGATAATATAATTTTAATGCTGTCAAAAGTATTTTAAAATACCTTTATAATACTATTAATTTTGGATTATTTTATTCTAGAGGATAATAATTTGAATTAGTTTTTTATTTAGATATATATTTTGATGGATATAAATTAGATAGAAAAAGTACCTCTTGAACATGTAAAATTTTTGGAAAGACTCTAGTATCAAGGTGTAGTTAAAAAAATTGTTTCATTATCTACTACTGAAGCTAAGTACATAGATCTAGGTAGTTTCTATGCAAAAATTATATGGATGAAACACACAATGCTAGATGATCAATAATAATTTAGAAATGTCCCAATAAACTATGAAAATACCAGTTCTATTAACATTTCTAAGAATATTATGTCTCATTCAAGGACAAACTACACTGATATAAGACATTGTTTTTTTGAGATATCATTTCCAAAAAGGTGGTATAACTCTTGAATTCGTTATCATTTAATATAAGTTGGATAAAATTTATAAAAACTTTGAATATTGAGAGATTTATATATATCAGACACGATCTTGGTTTGATAAATTCTTCTTAGTCCCTTATCCCCTCAGTTCATCTGAATCTAGTAGAGTCGTTTCATGAATCAAGTGCTATCATTTAGATTCTATTGTGGGGTGATAATATTCACATGCTACTATTTTGGTGATACCATTAGTATGATATCATCCAGGTGCTACCATTTAGATGCTAATGTTGGGAGCTACTGTATGATCTTTCTACTATGGAAACTCTTATATGGCCTTTCCTTGAATAATTTTTTATTTAAATCTTAAATTAAATATTTTATTCAAATTAAAATATTTTTTATATTATAAAATTGATTTGTTGCCTAAATTATTGAAATCCATATTTAGAGTCTAAATCAATCATCATATCTCACACACCTTTCAAACTTCCTCTACTTTTTCCCTCACGAACCAAACCTTTATTCTTTAATCCTTTGAATCTCTACTCCAATGGTGAAAATTAAGTTTCCTTTTTTTTTATCCCAATAATATAAAATCATTTAATAGATCCAAAGGTTAATCTAATTATCCTATTGAACCAAAAAATCAATTCTATTGTTTCATGGAGCTGTTAATAATAAGTAAATGGATGTAATGTGGTTAAAATAAACTATATTTCTAGTTTGGAGAGTAGTTCAAGAGAAAGGATAACCATCCTTGTTATCTAATAATGAATTATCATTCTATCATAGACTGGTTCATTATTTCTATTTTCACATTTAATATGATTTTGTGGAAAATAAGGATTTCCTAAAGACTTTTTTTGGTTAAAAGATCTCCTATTCTCATCAAATCAATGGGAAAAATGATTTATAGTTACTCATGAAGGAGTTTACGAAGATTATTAAGGTTCATATCCTATCATCCATATAAAATTTGTTTTCGAGGAATCTCTTTTAGATATTTCAATACATTCCAACCCAAGAATATTGGTTGCTAAAGAACTTGGTGGAGAATGAAGACTTATTTTCATGATCATCTAGAACATGATATGTCCTAAAAAGTTGGAATTTAGGTTTTTGAGGTTCTAATATGTTTTCCTTATGTACCTCATGAAGATATGGGCTAAGGTAAATCTATAAAGATGTCTTATGTTTTATATGTTGGAGTTTTGTAAACCTGCCTCCAGATAAAATTTATTAAATTATCCTAAGATGATATCTTACATGATGGAAGATAGATGACTTATTTCTAAAGGATAATAAAATATCATTTAGTGTGGTGGGTTTTATTTAATTCAAGATACCTATAGGAGGATGAAGGTGAGTCGGAACACCTAAAATAAGAAAAGGGTAATGGAAATGAAAGGATTTATGAATGTTTCAATATAGTGAAGAACCCCATAAGACCTATAAATTTAGTCAATACTTGTTTATTACTAGATTAGGTTGTGGAATATTCATCAGATGAAAAAGTTACTGAAGATAGTTTTGGTGTTGGAGAAGAATCAGTATCTATATTAGTAAAATTCGTAAGGGATATTTACATAGTGATCAGTTGGAATATATATTATTGACTTGTTGATTCTTCTCATTCATGACCTTCCTGGGAAATTCTTCTAGATAATTATGAGTTATCAGAAACAAAGGCTTATAATACTATTCATTTTGAGGTAGAAGAGTCTGAAAGTCTAGAGGATTTGATTTTACTTTCATATGATTTTCTATGTTATATTAATGAAGAAGATTAAGGTGAAGAGAATAATCCCTTCATATCTATATCTGAGTTAGGAAATACTATAAGTGGTGATTGGTAAAGTGACTCCCAAGGTCATTCTGTGAGTTAAGTTCTTGGAATCCTAGTTAGATTAGATGCAGTGACTAAGGGGGAGAGGTTCCCAAGTTTAGTAATTCTTTTTTTATATTATTTATATTTAGATTATTATAAAGGTGATAATTATAGAGTTACTCCACTAATCATTTTGGACCATACATTACTTCTTTTCTATAAAATACTAAGGGGTTATTGGTAGAGAGGATTGATTAGGCTGAGATGCTCTAATATTTTCTATTAAATTATCTAGTTATAGTTGAGGAATAAGTTACAAGATCAGTACATGATAAGGGAGATAGTATGGAGGATGTTGGTCAAGGATCTCCTCCTATCCATGCTACACCTTCACCTTGATAGGAGAGGTTTCCTCCTTCTACTCACTCTTATTATTTTACTTGAGATTATCTCGATGCCTCTAAGGAAGATCTTTTTTATGTTCTTCCTGAGTTACCTAATGATTTTTCCTCCCAGGATAAATCTCTTAAATAGGATGGAATATCCTTGATAGTGTCTTTGGTTAGGTATATATTCAACCTAATATGTTTATAAGGATTTTGAATTTAGTGGTAGAGAAAAAAACTTTTTAATAACATTGGTGTTATTTATACTACTTTGGAATATATGTGGGTGGACCATACCCATAGAGATCTCACCACCATTGGGAAGCATCAACACTTTATTATAGAGATGATGCCTCCTATTATAGAGATCATCATCCTTTATTACCAAGTTCCTTTGATACAAACATGGTTAGGATTATTATTTGAGAAGAGCACCAAAGTGTTTTGGGGGATTTATCCACTTGTCATTAAGAAGAGCTACAACAGATCAAGTTGAATAGTGATCATATTTACAATATTGTTTGAAAATTTCCTAATAATTATAGGGTTTTTAGGGTTGGGATTTAAAATTCTTTCAATTAATATATTTCTTATAATTTCAAAAACATGATTATAACAACCATTTTAATTTTTTGGATGCAAATCTTTGAATGACTCATGTAACTATAACTTTCAAGGAAAAAGTAAATTAGAAAAAGGTTCCATGTCCTTTATTGAAGATATTTATGGATGAAAAGTGGTAGTTATTTCAAGTGATGGAGCATTATAAGGCCCCAGCCTTAAACCTTACTTAATATTGAATTAAATGAATAATTCATATTGAGGATCTTTTCAGGTTTAGAATTTTAGAGAATTAGAACATAACTATTACATCTCAAAAGATTACAAAGTAGACACTTCTACTAAGTTTCCATAAAATAAAAACTCTTAAAAAGAAACATGTCTATTTCCATGTTTTAGGTAGCATGACTTTCCCTTGATCCCATCCTTGACCCTATTCCACGTTAAGTCCTGTGAAAAACATTTCAAAAACTTGGGATGAGCATAAAAAGATCAGTAAGGGATACACAAAGAATGAAAACTGTTAGTTTTTCAAAACAACAAGTAAAACATGTATACTTTATCAAAGTAACACTTTTCACCTTTTAGAAGTAGTAAAAACTCTTCACTAAATAAAAGTTCATTAATTACCCTTCTGTAACCAAAAGATTACCATAAAACCCATATAAAGATCACATAACATATAAAGGTAACTTGGGACATAAACATACTTAAGTGGAATAACCATAAGGTCGACTTACACACATATCACTTAATGGAATAGCTATTCGGCCAACTTCCATACATACTTAATGGAATAGCCATACGGCTGACTTCCATACCCAATGCATTGGAGGTTATAACGCAACCACCCGTCCTGGTATTCACAGCACCACCCGTCATATGGTTTATCACGCAACCACCCGTAAAATGTCCAAGTACCATCATTACACATAAAATATTGAAAATATAAACATTTCAATAACATAATTTCATTTTCAATTAAAATAAGTAATTCCAAGATATTGAATTAATCAATCTATTTTCAAAAATCATTTAAAAGAGATTTTTGAATCAAAGTGTCACATACCACTTTGAAGATTTTATTGGAATTATAATTTTAAAACATTAATGTCCATATAAATAAATACTGAAAACCATTTTGAAAACGTGGACATTAAAGATAAAGATTTAGAATAATAAATCTTTAAAACATTTAAAACGATATTTTTGTTAAAGAGTTTTTAACAAAATGAGAGACTCTTGAATACAAATAATTGCGGAATAAAATTTAATCCAAACTTTATAATATCATTATAATAAAGGGATTAATGATATAATATGTCAAAGTACAGTATACACACCATATTATAGTGAATTGGTGCATAACAATAATGTAGTCTCAAAAGAAATATAAAATGAGATGAAATCCATTATAAAGAAGGTATCCTTAAATTAAGGATAGATCAATCTCATAATTATGTGTGAAAAATATAAATACACCCAATATAATTGGATATTAATTGTAAAACAATCAAAGGTCATTCACAAATATTCAAAGGATGACATATTCAATAACTACATGTTGAACCCAAAGAAATCGAAATTGGGTTAAGAAGTTCCCTTGGTAAAATTCGACAGCCTAACGGCGTCACATAAAATTTTAAAAAAAGGGTTGATGAGAGAGATAAAGGGGATCTCATCACTTGGACATAAAATTTAAATAAATAAGGATATAGAATAACATATCCCAACATAATAGTATGTGAATTAAAAGACATAACAAAAGAAGTCTTTTAAAAAAAGGAGGGTGAAAGGTCCCCTTACCGAGTTGGGTAACTTTCGAAAAGTACACCCCATGGAAGAAGGGTCATATAATGAAGATGTAAATACCCATAAATGAAATTATGCTACAGAAAGTGTATAACAATGGGAAGTACATACACCACTCAAAGGAAATAGTGGAAAACGTAGCATAAATGTCACGGGAATAAAAGTGAGATGAAAAATCCCTTACGAAAACTCGGCAGCCTAACGGCGCCACATAAAACTTACAAAAAAAGATTGATGAGATAAAATAGGGTCTCTCATCATATTAACATAAAGTTTACAGAAATAGGAATATAAAAGAACATCCCCCAACATAACAAAGAGGAGCTTAAAAGAAGTGACATAAAGGAGAGTACTTTAAAAGAAAGAGAGATGTTAGATCTCTTACGAAAATTCGGCAGCCTAATGGCGCCACTCAAAACTTACAAAATGGATTGATGAGAGAGAATAGGGTATCTAATCATATGAAAATAAAAATTACACTAAGAGTAATATAAAATAACATCCATATAACAAGAAATATGAGCTTTAGAAGGAATTACATAAAAGAGTGTACTTAAAAAGAAATAGAGGAGTAAGATCCCTTACCTCGGGTCTGACTTGACTCGATCGTTCTTTAATCTCCTGAATAATAAACTTGAGTTAATTTATAATTACTTAAGAACATTTTTCAAGTTCATTATTCCTTTTATATCACTTATTACCATGTCATAAACATTATGTAATCATTTAAGTTAATAATGTTTGTTTTGTCGATACTTGGTTCTTAAGTCGAAAGTGGACTTCTTACAATTACATGTTGTTCGTGTGGTCAAAGTTTCATTATATCCAGAATTTTATTCATGATGTATATATCATATATATCATATATATCCAGTATATTCATGCATTTATAATATTACATAACATTTAGAGTTTAAGAAATGAAATGCACCGTTCATGGAGACGGTGATCCGTACGTACGCATGAACGCTACTTCCATTTCTATTTCATATTTAATGGAATTAAAACATAATGATACATAATAGTATTTTAATTCCAGTATGTTATCATATATAATATCATTAAATATATCCTTTATACGTACCACATATGGTATTAACGAATCAAATCACTTTGAGGGGGCGGTAGTCTGCACTTCCTTAAATGAAGATATCGTGTTTACCCCTAATGGAAACCATAAAGGTATGACATAAATGAAAAATACAGAAGCTTAAGTAAAAGATAAAAATATTAGATATCATATATAAATATAGTGTCATCTTAATGGACACCTTTGAAGGTGTTAAAAGAATTTTGAACAATCATCGTTTCGGGAGGCAGAAATTCGCCATCCACGGAAACAGTATGTTCTTTAACCATTAGATGTAGGTGTGTGTAATTTTAGCTCTAATACTTCTTATAAAAACATCCTAGTATATTTAATATACTTTATTTTATACAAAATAAATGAATAAAAATAGTTTAGGGGGTTGGAGAATCAAAATAAAACAAAAGGACTCAAGTGAAGACATTACCTTAAAATCGGGTAACTTCCTTTGATTTGAGCTCAAAGGCTTCCTTGGAAAGGATTCTGCCCAAAGTGAGGCTTAAAGGAGTTATATAGGGATTTGGAGAGACAAAATGGGTAGGGTTTGGCCGATCCAAAGGCTTTGGAAGTGTGGGTAAGGAGGTAGAGGTGGGGGCCTTTTATAAGAGGAGAGGAGGGGCACTCTTGGAAAGTAAGCAAATGTTACTTTATTTGAAAATGATTTTCGGATTTAAAAGGTCCCAAATTGAAATAATTCGTGGATAATGTGATAAGGGTTCAAAATAAACCCATCCAATAGGTTTTGGACATGTTTAGGTCTTAGATATTACATTATCTTTCCATTTTATTTAAATCGTTAAATAATGAGGTCATCGCTGCATTATCATGATGTCATAAATAATTTAATTTATTTAATGTCTAAAAATTATAAAAAAATACTATTATGTATTAAATCTTTTTATCTTTCCAATGACTATTTATAGTCAAAAATCTGACTTGTATAACCCCATGTAAAAATTGGTTTAGTAAAACATCTCATGTTTGTGTCATTTTACTTTATCATTAAATAAAAAGGTATTTATGTCATTTTCCAACCAAAGTGGCTCCATGGGGTCCCCAAGTTTACCCATTGATTTTATTGGTCGTCCATGACACATCCAATGAGGGTAGTACATGTGTCTAGGTCATTTCATTTTATTAAAACATTATTCTTACCTTAAACTACACTAATTACCTCTAATCGCGATTAAAAACTTAATAAGTTACTATTCGCCAAAAAATTATTTTAATCTCATTGAACCACATTTTACTTCTTAATTACAACCATTTATGTCGGATTTTTGAAATTAAAAACACAAAGGTGGCAAAATTTCATTTAAACGGAAAATCAGTTTTTATAAGTACCACTTAGTGGTTTCACTATTCATCAAAAATTAAAGTTTTTTAGAAAATTACCAAAATTAACCCTAAGCTATATTTGATATTCTGAATTCAAAAATGATGTCTATTTTAAAAAATTCAAAACATATAAGTTTCATTAATTAATTTAATAATTAATTCCCGCTGTCAAAAAAATAGTGTGTTTTTATGAAATAAAATGTATCAAAAGATTGACACTTGTTTAAGTCTGATTTCAAAGTGAAATTATTTCCATCGACCACTATTGGATTAAATAGTAAAAATATATTCTAATTTCACTTCAAAACCAATTCAAAAGATAATCTAATCATATAAATAAATTAGATTGAAAAGAGGTTTTGAATTAAAATACAACATTTTTCACTATTCATTAAAAATTGAACTTTTTCGGAAAAATAACAAAAATTTACACAATGTAAATTTTGATTTCCCGATTCTAAAGAAGAATTTTATTTTGTCAAATATAACACATAAAATTGTCAAAAAGTGGATTTAAAAGAGGTTCTCCATCAAAAGGCAGTTAATCAACCTTTTAAAGAATATTAGAATGTTTATGCTTAAAAATTGGATTCATTCACATTTTTAATCCTCTAACATTTATTGTAAAAAGTAAAAATATTTGACAAACATATATAATCATTTTTTATTTAGTTATTTTCATTCCCTCCATTACAACGGCTAGGCATTAAATACCATTTAAGATAATATTATTTTATTATTAGAGTGCAACGTAAGTTTTCAAAGAAACTCTTTGTTGCGTATTGGGTAAGCCATCGATCATAGTGTTACCTTTAAATTAATATTGAAATTTTATTCACAAATAGGGATAAATATAAAAATGTCATATTCTTTATTTACATGGGTTATTACATCATTCCCCCCTTTTGGGAATTGCGTCCTCGCAATTTTAAAATTGGGCTTGGAAACATCATTGAAAATCCCACATCGGAACAAGAGTCAATAAAACAATCACATTAAAGTAAAGAAAGTGAAGTACATAGGTCACCCGAGTTAACCCATACTAGGATTCCAAGTATGAAAAGATGGACATGGAGAAAAAAACAAAGGGTCATGTTCTGATGAAGAGTGATAAAAAACATGTTTAGAAGGAAGTTAACCACAAGAAAATCACAAACTTGTGATGGGTTAAACGGTATTCGATTCCCCAGTAGGAAAAGTTAATAGACAACATTTTTGTTTTAATATACTTTTAATTGAGGAATTTATTTTTTTGATCTTAAGGAAACATACTTACTTGTCATGTTGACTTTCAAATTTTACTAGATTTGCTACGCAAACTCATACTTTCCCCAAAAGACGAGTATTTAGGAAGACTTGTTCACATTAAGAGTACTATAATCAACTTCTAGAGAATCACCTAATCCAAAAAATATAACTATATACTTTCCATGTCATTAGACTTTAACCAAAACCAAAACCAAAAAGGTTAGTACAAGATCAGATAATCCAGAAAAGGATAACCCTTTATAAAAAGAAAATCTATTCTTAATCTCCAAAATTTTTCCAACAAAACCAAAAGTTCAACGAGGACCATTCAATAAACAATTGTGCATAAAATTATTCAAAGTAAACCAAACTAAGATTGAAACCCAAATATTTTAAGGATTTATTCACATATTCTTCCAAGGTACAAATTAACTTTTATCTCCAAATAACATCAGTTGCTCTTAAATTCTCATATTGAAAAGTAATTAACCTAATCACATATCCTCCATGATAGGTTAATCATTTCCATAGATAACCCAAAATAAACTTACTCTTGATTCCTAAAATCATCTAACTAAAAAGAATTAGTCAAACTAACCAGGGACTTCACGTAGTCCAGTGGTAGGAGATAAATACCAGTTGCACTTTGGTTGTGGGTTCGATTCCTGCATCTTTGTCCGACGCGACGGGTTGTCACACAGTCTGTGTGTTGTCCTTTTTCCAAAACTACATAATTCTCAAATCATTCCCCAAAAAGAGATAAAATCATCAAAAATAACCATAACATGATTTAACCTCAATTTTATCTAATGCCTTTCGCTTCCATCATAACATATAGTAACCAATAATTACCTCAAAAGTAAGGATCATATAAACCCAAATGGTTCTTTATAACTATGTCCACAAAAGAACAGATAACTATTCCTTGAATAAAATTTTCATATATTAAACATCAGGGTTACACATACTATAAAAAGTCTTCTAACGTAACCCTGTCATCAAAAGAGACTTAATACTCTTAAGAAATTTACCATAACTCTTGAAGCCCTTATATGTTGACATCTTACTCATTCAACATTCTTCATGATCCATTAACCATTCCTTTCCAACTTATTCCGAAATACCTCTTTCTTACAAACGAAATCATGAATCATATCCTAAGATTCCAAAATAGAAAAACAATAGTTATGAAATAATCCATACCTTTGATTGGTCATTTTCGGTTTCTTCATCCTCAATCGGAATGGAATTAGGTATTGGTAAACGAACATTTGTACGATCTTGGTGATCCCATTCACAAAACTTCTTCATAGGACATGTGTTTGCATAACGACCATGCACACCACATTTAAAACATTCAATTGATCCCTCAGAAAGAACTTCTTTCCCTTTCCTCGAGTCAACTGGATGCTTCCTTTTTCCATGGCAGGTTCTTTCTCTATGACCTTCATTTCCACATCTATAGAATATTTCTGTCCCTTTGAAACATTTTCCTAGGTGTTTCTTTCCACATTTTTGACACATAGTTTTTTTAACACACTTACCATTATGATTATTACCTGTAGTTCCGTAGGTATTTGTTTATCACATATATGATGCCTTAGAGAAATCACCAAGGTTTAGGTGGTCAATAATGACTCCAGATAGTTGGTTGAGGATAATCACAAGAGTTCTCATTGCAGCTCCCATATCATTCAGTTTCTTTCTAAAAAAACTGTCACAGTTTCCTTCACATCCACTGTTACTTTAGTGCCTGCTAGATCCAGCCATTTACTAAAACCAAAAAGGTCAGTGTGAGTACAAAACCATCATGTACTAATGAGGATGATAAACACTAAGATATACTTACCCATTCACTTTATCTAAAACTAGGACTCTTTCTGAAATCCTAACCATTATGGTAATGTCACTTATGCTTAAAGAATACCCTAACCTATAAAGCTATCTAAACCGACCTATGATACCAACTATAAGGCCCCAGCCTTAAACCTAACTTAATATTGAATTAAATGAATAATTCACATCGAGGATATTTTTAGGTTTAGAGTTTTAGAGAATTAGAACATAACTATTACATCTCAAAAGATTACAAAGTAGACACTTCTACTAAGTTTCCATAAAATAAAAACTCTTAAAAAGAAACATGTCTAGTTCCATGTTTTAGGTAGCATGACTTTCCCTTGATCCCATCCTTGACCCTATTCCACGTTAAGTCCTGTGAAAAACATTTCAAAAACTTGGGATGATCATAAAAAGCTCAGTAAGGGATACACAAAGAATGAAAACTGTTAGTTTTTCAAAACAACAAGTAAACCATGTATACTTTATCAAAGTAATACTTTTCACCTTTTCGAAGTAGTAAAAACTCTTCACTGAATAAAAGTTCATTAATTACCCTTCTATAACCAAAATATTACCATAAAACCCATATAAAGACCACATAACATATAAAGGTGACTTGGGACATAAACATACTTAAGTGGAATAACCATAAGGTCGACTTCCACACATATCACTTAATGGAATAGCCAGTCGGCCAACTTCATACATACTTAATGGAATAGTCATACGACCGACTTCCATACCCAATGCATTAGAGGTTATAACATGACCACTCGTCCTGGTATTCACGGCACCACCCGTCATATGGTTTATCACGTAACCACCTGTAAAATGTCCAAGTACCATCATTACACATAAAATATTGAAAATATAAACATTTCAATAACATCATTTCATTTTCAATCAAAATAAGTAATTCCAAGATATTGAATTAATCAATATATTTTCAAAAATCATTTAAAAGAGATTTTTTAATCAAAGTGTCTCATACCACTTTGAAGATTTTATTGGAATTATAATTCTAAAACATTAATGTCCATATAAATAAATACTGAAAACCATTTTTAAAACATGGACATTAAAGATAAATATTTATAATAATAAATCTTTAAAACATTTAAAATGATATTTTTGTTAAAGAGTTTTTAACAAAATGAGAGACTCTTGAATACAAATAATTGCGGAATAAAATTTAATCCGAACTTTATAATATAATGAGTGTAACACCCGAGACTTTTATGTTCTATAAATCATCAAAGGAATCTTTTTCTACAAAACACTTGCTTGGCTTGCTTTATACGCAATCGCGACCTTCCTCGATAGCTTGCGTCGTACGCAATACCGAGTTTCACTAAACAACAACATGCTATTAAAACTAGCCGTTATGAATAGTAATAACTACTTTTTGAAAATTTATAAATTTTATTTTTCAAAATGGACTTCATTTTTGGACTCAGAATATCGAAATTAGCCTAGGGTGAAATTTTGGTATTTTTCTGAAAACTTTCAATTTTTGATGAATAGTGAAACCACTAAGTGGTAGGTTAAAAACTGAATTTTGCATAAAACTTAATTTTACCGCTTCTGTGAATGGAATTTCAAAAATCCGACAGACACGGTTGATGTCAGTAAGTAAAATGTGGTTCAATGAGATAAAAATAATTTTTTGGTGAATAGTAACTTTTTACTATTTTTACCGCGGTTAATAGTAAATAGGGTAACTAAGGGTAAATATGATATCAATATTACCCTAACACATGTCCTAATTCTATTGGACAAGTGTAATTCGACCAAAAACAAACTTAGGAATAAAATATGACCATTTAGGCCCACTTGGATTAGATTAGGACATTTATTATTAATTTATTTAAAGAAGGGTTAAAATAGTTAAAATCAAAGTTTAATAAGTAAATAATTTTTAATATGGGGTTATACATAAGATAAATTCGATTGTAAATATTCATTAGAAAGCTAAAAAGATTTCCTACATGATGGTATTTTATTTGTAATTTTTAGACATCAAATAATTTAATTTAGTTTGACACAAAGATGATGCAGTAATTATCTTATTAATGAAATATAATATAAATACCAAAATAAATGTAATTTGAGACTTTTTATGAATTCCACTAATTTTCTAGGTTACTATGATATATTAATGTTGATTTAATCAACTTGGTTCGAACATATAATTCTGTTATGACTTTCACAAAAAAATCATATATCAAATAGTGTCAAAATTGACACAAAATAGTTTTTAAATCAAATATTATATTATTAATTGTTATTTTATTCCTAAAAATCTAAGGTTCGGCCAAATGACTTAGATAAGGATATATATATATTAATAATAAACAATTTGGGGTTCGTTTGGCATGTTATAGTAAGTGTATTAACCATATAGTGAAAGAAAACAAAAAGACACAGTAAAAGTTAAATTAATTAACTTAGAGTTAAATCTAATTGATAAGGTTAAAATAATACCCTAAACTTGTCTAAATCTTATTGGTTTATAGGATTTCGACCCTTCCCCACTTTAGCTTCGAAATAAGACCCTTTGGAACCATTATAAACCGATTTTGACTTTAATATAAAATAATATTTTGAGATATTCCTAAGGTGCCCCTCTCCTCCCTTATAAAAGGGAACCTCCTCCCCCTCCTCCTCACACCAATTTGAGCACTCAAGCTCGGCCAACCCCTGCCCTTTTCTCCTCTCCACTTCCCTAGAATAATCCTAGAGGTCCTGGTCTTCTCAAAAGATCAATCTTAGTTCCTTAAGTGGAGGATTCAAAGAGGCGTTCCAAAGAAGAGGTAATATCCATTACCGATCTTTTCAATTTCTTTCTTCTTCAACTTCTTCTTCTTTAGTTGTTTCATGATAAAGTAATAACATCAGTATTACTTACATACTGATATGTTATTATAAATATGAAACAACCCTAATTCACCTTCTATCCATCCTACGGAAAAATGAAATCACCGCGCGTGCGTACGTACGGAATACCGTCTCCACGCCGTGGTGTAATCTATTTTCCACCATCACCTTACAAGGATGGGTATAATGGTGTAATGAGTAACTATATATGATTATTATTAAGTAATATTGATACTGAAATAATATATATATATATACTCCAATACAATTCCACGATCATAGGAACGATATCATCACTCGTGCGTACGTACGGAATACCGTCTCCACGATGTGATGTGATTCGTTCTACATGATCTTAATTTCATAATGATTATATAAATGAATTGAATGAATGAATATGGTATATAATACACTAATAACATTCTGGAAATGAATTATCTATAACCTAAAGATAAGAATAAGAATTTATTCAACAAAACACGCATAAGAACAAAAAGTTATAAAGACCCGAGTAACAAGTAACAATGAAATATTACTAACAAGAAGTTAATAATATGACCATATATGATCTCATATCAATATGTATGATTCTGGAATAAGTCAATAACATTATTTAAACCATTATACAGGAGCTTCGGACACGAACAAAGCAAATTGGACCTAAGGTAAGGGAAATATCACAATCTCATTTTTATCCGAGATTGTTTATTCGTAAGTATTTACTGGGGTGTATTTTATCATCCACATCCATGTTCCCTCAATATGTAATATTGTTTCCATCCACTTGAAATATTTTAAATCCAATTTTACCTTAGGTGAGTTTTTAGTAAAGAATATGAAAGGAATCTTTTGTCGTTTTTCCGTACGAGGTACTTTTTGACTTTTCCGACAAAAGTACGAAGAATGTTTTTTTTTTTAACTTATACGGCATGAATGGATTTTTAAAACATTACTTCAAAGAAGCTTCCTTTACAAGTTTTCAAGTTTATTTTTAATCAACTTCTTTTATTTTAAAGTTGTATGACATGTTATGAAAGGAAAAATGTTTTTGAAGAAGAAAGGATATTTTCCTCAAGAATTCAATTCAAGTGTTTTATCAAAATTATTTTCCATCTAAGATAATAAAGGGTTCTGTTTCTATCCATATTTTTACATTGGTTTGACTATGTTGTGATGGAATTATGTTTATGAATTCCTTTATCATATATGAATTGATTTATGATGTCATGATGTTTCAAGAATCCCATTTTTGTTATATGTGTTATGCGATGATGTATGTTTTATGATTATGTGGCACACATAAGAAAGGATTCATTATAAGATGGGTGGGACCTATATCTCCCTCCAATGCATTGGGTAATGATTTTATATCTCATGAGATAGACATGGCTGGAACGGAAGGTTATTTCGGTTCAGTGATACAGGACTGAAACGAGGAGTGAACTCGGTTCAGAAAGGGACTTTGTCCACTAAGATAGTCTTGGAAATGAGTCATGACTAACAAGAAATGATTTTCCATGATTATGTGTGCATGCCACAAAGTTTCAAGTTTTATGTTATGATTATGGGGATCTCATTTTCACTTCTATGATTTATTTCATGTTAAGATGTTATGATCTCTTTTGCAGGTTTTGATTTTCATAAAGATATGATATGATTTTTATTTCCTTTATTTGCCCTTGCTGAGCATTTGAGCTCACCCTTTTATGCTTTCTTTTCCCCAGGTCAGGAAGATGGATATTAAGTAGAATATGCTAAAAGGGACCCTAGATATGATGAAATAAATGGGAGACACTGTAGAAGATTTATGAACCAGTTGTTTATGTTTCCCAGTTTCTAAAGACACTATACCTATACGGTCCTTTGTGGTTTTGTCATATGTTGTAATAAGTGTGCTTCAATTTTGAAGTATTAACAATGTATGTAAAGTGTGGGTCGTTATAGTTGGTATCAGAGGAAAGGTATAGTCAACCTTTGGAAACTAGGATGTGAAAGCCTTAGTAAGAACCCTAAGGATAAGTCTAAGCATAGAACACAATCTTAGTGTTTTAGAAATGGCCTTGAATAACCTAGGATAAGACCTTAAGCATGAAAATTTTATTCTTGAATTATGTGGTTTCCTATTATAATTAGTGTTGCTCACACTATTCTTCTTGGTTTAGTCAATGGATGGAACCCGAAGGAACCGTGTTAATGCGGAATGCGATGGGCAATGCAATGATTGTCCCCCTGAGCAACCAAACGATATGGGAGCTGGAATGCAAAATCTTGTAGCCATGCTCACACAACTTTCTCAAGCTATGAATCATGCAGGATTTCCAAACGAACAAAGGAGGGAGCAACATTCTGTTGAATCCTTCATGAGGCAGCGTCCACCATCTTTCAGCGGGTCTACTGATCCATTAGTTGCTGAACAATGGATTAGTACTACTGAAAAGATATTTTCAGTTCTTCAATGTTCTGAGCATGATAAAGTCATCCTAGCGGTGTATCGTTTGGAAGGAGATGCGGATCAATGGTGGAATCTTGTTAAGAATACGAGGCAAAGGGATGAAATTGAGTCTATGGAATGGGACGAGTTCAAGAACTTATTTTTCAATAAGTACTTCCCTCGTATTCTCCGAACAAAGATGGAGAAAGAGTTCCTTGAACTGAAGCAAAGGGATGATGAATCTGTTAGTACCTATGAAGCAAATTTTACAAGACTTGCAAGGTACGCTTCTGGTATTATTATCCAACCTGAGAGTAAGATCGATTGATTCTTTAGTGGCTTAAAACCAAGTCTTCGAAGGGCGTTAGCCATAAGGGACTTCAATAGCTACGAAGAAATCGTTCGATGTGCTCTCAAAGTTGAGATGGAGATTGGAGTAACCCATCAGTCACATGGGTTTGATAAGAAGAGGAAGATAGAATTCAAAGAAAAATCTAAAGAGCACACGGAAAAGAAGATGAACTTTCCCTTATGCTCAAAGTGTGGAAAGAAACATGGAGGGAGTTGTCTTAAAGGGACAAGTAAATGTTTTAAATGTGGAAAAGAAGGTCATCGGGCATTTGAATGTCGTGATAATGGGAAGAAGATGTCTAATGACGCAAACAAAGGAAGGGATACACAGAATGAACCTACTACACTTCAATGTTTCAAGTGCAAGGAGATGGGGCATTATGCCAATCAATGCCCAAATCCAAGGGTTGATGATGATGGTCGACGTCAACAAACTCTTAAGGCTAAAGACAAAGGAAAGTCACATGCAATTTCTATCAGCGATGTGGAGTACGATAACGATGTGGTGAAAGGTACACTTACCATCCACTCTAAAGTAGCAAATGTTTTATTTGATTCTGGATCCACCCACTCTTTTATTTCTGAAAAATTTTCTAAGGGTATCACCGTATTACCTCAACAATTAGATGTTGAGTTAGCTGTGACAACACCTAATGGCACATCAATCGCATCAAAAGTTTATAATTCTTCTCCGATCGAAGTTTGTGGGAAAGTGCTTCCTGCAAATCTTGTAATCCTTCCCTTAGTGGAATTTGATGTGATTCTTGGCATGGATTGGCTTTCTCTACATGGAGCTCATATCGATTGCCAAAGAAGGGAAGTCACATTTCATATTCCAGATCAATATACGATCGTATACCAATGCAAGGATGAACATAACCTTCCAGTGGAAATTTCTTCCATCTTATGGGTATTGATTCCACTAAATGAAGGTTATTTATCTCAAATGGTTGGTGAGAAACTCACGATTAAGAATATGCCCATTGTACGGGAGTTTGATGATGTCTTTCCGGAGGAATTGCCGGGTCTTCCACCAAATCGTGAAGTTGAGTTTTCAATAGAACTCGTACCGGGTGCTTTGCCTATTTCAAAGACACCTTATAGAATGGCCCCAATTGAGTTGCAGGAATTGAAGAAGCAACTCCAAGAGAATCTTGATAAGGGATTCATACGCCCTAGTGCGTCACCTTGGGGAGCACCTGTTCTATTTCTTAAGAAGAAAGATGGATCAATGAGACTCTGCATTGATTATCGAGAACTTAACAAGATCACTATCAAGAACAAATATCCTCTCCCACGCATTGATGACTTATTTGACCAACTACGCGGAGCTCAATACTTTTCCAAGATTGATCTTCGTTCAGGGTATCATCAATTAAGGGTCAAAAGGGAGGATATACCAAAGACGGCTTTCCGTACAAGGTATGGACACTATGAATTTATAGTGATGCCATTTGGTCTTACTAATGCCCCTGCTATCTTCATGGATCTAATGAATAGAGTCTTTAAAGACTATCTTGATCAATTTTTGGTAGTCTTTATAGACGATATTCTTGTCTATTCAAAGAGCAAGGAATAGCATGAAGATCACTTGAGAATTATATTGAAGACCCTGAGAAAGGAGAAGCTTTATGCCAAATTTACCAAGTGTGAATTTTGGCTTCAAAAAGTTGCATTTTTGGGTCATATAATCTCAAAAGAGGGGATATCTGTGGATCCAGCAAAAACAGAGGTTATCGAAAGATGGTCAAGACCAACAACAGTAACTGAGATCCGAAGTTTTCTTGGTTTGGCTGGTTATTATCGACGTTTTGTAAAAGATTTTTCACGATTATCTAATCCACTCACCAAGTTGACTCGGAAAGGAGTTAAGTTTGTCTGGACAGAGGAATGTGAAGAGAATTTCAAGGAGTTGAAAAGAAGGTTATCCAGTGCACCTGTGCTCACACTGCCTTGTAGTGGAGAAAGGTTTGTGATCTACAGTGATGCATCCAAGAAGGGATTGGGGTGTGTTCTTATGCAAAATGATATGGTGATAGCTTATGCCTCACGACAGTTGAAAATCCATGAGCAAAATTACCCAACACATGATTTGGAGTTGGCTGCGGTAATCTTTGCATTAAAGATTTGGAGGCATTACCTTTATGGTGAAAGGTGTGATATTTATACTGATCATAAAAGTTTAAAGTATATTTTCACACAAAAGGAGTTGAATATGCGTCAAAGAAGATGGTTGGAGCTGATTAAGGATTATGACTGCTCAATCCATTACCACCCTGGGAAAGCAAACAAGGTGGCAGATGCATTAAGTCGACAAGACCATGCTAGTTTATCCATGATGAGGATCACAAAAGATCCAATATTTATGGATTTACAAAGGATGGATCTTGGAATTATAATGGAAGGGGAAAAATCTTATCTTTCTCAAATGAATGTTCAACCATCTATACATGTGAAGATTAAAGAGGCACAGAAAGAAGATGTCGAGTTACAAAAGAAGGTGAGAAATGTTCCTGAATTCAACCTTGATTGTGATGGGATAATAAAGTTTAGGAATCGGGTTTGCGTTCCTCCCATCCCCGAATTAAAGAAAGAGCTGCTGGATGAGGCTCATAGTTCTTCATTCTCTATTCATCCTGGAAGCACGAAGATGTATAGGGACCTGAAAGAGTACTTCTGGTGGGATGGCATGAAAAGAGATGTTGCTGAATATGTCTCTCGATGCTTGGTTTGTCAACAAGTTAAAGCTGAGAGACAGAAGTCTAAGGGGATGTTACAACCATTACCCATACCCGAATGGAAATGGGAAAACATCACTATGGACTTTGTCACAGGACTTCCTAAAACATCCAAAGGCAATAATGCTATCTGGGTCATAGTTGATCGTCTTACAAAGTCTGCACACTTCATTGCTATTAGAGAGGATTTCTCTCTAGATCAGCTTTCCAGGATATATGTAAAGGAAGTGGTAAGATTGCATGGAGTACCACTTTCTATTATATCTGATCGAGATCCGAGATTTACCTCGAAGTTCTGGCGAAGTCTTCAGCATACTCTGGATACAGAGTTGAGTTTCAGCACTGCTTATCATCCCCAGACAGACGGTCAGTCTGAGAGAACAATTCAAACCCTAGAAGATATGTTGAGAGCTTGCTCTATGGATTTCAAAGGAGGTTGGGATCAACACCTACCTTTGGTGGAATTTTCTTATAATAATAGCTTTCACTCCAGTATTCAGATGGCTCCTTATGAAGCTCTCTATGGAAAGAAATGCAGGACTCCAACTTACTGGGATGAAGTTGGGGAAAGAAAGCTATTAGGACCTGATCTCGTTGATGAAATGGCAGAAAAGGTTAGATCTATTCAACAACACATAAGAGCAGCTCAGAGTCGACAGAAAAGTTATGCCGACAACCGAAGAAAAGACCTAGAGTTTGAAGTGGGCGATAAAGTGTTCTTACGAATATCTCCCTGGAAGAGGGTTATGAGATTTGGAAAGAAGGGGAAGTTGAGCCCTAGATATATCGGTCCTTTCGAAATACTGGATCGTGTTGGGAAGGTAGCTTACCGATTGGCGCTTCCACCGAATCTCTCTCAAGTTCACGATGTGTTCCATGTATCTCTCCTGAGAAAGTACATACCAGATCCTTCACATGTACTCAGCTCAGAAGTTGTACCACTGGAGCAAGATCTTTCTTATGAAGAACAGCCGATAGAGATTCTAGATCGTAGCGAAAAAGTCCTACGAAACAAGACCACTCGCTTGGTGAAAGTTTTATGGAGAAACCACCAACTTGAAGAAGCTACATGGGAGCTTGAGGATATGATGAGGGAGAAGTATCCTCATCTGTTTGTTAAGTGACGAATTTCGAGGGCGAAATTCTTTTTAAGGGGGGTAGAATGTAACACCCGAGACTTTTATGTTATATAAATCATCAAAGGAATCTTTTTCTACACAACACTTGCTTGGCTTGCTTTATACGCAATCGCGACCTTCCTCGATAGCTTGCGTCGTACGCAATACCGAGTTTCACTAAACAACAACATGCTATTAAAACTAGCCGTTATGAATAGTAATAACCACTTTTTGAAAATTTATAAATTTTATTTTTCAAAATGGACTTCATTTTTGGACTCAGAATATCGAAATTAGCCTAGGGTGAAATTTTGGTATTTTTCTGAAAACTTTCAATTTTTGATGAATAGTGAAACCACTAAGTGGTAGGTTAAAAACTGAATTTTGCATAAAACTTAATTTTACCGCTTCTGTGAATGGAATTTCAAAAATCCGACAGACACGGTTGATGTCAGTAAGTAAAATGTGGTTCAATGAGATAAAAATAATTTTTTGGTGAATAGTAACTTTTTACTATTTTTACCGCGGTTAATAGTAAATAGGGTAACTAAGGGTAAATATGATATCAATATTACCCTAACACATGTCCTAATTCTATTGGACAAGTGTAATTCGACCAAAAACAAACTTAGGAATAAAATATGACCATTTAGGCCCACTTGGATTAGATTAGGACATTTATTATTAATTTATTTAAAGAAGGGTTAAAATAGTTAAAATCAAAGTTTAATAAGTAAATCATTTTTAATATGGGGTTATACATAAGATAAATTCGATTGTAAATATTCATTAGAAAGCTAAAAAGATTTCCTACATGATGGTATTTTATTTGTAATTTTTAGACATCAAATAATTTAATTTATTTTGACACAAAGATGATGCAGTAATTATCTTATTAATGAAATATAATATAAATACCAAAATAAATGTAATTTGAGACTTTTTATGAATTCCACTAATTTTCTAGGTTACTATGATATATTAATGTTGATTTAATCAACTTTGTTCGAACATATAATTCTGTTATGACTTTCACAAAAAAATCATATATCAAATAGTGTCAAAATTGACACAAAATAGTTTTTAAATCAAATATTATATTATTAATTGTTATTTTATTCCTAAAAATCTAAGGTTCGGCCAAATGACTTAGATAAGGATATATATATTAATAATAAACAATTTGGGGTTCGTTTGGCATGTTATAGTAAGTGTATTAACCATATAGTGAAAGAAAACAAAAAGACACGGTAAAAGTTAAATTAATTAACTTAGAGTTAAATCTAATTGATAAGGTTAAAATAATACCCTAAACTTGTATAAATCTTATTGGTTTATAGGATTTCGACCCTTCCCCACTTTATCTTCGAAATAAGACCCTTTGGAACCATTATAAACCGATTTTTACTTTAATATAAAATAATATTTTGAGATATTCCTAAGGTGCCCCTCTCCTCCCTTATAAAAGGGCACCTCCTCCCCCTCCTCCTCACACCAATTTGAGCACTCAAGCTCGGCCAACCCCTGCCCTTTTCTCCTCTCCACTTCCCTAGAATAATCCTAGAGGTCCTGGTCTTCTCAAAAGACCAATCTTAGTTCCTTAAGTGGAGGATTCAAAGAGGCGTTCCAAAGAAGAGGTAATATCCATTACCGATCTTTTCAATTTCTTTCTTCTTCAACTTCTTCTTCTTTAGTTGTTTCATGATAAAGTAATAACATCAGTATTACTTACATACTGATATGTTATTATAAATATGAAACAACCCTAATTCACCTTCTATCCATCCTACGGAAAAATGAAATCACCGCGCGTGCGTACGTACGGAATACCGTCTCCACGCCGTGGTGTAATCTATTTTCCACCATCACCTTACAAGGATGGGTATAATGGTGTAATGAGTAACTATATATGATTATTATTAAGTAATATTGATACTGAAATAATATATATATATATACTCCAATACAATTCCACGATCATAGGAACGATATCATCACTCGTGTGTACGTACGGAATACCGTCTCCACGATGTGATGTGATTCGTTCTACATGATCTTCATTTCATAATGATTATATAAATGAATTGAATGAATTAATATGGTATATACTACACTAATAACATTCTGGAAATGAATTATCTATAACCTAAAGATAAGAATAAGAATTTATTCAACAAAACACGCATAAGAACAAAAAGTTATAAAGACCCGAGTAACAAGTAACAATGAAATATTACTAACAAGAAGTTAATAATATGACCATATATGATCTCATATCAATATGTATGATTCTGGAATAAGTCAATAACATTATTTAAACCATTATACAGGAGCTTCGGACACGAACAAAGCAAATTGGACCTAAGGTAAGGGAAATATCACAATCTCATTTTTATCCGAGATTGTTTATTCGTAAGTATTTACTGGGGTGTATTTTATCATCCACATCCATGTTCCCTCAATATGTAATATTGTTTCCATCCACTTGAAATAGTTTAAATCCAATTTTACCTTAGGTGAGTTTTTAGTAAAGAATATGAAAGGAATCTTTTGTCGTTTTTCCGTACGAGGTACTTTTTGACTTTTCCGACAAAAGTACGAAGAATGTTTTTTTTTAACTTATACGGCATGAATGGATTTTTAAAACATTACTTCAAAGAAGCTTCCTTTACAAGTTTTCAAGTTTATTTTTAATCAACTTCTTTTATTTTAAAGTTGTATGACATGTTATGAAAGGAAAAATGTTTTTGAAGAAGAAAGGATATTTTCCTCAAGAATTCAATTCAAGTGTTTTATCAAAATTATTTTCCATCTAAGATAATAAAGGGTTCTGTTTCTATCCATATTTTTACATTGGTTTGACTATGTTGTGATGGAATTATGTTTATGAATTCCTTTATCATATATGAATTGATTTATGATGTCATGATGTTTCAAGAATCCCATTTTTGTTATATGTGTTATGCGATGATGTATGTTTTATGATTATGTGGCACACATAAGAAAGGATTCATTATAAGATGGGTGGGACCTATATCTCCCTCCAATGCATTGGGTAATGATTTTATATCTCATGAGATAGACATGGCTGGAACGGAAGGTTATTTCGGTTCAGTGATACAGGACTGAAACGAGGAGTGAACTCGGTTCAGAAAGGGACTTTGTCCACTAAGATAGTCTTGGCAATGAGTCATGACTAACAAGAAATGATTTTCCATGATTATGTGTGCATGCCACAAAGTTTCAAGTTTTATGTTATGATTATGGGGATCTCATTTTCACTTCTATGATTTATTTCATGTTAATATATTATGATCTCTTTTGCAGGTTTTGATTTTCATAAAGATATGATATGATTTTTATTTCCTTTATTTGCCCTTGCTGAGCATTTGAGCTCACCCTTTTATGCTTTCTTTTCCCCAGGTCAGGAAGATGGATATTAAGTAGAATATGCTAAAAGGGACCCTAGATATGATGAAATAAATGGGAGACACTGTATAAGATTTATGAACCAGTTGTTTATGTTTCCCAGTTTCTAAAGACACTATACCTATACGGTCCTTTGTGGTTTTGTCATATGTTGTAATAAGTGTGCTTCAATTTTGAAGTATTAACAATGTATGTAAAGTGTGGGTCGTTATAATGAGAATAAAAGTATTCATGATATAATATGTCAAAGGACAGTATACACACCATATAAGAGTGAAGTGGTGCATAACAACAATGTAGTCTCAAAAGAAATATAAAATGAGATGAAATCCATTATAAAAAAGGTATCCTTAAATTAAGGATAGATCAATCTCATAATTATGTGTGACAAATATAAATACACCCAATATAAGTGGATATTAAGAGTAAAACAATAAAAGGTCATTCACACATATTCAAAGGATGACATATTCAATAACTACATGTTGAACCCAAAGAAATCTAAATTGGGTTAAGAAGTTCCCTTGGTAAAATTCGACAGCCTAACGGCGTCACATAAAATTTTACAAAAAGGGTTGATGAGAGAGATAAAGGGGATCTCATCACTTGGACATAAAATTTACATAAATAAGGATATAGAAGAACATATCACAACATAATAGTATGTGAATTAAAAGACATAACAAAAGAAGTCTTTTAAAAAAAAGGAGGGTGAAAGGTCCCCTTACCGAGTTGGGTAACTTTCGAAAAGTACACCCCATGGAAGAAGGGTCATAAAATGTAGATGTAAATACCCATAAATGAAATTATGCTACACAAAGTGTATAACAATGGGCAGTATATACATCACTCAAAAAAATAGTGGAAAACATAGCATAAATGTCATGGGAATAAAAGTGAGATGAAAAATCCCTTACGAAAACTCGGCAGCATAACGACGCCACATAAAACTTACAAAAAAAGATTGATGAGATCAAATAGGGTCTCTAATAATATTAACATAAAGTTTAAAGAAATAGTAATATAAAATAACATCCCCCAACATAACAAAGAGGAGCTTAAAAGAAGTGACATAAAGGAGAGTACTTTAAAAGAAAGACAGAGGTTAGATCTCTTACGAAAATTCGGCAGCCTAACGGCGCCACTCAAAACTTCTAAAATGGATTGATGAGATAGAATAGGGTCTCTCATCATATGAACATAAAAATTACACTAATAGTAATATAAAATAACATCCAAATAACAAGAAATATGTGCTTTAGAAGGAATGACATAAAAGAGTGTACTTAAAAAGAAAGAGAGGAGTAAGATCCGTTACCTCGGGTCTGACTTGACTCGATCGTTCTTTAATCTCCGGAATAATAAACTTGAGTTAATTTCTACTTACTTAAGAACCTTTTTCAAGTTCATTATTCCTTTTATATCACTTATTACCATGTCATAAACATTATTTAATCATTGAAGTTAATAATGTTTGTTTTATCGATACTTGGTTCTTAAGTCAAAAGTGGACTTCTTACAATTACATGTTGTTCGTGTGGTAAAAGTTTAATTATATCCAGAATTGTATTCATGATGTATATATCATATATATCATATATATCCAGTATATTAATGCATTTATAATATTACATAACATTTAGAGTTTAAGAAATGAAATGCACCGTTCATAGAGACGGTAAGCCGTACGTACGCATGAACGCTACTTCCATTTCTATTTCATATTTAATGGAATTAAAACATAATTATACATAATAGTATTTTAATCCCAATATGGTATCATATATAATATCATTAAATATATCCTTTATATGTACCACATATGTTATTAACGAGTCAAATCACTTTGAGGGGGCGGTAGTCCGCACTTCCTTAAATGAAGATATCACGTTTACCCCTAATGGAAACCATAAAGGTATGCCATAAATGAAAAATACAGAAGATTAAGTAAAACATAAACATATTATATATCATATATAAATATATTTTCATCTTAATGGCCACCTTTTAAGGTGTTAAAATAATGTTGAACAATCATCGTTTCGGGAGGCAGAAATTCACCATCCACGGAAACAGTATGTTCTTTAACCATTAGATGTAGGTGTGTGTAAGTGCAGCTCGAATACTTATTATAACAAAATCCTATTATATTCAAGATACTGGATTTGTTACAAAATAAATTAATAAAAATAGTTTAGGGGGTTGGAGAAGAAAAATAAAACAAAAGGACTCAAGTGAAGACATTACCTTAAAATCGGGTAACTTCCTTTGATATGAGCTCAAAGGCTTCCTTGGAAAGGATTCTGCCCAAAGTGAGGCTTCAAGGAGTTATAGAGGGATGTTGAGAGACAAAATGGTCAGGGGTTGGCCGATCCAAAGGCTTTGTAAGTATGGGTAATGAGGTAGAGGTGGGGGCCTTTTATAAGAGGAGAGGAGGGGCACTTTTGGAAAGTGAGCAAATGTTACTTTATTTGAAAATGAGTTTCGGATTTAAAAGGTCCTACATTGTTATAATTCGGGGATAAGGTGATAAGGGTTCTAAATCCACACATACAATAGGTTTTGGACATTTTTATGTCTTAGATATTACATTATCTTTCCATTTTATTTAAATCGTTAAATAATGAGGTCATCGCTGCATTATCATGATGTCATAAATAATTTAATTTATTTAATGTCTAAAAATTATAAAAAAAAACTATGATGTAGGAAATATTTTTAGATTTTAAATTACTATTTATAGTCAAAAATCTTACTTGTATAACCCCATGTAAAAATTGGTTTAGTAAAATATCTCATGTTTGTGTCATTTTTACTTTATCATTAAATAAAAAGGTATTTATGCCATTTTCCAAACAAATTGGCTCCATGGGGTCCCCAAGTTGACCCATGGATTGTGTTGGTCGGAAATGACACATAAAATGAGGGTAGGACATGTGTATAGGTCATTTAATTTTATTAAAACATTATTCTTACCTTAAACTACACTAATTACCTCTAATCGCGATTTAAAACTTAATAAGTTACTATTCCCCAAAAAATTATTTTAATCCCATTGAACCACATTTTACTTCTTAATGACAACCATGTATGTCTTATTTTTGAAATTCAAAACACAATGGTGGCAAAATTTCATTTAAACGGAAAATCAATTTTTATAAGTACCACTTAGTGGTTTCACTATTCATCAAAAATTGAAGTTTTTCAGAAAATTACCAAAAATTCACCCTAGGCTATATTTGATATTCTGAATTCAAAAATGATTTCTATTTTAAAAAATTCAAAACATATAAGTTTCATTAATTAATTTAATAATTAATTCCCGCTGTCAAAACAAATAGCGTGTTTTTATGAAACAAAATGTATCAAAAGATTGTCACTAGTTTAAGTCCGATTTCAAAGTGAAATTAATTCCATCAACCACTATTGGATTAAATGATAAAAATATATTATAATTTCACTTCAAAAAAAATTAAAAATATAATCTAATAATATAAATAAATTATATTAAAAAGAGGTTTTGAATTAAAATACAACATTTTTCACTATTCATTAAAAATTGAACTTTTTCGGAAAAATACCAAAAATTTACACAATGTAAATTTTGATGTCCCGATTCTAAAGAAGAATTTTATTCTGTCAAATATAACACATAAAATTGTCAAAAATTGGATTTAAAAGAGGTTCACCATCAAAAGGTGGTTAATCGACCTTTTAAATAATATTAGAATGTTTATGCTTAAAAATTGGATTCATTCACATTTTTAATCCTCTAACATTTATTGTAAAAAGTAAAAATATTTGACAAACATATATAATCATTTTTTAGTTAGTTATGTTCATTCCCTCCATTACAATGGCTAGGCGTTAACTACCATTTAAGATAATGTTATTTTATTATTATAGTGCAACGTAAGTTTTCAAAGAAACTCTTTGTTGCGTATTGGGTAAGCCATCAAGCATAGCGTTCCCTTTAAATTAATATTGATATTTTATTCACAAATAAGGATAAATATAAAAATGTCATATTATTTATTTACCTGGGGTGTTACAAGCATAGTGGTAGATTAATCTCCCATTTTGTTAGGATAATGGAACCATATCTACATACTACCTGGAATTCAATTATTTATCTAGTTATTTTACCTATAAATGAATCTATTTCAGCTATTTTTTCAGCTCTAGTTCATACTACATCCATCATATTCATCTATTTTGGTCTTACACCAATAGATTTTAGTGATTCATCTCATACTAGTGGCCTTAGTCTTTTCTTCAGGTATCTCACACCACCTTCTATCTCATCTCCTCCTCCTTCTTACTCTAAGAAAAAATCCACAGTTGTTAGGGAGTTATATTCAGACAATGACTAAGATATGATAGGTAAGCTTTTATTTTTGTATCATGGTGATGTAATATTTTTACTTTGATCGTAATGAAAATTTAGGGTCCTTATCATTTCATAAGTTTTCTATGATTTGATGCCTTAATTTTAATTCTATATTCCTCCCTCCTTTTATGACTTTTTGTAATCCTAACAAGGGGAGAAATCAATTGTGGCACGTATTTGTTGGGTTTTATGTGAAATTGTTTGGAATAATGAGTGGTATTTAAATTATTTTACAAAGGGTGGAACTTTATTCTCACTTATTTTTCTAATATTGTTGTGTTGTGATATTTATTTGAAATATTGTTTTGAATTTATTTTAAAACAATGATTTTTTATCATAAAAAATAGGGAGATTATTGGATCATTCTAAAAAAATAATGGTAAAAAATCATGTATAATATATTAATAAATATTTATGTGTTTTATGGTATAACTTTATCATTATATTTTTTAATTAAATTTATCTAAGTATAATGTATTATTTTTAGTTGAATTATACTAACAATATAATAGTTTTGAAACCACTAGAAAAAAATGTTTCACTACCGGAATATTTGTGATACCATCAGAAGACTTCTGATATAGTAAAAAAACTCTATTTTCATCATAAGAGATATTCTATCAAGGGATGAGTTCTACTACTATCAAAAAAATCCTGTTATCATCAGTTGAATTCTAATTTAATAAGATAGTTCTACATTTTTGCTGAGGATTTTCCACCATGAATCCATTTTTGTTACCATGAAGCATGATCTACAACCATGAAGGGATATCTGCTTCTGTTGATATGTCTACTTCTTTTTATGTCTTTACTTTTATTGATATTTCTACATTTGTTGTTGTCTAAAATTTTGTGAGAATTTCTTCTTATCTACCTCTTTGATGATAAATTCAATTTAAATATTCCATTAGCTAGTTTATGAAATTTAATTAAATTTAGAGAGTGGTCATTATATGGATTTAAGAATGATTATTATTAAACAGATACTCTAGAGCATTTAATACAAAGTGATACTTTATTATATTTCCTTCTTTAGAATATGATTTAATTTATTAATATCCTATTATGTATAATTATATTTTTAATAAATGTATAATTATAAGGAGATTCACATGCACAAGGGGTGGTTTTGGCTATTGATAAATGATTGTTTTTGCATGAGATTTGAGTACTGCCTACTGAAAACAAATAGATTTGTCCTATTCTTTCTATGAAACTCTATTTTTCATGTAAAAACTAAAATATTCAAATATACCTATGAATATCAATCAAATTTACACCAAGGATAGTTTTAAGGATAATCTAATAGAATATGAATATCATTTTTGATCATCTCAATCTTGATCATATAAATAGAACTTCACAACACTTCCATATTCTCTCTCTCTATCTCTCTCTCTCTCTTCTCAGTTTTTATTTACATTCAAGTTATAATTGATTTTATTGTTTTTATTTTGATCACAATCTCTTATAATTTATTAGAGAGTCCTCAAATACAATATTCTCATTTATTTTAAATTTTTTATCCCACTGATTATTGTGGAAGAGGCTAGTTTTAGCCTAGAATACCTAGTGTATAGTTTTTTGGTATCCCAATCCGAGTTGCGGATTAATATGTTTATTTTAATAAAACTATTTTATAATGAACTTTTATCATGTTAAGAGGAATAATTATCATCTTGATTCTAAACCTCTTATTTTAAAATCCATTGTGTGTTTATATTTATTTTGATTACTCTATTTTGAATTATAAAATTTTTCTTAGAAAAATACTTTTATAGTAAGATTTTAATTGTGATATAATTATTTTTCATGTAAGTAAAATAATTTCAAAATTTAAATTTTTTTCAAAATTTTTTACTATGTTGTGATTATACTTTTTACACATCATTTTAAAGCATCAAAGTTTTTATACCTATTTTATTAGTTAACTGGCCTGTATTATTTTTGGGTTGTTTTGAATTTTTATTTGTAAAATATTTTTAATAGAAATTTTTGAATACTCAATTCACCCCCTTATTGAGTATTTCACCGGGACCATAAATTCCATCTATCACTATTAAATAATCACATTACAAACATAATTCTTGTAATCACCACTATATAAATAGACCTAGAGCTTGAATTATACAATAATAAAGAGATATCTTGATTGTTGACACTATATTGAAAGTATTACAAACTTAGATAACTCAAATGGTGAATTTACTTTGGGGGGATATCAAGATGTAAGAATTATTATGGGATCATGTTAAAGAAATGAAGAATAATTGAACATATGTTTTCATTAATTATTGTATAACCCAAATTTCAAGGAAAAAATCATTTAAAGGGTGAGAAAATAATACCTGATATTTCACTATAAATAATAAACATTTAATTTAAATATTTTTATCTTAATATAATACATTTTATTTCATCATAGTGTTATAACACAAACAATAGAGTTAAATTCACAATAATGATTACAACTAGTGCCCAAAATATATAACAATATAGGAAACCATCATAATATTAAACTCTAAAGGATCATATTCTGTAATGAATAACAAGAATAAAATATTCATTATTATTATAATAAAAACCATAACCAGTGGAATGAACTTGATAGAGAATCCAATACAATGGAATGAATGATTTTAGAAGTAATAATGAAGTGTATTCTTAATCTATAGTATGACCATTGATGAGGTAAGCATATTTTTAGAATAGTAACCTAACTATTAAATTGTAATTTGAAATTTATGTGTAACTTACAAGTGTATAAAAAAATACATAATATTATATATTTATATTATAATTAATAAATATAGACAAGGTTTATTAATAAATAAATTAGAATTTAATTATATATATACGTAATAGAATAATAAATACATTTTCAAATAATGTTTTTCAGTAAATACAAGATTTTAAAATATACCAAGATTTTTATTTAATAATTAAATTTTACTTATATAGATAATAATTATCATAAAAAGAACTTAAAATTTAGAATTGGTACATTGAAATTATCCAATAATAACTTTTATATAATTTTCTAAGATAATTCAATGTTTGGATAAATAATAACCTTTGGTATTCATATACAGTAGGTTTTATGACTTCATTATGATGTAAAAATGATGTAATTAATAAACTAAATTATTTATCATCCAAATATATTATTATTAATTAAAATAATGTATTTAAAATATTAAAATGAATTTTTTAAACCAATAAAATGAGTTTTAAATATATAAAATGCATTTTATGGTTTTCTAAATAGTTATTTATCAATACAATTATTTTCTTGAGAAAAAATAATATTAAAATTAAATTTTGATTCTTTATGTAATAAAAGTAAAAAACTATGTTAAAAAATCAAATAAAATGATTCATAACTATGGTAAATACAATGATATATAATTTTCCACAACCTTGATTTCCAAATCCTAAATCTAAATATTTTTAAAAAATTATCCCTCATTTTCTATAAAAACCAACCCATACACCCATTTAAAATCACTCCAAAACTCTTGATAATAATTAAACTCTCTATTACCATATCAAGTATCCTTCCAAGAAGTTTATAAAGTTTAAATTATTTTTTATTAGGTTTTAGAAAGTTATCTAGCAAGGTAAGGGTTCTTAATCTCTTTTATTCAATTATCTTAGAAATCCATATAATTCCTTTACATTTCTATATCAAATGTTGTTATAATTCACTATTCTAATTCCATTATTTTAATATTAATTAGATATTACCAATCCCCTCTCATTATAAAATCTATATAAGTCTTTATAACGCTAAAATATTTCAATATTCATAAACAATATTTTCCAAATTATTATGAATGACATTTATTTGTGGTATTATGGATGTATTTTTACCAAGAGGGGGAATTTGTCTATGGGAGGATGATGGTGACACACATTTTTTAGCTATTATCAATTTCATTGTAGATTAAAGTCAGTTTTGGCATAAGTAAACCTTTGGTATCAAAGCACGCCAACCTATAAGTTTCTAAAAAAATAAATTTTATATCCCTAACTCATGTCAAATATGTGTGTTATATTGTCCTAATTTTTAGATGTGATTTTTCTTTTATTTATATAAACTATTGTATTCATTTATTAATAATTATTGAAATATTTATAAAATGAAGGTGCCATATCCTATTGCTCCCTTATCATTCCTTCAACATGGGAACATTCCATTACATTATGAACATCCAACAATTTATAAATGAATTTATGGATATTAAAGTAAATAGATATATTATTATATTAACTGAGAAAACCTTGGTAATATTTATATCTATTATTTCTATATGTATAATTATTAATTATTTTTCAATGTTTATATATAGGTATTAATATAAAACATTATGATATTTATTATTGGACACTATTTTCATATGGTGGGTGCATTGGATGTTTTGTGAAAAATATAGGGATTAGAATTATATAGACTATTAATTCATCGATCATTCTCATGAGATAAACTAGTTTGGTTATTTCTTTCATGCCTTCCCTTTTATATATAATGTCCTAGAATTATACCTTGTTGTATGGTTTTGATTTTTGAAATTATTTATTGTATAATTATGAGATCACTTGTTATTATCCATATAATTATTTATTTCCATTTATATATCATCCATGGATATATTATTCTCATGTTAATATTTATATGAATCATTTGATTATTTATTCCTTCAATGTTATGTATGCTATGTTTATGTCTTGTTAGCTTCTATTATGATTTATCCCTTACTAAACAATTAAGCTCTACTATTATATTATTTCCTAATTTCCCCAAAAAACAACGAGGAACAATATGTGTAACATATGGTTAATTATAGATATAAAATAAAGTTTCATTTATTGTTATAATATACTTTAAGTTTAAAATGTAATGAAATTTTTGTGTATTTATTTGGTATTCTGAGACTAATAAATGGTTGTATCCTTTTTTATGATAGTATGAAATATATTTCCATTATAATAAATAAATATGATATCTATATTACTTGTTTTATAATTATTATAGACACATCCTTTTACATGACTAGAATTCCTAGAAGAACCCAAACTTCCACTCTAAGGTGATACTCCTAGCCCAACTCCTAATTTATGGGTCTAACTAGTGCCTAACCCACTAACTAGCATTGTTGAACTCATATAAAACCTCTATAGGTATCATAGGAATGAAAATCCTATAGTGTTAAATCAAAATATAATTGGAGGTTCCCCAATATATTAAACTTATAAAACTTTTAGAAAGCCTTCCCTCATGGGGGAAGTAACAAACATTTTCCCTAATATATCTGTTTATGATCACCCTGGTAAGAACTATCAAATCTATTTTTCCTACTTCCTGAACACTCAAACTCAATACTAACATAATAAGAAACTTTCCTTGAATAATTAACCTTAACTAGGTTTCTCTTAAAAATGAGGGATTGTTTCTAAATCTCTAAAAAACACATCAGGGATGAAACTTCATAATTTAAGCTACACTGTCTATCAGAAAAATATCTCCCAATAAAAAATATATAAAATCATGATCCCAAAAATTCTTCAAAGTATAAATGATAAGTTTATTAAAAATAATATCTTATAATTCATTTTAGGAAATTACCTTCTTTTGTGACCTAGGTTTTTACTTGATCAAGGCCTATCTCATTTTTTAGTTTTGAAGTCTCGTGTAACACCCTGAGTTTTTATGAACTTTTTTTTGTATTAATTAAATTTATTTTATTTATTGAATTACACACTACAAAAATTTAATATTTAGTTATATTATATATCAAGTTAATAGTGAGTTATATTCTACAGTAAGTTAAGCTTGTGTTACACGAAGCACAATCTTAGCTTGTATTACACGTGATAATAAGTTTTAACAAAACAATGATATATCATAAAGTTATTTAAACATGATCATTATAACATAGTCATTAGAATTAAAAAATTAATATTAATAAAAAACTTTTAAATAATAATTATAATGTATTTATGTAAAGTAAACATATTGACTATAAAATTTATAATTTTTGGTAATGTCTTTATATGTTTCAAAAATACTATTTTCTCATAAATAGGTTTTTTATGTCTTTTGTGAACAATAATAAAATTAATTTTTTAAAGTTTTATAAATTGAATTTGGTAAAATAAAATTCATTTTTAATTCATAATTTAAAAATTATCTTTGGGTGAATTTTTGGAATTTTTATGAAAAGTTTCATTTTTTGATGAATGGTGAAAAATACAGAGTTTTAATTGAAAATTGCCTTTTAATATAATTTATTTAAATAGTAAAATTATATTTTAAATTAATGTTAAAGTATAATTATTTCAATTCTACATACATTAATTCAACTTATTTCATTGTAATTAATTTTAAATTGAAATTTGACATAAAAACATTTCAATCTTGTGAACATTTTCACTTTAAGAACATGTTGTTTCATCCTACCCATGAGATTAATTTTAAATTAATTTATACCACTTATGTAAATTGATTTTTTCAAAAATTATTAAATATTTATAATAATAACAATTTATAATTAATAACAAGTTCAACTTATTTTTTACCAAACTAATTAGTAAAATAAATTAAAAATTAATTACAACGATTAAGGTAAAAACAAGATTACATAGTGGTTTAACTTAGAAAATAAGATCTAAAAATGACCCAAAAATTTTAAAAAAATAATTTTATATACATATTTTTACCATATCAAGTTTAAGGTTCTAATTTTATCCATTTTGGTTACTTTTCCATATGAAAAATGTGGTTGGAATTCTCTATTTCAAAAATTTACAAGTTTTTTACTCACCTCCCTTATAAAAGATCATCCCCACTTCCTCTCTCTTCACACATATCAAGCCCTTTTTTATGACAAATAGTTTTCAAAATATCTTCCCAAATCCTCTCATTTCATCATATAATCCTTAATTTTGGTATAAATACAACTAAGGAATTTTTTAGTGGATACCAAAAAGAGATACATGAATAAGAGGTAACGTTCATCAACAAACATTTTTGTTTTATTTATTACATAAACCCGTTAAATTATTTTTATACCATGATTATATAATAACATAATTATATTTAATATTATTATATGTTCTTATGTGAATTTTAGGACCTACAGATTCACACACTTCCATCAAATGGGATTCTCAATCATTGTTCGTATGTAGGACGAACTACCGCCTCACGAACCAATGTCGTTTATTCTTCCATGACGAACTTTAAATGTTGGTAATAATTAAGGATTTATAGTCTATATATTATATTTATGATTTTTATTATGTTATTATGGTTATATAATTTTTATATCACACATACCTTAATGCTTTCGATTTTATGGGAATACGATAACATCATTCGTGTGTATGGAGGACTACCATCTTGCGAAGCAATGTGATTTGTTTATTATTTACATGGAATGTATTAAGGATGGTTTTAATAAAAATACGTGATATATATGAAATAAAATTTAGTTTTGAAAGATAATATATCATATAATTTTATTTCTTTTAATCTGACGTGAAAATGGAAACAACGTTCATCCATACATACGACCTATCGTCTCCATGAACAGTGTATCTCATTTCCTAAATCTATATTTGATAGATTATTATAAATACATATATATTTAATATATATTTTATTTATATAATTTTTATAATTATATATATTATGAAATATTTATTAATTTAATATAATGAAAAATATAACTAATCAAAACATTTATGAAAAACAAAGCAGTTATTAACTGAAACGTAACTTTAACAAGGGATCATTAATAAATAGGTAATAAAAGGCCATAATAAAATAATATATGGTATGATATAAATTAATATGGTTATTTAATATATTTATAATAAACTTATATTTATTATACAGGAGGATTGAATGAGTAGAATGGAATTCAAGTCTTAAGGTAATGGATTTTCGTCTCACTTTAATTTTCTGTGAGACACAAGCTATGTTAACCAACTATTTCTTAAATGAGGTGTGTATAATATCCATGAATGTATTTTATGATTATTATATTGATAAATATTGGGGTTAACATATCCATTTTAGGATCTCTCTTTCTTAGGTTTTCTATTTTAAGAGTTACCAAATGTGTAAGGGAATTTTGTCTTAATTTTCCGTCTTTTATACACATGTTATGTTATGAACCTATACTCATTTATGAGGTGTATACACTTCCCCTTTGACTTTTTTTATCCTGAATTTTTTTTTCATGAAATTTTAAGTGTCAAGAAATATTATCTTTTCAAGGTTATTATTATTCAATTTCAACAAAGTGGTAGGAGTTTATTGATACAATATCATCATTTATCAGGATTATTTATGATTATGCTTCAGTTGATGAAATATTATGATCCATATCTCAAGAATTATCATTAATTTTATTATCCTATGGTTATTTATGATATCTTTATGTAATGGTATCATTTTTTCACTCCTTTGTACTTATGATAATTAAGAAAATGCTCTTAATAAAATACAACTTTATTTACCTTTTGGTTAGAAATTTTTTTTCTTTCAAAATCATGTTTTCTAAAAAAATGTCTTTCAAACAGATTTTTGAAAATGTTTCAAAAAAATTTTATTACCATATCATTATTTTTAAAATAATTTTTTATCCACTTTTTAGTTTTTACAAAAATTCTTTGAAATGAATCTTCATGTTGTTTTATAAAACAATGTATGTTTGGATTTTACCAAAAATATGAAAGGAAACTTTATTTTAACATGAAAAACATGAAAAAATCATTATTATTTCATGACCAGTCATTTAATTAAATATTATTTTATATATTTTCAAAGTTATTTTCAATGAAAAATGTTTTTAAAATGCTTTATGTTTTATAAATCATTATCAAAGATGAAATGATATTTTCCTTCATAAATATTTTAAACGATCCTTTGAAAATTAACTTCCATCTATGTTGACATATATTGGTGTTAATCATGTCTTATTGGGAATATTATCCAAGGGTACCATTCATATTCTTTCATTGAATGGTTTATGTTTTTATGGAATGATGTTTATGAAACTCGTTTCTCTTCCATGGGCTATATACTTATAAAAATTTCTCCTTTTATTGGGTTATTATATGTTGAAATGATTATTAAACACGTATCTTTTTCACATGTTATGATATGATGAAATCTTTATAATACCCATTTCATTTCATAGGTTCTAATATGATGAATGTTTATGATCCTATTTCACACATATGTATGATTTCATTATGTGATAGGTGGGACTTATATCTCCCTCAAATTTATTGGTTAATTATTTATATATCATGAGATAAATATGATTGGAATGAGAAGTGAACTCAGTTCAGTAATATAAGGCTGGAATGGGAAGTGAAATCAATTCAGTAATAAAGGGATGGAATAGGAAGTGAACTTGATTTATTAGTACAGGGATAGAATGGGGAGTAAACACAGTTCATTAAAGGACTTTGTACCCTATGATGGTCTTTTCCATGAGACTTAACTAATATTAAATGATTTTCTATATTTATGTGTATGCCACAAATTCCATTTCTTATGCTCCAATAGATCATGTTCTTTTATTTCCTTATGATTCATTTCCTGTGAACTGCCAATATTTATGTAATGATTCCATATTAAGAACTTTTATATGAATGGTATTCTTTCCAGTTGTTATAATCATGTTCTCATACACTTATTCTCATGTTATGCTTAAATATATCACTTTTTTACCCATACTTAACATCAAATATCACCCATTATTATGTTTCCTTTTCCTAGGATATGAAGACATTTATTATGTATGATATATCTAAGAAGGGTGAAAGTTGTGAAGATTATAGTGGGAGATGACGTAGATCACCTATGAAACAGTTTTTATGTTTCTATGTTTCCAAAGACACTAAACTATTAGGGTTATCAAGCATGTGTTTGTGTAATGTATTAAATATTCCAAAAAATGATGTAATTTTTATGTATTTTATGATTGGGTTTTTACATTTGGTATTATAGGATAGGTTTATTTAACCTTTGGAAACTAGGAAAATAAAACCTTAGTGATATATCTAAGGACATGTCTAAGGATAACTCTAAGGATGATTTAAAGTATAAGAAATTGTCATGGAATTTTGGTAAAGGATGTAGTGAGTGATTTCCTAGAAATAAATCTCTATCTGAATACTACAAGTGGATGTGGCTATGGAATATATTTATATAGGGGTAAAAACCTAGAAAACATCGTAATGATCTAGACTCGATTGGGAACTAGTTCGTGAAAATTGAACACTTGGTTTGAAAATTATGAGGGATATTCTTTGAAAATTCACAAACTCTTTACAAACCATCATGAAGGATTTTAATAGAAGATATGGATGATATAGGATAAACCTAAGGTTTCATATATTAAAGAATGTGTCATAATTTAGACATCCTATAAGTGAATTATGTGATTATATGGTTTCCCACTATGATTATTGTTTCCTACTATATGTTTTTTGGTTTTAGTCAATGGATGGAACCTGAAGGAAACACATTAATGTTGAGTGATATGGAAAATGAAATGATTTTCCTCCTAATAATCCAAATGTTATTGGAGATGGAATGAAAAATCTTGTGTCTGTGATCCCACAACTTTCTCAATATATGAATCATGTTGAACTTCCAAATGATCAAAGCAGGGAACAACATTCTATTTATACCTTTATGATTAAACATCCACCATCTTTAAGAGGGGATCCTAGTCCACTAATTTTTAAAAAATGGATCAGTACCATTGAAAAGTTATTTTCCATTCTCCACTATTCAAAACATGAAGAAAAAAAATGTGTCTACCATTTGGATGGTGAAGTGGATCAATGGTGGACTCTTATCAATAATATAAGTTAATAGGAAGTAATTGACTCCATCTATTGGGATGAGATAAAGAACTTTTTTTTCAATAAGTAAATTCCTTTTATTCTTTATAATAAGATGAATGAGGAGTTATTTTAGTTAAATAAAAAGGGTGATGAATCCATTGGTACCCATGAGGCTAATTTTACAAGACTTGTGAGGTACACTTTTGGTAATATCATCTAACCCAAAATTAAAATTTATTGATTCTTTTGTGGCTTAAATCTAAGTCTCCTAAGTGTGTTACATATAAGATTCTTCATTAGATATGAATATGTTGTTCAATGTGAAATCATAGTGGAAATGTAAGTTGGATTTACGTACCAATATCATGGTTTTAACAAGAAAAAGAATATGAAGATCAAAGGAAAATCTAAAAACCAAGGAGAGAAGAATATGATAGTTCCTTCATGCTCAAGGTATGGGAAGAAGGATGGAGGGAATTTCCTTAGGGGAACTATTAAATTTTTTAAGTGTGGAAGGGAAGGTCTTTTGGAAATTAATTGCCAAAGTGATGGGAAGAAGTTAGCTAATGATGAGAATAGAGAGAAAGCTATATAGAATGAACCACCCCACTTCAATGATTCAATTGTATGGAGAATGACAATTATGATAAACAATGCCCAAAATCGAGGGTTAATGATGATGATCGAAGTCAGCAACCTATTAATCCAAGACACAGGGGGAAATCTCATGTGATCACTATTTTATATGATGGGTGCGATAATGACATGGTGAAAGGTACACTTACTATCCACTCAAGAATTTTTAATATATTATTTGAATATACATATACCAACTCTTACATATCTAAATAATTTTTTAAGGGTATCAAGATTACACCCAAAATATTATGTGTGGAATTAGAAGTAAAAACATCTAATTGTACAATGATTATATCCCAAGTATATGATTCTTCTCTGGTTGACATTGGTGGGAATGTGCTTCACAAAATATTGTTATTATTCATATGGTTTAAGTTGATGTCATCCTAGGCAAGGATTGGATTTATCTTCATAAATACCACATTGATTTACAAGTAAGGTAATTTTCCTTTGATTTTCAAAACTAACCTATGATCTTCTATTAATGTGATGATAAGTATAAACATATTATGGAGATTCCTTCCATTATATGGATTTTAATTACCATTCATAAGTGGTGTTTATTTCAAATGGTTGTAGAGAAAATCAACATCTTTGATATACCTGTTGTTCGGGAGTTTGTTGATGTATTCCCAAAAGAGTTTCCTAGCCTTCCATCAAGATGTAAAGTTTATTTCTCCATAGAACTCATACCTGGTGCCACACTAATTTCAAAGACTCTCTATAGAATGGCCCCAATTGAGTTGCAGGAATTGAAGAAGAAACTCCAAGAAAACCTTGATAAGGGATTCATCCATACAAGTGTGTCACCTTGGGGTGCACCTATTCTTTTTTTGAAAAAGAAATATGAATCAATGTGACTCTGCATTGATTATCAAGAACTAGTCAATATCCAAATTAAGAACAAGTGTCATCTACACCGTATTGATGAATTTTTTTTATCAACTACATGGAGATGAATACTTTTCCAAGATTGAATTTCATTATAGATATCATCAATTGAGGGTAAATTAGGAAGATATACCCAAGATAGAATTTCTTACATGGTATTGACATTATGAATATATATTGATACCTTTCGGTCTTACTAATTCCCCCACTATATTCATAGATTTAATTAATAGAGTATTTATAGATTTCCTTGATCAGTTTCTAGTAGTCTTTATAGATGATATTCTTATCTATAAAAAGGGTAAGGAAGAGCATGAATATAACTTGATAATTTTTCTAAAGACCATAAGGAAAGAGAAACTGTATGAAAAATTTACAAATTGGGAATTTTGTCTGCAAAAGGTTTCATTTTTTGGATCACATAATCTCAAGAGAGGGTATATCAGTAGATCCATCAAAGATGAAGGCTATTGAATGTTGGCCCAGAACAACCATGGTGACTGAGATCCATAGTTTTCTTGGTTTAGGTGGATATTATTGAAGGATAGTGGATAATTTATCATGAATGTCTAATCTTATGATCAATATGACTTGGGAGGAAATAAAATTCCATTGGATAGATGAATGTGAGAAAAATTTTAAGGAATTAAAGAGAATATTAGTCAGTGAACCTGTGAATTCTTTACCTTATTACAGAAAAGGGTTTATAATTTATAGTGACACATCCAAGAATGGATTGGGTTTCATTCTTATGTATAATGGAATGGATATTTCTTATGCCTCATGAAAATTGAATATTGATGCGAAGAAATATCCAACTCATTATTTGGAGTTAGCTGCAATATTTTTTTCATTAAAGATATTGAGGCATTATCTTTATATAGAAAAGTGTGATATATATACCGATCACAAAATTTTAAAATATTTATTCACATAGAGGGAGTTGAACATGAACCAAATAATATTGTTAGAGATTATAAAGGATTATGACTTCTTAATACATTACCACCTTGGGAAAGAAAACAAGTTGGATGATGCTTTGAGTTAAAAGGATCATGTTGGCTTATCCATAACAAGGATCATAAAAGATCTAATATTTATGGATTTACAAAGGATGGATCTAGAAATCTTAAAGGAAGGGTAAAAATATTATCTTTCCCAATTGAATGTTCAAGAATCTATCCAATGGAAGATTAAATAGGAATAGAAGGAAGATATATAGCTGAAAAATAATGTTATAAATTTTCTTGAGTTTAACCTTGATCATGATGGAATGATAAGGTTTAGGAACTCTGTATGGGTTCCTTCCATATTAGGCTTGGACAATGAGATGTTAGAAGAATCTCATAGTTATTCATTATCTATTCATTCTAGAAGTATGAATATGTATAGAGATTTGAAATAATTCTTCTCGTGTAAGGGCATGAAGAGATATATTTCAGAGTTTGTATCTCAGTGCTAGGTATTTAAACAAGTAATAGCTAAAATATATAAGTCTAAGGGGATGTTTCATCCCTTACCCATAATATGATGGAAATGGGAGAACATCACTATGGATTTTTTCATTGGACTCCCAAAATTATACAAGGGGAATAATGTTATATGGGTTGTAGTTGATCACCTTACTAAGTTAGCATACTTGATTACTATTAGAGAAGACTTATCTATGGATTAGCTTTCCAGGATATACATTAAGAAAGTGGTAAGGATGCATAGAGTATGAAATTATATTGTATCTGATTAGTATATGAGGTTTACCTCAATGTTCTAGAGAAGTGGTCATCAATAAATTTATTTGGAATTAAATTTAATCACTTCTAATCATCCTCATATGGATGGTCAATATAAAATAATAATTCAAACCCTAGTGGATATGTTAATATCTTTTTCAATGGATTTCAAATGTGGTTGGTATCAACACCTTCCTCAAATTGAGTTTTATTAGTACAATATATTTCACTTAAGAATTCATATGGATCATTATCAAGACCTATATGGGAATAAATTTAGAACTCCAATATTTTGTAATGAATTTGAAAAAAAAGATTTTGGGACCTGATATTGCTGAAAAAATGGTAAAGAAGGTTAGATCCATTAAAAAACATGTTAAGGTATCCTAAAGTCAGAAGAAAACTTTTAATAATAACCTCTGGTGTGATATATGATTTTAATTTGTTGATAAGTTGTATTTAAGAATTTCTCCATGTAATAGGTTATGATATTCAGGAAGAAAGGGAAACTAATCCCCAGTCATATTAGTCCCGTTGAAATTCTTGATCGAATCAGGATGGTAACCTATCACTTGGAGCTTCCACCAAACCTCTCTCAAGTCCATAATGTGTTTTATGTATCTCTCATGAGGAATTAAATATATGAACCTTAACATATACTAAACTTTAAGGTCATACCCCTAGAGCATAATCTTTCTTATGAGGAATAACCACTGGAGATTATAGATCATATAGAGAAAGTTGTACAAAGCAAGACCACTCACCTGGCCAAAGTTTTTCAAAAAACTATTAGTTTGAGAAATCTACATGGGAATTTGGGGATATTATGATAAAAAATTATCTCATTTTTTTATCATAGTGACAAATATATAGGTCAAAATTCATTTTATGGGGGGTAGAATGTAATGTCATGAGTTTTTATGAACTTTTTTTGGATTATTTATATTTATTAGATGGATTAATTTACATGCTATGAAAATTGAATATTGAGTCACACACTACAACAAGTTAATATTATGTTACACTCTACACCAAGTTAATCTTGCACTATATACAACATCAGCTTAGCTTGCATTACACACGACACTTAGTTTAAACAAAATAATGATATATCATATAGTTATTTAAACATAATCATTATAACCTAGTAATTAGACATAGAGAAATGAATAGTAATAAATACTTTTTAAATATTTATTATAATTAATTTACATAAATAAAATTTATAATTTTTGGTAAAGTCTTTATATGTTTTGATAATAATATTTTATCAAATATATGTTTTTAATGTATTTTATAAACAATAATAAAATTATTTTTTGAAACTATTAGAAATTTTATTTTATAAAATAAACTTAATTATTGAATTTATAATATCAAAATTATCTTAGGGTGAATATTTGTAATTTTTTCTAAAAAATTTCACTTTTTTATTAATAGTGAAAATAACTTAGTTTTAATTGAAAAATACATTTTCCTTTAATTTATTTATATAGTAAAAATATATTTTAAATTGGTTTAAAAAATAATTAGATCAATTATGTATCTATTAATGAAATGTATGTGATTTTAATCAATTTAAAATTGAAATTTTATATAAAAATTTTCAAAACTTTTGAACATTTTCACTTTAAAACCCTGTTTCGTTATATCTATAGGATTAATTTTAAATTATTTTCTACCCATTCTATGAATTGAATTTATTAAAATGGATTCTATATTTGGAATCATCATAATTTATAATTTTTAAATATTTCAATTTAATTTTTTACCAAAGTAATTAGTGAAAGAAATTAAAAACTAATTTCATTGATTAAGGTAAAAACAAGATTACTTAGTGTGTAAACATAGAAAATAAGGTGTAAAATGGATAATAACTTGTAAAAAATAAATTTAGGGACATATTTTGACCTTATAAATTATAATTATATAATTTTATCTATTTTGAGACTTTTTCCAGATGAAAAACATGGTTGGAATTCTCTCTTTCAAAAATTTACAGGTTTTCCACTCACCTCCCTTATAAAAGGCCACCCCCTCTTCCCCTCTCTTCATGCCTATCAAGACATTTGGATTATCCAAGAACTATAAAAATATATTCCTAAATCCTATCCCTTAATCCTTTAATCCTTTATTTTGGTAGAAATACGACCAAGGAATTCCTTTGATTCAAACTAAAAAAAGATACCTGAAGAAGAAGTAACATTGATCAATGAACATTTTTGTTTTATTTTATCCTTAAACCACTTAAATTATTTTTATATAATTATTATAAAATAGAATAAAAATATTAAATATACTTAGTTTTTGTTTTGTTAATGTTAAAACCTATAACCTCATACACTTCTATCAAATTAGATACACAATCATCGTTCGTGTGTATGGCGAACTACTGCATCACGAACTAATGTATTCTATTCCCCCATTATCACATTTCAAGGTTAGTAATAATGATGGATTTATAGTTTATATATGATATTTATTATTTTTATTATGTTATTATTATTCTTTAATTTTTATACCACACATAACTTCATGCTTTCCATTTTTTGGGAATATGATAATGTTGTTCGTGTGTACGACGGACTACGGCCTCACAAAGTGATGTGACTCATTCACACTTTACTTGGAATGTATTAAGGATGGTTATAATAAAAATATGTGATAAATATGACATAAAAAATATTATTTAATGATAATATATCATATAATTTTCTTTATTTTAATCTAATAAGAAAATGGAAACAATGTTTATGCATATGTATGGCCTACCGTCTCCATGAACAACATATCTCATTTCCTATATATATTTTTATAGATTATTATAAATATATTCATACTGAATATATATGATATTTATATAATTTTTATAATTCTTTATATTATTAAATCATTATTAAATTTGAAGAATCAAAAATATAATGAATCAAATCATTTGCAAAAAACAAAGCAGTTATTACCCAAAACGTAACTTTGATAAGGGATACTTAATAAATGGGTAATAAAATGTCATATGAAAATCATATATGGTATGATGTAAATGAATATGGTTATGTAATATATTTATAATAAAATTATATTTATTATATATGACGATTGAATAAGTATGATTAATGTCAAGACTTAAGGTAAGGAATTTATGTCTCACTTTTATTTTCTGTGAGATGCAATCCGTGTTCAACACCTATTTCTTATATGTGGTGTGTATAATGACCATGTATATATTTTATTATTCTTCTAGTGATAATTATTGAAATTTAAATATCCATTTTAGTATCTCTATTTCCTATGGTTTACAGTTCAATATGTACCAAATCAGTAAGGGAATTTTGTCTCAATTTTCCTTCTTTAAGACACAAGTTATGTTATACAACTACACTAATTTATGAGATATATACATTTCCCATTTGATATGTTATATCATGAATTTAATTATTTTCATGATATTTTATGCTTCATGTAATTTTATCTTTTCATGGGTATTGTGATTCAAAGTTACCAAAGTGGTAAGAGTTTATTGCTATAATCTCATTGTTTATCAGGATTTTTTACGATTATGCTTCATTTGATGAAATATTATGATCCATATCTCAATAATTATAATGAATTTTCTTATACTACAGTTATTCATAATATCTTCATGTAATGGTACTATTTTACACTCCTTAGTACTTATGATAATTAAGAAAATGTTCTTAAGAAAATTTAACTTTATTTCTCTCTTTGGTCAGAAATTGGTTTTCTTTAAAAACCATGTTTTCCACAAAAAGGTTTTGAAAAAGGTTTTTTAAATGTTTTAATTTTTTTTATTAAAATATTATTATTTTTAAAATACATTTTTACCCATGTTTTAATTTTTATAAAAATGGTTTCAAAGGAATATTCATGTCGTTTTCCAAAATGATGGTTGTTTGGTTTTTACTGAAAATGTGAAGTGAAACTTAAATTTAACTTGTATGATATGAATATAATTTTATAATTTCATGAACAATCATCAATTTTAATATTTATTTTTTCATGAACCATCCCTCAGGACCCATGTTGTGACTCCCCCAAGCCCACCTTCCGAAGGCTAGGGGTTGGATACTGGCACCAAAGGCATTAACCTGCAAGTGGGAGGCATTTTCCTGAGTACCTATACACAAAAACACAAACAAACATGTCCCAAAAATTGAAATAATAAAAATCAAGCCACTATAAATAACCAATGAGTACAAGTACAACTGAAAGTAAAATGGTCCATAATACAAACCCAATAAAAAACTAACTAGAAATCTATAAATTACAAAAGAAACTCGGGATAGTCATCTGCTGAAAACCCAACCTAACAGGTAAGTGTAGAGTATATGATAGAATATATAGAATTTTTTCCCTCCTGCCTGGTATCACTAGGCACCACTGGGTCCTAGGCCACAAGTTCCTTCATCAAGGCGTCGATCTCTGAACCAGAAACAACACATGTAGGCGAAGCTTATGTAGGGGTGAGTAACAAAATACTCAGTAGGGATTCCAAAACAAAAAGGAAATACCATAAATAAATCCACAAAAAAATCATGAATCTTTATAACAAATAAAGATAGATCACACCAGGTGTAATCAAGAGTAGGAAAGTAGAATCATCAGTCATATCATCGAACACCATGGCTACTGGAGAACTCATCCTTAATGAGTACAATGGGCCTGTCGGGTCACACAGAAGTTGTTTCCCACTAACCTTGGACTATTGTGGTACTCATCCCTGATGAGTACCATGGGTTTGTCGAATCATGCAGATTCACTCACCACCGTGGTCATGTCGGGTCATACAGAGTTGCTTCCCACCTTGGCCATACTAAGGTACTCTCCCCCATCATGTATCATGGCTCTATCGAGTCACATAGAGTCACTCCCCACTATGGGCCTACCTAGTCACACAAAGCCTCTTCCCACTGTTCCAACTTAGCTGATACACATAGGGTATCTTTTTATTAGTCTGCAGGTCTCATCCAACCATAGTTTTTCCCAATGTAGCACACTTGATCTCGGAAGAACCACTCCCCAATCCATTTTTTCGTATTTCAACTTCCATTAAATCCTCCTTAGATTATACCAAAATATTTACCTCATCATGAGGCTTCCAAATCCACAAATGAATATTCAATCAGATGCTTTGTTTTCATGTTATTGGTGTTTTAATAAACAAGGGTTGATTGCATCTAGGCCCGATCTGACCCGGTCGGACCAACCCCACCAACCCGGTCCGAGGTCCCCACATGCCCCGATTTGATTCGAATGACCTGAATTGACCCGGTTTGAGTCTAGGTCGATCTGTTCTGGCCTGTCTAGGGGGCTAGGCCCATTGGGCCTTACAGGACCCGGCCTGGTTTGGCCGAGGGTCCAGACTGTTGGGTCACCCGGAAACCCAGTCTCATATATCTCGGCCCATAGGGGTGGGTTTAGCTTGTTGGGTGCAGGTCCAGCCCACTGGAATGGGTTTTCCCTATTGGGGCAAGTCTGGCCTGCTGGGGTGGCCCACCCTGTGCCCATCCCGCCTAGGGTGGGCTCTGTTTAGCCAGGACATGGCAGGCGGTCGCATCCCCCTCCTACCTCGTAGGTGGCCATGGGGATGCCTTTTCTAGCCCAGACGCACGGTGTGTACGGGGCGTCTCCTGGTGTCCGGGGCACCACCACGCATTCGGGGCACCACCACACAGCCGACCAACTAGTTGGTCAGCCTTTTGCATGCAGTCAGGGGATAGTGTGTCCTGAGAACCACTGTCGGCAGCTGCGGGCCGCTCCATCGACACGGCCAAGGGGATGCATCCTTCTACCAACCACCGGCTTGACCGGTGTCTCATCCCACTGTTCCGCAGTCCCAGCTGGTCGCGGCTACCTACATCGCCGCACCGTTATGGCGTGCTACCACTCGCCTGCAGTTGTCACCACAGGCCACCACCGGCGATTGCCTTTGGGTCCATAGCGGTGGTCTGTTCTTCACACCGTTCCCCCCCCCCCCGACCTCCATGGGGTGTCACCTTCCCTATAAAGGCCTCAAATTTTCTTTTCCACCATTTAAAAAACTCGATCATGAAGACTACACAGGCAGAAGGGCTCCGGCCTTGTTCATGTCAGCCCACACCCTCCATGTTATAATTTCAAAATAGGGGGAGGTTTGGGGATGATTTTCTATCAAACAAAATAATTAAATCCTGATACAAAAGTCCCCCAAGAAAAAGGCACCCTCTCATATTGATGAGAAATACATGGGTCAACTTGTTCATGGTTTGACCCGAGTTCATCATTTTAGAATGAATAATGAGGAAAAACATAAAATAAATCAAACCCCTTCCTCGATTGACATTCGTCACTAGATCATTTCATCCACAGGGATTTAGGTTCTGATCGAAGTCATCGGCATTCATCGCTCACTGGTCCCATTCTTCATCAATGATGTTATAAGTTCACTAGCACTCAACATTCATCATTGGATAGATTTCTTGGAATAAGTTCATCAGATAATTTCCATAGTTTAATTCTTGTTTCTCCAACATGTTAAACTTTTAAAACGAAAACATGTCATAGTGTTTCTGTTAAGTTGTGTCATCGCGTCGTTACAGTATTTCATTTATGAAACAACGTATCTGTTATGCTCCATTTAATGCATTGTTATGCTACAAATTTAGAATCCATTAATGATATTCATTTAATGTGCCCTGGCATCGCACTTCGGTGTCATCGTCTACTCTCCCAACAGTTTTGAAAAAAAGTAAAATATCTTTTACGTTATTTTTTTCGAAAATTCGGAAAATTAAATTTTCCATCCAACCCTTTCCAATTGAAATTAGGTCCTCTCTAGAAGAATCTCGGTATTATGAGTTCAACGATGCCCTCATATTTTCAATCCAAGCTCCAGTTAAAAATTTAAAAAAACCTGCTCGCGTGTTTACTTAAACAAACATAAAATAGTTCAAAATTCCCTTCTGGGATCACCAGGACTTGGATTCATGTTTCATCAAAGCATATTGTCTCAAAATAATTCCATAAAATTTAAAAAAATATTATATGGAAGTGTTTCTACATTAAATTCTCCCCACCTTAGGGATTTACCTCCACAAAATCCAAAACAAGATATAATCAAACAAATGGGGGTACTAAGCACAAATTTAAGCCTCCCTCTCCCATGTACCCTACTATATATTCTCGTGTTGCCACTAAATGTGAATTAGAGGAATCAACCATCCATGAAGGACTCACTCTTGCCGGTCCTCTTTCTCTACTGGGAACTTTTCAAAGGTCTCCCCATCATCAATGTCCATCTCACCCCAGTCAATGACATGCGATGGATCATGCACATACCTCCTTAGTTGTGACACATGGAAAACATCATGCACCTGGTGAATCTATGGGGGAAGATCTGGGAAGTACGTCACCTTTCCAACTCTACTCAAAATCAAAAAAGGTTCAATGAACCTCGGAGATAGCTTGTCGTTCCTGCCAAATCTCCGCAATCCCCATCAGGGTGAGACCTGAAGGAACACATGGTCTCCCTCCTCAAACACTAAGGGTCTCCGTCTCCGATCGGTATAAGATTTTTGTTTGCTCTGTGCAATCCTCATCCACTCTTGGATGATATTCAACTTCTCAGTGGTAGCCTGTACCAACTCTAGACCCATGAGTGCTGACTCCCATCAGTCTATCCAGCATAGAGGTGATCTGAAAGGTTTCCTATACAAAGCCTCAAATGGTGCCATGAAAATGGTGGAGTGATAGCTGTTTTTTGTATGAAAACTCTACTATAGGTAGGTGGTCCTCCCAACTATGACCAAAATCCAGAATGAAGGCACGAAGCATGTTCTCTAAGGTCTATATAGTCTGCTTCGTATGACCATACTTCTGGGGATGAAAAGCTATGATCAAGTAGTGTTGAGTCCTGAACACATCCTATAATCCCTTCCACAACCGAGATGTAAATAATTCATCACAGTCTTAGAAGATTTTTGAAGGCACCCCATGAAGTTTCACTATCTCCTGGATGTAGAGGCATCCCAAGACCTCTATCTATCCCTACTCCTAGATGGGTAGGATGTGAACCGACTTGGTGAGTCAGTCACTGATCACCCAAATAGAATCATGGCTCCTAGATGTGCGTGGTAATATCTTCATGAAGTCTATCAAGATACCATCCATTTTCCACTCTAGTAACTCAAATGGTTGGGCCAAGCCTACTGGAACTTGATGCTTGTCCTTCACTTGGTGGCAAGTGAGACACCATGAAACGAAATTTTCCACCACTTTATTCATCCCTAGCATCCATTACTAACGTCATAGGTCCTGGTACATCTTTTCCACTCCTATATGTACTTCCAAATAGTATGTATATAACTCCCTCAACACCTCCCCCTAAAACGTCACTAGTAGTATGATGTTCCCTCTAAAAAGGATGATGTGCTACCCACCTATCAAAAATCCATCAGGACCCTATCCTGAGGATAACTAAGCACGTCAGGCCTCACAGTCAACATCCACAAGTTTTTCCTCCCTAAATCATTATTAGAGTGGGGGAGTGACAGTCATCGACTAAACGTAAGAATCCCTATCATTATCCATGAAGGATATCTGCATCACGGCCATCTTTTCTATTGCCTCACTCGGCATCTTATAATTGGACCTCCCACTGAGCATGTTTTCCACCATGTTTCCCTTCCCAGGAGTATAGACTATCTTGAAGTCATAGTCATGTAGGAACTCTAGTCATTTTCATTGTCTCAGGTTTAGGTCCTTTTGGGAGAAGATATACCTAATACTCTGGTGGTCGGAGTAGACTTTACACCGCTCACCCATCAAGTAGTTCCCCCACATCTTTATGGAAAATACCACTACTTCTAAATCTAGGTCATGGGTCATGTAGTTATGCTCATATCAACTCAACTTCCATGAGTCATAGGTGATCACTACTCACTCATGCATCAAGACACAACCCAGTTTGGTCTCTAATGTGTTTCTGAAAACTACATACCCAACTCCATCCTCTGGGAGTCGCAAGATGGGGGAACTCATCAGTCTTTGCCTCAGCTCCTAAAAACTCTGCTAGACCTTATCCGTCCACATGAAGGGTCATCTCTTCTATGTTAAATATGATAAGGGTGATGATAACCTAGAAAATTCAGGCATAAACCTCCAGTAATATCCATCCAACCCCAAGAAACTTCTCACCTAAGTCACACTCCTAGGTGGCTCCCAAGAAAGCATTACCTCTATCTTCACTGGATCCACTGCAACTCCATCCTCCGAGATGATGTGTCCCAGAAAGTGGACCTCCCGTATCCATAACTAGAACTTTGAGAGATTACCATAACATTGGTTCTATCGAAGTGTACCAAAACTATCCACAGGTGTGTAGTGTACTCCTCCTTTAACGCTGATTACACCAAGATGTCATCAATGAAGAACACCAAAAAATTATCAAGGTAAGGAAAGAAGATCTTTTTCATCAGTAACATGAACACTTCTGGGGCATTGGTCACTCCAAAATAAATCACCAAAAACTAAGTGGCCATACTAACATCTAAACTTCGTCTTTGGTAGATCCTCATCCTGTACCCGAAGATGATGATAGCCAGATCTGAGGCCTATCTTTGAGAACCATCTCTCTTTCTTCATCTGATCAAATAGTCCATAAATCCTCATAAGTGGATACTAGTTCTTCACAGTCACCTGGTTTAGGTTCCATAAGTCCATGCACAACCTCAAACTCTCATCTGCCTTCTTGGAAAACAACACAGGGGATGCCCATGGGGAAACTTTGGGCCTTACGAACCCCTTCTTCTACAAGTCCTCCAGTTGTAACCTCAACTCATTTAGCTCCGCAAAATCCATCCAATATGTCGGTGTGGATATCAGTGTCATCCTGGGGTACATGTAGATGCAGAAGTCTTCCTCCCTATAAGGAAGTAGTCCTGGAACAACCTCCAGAAAGACATCTTCATACTCATCCCCTGCTACAAGAAAGCTCAAACTCCTCTCATCCACCACATTGAGGGTGAGGCTAGCCAACTGCTGAGTGATCGGTTGTAACCTCCACTAAGAAAGTATGTCATGCTACAAAATTTTCCTTCTTACTGGTGAAAGAAAACCTGGTCCCATCTTCATGGACACACCTCACTGTACACCTAAAACAGTCGATCTGGGCATGGAATATGAATAACTAGTCAATACCCAAGATGATGTTGTAAGGACTTGACACCTCTACTAGGAGATCCAATACAAAGCTCTCTCCTCCAAGAGTAATCACACATTATTGGCACCAGTTTGTAATCATAAAATCCCCTCCCATAGGATTCTCTAGTCATAATGATTGAGCCAATGGCTCCACCAGAATATATGAGCTCTAAATGAGATCCATGGCAAGGAAGGAGTGACTAGAATGTGTGTCTATAAGAACTACATCTAAGGTGGAGAATACATTGATTGTACCTCTAATCATCTTCAGAACACCGTGGTCATAAACCTCTGCTGCCTGAAGTTGAGTTCACCCCTGTCCACTTGCTTCCTAAGATCAGGGTGGACCACTTTGGGGTGGTGGTGGTGGTACCTCATATCGTCGCCCGGTGTCTACTTCTCAGCTTGCTTCCCTGCCACATCAGCTGCCTTGTGGACTTCCTCTCTTGAAGCTTTTCCTCTACCTCGATGGTCCATCGACCATCCACTGATCATTTTTATGGAAGGTCAGGCAGTCATGGACAATGTGTCCCTACCCACCGTATGTGTAGTAAATCTTAGATCTCTGCTAAATCCCTCTAGTCTAGGATCCCTGCACTGCCAACCCTGAGTCATGGGGTTTCCCCCTAAAAGACCTAGCCTGCTTGGGCCCCCGTATCTGTCATTTGGTTCTCACCACTGAAGACTCTGCCACCTGAGGTCTGCTGGTGGATCCAGCTACCGAAGGATGCTCTTCCAGGAAGCTCTCTACAAGAAGGGATCACTCCAGCACACCAGCTTGAGTAGGTATGATAAGAGACACCATCAATGCCCTAATCTCCCATTAGAGTCCCTTCTCAAAGGCTCAATCCATGAAGAAAGGGTCTTGCACCATATTTGTAGAGTAGAGAGAAAGCTCGGTAAACCTCACTGAGTACTCATACACCATCATGTTACCCTTATGTAAGTGAATTAGCACTTTAATGTGCACATAGTGCAAAGTTGTGGGGGAAAATCCTCCCAAAAATCCACTCAAAGTCTATCCAGGTGAGATTTGACTCATCATGTGTCAGATGGTCAAGCTCCACCATCTCCCTGTCGAGCCCTATAGAAGTCTTGTAGCCAAGATCATCATCTATTAAAATGGTTTCCTCTCTAATTGGAAGACCAGCATTACTACCTCCAACTAGTTCTCAACGACCTAAGGATATATCTCTCCCTTGAACCTAGGAGGTCTCTGTCTCTGAAACTCATGCATGAAACTTAGTATATTCACATCTTCTAACAGTAATGCTGATAATAACTACTGATCAACGGGTTTTAGAAACACCAGCGCACCACCTGGTGGGGATATCTCTAGAACTAGACCCTAAACTGACACCTCATCGCTAGGCAGGTTTTCCACATGATCACCTATCAGAAGCCTTGCAAGCTATCTATGTGGAGGCATCCTAAAATAAATCAAGATGTACTACATTCAGAATATTATACTTAGTGAACTAACTCTTATTCAAAAAGATCATAAAGAGACACTTATGCAACAAATTTTTTCATGTATAGATCTGAAAACTAGAATTCATGGTCCTGGTGTATGGATACATCGGCCTCCATAACAACACTAGACTCTCTGAGTCTAAAAGTCGAACTCAAAACATTCAACATTGTTTCCCCAAAAACAAAACAATAGACTCTCAGACTTTGAGGTAGAACTGAATTCCCTTTGATACCACTTTGTCATGACCCATCCCCCAGGTCCCATGCTGTGACTCCCCCAAACCCACATCTTGAAGGCCAGGGGTTGGCGACTAGCACCGAAGTCATCAACCTATAAGTGAGAGGCATTTTCCTAAGTACCTATACACACACACAACCACGTCCCAAAATTGAAAATAAGAACAATCATGCCACTATAAATAACCATTGATTACAAGTACAACTGAAAGTCAAATGGTCCAGAATACAAACCCAAAAAAAGACTAAATGGAAAACACGAAAGTATAAAAGAAACTATAGATATACATCCACTGAGAACCCCTCCTTATGGGTAAGTGTGGAGTAGCTGCTAGAAGCTATAGAAGTGCGTCATGTATTCCTGGTCTCATTGGGCACCACCGGATCCAAGGACACCAGGTCCTCCATCAAGGAGCTGATCATCTTCACCAGACATAACACGTGCGGGTGAAGACCATGTGAGGGTGAGTAATAAAATGCTCGGTAGGGATCCTGAAACAAATTGGAAAGACCAAAAATAAATCCATAAAAAATCAATTATATTTCTCACAAAGTAAGAAATCTCACACCAGGTATAATATAGAGTAGGAAAGTAGAATCATCAGTCGTATCATCAAACACCTTAGTTGTAGGATAAATCCTTCTCAATGAGTACAGTGGGCCTACCGGGTCACATAGAAGCCACTTCTCACTAACCTTGGACTGTTGTGGTACTCATACCTGATTATTACCATGTGTATGTCGAGTAACATAGTATCTCTCCCCACTATGGGTCTGCAGGGTCACACAGAGTTGCTTCCCACCATGGTCATACTGAGGTACTCCTCCCAATCATGTACGGTGGGTCTGTTGAGTCACACGGAGTCACTCCCCACTATGGGTTTGCTAGTTCACATAGATCTTCTACCAACCGGGTCATCATAAATGATATATACAAGTTTTCTTGTCATCAGTCTTAAAGTCTCATCCAACTGCAGGGTTTCCTCACGTAGCACACTTGATCTCAGAAGAACTACTTCCCAAGCAATTCGCTATATTTCAACATCCATTAAATCCTACTTAGATTTTATCAAAATATCCTCCTTGTTGTGAGGGATCCAACGCCACAAATATCTCGTCAATCGGACGCCTGGTTTGCAAGTTATTGGTGTTTTAGTAAACAGGGGTCGGTTGTGTCTGGGCTTGGTCTGACCCAGTCAGACTGACTCGACCAACCTGGCTTGGGTGCCCCACATGCCCCAGTTTTATTCAAATGGCCTGAACTAAGCTATTTCGGGTCTGGTTCGGTCTAGTTAGGCCTAGACAGTGGGAAAAGCCCATTGGGCCTCACTGGACCCAGCCCGGTTTGGCCTAGGATCCAACCTGCCGGGTTGCCCGGTGACCCGGTCTCATCCAGCCCAGCCCAGAGGGGAGGGTCTGGCTCACTGGGTGTAGGTCCAGCCCGATGGAGTAGGTCCGGCCCACTAGGGAAGCCCATCCCCTACCCGACCTGCCTAGGGCGGGGCATGCCTGGCCGGGATGTGGTAGGTGGTCGCGTCCCCCTCCTTCCCCATAGGTCACTGTGGGGTCGCCTCCTTCTTCCCGGATGCACGACGCATGTGGGGAGCCACCACATGAACAAACAATTGTTTGGTTTGCCTTCCACATGCGGTCAGAGGATCGCGTTCCCCAAGAACCATGGCCCACAGCTACGGGATGCATCCTTCCACCAGTCTTTGGCCCGCCAGGTAGTTCCTCCTACTGCGCCATGGCCCAATCCAGCCACAGTTTCCTTTATCGGCGCACCTTCGTGGAACATCGTCACCTGCCCATAGCCGCCCTCACAGGCCATCATCGGCACCAGCGGGTCCACAATGATGGACCATTCTTTGCGTTGTCTACGCCTCCAGCATCTGTGGGGTGTCTTCTTCCTCGAGAAAGCCTCAAATATGCTTTGTCTCCATTTCGAAAACTCGATCATGAAGAATGCACAAGCAGAGGGGCTAGAGCCTTGTTTCCATCGGCCTACGCCCTCTAAGTTAGAATTTCAAAACAGGGGGAGGTTCAGGGATGATTTTCTATCAACCAAAATAATTAAATCCTGATACAAAAGTCCATTGAGAAAAATGCACCCTCCCGCATTGACGAGCGATCCACAGGTCAACCTGTTTGTGGGTTGACCCATGTTCATCGTTTTATAATGAAGAATGGGGAAAATTAAAATAAATCAAACTTTTGCCTCAATTAACGTTAGTCACTAGAGCATTCTATCCACATGGGTTTAGGTTCTTATCAAAGTTGTTAGCATTCATCGCTCACCGGTCTCATTCTTCATCAATGTCTTTAGAGGTTTGATGATGGTTGACATTTTTCATTGGAGAGATTTCATGGTGTAAGTTCATCTGAGAATTTCCATAGTTTAATTCTCATTTCTCCAACATGTTAACCTATTAAAAAGAAAACACATCGCAGTGTTTCTGTTACGCTCCATTTAATGCATCGTTATGCTACACATTTATGAGCCATTAATGAGTTTCATTTAATGTTTCTCGTCATCGCACCATAGAGCTATCATCTTCTTTCCCAATGGTTTTGAAAAACAAAATAAAATATTTTTTAAGTTATTTTATTTTTTTCTGAAAAACTTGGAAAATTAAATTTTTTGTCCGACCATTTTCGGTCAAAGTTAGGTCCTTTCTAGGTAAATTTTGGTGTTTAGAGTTTAACAACACCATCATATTTTTGATCCGAGCATCAGTGCAAGAGTTAGAAAAAACCGCTCGCATGTTTACTTAAACAAACATAAAAAATTTCAAAATTCCATTCCGGGCTCACCGGGCCACATAATTATGTACCTTCAAAGCGTCTTGTCTCAAAATAATTACATATAATTTTAAAAAATATACATAAATTATTGGAAATTACACATTTATTAGTTTTTAAATTTATTTTCAAAAAAAAAATTCAAAAGGTTTTATTTTTTAAAAATCATTTTCAAATCAGAAAAGATGTTTTAATGAACAAATGTTTTAAACAATACTTTCAAAATTATTTTCAATATGCGATGAAATACATTAGTGTTAATCATGACTTACTAGGGATATTATTCGAGGTTACCATTTATATTCTTTCTCTAAATGGTTTATGCTTTTATGGAATGATGTTTATGAAACTCGTTTCTCTTCCACATGTTATATGCTTATGAAACCCGCTCCTTTTTATAAGTTATGTTATGATGAAATGATTATGAAACCTATCTTTTTTCCACAATTTATGATATTATGAAATGTTTATGATACCCATTTTATTTCATAGGTTATTATATGATGAATTTTTATGATCTTGTGGAACACATATGTATGATTTTATTATGTGATGGGTGAGACCTATATATCCCTCTAATTAATTGTGTAAATATTTATGTCTCATGAGATAAATAGAACTGGAATAGGAAGTAAACTTTGTTTAGTAATTTATTTATTTAATGGGAAGTTAACTTAGTTCATAAATACATGGATGGAATGGGAAGTGAACTCAATTTAGTGATATAGAGCTGAAATAGGGAGTGAACCCGGTTCAATAAAGGACTTTGTATACTATAATGGTATTATAAGTGATCCTTGACTAATATGAAATTATTTTCTATGATTTTTTATGCCACAAATTCCATGTATTATTCTCTCATGGCTCATGTTCTTTTATTTCCTTTGGATCCATGCCTTATGATCTACCAATCTTTATGACATGGTTTGATATTATGATCTTTGATATACAAGGTATGATTTTTTAGTTATTATGGTCATGTTACCATACCCTTATTTTCTTGTTAAGCTTACATATCTCCCTTTTTACCCTTACTAATCATTTGAGGTCACCCTTTATTATGTTTCCTTTCCCTAGGTTATGAAGATATTTATTATATATGATATTTCTAAAAAGGGCGCTAGTTATTAAGAACATATTTGGAGATGACATAGCTCACCTATGAACTAGTGTTTATGTTTCCATTTTTCTAAAGACACTAAACTATTATGGTTTACAAATGTGTGTTTTTGTAATGTATTAAATATTCTACAAAAATTATATAATGGTTATGTATGTTAATCCTGGGTTGTTATATCTCATATCCCTAATAAGGGTAAAATCATAATTTTAACAAGTAATAATCTAAAAAATGATTGTTTTTTTAGTCTTAAAAAATGATGTTTACCCTTGAGTTATGTTTAGTGATTTTCTAAAATACTTGAATTTCATGGAATTATTAATATTTTTTAATAAATAAAAATTATTCTAAAAGGAAAATATTAATATCTCATAAATAATAGATCAAATGAAATTTATATAACAGTACTTTTTGAAATAATAAAGTAATTTTCCTATGGAAGGTATAATTTATGTGCTCATCAATCAAGATGAAAACTGAGTAATTATTAGGAGTTAAATTAAAATCAAAATTAATAAATAAAAATAAATGTTTTTTATATAGAATGGTAGCATGATCATGGACAGATGGTAGTAACATGTCATATATATACTATGATAGTTATGATGTGAATCATTGGAATATTCTAGAATAATTTGTTTTTAAGAGAGAGTTAACTCATTTAAATGAAAGGTTTAATTCATGGTATTATGAGGGGAATTAATTGGAAAAATTATATCAATAGTCTGGGGAAAGAAATAATTCTCCCTTTACCCTATTTCATTCTTAATTTTTTTGAAAATAAACAAATAAAAATATATTACCTCTTCCCTTGATTCATAGTCATTTAATTATTCATAGTGTAAGTGAAAATGATGTACAAATAATAACACAATAATCTGATGAGGAATTCATGTTGATATAAAGACCCTTACTCTATATGGTAGGAATATTTTTTTCTAATCCTCATTCTTCAATTATTTAATTTAATTTGAAACTATCTTTATCCTCATCAAATTACTTAAATTTACTTAGAAATTATTAAATTATTTATATATTCTAAATATAAATATTTATAATGTATTTTGGTTGTATTTAGAATGAGGTTTTATCAAGAATTATTCATGGGTAATTATACCATGCTTGATGTGATTTATGATAAATTTAAAAACCATATATGGAATGAATATTTTATTCATTTAAAATATTTTATTAAATTATTTATATGGTTTTCTAGAAGTGCATTTTCTTTTTAAAACGAGCTTACATGAGATTAAAATATTTTTTTTATAATTTTTCTTCAATGAATAATCTTTATTTAAACCAAGGAAATTATTTTTTTTCATGCACATGATGATATAACTCATGAGAATGTGATTACAATTCCTTGTTATTTATTTAGAATAAACATAAGATATAAAATGATAGAATATTATTCTAGAAAATTTACCTTAATGGATTGTGTTAATCCATTCAATGGATTTTTTACACAAAATTTGTTCCCTATTTGATTAATGAAAATTTTAGAAACATTTTATTATGAATTTTGAGATAATAATATTATTTTTATTAATATTATTATTTCAAATAATGATTTATATTTATGTCATTGATCAAGGGTTTATTTTATAATAATATTGTGAATAAATAATAATTATATTATTACTACCATATTTACATAATTACAATTGATGCATGATCAATGAATAATATAACCTAATTAGTATCATCGATTTGATTTATGTTTCCTGTGTTCTTTGAACTTGAACATGGTCTTGGGTGGGATAATATCCTAGTGATCACATTTCATTGATTTCGTTATTTTCATTATTCATGATTTTCCTTGTTCTCAATTACACAACACTATAGTGGTGAATGGTTGACAATATAGGTTTATGATTATTCAGACACAACTTTTGTGAAACAAGTTTTTATTGCTATTCAAATAAAGGATAGAACATAATAAAGTATGAAGGATGGATGGTAATCACACTATTATTGTATGGTAATGAATTTATGGGTGTTGGGATTAATCGATAGAGGAGGCATGGTTAGGGGAAGAGAAAACAATGAGGTTCATAGAGAGAAGACATTGTTTTTGGCGTGTTGGTGTTTTTCCAGACTATAAGACGTATAGTCTTTGATTACATGTCATATATATTTCCTGTTGAATTTTTTATGTTTTTATAAATTCTACATGGAATTTAACACCTAAAAAATCTCACTTTGTAACCTAGAATCAACGGTGATCAAGTATACACATCTTTATAAGTATCACATTCCATGTGACTCTAAGTCGCATACCATGTTATCTCTGTAAAAATATCTTGGAGTTCATTCCATGTATGCAATATTAAATCATATACCTCCTAGAACTAAACATTACATATTATGTGTACATGTCATATAAAATTATACATGACATATACTTTGTTGACAACACATGTATGAGTTGCAATAAATCCACACACACCATGTACCTCTCAAGACATAGCAAATATACGAGATTCACATGAGTAGGGTGAAAAAATACATAACTAGCAAACCTGAGTTAATCTACACACCATATAACCTAATGATACATGTTGTATAATTGATATAATGTGATTCTCTTTGTATATTTACACATGGATACTAGTTTTTCATGTATTAGTAGTCTATTCTCATTATCTTCCCATATTGAACATGATGTAAAAAATATCTGAATCATTTGGAGTTTTAATCTAATGTGTTCTAATATTAAGAGTCCCAATTATTTATAGAGATAATGATATAATTGAGTGTATGATTAGATAAACCATAGGGATTACAACCTTCTCGGTGGTATAATATCACTAATATATGAGACATGTATATAAAAAGTGGAATAGGTTACCCCATGTAGTAATAAGGAATGGATCCTCCTCTTATAGATTCTATAACCACCATAGTTGATCTGCATTACACATTATGAGGTGTGGGTCCTCCATAAGTTTTGGTACTCTCTTAACTGAGGTGTTTTCCAATGAGACATATTCCCCCATTACTACTATTAGTTATGGGTGATGTGTAAGTGATAACTGTGAAATAGTTAAGAGGAATTTAGTTCTATAGTGATCTAGGTACTCTAGATTCCTTTTAAGTGTTAGTAATTCATTGAGATGAGTTGTGGTGGTTGACATACATTTATCTAATGAAGTGAAATACCTCTCATTTGTAATAAAGATGTTTATAAGAATTTTTTGGTGTAATATTTTTTATATTATGAGGATTATATGAGGTATTTGGGTCATTTTAGGAAACGATCTATGAGGTTCCCAAATTTGATGGTTTTAAGATTCTTTTAATTACCCTTGATCACCACCAAGGTGTAATATATAGTTTGACTATAGAAATTGGAAACTCTAGGTTTTACACTAACCTGATTATCACCAAATACTTTTATGACTTAATTATTAATGGAACTGAGCTGATCTATGGTGATAGAAGACTTATATATGTTCTTTTCACTCATTTTAGTCATATCAAGGTATTTCCCTTATTTTCATATGTTTTTATTACTATTTTGTACCAGGTGTTTCAAGATATTTTGTTTGTAATTTTATAGAATCCTACTAGGTATATTTATATTCACAATTATATGGTTTTTGATTCAACATGTTTTGTATCTGTGAAGATAATTCATAGTTCAGAGATAAACCTAATGATCATATATATGGATCTATTAATATAAAGTATAATTTTGGTGACACATGGTGGTATTTGATGGAAAAAATTATTGTTAGTGAACCCTTTGTATGACTCCATATCATATGGTGAAACATTGTGGATTTTCTTAGGTGTAAATACTATAAAGAGATGGTTTTAACTTTTTACATTTCTATTAAAATAATGGGTTATCATGTGTATTTATAACTAATTGGGGTTTCTCATGGGATGTATAATTATATAGTTTTTAATAATTCATCCATTATTATGGTGTTCAATTTTTCATTTATATTGATGTTAATTTTTTGTTATATTATTCATATTTTATTGAATATCTATTATAATATGTTATAGGATATGGTCTCCCATATATGATAATTCATCCTTCGTGCTAGCCTCCAACCCTTCGATTGTTAGAGGCAATATTGGGGTGGAAAAATCATCTCATCATTATCCTAAGAGGGGTTTTGATGGGTTAGGTAATATTAGAATAATATTAGATAAATTTCAGTACTATGGATATAGTATGGATTTACTAGTTTTATGAGGTTTGCTTTATGAAATATATTAATGGTTTTAACGGGATTTTATTCGATCAATAGAATAATAAACCCATTATTTATGAGTAAATTGATATATTTATTCACTAGGTCTCTGATAATATATTGATTGACTTGAAACATTACTTTCATGGTTTAGTTAGGATGGTGCATGCATCGTATAGTGGATAACCATGGTCTTCATGTCCTTTTTATGTCATCACACCAAGATATGAATTAAACATTATGGGTTTATCATATTGAATAAAGTATTCCATTATGACAACACGCGTCGTTAAGTGTTTTGAAAATCATGGGAAATTTGAATTTTGTTTTCATAAGTGTTTCAGGGGAAAATGAAAAATTATCCTATAATATGATCTTAGATAATTTTTTCCAACCACTCTATTGGTCCCAAAATAGGGTGTTTACCCTAGGACATGAGTTTGGTGAAAATTTGAGATATTCTAATTTTTATGGAATATTTAATATTTAATTAATTAAATATTAATTTATTCATGTGTATTCATTTGGTGATATATTTTTAATGGAACATTGGACTGAGATTCCATCTTTGGGTTTGATTCCATAATGGGGTTTTTTACATAGACGAGGCATAAACCCATCACGGGCATGGGCATCGGGGTCAGACCTGAGCCCCTTTTTTCTTTTTCTTTTTTAATTTTTTTCCTTTTTATTTTTTTTATTTTTTTTATTTTTTTTATCTTTTATAATTTATATTTATATTTATCCCCCCATGTAATTTTCCCCTTTTATTTCTTTATATGATAGAGGTAGGGGATAGAAGAAGGAGAGGGGAGGAGGAGGCATTATCAAGGGTTTGTCCGAGGTCTAGATCAGAGTGAAAAATAGTGAGGTGATGGATTGACCATGAAGAATCATTGGTTTATGCCTGGAGGTAGGTCTATTTTTTATTTATTTTTTTCCTATAACTCCCCTTTGTGTATTATTTAAGTTTTTAAAGCCTTTTTGGTTGAAGGCAACCCCCTGTGGGTTGATTTGTCTTAATTAGGTAGAAATGGCGGGTCTTAGGCCTTTTAGTGGTTTTCAATTTAGAAAAAACCCATCAAAATTGCATATAGTTCAGAGAAAACATAGTGTTTGTTCATCCTATTTGGGGAATATGGATTTTGGTACTACACGTAATGTAGTGGTGACTTAGAGTGTAACATGGGAATATGGCCATGTAGGCATGGCTAGGACCCATGTGAGGAACACAACCAATGGTCATGTACTATGCTTAGTCAAACCCTGTGTGGGTGTACATGTATTGGTACATGACTGGGAACCCTGTGTGGGGAACACACTATGTATGGGGTGGTACATGACATGTATTCGGGCATTGTACATGCTGATTCGGATGAGGTACTTCTGTAGGTACCCTATGCGGGGTTACAAAAACTGTACAGGGTCCACTTAATATATAATTTGGGAAAATACAAGGTTATTTTCCTAGGGAACATGTCTAGGGAGGAACTTTGGGGTTACAAATCGTGTACCCTGAAGTACACATCGTTTATTTTTCAACCGTTGGTGTATTTTTGTTGTTTTCACCCTAGAGTCATAATTGGAAACAAGATGTGTCCATTATGAGTGTTGTTACATAAATATGAAGATGGTGAAATACTTTCAATGTTCAGAGGATGTATATTTTTTTTGGATGGTTGAGTGTTTGTAGGAGGATTTATTTGAGATTTCGATTCAGAATCCCCCTGAGGGTTGGGTTATGAGTTTCGAGGCCCGAGTGAGGGTTTTAAGTATGTTAGTTAGCTTGGGATTTTATATTCTAGGTTGGATTTATTCTAAGTCCTTTAATATGGATCATTGAAGGTGGGATCAAGTGGTATCTTTGAAGATATCTTGGGTTTCCCTTGCATGTTGGGACTAGTTTCTCAAGGTTAGAGAATTTTTTGTCTAGATTCTGTGTTTGAGGATTAAATATTTTGGATTATTTAGGATAGGTTGAAATCATGGGATAGTGGTTACAGTTCGGATCTTTTGAGATGATTTCAAAACAATTATGATGGACTCTTGAGTATGACCTTGTGGGATGGTCACCGATTGAGTGATCAGTGGTTGTTGTAGTCAGTGACTGACAATGTTTGTGTGGAAAAGTTTGTCTTGTGTGGAGGATCCATTGTTGGTTATTTATTTTGAGATGACCATGAGGACCATTTTGAATTCCCTTATAATAATTATATTGTCTTGGAATCCCTTTGGTCTCTTTGTTGAAAAAGGATTAGATAGAGGTCATTGAGGGTCATTTAGGATGATTCTTCACTAGGCATGTCCTATGATTTTGGATAAGCTATAGGAACCCCTTATAGGGTGTCCTACTAAAGTTGTTTCCTTTATACATGTTTTGGATATTTTTATGGGTGTGTCTTGGGAGCTTGGTTGCAGTATGGGATTCCCTAGTTGGATGTTTCTTTATGTTTTGACCCCAAGGACCATGGGATCTCTGAGTTTGTTTAGACCTAAGGTGGGTTATTGAGAGTCTGTGGTGGTTGTTTTGTTATATGAGGTTATTCTAGGGACTAAGAGAGGCCTCATAAATTGTTTGTTTAGAGTTTATCATCCTAACTTGTTTATCCATTTAGATAGTGGGTTCAAGATTTAGAATAATCCATGTTCCATTGGCCTTTTTCCATGTTGTTTGTGGCAGGTTCTGCTCAGGACTTTATTTTGAGGAAGATACCCTTGGGATATCTTAGATTAGGAATTGACCCTTATTTTTTATATGTTTCTATCTTAATTTATATGGAACTATTTAGAGGGTATTATGGCGATAATGGGAAATTTGGATGATTGTAACCCCCTCTAGTTGAGTATTGACATTGGCTGGAGTGGTTTCAGAATCATGAGGTGTAAAGGAGATTATAGAGTGGTTTTTGTTAATCATATATATTTTACAACTCTTAGCCCTATGTATGTTGTTTTCTTCTAGGTTTATATATATATCCCATGTATTTTTAAGTTTTATAGTTGGTGCCCGATTCATTCTGCAAGACCTTTGGGACTAATAAGTTCTCTATTTGTGTCAACCTAGATGTTTCTATTACCATTTCAAATAATTATATCAGAGTCCTAGAGCTCTAAAAATGTGCTTTATTGTTTGGAAACCTATGGTTATTCCCTAGGGTCCAACATTCATTCTTTTTTATTTAGATTTCTTAAAGCTCCTTTGTAGATATGGCTGATTCACTTGGTGTCATGTGGAAGGGTAAGTCATGTGTTGTAAATCCTCTATCATGAGCTAGAGAGAGGGAATATTTACCTCTATTTCTAGGCTATAAACTATGGTAAGCTACTATTTTTTTATTCCCCCATTTTCATTCAGTTGTTTCTTTATTCCATATGTTTTTAGTCTTTGGATATACTGGTAATACCATGTGTGCCTTCACTTATTATGATATAATATTATAGTTTCATCATTGGGTTGGCCTATTCAGATTTATTTCTCACCCTCTACACATAAACCTCAATGTTCATACATAATTTATGTATAATTTTATGTTGGATCATAGGTTTCATTATAGATAGGGTCTGAGGCCCAGTGTTTCTTGATCAAGTGGAGCCACTCATGTGAAGTCTTAGGATTAGGCTAGTGCATATCAATCATCATAGAGACTGGGTTTGTGGTTCAGATTAATATTAGTAGTGGATCCTATTTTATATATTGTTATTTATCTATCAGTATATGTGATCATCCCAATGGGTAACCATCTATTGCATGTTTTACATACTTTGTGTCTGTATGCCTATATGTTTCATTTCCTTTATTATAGCATGCTTATGTTTTAGGTTTACATTATGTGTACTCTGATGTTTATCCTTATGTATATTTTTGTTATTTCCATTTTTATTACACTAACTAGAGGGTATATTCTCCCAGCTGAATCTATTAGACCTTACCCACTAGTCGGCAACCTCTAGTGTTAGGGGTGGCACACATGAATCCTTGTAGTGATCCATGTTAGGTGACATGTTAGGTCAATTTAGGATGGTTCATTAAATTTTTATCAAAGAATATTGGTTATATGATTTTGGGTGTTGGTAGACAGGATGTCTAAGAATGTGTTAGAAGTTGTGATAGATATCCAACTGGTGTGTCATGAACACCATTGCTGAAAAGAATTCCAAGTTTCCTGGGCATGGGATTCTAATTCTTGGATTCTGTTTTTATAGTTGTGTGATTTCACCTAGTGTGATGTATTTAAGTTTATGGATTTATAGTTTATCTTAGTTTTGGATCTTGGAATATGGGAAAGAGTCCAGTGTTTATGCATTATTCTAATCATGTAAGATTCACATAACATATGCATGTATGTGGTGTTTTTACTGGTGATGGAGGTTTAGTTATTTAAAGTGTCTCTAATGGAATATATGGTGTGTCACATATAGATCATTGGTGGAATTATACTCCATTAAACTACATGTATATATATTTTATTCTGATAATAGGACATTTGGATCATATAGCAATATGTTCACTGGTGACATAGATATAGTCCCTTTATAAAGGGTTTCATGGAGGCACTCGTGGGTAGGTAATGGGAACTAAGTTCTTTATTGGTGGATCAATGAGAGAAAATATACCTAAGAGATGTTTGGATTGGGATAGAGTTACCCTAATCTGGTGATTCCATTGAATTCTTAGGTTTTTGTTTCTTGAGAGGGTGGTGTTCTTGCCATGTATTGTTTATCATGTCATGTGGTGGGGGCTGTTTTCCTACTATCATCAATGGCATGGATGGTCATGACTATTTTTCTTTAGTGAGGCTATTGATGTCTACATTCTCCAGGGTGTTTTTAGGAATGAGTAAGCCTTGTGTTTGATAAGTTGAGTACTAGGAGTTCTTATTGTCACGTGTTTGGCTTAAGAGGGGAGGTTTAGTTGGTTTCCCAACCCTACTCATCTTTGTGGAGATTTGGGTAGCATAGTGAGAGTGTGGTCAGATGATTGTGGATTTAGATCGATGCCATAGTGGAGGGTAGATGTGTGGATGATCATGGCATGAGGTATATTCCATGTGTTTGAAGAGGAGTGGTGTGTGTGCTTCTGTTTTTTGGAACTAACTTCTGTGGGGAGCATGTTTAGTGGTTTTAGGTCCATTATCCTAGCTTCATTAGGACTTGGACCATGTGAGAGTGAGTCCAGGTGCTCGTTTTAAAGAGGTTTAAGGAAATCCTTGTGGTGGGGAGTGCACTACAATATTTTGTGGGTCATGAGACTTGTTTAAGTAGTTCTTTGAGAGTGATGGTTTTTGTTCCTGGTGGTCTAGGAATGAACATTGGGTGTTGTGTTTTTTCATTCTGGCACTCAGGTTTGATTGGTTTGTCCGTGTCTATCCATTGTGTTCAGTGATGGATATGGCATAGGCCATGTTGTTTACTATTTGGGTAGTAGGGAGATGATAAGGATACTATTGTGGTGGGGAGAATTAGATCAATTATGATTGAATGTATCTCATGTTGTGGGAGAGTTGTGGATGTTGTAATATTGGTTATTGTACAATCAATATAGCATTGGTTGTGCCAGTTCTTGGGTGATATAGTGTATTCTATTTGACCACTAGGGATTCATGGGGGTGAGAAGCGTTTGTGGGGGAGGGAATTTTTGATGCCTCATGTCATCATCTGTTTTAAAAATCATAGGAAATTTGAATTTTTTTTCCTAAAAGTGTTTTAAGTAAAAATTAAAAACATTCTAGAGTAAGATGATCTCAAATAATTTTTATGACCACTATGTTGGTCCTAGAAAATGGTGTTTACCATAGGATAGGATTTTTATGGAAATATGAGATGTTTTATTTTTCATAGAATATTTAATATTTAATTAGTTAAATATTAATTTATTCATGCATGTTCATTAAGTGATATATTTTAAATGGATTTTTGGATTGATTTTTCATATCTTTGACTAATCCTATAAAGGAGGGTTTTTTCTAGGGGAGTCATAAACCTTTCATGGGCACTAAGGCCAAGCCCGGGTGCATTTTCTTTTATTTTTCTATTTTTCTTTTTCTTCCTTTTTATTTTTTTCCCTTTTTCTTTTATCTTATTCCATTTGTAGTCACACATATTCCCCTATAGGATTCCCCCCTTTTAGGTATTCTATTGAGATATGGATTGGGAGAAAAGAGGGATAAGGAGAGGAGGAGGAGGCGTCATTGTTTCGTTTGAGGCCTATATCGGAGCGCGGTAGCTGCGAGTGGAAAATTTAGCATGAAGAATTAGTAGTTTCCACCTAGAGGTGGGATATTTTTTTATTTTTTCCTGGTAAATCCCTATATTTTACCTTTTTTATTTTTTAAATCCTTTTTGGGTTGTTTGGGACCCCTATGGGTCTAACTAGGATTAATTGGGGAGAAATAGGGGTTTTGGTTCATTTTCGTAGTCTCTTATTTGGGAAAACCTATGTATATAGCGTATAGTTTAGAGAAAACATGACATATGTTCTTACTATTTGTGGAATATGGGTTTTGGGACCACACAATGTGTAATGATGGTACACACCTTGTTGTGGTGACTCGAGGTGTGTTTGGGCACATAGCCATATAGGGTACACAGCCATGACCTGTTCAAGGTACCCAACCAGTGGTTGTATATTATTCTTGGTCATATATTATGTGGTGATACATGGCCAATTACATGTTTGGGAACCCAATGTGGGGTACACACCATGTAAGAGGTATTACACACTTTATATTTGGGTATTGTACACTTCGAGTGGGATGATTTTCATGGGAAGGTAACCCAAGTGGGATTACACACCATTGAAAAGTTCCACTTTCCATGTAATTTTAGAAAGTAAATTCAAAGTGGCCTAAGTAACATGATCAAGTGGTAATTTTAGGGTTACATTCCATGTAACTCAAATTACATGTCATGTACTTTTCCTCTCTTGGTATTTTTTTCCTATTTTTGGCTTGTTGTCAGAATTAGACACATGAGGTGTCTATTTTGAGTGTTTTTATGAAAATATTGTGATTATGGAATACTTTAAGTGGTTAAAATCCATATGTCTGGTGTTTTGGATGAATGAGTGTTTTTCAGGAGTATTTCTTTAAGGTTTGGGTTTATAATCCTACTATGGTTGGGTTGTGAGTTGTTTGTCCTGAGTTAGGGTTGTGGGATTGTTGGTTTAATTGGTCTTATAGATTCTATGATTTTTTCTATTTGAAGTTCTTTCAAAATGATCTCAAAAGGTGGTATTTAGTAGTATATCTAAGTATATATTGGTTTTTTACTTGCGTGTTGGGATTGGTTTCTCAAGTTTGGAGCAGTTAATGTTTATCTCCTATGTTGGAGGATCAAATATGTTAGAGCCTTTGGGTAGGATTGACATCATGGAATGGAAGTTATGTCTTAGAGATATTGAGATAATTTTGAGATGAGTTTTAGGGACTCTTTAGGATATCCTTGTGGGCTGATTACTAATTGAGTGACATGTGGTTGTTGTAGTCAGTGGTTGATAATTCCCACATGGAATGGTTTGGATTGTGTGGAGGATCCCTTGTTGGGTCCTGTTTTTGAGGTGGGAATGAGGACCATTTTGAATTAACTTGTAGGAGTTCTTTCCATTTGGATAACCTTTGGGCGTGTTGTTAATCGATGATCATATGGACACAAGTGAGGATTGTTTGGTATGTTACCTCATTCGGTGTGTCCTATGATTTTTAATGAGATTGTGCAACCCCTCATGAGGTGTTATATTCTTATTTTGGCCTTTGTATATATTTTATATCTTTGTATGGGTGTGTATTGAGAGCTTGGGGAAAGTAATGGAGTCCCTATTTGGAAATATCTTTATGTTTTAAACTCAGTGACCATGGGAGCCTCGAAGTTTCATTGACCCTAAGGTGGTTCGTTGAGAGCCTATTTAGGTTTTTTTTATATATGAGGAGATATAGGGGATTGATAGAGGCCCTATAATTTATTTTATGAGATTTTATTGGCATTTCTAGTTCATCTATTTGGATGGTGGGTTTTCGAGTTATGATGACCCATGTTTCATTGGACATTAACCATTATGTTTGAGGTAGTTTCTTCTTAGGACTTTGGTTTGAGGAGGAGACCCTTAGGATATCTTCGAACATGCATTGGATATGAGTTTTGATTTGGTTATCTCATCCATTTTCTAGTTATCTTTAGATTAGATTAGGGATCTAATGGGTGATATGTAAGAGTAGAACCACACTCTAGTTGAGTATTATCTGTGTCTTGAGTTTTATCAGGATCGTGATGTGTCGAAACACTAATGGAGTGGGTTTTTTCCACTGTATTTTGTAACACTCCTAGTACCATGGATATTGTTTGATATTAGGTGTATATATGGAACCTACATATTGTTTGGGTTCATATCCAGTTCCTGATTCATTCTACAGGAACATCAGTACTGATAGGTTCTCCAACCGTATCAACCTAGATATACCTATCACAATTTTTGATCATTCTATTAGAGTATTAGAGTCCGATATATGTGATTTTTCATATGGATTCCTATGATTATGCATAAGGTTTTGGAATTAATTCCTTTTTATTTAGACATATTGGATATTTTATGTATATCTGGTAGATGTGCCTGATGTCGCGTGGTAGGTTTAGCCACATGTTGTAAATCCTTTAGCATGGGCTAGAGAAGGGGTATATTTACCTCTAGTGTTATGAGAGAACCTATATTCTACTTATTTATTATGTTCTATTCCCCCATTTCATAAATTTATTTTTTTATACAAGTTATTTTTAGTATTTAACTATACTAGGAATATCATGGGTTCATGTACTTGTTATGAAAGTATATTTTAGGTTCACTGTTAGAGGTGGTATACTGAGATTTATTTATCACTCCTAGATATGCACCACAATGTGCATGTAGAATTGATTTCTTATTTCTAGTTGGAGCATAGGTTACACGATGGATAGGGTAAATTCCCAATTTTTCTTTATTGAGTGGAGATGCTATTGTGGAGTCTCTGGATTGAGAAAGTGTAAATTGAGCATCCTAGAGACTAGGTATGTGGTTAGTCTTGGTTTTGGTAGTGGATATTATTATATTTATTTTTAGTTGTTTATTTTTATATGTGGTCAACCCATTGGGTGAACATATATTATAAGTTTTTCATGCTTTGGGTCTATATGACTGTCCACCATGGTTCATTTAGTATAGAGTGATTCTATTTCAATTATTTATTATTTATACTCAAATTTTTATCCTTGTAAATGTTTTGGTTATTTCTGTTATTATTTCACTATGAACAAGGGGTATAGTCTCCCCACCATATCTATAAGACCAACTCCAATAGTCGGTTTCCTATGACATACCAAGAGGCATGTTTGAGGCCTTATGGTGAGCTAGATTAGGTGATATGTTAGGTTGAATTGGGATGGTTCATTAGATCTACCCATATGTGTCTAACTCTTATATAGAGGAATTATAGTGAGAGATTATTCTAGTGATTGAGCCTCCCACTAACAATCATCCAATAAACAAGGAATCCATTCGGTAACATAGTTGAGAAATTTCCTTTCCTCAAAAAAGGTGGATACTATTTCCTTCTTTCTTAGTGAAAACTTTTGTGTATAAAGGATGGTAGTTCTCACTAATTTAGATGATACCACCCATATGTAGTGTGAACTATGGGATTTCCATCAATAGAGGTTTCCTAGAATCTGACATAACCCTAATCCTCCTCTGGGAGAGGGTTGGTTAGAGTTAGTTAGTTGAGATTTATGTATGGTTAAGACACCCATTGACTAGATATTGATTCCTTCTAGATCCCTTTACATGTTATAATAATAAATTAGTGGATGATATTCTTCTCAATCACATTATAGTTACTTATCTACTATTTTTGGAGTTTATCACTTTTTCAGAACATTGTCCCATCCAATGACATGATGATTATTTGAATTTAGGATATTTTTTTATCCTTTATACGGTAGAAAAATGGTTTTATATTTTTCATAGATGGAGATATATTTCATGGGATTTTATCTTGGAGAAGATAAGAACTAGTGGTATCATCTTATGAATATATTAAAGAACCATTTCAAGATTTGGGAGGTGTTTTGGAGTTGAGTAGATGGGGTTATTTCCACCCCATTGTTGTGTAGGATTCCCCAACTATGGTGAGTGGAGCTAAGCCTCGAGATATCGTATCTAACTACCAACTATATGATAATTTTTTATATTTTTTCTAAAATTATATTATATAATTCACTTCTTATGATTTTTAAGTAATGCATGAATTCTCTCTAGAGGGAGAACTATAGTTTCCCATCACTAATAATCGATATATATATATATATAGATATACTAGCTTATATTCTAGGTTTACTGATTGGTCTTCATAAATTTTGAGGTTATGATGTTTAGTTTAATAGGAGTAGCACAAACAGTGAAAGGGTGGATAGCTCATATAAGTAATTCCATGTTCATTTGATATATAAGGTTCTTGAAAATATATCCATAAAATTGTTGGATCTCAATAGAAAAACGGGTTTTTGATCACCTTTAAAAAAAGGTAGTGTCCCCATAACATTTATTTACGTAATAGTGGACCATTATGGTGGTATTGATTGATTGGTCCCATGAAATCAATTATTTCCATATGATGGACCTAAAGGGTCCCCTTCCCCCGATGGTGGGGAGAACGTAATTGAGTTCCCTAAACAGATAGTGGTATTTACATTTATGATCATATTAGGTGTATCGATGGACATTTTGAGTGATTATTTATCTTAGTAGAGAATAATATTTGACATTATGTGTATGACAGAATTTTAAGGCATTCCCAACATAGATCATATCAAGAAATGTAATAGAGGATGTTTCCCTATGGTATTTAGATTTAGTCACTCAAGTTTGGAAGGTGTTACCATGAGGTCTAGATGTAAAGAGAAGGGTTATATGAATGGTTAGGATAATTTTCTTATGATTTTTATGGAATGGGTCATTGATGAATAACATTATATTTCGAGGTAACATAAGAAGTTTGATGTTGTTTCTTGAATTCCTCATCAACAGATTTCATAGAGTAGTGATAATAATGTAACTGGGTTGTTTTTAGTTGTAGATGGGTATTGTTTCAGATTAGAAACATGGATATATACTTTTCACTTATATTGAGTAATAAGGATATGTTTTCATTTTCTATTCTTATAAAGAAAACCCTAAAAGGAATTCTTCCTTAATACTCTTCTAAGGCTAGTCTGTTATTTTTCATGTTTATATTAGAAAAGGAATTTGATGCTGATAAATGATTCCCATGTAATAGTTTTCAAGAATTCTCATAAAAGAGGTGAGTGTAACACTCCCATAGGAGGTATCCGTTATGATTAATTATTTCATAGGGGTGTGTTTTTTGTCTGCTATTCCATTTAGTTCTATGTGGTTAGATGAACCATGGGAGAAAAAAACGTTTTGGATGTAGATACTTAATGAGTCTCGTGTGAAACAATCCTGAGGGTGATGCTTCAGAAAAAAACTTGAGTCGATATATCTTAAGATGCAATGGTATCTCAGTGAAGGAGGTTTCAAGTAAATATCATGAAAGAGTATTTTCCATACCTATATGGTCATGTTATAAATTTTCTTAGAACCTAGACCTCTATATGTGGGGTAAGAACATGTGAGAATGGGGGTTTTTTCACACAAAGTATTTTACAAGATTCTCTAATAGTAGCTCTAGTTTTTTTATTTTCAAGGATGAAATGGTGTAAAGGTGGGTAGTATGTAGTGACCTAGATTTTTAATTGATTGAGAATTATCTCATTATTGATTTTTGAAGTCTTAGATCCCAAAATGTATCTTAGTAAGAAACTTCATAAAAAATGATTGTTATGCTGGTCTCAAAACATAGTGTCTACACTTGGGTTAAATTTTGGTGATTTTTGGAACTATTTGAATTTCAGGGAATAATAAATATTTATTAATAAATATTTATTTATTCTATGAGAATAAAAACTAATATCTCCTAAAAATGAGTTTGGATGAAAATTCTAGCACTGTATTTGTGTCAGTAATACAGTTCTTTTCTTGGGAGAGGTATAATCATGTTCCCATGCGTCGAGTTGTGGACTGAGTAATCACTAGGCCTTAAATTAAAGAATTAAAGTTTCTAAAAAATAAATTAAATTTCTTTATTATAAGGCTGGTGTTGATGTAACTATATGGTGGTGACATGGAATTAAAATTATAAAATAGTGACTATATGATGCATTGGAATATTATAGAGGAAGATGTTTTTATAGGGAGTTGACAAGTTTAAATGATAGTATTATAATTTATTGTATTATTAGAGTAATTATTTAGAAAATCTACAACAAAATTTTATGCAAAGAAAAAATTATCCCATTTTCCACCAATTCATTCATAAATTCAATTTAAAAAATTAGAGAAAATTCACTTACTTATCTCCCTTAGTGCATGATCTTTATGTTATTTTTGAAGGAGGTAAAAACTAGAATAGATAATTTTCATGAAAAATATTATTTCATAGTGTTCCAATGAATGAATGTTGACATGTTAGTTCTTATACCATGATGCTGGACTCTTTTTTTCTAATCCTCAAGTCCTAGTTATTTGTTATAATTTGATCCTCTCATTATCTTGATTGAATTATTTGAAATTCTTTGGTAATGTAATGATTAAACTGTAACTTTATTCAAAATATGAATATTTATAGGGTATTTTTTGTTATTTAAAATTATGGTTTCTCATGAATTATTCATGGGTATTTATACCATGATCAACATGAATTATTTTAAATTTTGAAACCATATATTGAATCAATATTTTATACATGTAAATAATTTTTTTAAATTATTCAATCATGTTTCTAATGGTGAATTTTCATTTATAAATAAAATTATAAGAGGTTGAAAGATTTTATTTTATCATTCTAATTCAATGAAGTAAATTTATTTAAATTGAGGAAATTATTTTTCATGTAAAATATGATATAATTTATAATCATGTTATTAAAATTCCTTGTTATTTATTTGGAATAAATATGAGACATAAATTGATATAATGTTATGATAAAAAATTTCCCCTGGTGTCTTGTGTTATTTAATTTTTTGAACAACTTATGTGAACTTCATTCCATTTTTAATTAATGTATTTTTATGAAAAATAATAATATGTATTACCTAATAATATTATTATTTTAATTTATATTATTATTTTTACTAACAAGTTATCTTGTGGTGGTTTATCATAGTTTTATTTTATAATAATATTAGGAAAAAAATTAATTTTTATTATCATCTTTATAAAAGTACTATTAAATCATAATAAACAAATAATAAAACCTTATTATTATTATCTCATTGATTTTCATTTCCAATGTTCTTTAAACTCAAAACCAATATTGGGTGTAATGAAATTAAAATGACCTTATTTCCTTGATTTATTAATGGTAATTCTTTTTTACTTTGTTAAGTTATTGATTATACGTTTCTACAGTATTGGACAATCAATGAATCGGGTTTGTAGTTATTCAGGTGAAATTTTGGTGTGATAAATTTCTAGGACAATTTGATAAACTATTAAACAATGATATATAATGAATCATGGCCAAAAAAACATGATGGTAAGTTGATGTGATGAGTTTGAGGGCATCAATATTATCCAAAATGGTATACATGGCTAGAAGTTGATGTGGTAGTGACGTTCATGGTGAGAGGATGAATTTTTTAGTGTGTTGGATTTTTTTTCTAAAATGCATAGCATGTAGTCTCCTATCACACATCTTGTATGTCAGAATATTAACTTTTCACATTATCATAAATTCTTCATATCATGTACCCCCTCCCTTGAAAATATCATCGTGCGACCCAGACTTAGTGACACTAATGTTTATGAATATTTATAAGTATCACATTCCATGTGACTCTAATTCACAAGTCATGTTTTATACATAAGAATAATTTGGAGTTATCTATACATGTATAATATTAAATTGTGTAACTCTTGGAACTACACATAGTGTACTATAAGTACATGTCATATACTATATCATATGATATGGAATCCACAGATAGCCCAATATCGAGTTTCTTAAAATCTCCACATGTAGTGAACCTACCTGTATATAAAATGTATGTGGGATTCACATGAGTTGGATGATAACAGTTCATGAACAACCTTCCCAAGTGATCCTATACATTTTATACCCTACTATTATATGTTTTATACTTGGAAAGATACATTACTCCTCATATCTTTCCACTCAAGTCATAGTCTCGGACATACAAGTAGTCCATTACACATGTATTTATATGTATAATGTGAAGTTGTGTATATTTTAATGATCTAGGGTTTTTGTTCAGGGAATTTGATAAATTATAGTTATAAATATTCATAGAGATGAATAAGAAGGTGGGTGAATGATCAGAGTATACATGGGTTTGGTAACCTCCTGGTGTCATACCATCATTAGGGCATGGGTCCTCCATATACTTAGTGGAGTAGGTAACTCACCTATAGTGATGGGGTATAGGACTTCCACTAGTGGAATTGTTAACCCCCTAGGATGATTATATTATACATGGTGAGGCTTGTATCTGCAATAGGGGTTGGTAATTTGTCTATTAAGGTGTTTTCTAGAAAGTTTCAAGTCCACCATTATTAGTTGTACTAAGTGATTATATATAAGTGATAAGTGTGTGATAATTAGAGTAAACTAAGTTCTATAGCAGTCTTGGTTCTCAAGACTCATTTTTAATGTTTATAATTTGTAGATCTAAGTTGTGTGGATCGATGTACATAGCTATGATGAGGTTTTTTCCCACTAATTATTTTCATAGTGGTAATGCATGGATTTTTTGGCGATGGATGTTTTAAAATATGATCATTTTAAAAGTTTATTAGGTTATTTTATCACATGATCTATAAGGTGATAAAATTTAGTGGCTTAAGGATTCTAATTATTACCCTTTATTACCATAGATGTGTAACTTACAGTTAAGATATGGACTTTGGACTCTCAGGGTCTTACACCAAACTGAGCATCCCCATATTCTTGTATATCATAAGTAATTATAAATATATTTTAATCTACATTGATAGGAGACATACCTATGTTCGTATCTCTCCTATAAAGCATATCTTCATTTTTTACCCTATCTCTTTCCTTTCTGATTACACTTTTTCACCATGGGTTTCAATCTGACTAGTTGTTTAATCTTAAATTTATTATTTTGGGGCATCTTATTTCGTATATTTATACTCAACCCTATATGGTAATTGTTATGATGCATGTTATTTATATATAGATAATACAAAGTTAAAATGTGGGATTAGGAAACATGGATATAGTTCTACTTATATAGATAATATTCTTGGTGATGCATAGTTGTATTTGATAGGGGTAGTTGATGTTGGTAAACCCCTACCATGTGTCCTTGGAATACAATGGAACATGGTATCTCTTCGTAGGTGTCCCTTATATTATGAGATAGTGTGAATTTATACACTTCTATTTCATAGTGTGGGTTATCATGTGTATTAATCATCTTTCATGGTTTCCCATGGGGTGTAACATTTAATAGTTAATGTTCTTTCATCCATTGTAATATAGTTCATTCAAGTATATTGATGTTAGTTTTTTGTTATAGTTTATGTATTGTATTTAATATCTATTGCGGGTTGTTATAGAATAAATCCTTCAATATATGATCACACCATCTTGATGTTGGTTACCTCCCCTAGCTTATTAGGGGTTGTATTGGGGTGGCACACTTGGCTCATCAACATCCCAGGAGGGGTCCTGATAGGAGGGGTCATGTCAACTCATGTTAGATCACATAGACCTAGACATCCCTTAAACTCTTGGATGATCTATAGATCATGATCATCACTAGATTTACCATCCACTCATAGGGTGTATCTATATGATCAAAGATACTCTAATGTGACACTTTCTAAAACTACTCATATGTGAACCACCCTCACACATAAAGTGGGGGTGGATTTTTCATTTGAATCTAACTCATTAGATCAAATATAGATGTATCAGCTCTTAAAACCCCCTGATCAATCGACTGAATAACTTGATGCAATCTTAACCTAAGTTTCTCATCTATAAGAAGACCTAGAACCATATGGGGTTTGATTCTACATATGATGGGGCTCAATCATCCCCACTCTCCTATAACTTTACTAGATATTATATAGTTTAAATATCACTAAATTACCAAAAACACACTCAATATATATCTATAAAAATTTAGGATTTGAGCATTTTGGAAATGCATCCACATACTCTGTATATAATCTAATCACATAAATGTCTCATATAACTTGGAATAATCTAGCTGAAAAAACCTATTCTCAAAGTATGGTTCAAAATATATCTAATATCTATATAATTCGATATCATATAGTAGTTTGAACTAAAACTAGTAACCATGGGTCTAATCAACTAAAGTGTCATTAATAACTTATATAGGAAAACATTACATAACTTGTTATTGACACTTTAAATGAATAAAATTTACTTTGATAATCTGGTCTCATCCACATAAAGTTATATAAATGATATGTGAATCTTACATTCCATGATTAAAGAACACAACAAATTCATTAGATTGTCATAATAATAGCATTTTAAAACTAAGAACAAAATCATGTTCCCCAACTACTTTGACTTTCCTCGTATAAATGTTAGATAGGAACAAACATAGTATCTATCAAAATTTACAACCTATACTATATTTTTATTCCATTCCCAAAATAAAAAAATTAAACTAGGATTGGATACAAACTTATAGTCCTATTATCCTAGTAAACCCAGACATCTTTGATCCAGGAATTCCACGTGACCTCAATAATGTCTCCCCGTATGTTATAGGACACTTTCTAATAGTGAGGGATAATCAGTAATGTTAGGAGACTATACCTTGTATTATATAACCATAAATAATAGTGGAAATAATGAAAAATATTCATTTATAATGTAAGACACATAATATAAACATTATAGTGATAGGCCTTCCATAACAAATCATCACATGTTATTACAAAATATAAACCCACTATAATGTGATACATAGCATACATCAAGTGCATTATTTTCCAATGTTCAATATTATACATAACATGATCCAAAATATACAAAATAACGGATTTATCTACAAAATATAGGATTAAGGATCCACTCGATCTTGTCTCTCTATACATCCATGGATCCCCACTCTACCATCTATCATAGGTCCTTGATCGTGAATTTTGTACTCCCACTAAAGTAAACATGTAGATTCTGATAAATATACTCAGTAGACCCCCACAAACAATGTTCCAAAATAAATTTAATATATATAATTCTATTCACAATATTATTTGAAAACAAAAAAAAACATGAATATATCAACAATCATATAATGGATTATAAGATAGCCACCAATATGAATGAGAATAACTACTTAATGAAGTATTGTAATGAGAACATTACTCACATGGTATGATTATAACTTGAGGATTTAAGGGTAATCACATCTAATAATAGTTATAAAGGTGAACAATATATCACTATAAATGATAAGTTTTGGTAAATGGGTTATCACCGCTCATAAATAATAATAGTTGAATGGTTATCTCTATAATCAACAATAATATAAGTCAATGAGTTATCACTATAATCAATACTAATAAATGTGAAAAGGTTATCGATATAATTAATAATAATAAAGGCAAATGGGATACAACCATAATCAATAATAATTTAGGTGAATGGTTTTTCACCATAATCATAAACAATAAAGGTCAACATGTCATAATTATAATCATAAACAATAAAGGTGAACTAGTAATTACCATAATCATATTAAATATTGGTGAATGGTCCATAATTTTAATCATAAATTAATTATGTGAAAATGTTTTCAATGTAATAATATACAAAAAAATATGAATAGTCGATCACCATAAGCATAACAAAATATGGGGAATTGGTTATCAATGTAATTGTAAATAATAAAGTTTAATGTTTTATCACTATAATAATAGCTATAAAGGTGAACAAGTCAAAACTATAAAAAAATTATCAATGAGTTATCTCAAATAACATAAGGAGTATGGGTGAATTAATTATCACCGCTCCTATAAAAAATATGTGTTAATGGGTTATAATCATAAATATAAGTATAACATGGTGGGATGGGTTGTCAATATAAACATAAGTAATACCAAAGGTGAATGGATAATCACCATGAGCATAGTCGATGCCAAGGGTGAATGTAAAATCATTTAGACTTAGGTTTAATAAAAAAAACCCAACTTCTACACTAGTCTATCCACACCCATTACATAGTAAACCTTGAACACTTTAATTCAATAATTTTTTCCCTCAGCATGGATTAGATTCCAATATAATATCCCATATAATGGGGCTGAACCAAAGTTGGAACTAACTATATCAAATAATCATAAATATGATAATTCATCTCTATCTTATCCACATATAATAATCTCATCAACAAAGAATTCTCAAAGAGGTATACAAGGCCCTCTAATTCAAGTCAAAGGAAATTTCACCCCTTGAGGGTTATACTGTCTCATTATTTCACCACTTACTAATGGAATAATGGATATTAATTACTGTGGACATAAATTAAATTGTTCAAATGGTATATCTTGAGTTAAATTTCACATAATAATCTCTAAAGAAGAAATATATCCACATTTGATTGCATTATAGGTTGTTTTCACACACCATCCTAAACTCATATATCATATGGAAAATGAAACTTATATAAAACACTAAAAACGACGCACCTTTTAGTGGTAGATGTCCACTCATTGAATATATTACTTTTCATTCAGTCTTAATTGATTTAAATCCATAAATTAGACAAAAAACACTAATTAATGGATTTTATGTTTAAAATGGAAAGAGAGAAACTTACAACTCAAATAGATGAGAGAAAATGTATTAATGTACAACTAGTGATCCAACATGATTAATGAAACATCAATTTAATCTCAAATGATTATGATATCCTCTTTAGAAGTGAAAAATGGAAGAATATATGGGGGTCTAGTTGAGTTTTTTATAATATAGATATAGGAAAGTGTTTTGTAAAATTTTAAAAACATTAAGTCAATTTTAGTTAAAATTAAAAAACAATATTGGAGGCCAATATGTACTCAGTGCACACCAACCAATTGTCCATTATCTTTATACCTTATTATTGTCTATCACCTAGAATGTAACCCACATATGTCAATCCTCATTTTCCATAAGACACAGATTAACTAGTATTGGGACACTAGGAACCTGGTGTTATCTGTAATTTTTTAACATATTTACCACTAAGTCTATTTTTTTCAATTCCAACATCATCTTTCAGTAACTTTTTAAAAGTTCCAAATACCTAAAGTACATAAGGATTGACTAAAACTAGTAAAAATTCATATGGCATCAATTGGTTTCATTACCTTATTCTTTTTAATATACATAAATTATTTCATAATTTTCAAGGTATTTAGAGTACACACATAGGGTTCATTTATAGTTCTTATCCTACCGACTCCTTTGGTGATGACATTATCAAATTATTTGAAAATTTATTGATCATGAAAGGGTGAAAAAATGGTCCTTGTAACTACATGAATTTAATTGTTAGTTTTTGTACAATTAAGGTACCCATGTGGGTCTACTATGTCCATTCCTATACCCTCTGAAACATGAATAAACATATAGAGATAAAACATATTTAAATGTTTAGGACCACCAAATTCAAGAATAAATAATTAAATATATTTCAAATACTTCCATTCAAATCCTCATGAATTATATGGATATGATTAAATAAATAAAAATACTAAAAAACATTCATTTACACATTTAATGGGAATGAGAACTAAATACAATGTGATTCATCATGTACAAACTCTATCTCAATCCTAATAACCCATATTTATTTATAGATCGTTATTCTTACACCATATTATATTTTAGTAAAAGGGTGAGAATTGAAATTGAGGAGAGGGATAAAATATAGGGATACCCATTTCCCTGAGTACCCCATCCACCATGTTTTTTAAATTAGATAATAAAAAATAAAAGTGGAAAATAAAATTAAACATGATAATTTATGTGGTTTGGGAAGAATACACTATATTTACTAAGGGGAGAAAGAATTCACTATTTATGGAGAGAGTTAAAATGATTATTGGAAAAATAAATCCAAACCCATTACATTAACCAAGAATATATTAAATGATTAAAAATCAATGTGTGTTGTATTTATTTTTTGAAAAAGATTCCAGTATGTATTAAAATTTCTATCTCTATTATGTATATAATAATGTAAAATTTGACTTCCATGTATCTATCTATATCCCTCATTAAAAAATTATTTCTCTGAATCTGAATGAACCCCTCATGAAACATTCATTTTCAACTCAATTTTCTATGTGAATCCCATGTAAAATTTTCCACAAAAACTCCATGTGTACCTTAATTTATTTATTTAAAAACAGTTGGGTACCTCCACTACTGTAATTTGAGGTATTGTAACCCCTAGTGTTATATTTTATAAATATATTATATATTTAATTTGAAAAAAAAAATCCTTGAAATATAATAAAAATGAATTTTTTTTATTCCTAAAATACATGAAAAAGGTAATATATTTTCTAAAATATTGATTGAGATTTGGAAGGTTTGAGTAGGAACTAAAGGTTGTAGATTATTTTGGGACGAATTATTTTGTTTAAATACCTCCTTGATTAAATATTTGTAAATGAAGTTTTGATAATTTGTAAAATACACATAAAGGATAATTGATTTATGATCTGATGAAAATTTGCTGGAAATTGTAGATTAGAATATTGGTTTTGAGATTTTGAGTTGAATAATAAAGTTTAATTAGGTATAGAGGAGAAAATATATATAAATTTAATTTTAATGAGATGAACTAGTCATATTTAGATAAATTTACTTATTAAAATTTTTTTGGTAAAGTTTATGGTTTTAATTATGAAAAATAAGTATTAAACAGGGTTTTCCACCTGTTTCATGGTTTATAAGTACTAAAATATGGATTTATTCATGACTTATAAACCATGAAGGGTGTTTAAAATTTTTATTAACTTAGATATTTTTTTAAAAAAAATATAAACCACAGAATAAACCATGATTTTAGAAAAACTTCTAAAAACATTGTTTTTTACCATCCATGGAATCTTAAAATCACCATATATCTATATTAAGGTCTTAATTTATGTTAAATTCTTTAATATAAGTTAAAAGTGTAAATTCAACTTCTAAATATCAAACATTTTGATCTAGGTTCTCATTTTACCTTTGGAAAATAACAAATCAAAGAAAACTGAATGTCATACACCCTCATCTACTAGGTAAACTTATAGAATATGTTTTTTTTAGATCAAAATTAGATTATAAGGGATAAAAAATTAATTCTAAGTTATAGTCGGATAATTTTTTACCATACACGAAAAAAATTAAATTTGAGAGATGGACACGCAACCATTTTTGAGATATAAAGGATTATTATTTTAATTTTATACCCATATTAACTTTGTGATATAATATATTAACAAATATTATACTTATAGAAAAATTTGAATAATATTATACTTTTGGGTATTTCTTATGATGTTAAAGGAATTAAGACCATGTGAATTTTATATTCCTAGGTTATTTATTATAATCATGGAGGTCTTGAAGAAGGTTTATGATATTTTCTTAAGGTGATTTATTTGTGTTGTCCCATAGATTAAAATAAAGTTAATAGTTGTAAATAATAAGGTTATATAAAGACTTGATATGAATAATAGGTTATAATACCTTGTCATTTTTATTTATGTGTCATTTTTATTTATGTGGCGTTTTAATTTGATATGTGAAATTATTGGTGGTTAGATGATCTTTATTAAAGAGATATTAATAATATTGAGTGAATATAAAATTAATTAATTGACCCACCATTGTTAATATTTCTATTATTATATATCCTTTTTATTTACATATGTGGTATAATTTGATGAGTTTTTGAAATGAGAATCAAATTATAACTTTATTGATACTAAAATTTTAGTTTTTTGGAATATAAGTTTTGAGGGTATTTTTATAAATTTAGACATAAGGGGTAAATTTTAATTTAACCTCATACAAAATAATGAAAAAAAAAATTATGAGGATTTATTTAATCATGGAATGGGTTTTTAATTCATGGTTGATGTTTTACATGTATTAAAAATAATTTTGAAATATGATGTATATAATAATTAAATAATTAATTATTTAAATTTTTTTGTAAGAATTTATTAGTTCTTATGAAAATATGGTTAATTATAATATAAGAAAATTATAAAATAATTAAATACACAATTTTTCTTGGAATTTGTAGATTAATAAGTAACATTGACTACTATACTAAATAAAGTTTATAAGGAAAAGTTATGGTGGGTTAGGTCATAGAGCTAATGGACGCGTTCAAACACCACAGAGACTTTGGGCTTAAAAAATATTAAAAATTGTCCTTTTAATGCCACTTAATTTTAATAAGGTCTATCTTGTAAAGCACATGTACTCTTGGTGGGGGTCCAGTCTAAATTTTCCCATTGTGTGTGTGCATTGTTTGGTTTCCTATAACACTCAATTCCTATAAAACAATTATTAATGTGTGATGTGTTTAATTATGATTTAATAAAACTATAACCCTAAATTTCATTTACTTAGTGTTTCATTTCTTAGGGAATGATGTTAATTTTATTAAAATTTAATGTGAATTTGGATCTAGATTGGATCTAGCCCTCTTTTCCCATTAAAATATTAAATTTCATTGTTTTCTACTCTTTTTATACTCCTTAATCACAAATCATGGATCAGATAAAGGGTATTATATTCCCACTCTTGGTAGTGTTATTAAGTCTTACGAATCTATTTCAATGCATAATTAAAACTTTTTTGTGATGATTTCATTGTATAATTTTAATTTGAATTGTATTTATTTTTTATTATAATTTATTAATTTGATTAAAATAAGAATTATAAATATTTTTCAAACACATCTTGTGAAGGAAACTATTTATATAGACACATCATTATTGTCTATGTTGACACTATTTCCATGGAATCGTTATGATCCATACATTTACACTATAAATATGTGGCCATGGAAAAATTGAAAAAAATAGTTGTCAACACTCATTCAAAATTCCATGCATAGGGAAAAAAGGAAAATTACTACATAAAATTTGATGTATTTTTTTATCATTATTGAATAATTTTCATGTTTTTCACATAAAAACCCATATAATTAATTGATTTAAAAATTATTGGATTTTACTTTTGAAAATATGAATACTTAGATTTTATTTCATAATTATAGTTGTTTTTTAATAGGATTGATTCCTCATTTTTGAACATTGATTTTTATACTTGAATATGTTAATTTTATTCAAGTAATATTTATTTTTATTATTGAAATTAAATTTTCAGTAATTTTTGGATTTTTTATTTGTATATTTAAATGCATATATTTTAATTAATTCTATTATTCAATTATAAATATATTCCCATTTTAATTTAATATCATTATTTATTTATTTTATAGTAATTTCAATGTTGGTCAAATAGAATAAATAATTTCAAAGGGGAGTCATGTTTTATATGAGCAACTCAGTTTTTCAACAAGTTATGTATGAGTAACTACCTACTTGTGAATGAATAAAATGGCCATCCATTTAAGATTAAATAAGTTGTTAGATAATGTACATATGAATAAATTCCATTTTCCATAACGTAATCATACAACCATGTATAAGTAATTAGATATTTGGATAGTCTATATAAGATTAAAGAATATTTATATAAGAATAACCCAGGTTGTGTAGAGGTTATTATTTATTTATAAAGGATGTTGATGGGTTGGCATGTCAGTTTGATTTTGGGGGGTTTAATGGATTTTACAGTCACTTGCATCGGTTTTTTCATTTTTTAATCTTCCCTAGAAACTCCTAATGGTTCCCACATTCATAACCGAGTATGGACATTCTTTCCAAAGGCAAGTGTTTCTTTGGGGTCTCAAACCCAAAGATGATTAGGGAGTCACATTGGTTGAGAGGATTGGAGGTTGGTCTCACCACACCCCTTTGGGGGTAATTTTTTCCTACTTCAGGACTCTCTTATAGATTTAAGATATTTTCATGAAATCCTTCATAGGACTTGATATGGGCCTGGTTACCCCTATTTCAATGACTTTATTAAGACCATGTATTGATAGGAACAATTGTGTGTATATCACAGGTTCTCCATCATTCTCATATTTATTTATAATGCTTTTAGTTTATAACCATGTTCAGGAAATATGGAGTTTCTTTTCATCCAAGGAGGTGGTTGGTGTCTTGAAGATGGTATTAATCCTCTATGATATGTCTTATGTATCTTGTTTATAATAAGAATCCAAACTCATGTAGTTCATTTATCATAGTTTAAGTTCATGTGATTGGATTGATCCAAGCAGTTTAACATCATATGGTAACGATGTAAATATAGGGATCAGTCCTTGAATAGGGTTTATATGTATCATGTTAATATAGGAATTATATTCTACATTGTTCTTATTATATGCATCTTCTTTTTGAGAGATATGAAAATAGAGTCCTAGGGAGGGACTTGTGCATATAATGATTCCCTTGATTTTCTTATTAAGAGTATGGACCTTTAAGTGAAGATAATATGTAATTAGAATTACATCCCAATGACATTCCCACACCGGGGAATCCTCATCACGTTATTGGTATAATCATCGCCAGTATTTAAGCCCACGTGATTCATGCTTAGTGTGAGAAAAAAGATATAGTGGAAGATCAGAAACATTTCATGAGATCATATACATATGGGGATTACACATTAATGTTTCCCTTTGAGAGGTATGATTACCCATTTTTTTGGAGAATATGTTATAGATAATGATCCATATGAAGGCATCTTATATATCCTACTTTATAATAGGAATCAGAGCTATCATAGTTTGGTTCATTCCTAACTAGATGATGGATTTTAGATACTTGAGGGCATTGTTGGGGCTTACACTTAAAACGATGCCCGTGTATGGGCCATGGATGAGGAAGAGTGATTGGCCCATGGGAGATATGTAAGTTCTGGGTGCAGCGGAAGCGCGTTGTAGGATTTCCCAACTTTAATTTTAACGTTAAACGACGTTTAATCCGAGATCCGTCACGATATAAAACGCTAGATCTTCAGAATAGAATGAAGAACGGAAAAAAAAGAGTCCTAGAACCCTCAAGATAGGATCATCATATGTTGGTTATAATTAATTTAATTAATTCATAAGAATTACCTCAATGGAATTCCTTGTTTGTTGATGTCTCTGGTCACGATCTTGTGATACGTCGTTGCGTCGCAGAATCCAAGTATAGGATTCCTCTAGAGGTGATCCACACGTGCTCCACATATCTATGGACGTCGCCAAAGGAAACTCCGGGTGCTAGCGCGAAAGATCCTTCGCTTGCGATGTTCGTCTTCGATCACCTTGATCCGATGGAGGATCTTGCTTTCGTGACTTGAAAGTGTTCTTGGTGGAAAGGGAATTCTCTCTTGGCTTGAGAGTATTTCAAATCCATTGTTCACAACCCAAATGGCTAACCCCTATTGAGAATAATTTAATTGGGATTTATAATACTTAGAATAATAAAATGAAATAATTTCCCAAAAGCATTTAATTATTTCATTTAATTCTTAGTAATGCCCCATGTCTTAATAATGAAAGTTAACCATCATTATTACTTGGAATGCATCCAATATATCACATTTAATATCATTTAATTAAATATACAATATTTTCTCACAAATCCCGAAAAAACAAACTACATGGCGTGTATATAAAAACATACACGGCGTGTACTTTTATTTTTCCAGTTTTATTTATTTTCCTCCACATCATTTATTAGACCTTGAGTAATGGCTATTTATTTCTTAAATAAATGTAACTTCATTACTTTCCAATAAATATATATTATTTCACCCACAATATATTCTCTCGAATAACTAGTGTTGAAATAAATGCGATCAGACATCCTTGAATAATTATTAAACCACAATGGTGAATAATCTTTATTCAACTTGTTAAATTAATATTTAACTGAGATACATGGACACACTTAGTGTGTGACCCTCTAGGCCTCCTTCTCAGTGGCATTAGGCGGAGCCTGCCTAAAGTCCAAGGTTAGCATCTAGAAACATGCCAAGGCACCCATAGAGAAAGAAGTTAACGCCACAATAATGTGTCACCTCCTACGAACGCTTACCGTGTAATATAATTCCTTTGTCTCGATATCTCTAATCAAGCGGGTTTCATGCTAGTGCCATCAACCCATGTGCTCGATTATTCTTTCTTTGACTTCCCGGAATTGAACTCGCTCGTACCTTACCATGGACATGGATTTATGTAGGCTATATCAATTCCATCAAAGGGCCTGAGATATCTACTTCCGTTATGGAACAGAAGGGACAAATACTTTCTCACATTATCTATTAATGCAGTATTACTCGTGATGCACCCAAGGTATCCTACCTCACTGCGAATAGTGTTTCATCACAGTTTTCTTCAATACATCTAAGTTCACGAGTTGTAATACTCATTAATAATAATCTTAAAGTCTAAGGAGCAATACACACGTATATAGATAGGAACATCTAATGACACTATGAAATGTGGATTTCCTACTGGAAGGTCTCGTTCTCATAATATCCTCCTGGATATTACCAAGGGTGCACACCATGAGAAGGTGCCTCAAATTTTTATGAGTCCTCACCCCTAATGACCTGTATTATTTGTGCCCCTCAAATAATATCATCCGTACATAGAACATACTTTCAAGAATAGTGTTATAGAACTTCCGAGTTCTCATCATAGCAGGGATCTGCTATGACCCTTTAATGAAACAACTATCCTTTTGACATTATCACATGAATTTTCACGCAGAAGAACAATCAAGATGTGATAAAGCTTTCATTAATGAATAAAGTACAAAATAGTTGGTTCTAGGCCACCAACACTAACAGACTCCCACTTGGACTAGATCCAACTACTAACAACATTTAACCCGCTAGCTCTCACATGATATTCATGCTTCTGCTGAGATAGTCCTTTAGTCATGGGGTCCACCACGTTCTCTTCCGTGGACACTCTGCTCACTGTAAATTCACCCCTCTTAGATAAATCCCTCAATAGGTGATACTTCTGGAGTATGTGCTTTGTCCGTTGATGTGACCTTGGTTCTTTTGCAAGAGCCACTGCTACAGTATTATCACAATACAATGTAATGGGATCTTTACTGCTAGGCACCACATCTAACTCTTGGACAAAGTTCTAAATCCATACAGCTTCCTTGGCTGCATCAGAAGCTGCTATATACTCAAACTCCACTGTATAATCGGTGACAACTGGCTGCTTTGAACTCTTCCAACTCACAGCTCCTCCATTGAGACAGAAAACATATCCAGATTGCAACTTCAATTCATTCTGATCTGTCTGAAAACCAGCATCAGTATACCCTCTGATGACAAGCTCCTCATCTCCTCCATACACCAGGAACATATCCTTAGTTCTTCTCAGATACTTAAGGATAGTCTTAACATCAGTCCAATATTGTTCCCCTGGATCTGCTTTATATCTACCTACCATTCTCAGTGCATAGGCAACATCAAGACTGGTATATAACATGGCATACATGATGGATCCTATATCCAAGGCGTATGGGATCTTGCTCATCCTATCTTTCTCTTGTTGTGTCTGAGGACACATTTTCTTAGAAATATGTAAGCCTTGTGAAACTGGAACCAATCTTCTATTGGATTGTTCCATACTAAATCTCTTTAGTATCTATTCAATGTATGTACCCTGACTTAGTCCAAGCAGCCTCTTGGATATATCATGAATGATCTTGATCCCTAGAATGTAGGCTGCTTCACCTAAATCTTTCATGGATAAGCATTTGTTCAACCAGTCCTTAACTGACTGTAAGGCTGGTACATAGTTTCTAATAAATAATATGTCATCAACATATACTACTAGGATAATGACCACATTCCTATTAAACCGCTTATAAACACATGGCTAACATTTGTTCTTAATGAAACAAAATTCCTTTATGGCTTCATCAAATCGAATGTTCCATGACCTGGATGCTTGCTTTAATCCGTAAATGGATTTCTGAAACTTGAAAACCCGTTTGGCTTCACCTGGTGTCACAAACCCTTCTGGTTGTGTCATATAGACATCTTCCTGAAGGTTCCCGTTAAGGAATGTTGTTTTGACATCCATCTGCAAAATCTCATAGTCATGGTAGGCTGCTATGGCAAGTATGATTCTTATGGATTTAAACATGGAAAATGGCGAGAAGGTTTCATCATAGTCAATTCCTTGACGCTGTCTGAATCCTTTAGCCACTAGCCTTGCTTTATAGGTGCTAACTTGACCTTCCATGTCCAGCTTTCTCTTGAATACCCATTTGCATCCAACAGGCTTTACATCAACTGGCTCATCGACCAGAACCCAAACTTGGTTCTGATACATGAAATCCATCTCAGAATTCATAGCTTCTAGCCATCTTGCATCTTCTGAGATTTCTAATGCTTCTTTGTAGGAGAGAGGTTAATTATTGTCCAACAATAATGATTCACCATCCTCGGTGACCAGGAAACCAGATCTCACTGGTTCCCTTACCTCTCTTGAGCTCCTACGCAGTACTTGTGTTTCTGGAACCTCTTCCACTGGGACCTGTGGAACTTGTTCCTGTACCAACTCCTATATATCTTGAGCATCAACTTCATCGAAGTAAATCTTGCTCCCACTATCCTTCTTGAGGATGTGCTCCCTCTCAAGAAATATGGCTTGTCTGGCGACAGTCACTTTCTTGTCTTGAGGGTTATATAGGTAATATCCTTTCATTTCCTTAGGATATCCTATAAAGATACACTTCATGCCTCGGGGTGCTAGTTTGTTTCTTGATAAGGCCTTAACAAACTCCTTGTATCCCCATACATGTGTATGCGACAAAATGGGTTTCTTTCCATTCCATAACTCAGAGGTAATTCCATTTTCCACCTTAGTTGGTACTCGATTTAATGTGTATGCTGCAGTTTGTAATACATATCCCCAAAAGAATAATGGAAGATCTGCATGACTCATCATCAACCTCACCATGTCTAACAAGGTGTGTTTCCTCCTTTCACTAACACCATTCCACTGTGGTGTATAAGGAGGAGTGAGATGATATAGAATCCCAGACTCCTGTAGAAGATCAATGAACTCTTGGTTCAGATATTCTCCACCTCGATCCGATCGAAGCTTCTTTATCTTCTTACCAAGCCGATTCTCTACTTCATTCTTGAATTCCTTAAATTTATCTAAGGATTCTGACTTATACCTCATTAAGTAGAAAAATCCATATCTACTCAAATCATCAGTAAAAGTAATGAAGTAAGAATATCCACCTCTAGCTTCTACTGGAAATGGTCCACATACATCCATGTTCACCAATCCTAGAAGCTCTGTGGCCCTTTCACCCTATCCACCAAAAGGCGTCTCGGTCATTTTACCTTGTAAACAAGTGTGACATCTATCAAGTTGTTTTATCTTAGTAGAGTCTAAATAGCCATCTTGGCAGAGCTTTGTCAAGCGCTTCTCATTTACATGACCAAGGCGGTGATGCCACAACTGGGTGATGTATGAGTCATGTGAGTTTGTTTCATTATCGATTGACAACACTTGGTTTTCGTAATTTAATACATACAAACCATTATTCAAATGTTTCATACCATAACATACGTTTTTCTTATAAAAGAGACAACCCTTATTTCTGAACTTGAAAATAAATCCATCTATATCCAAACAAGATACAGAAATTATGTTCTTGGTAACACTAGGCACAAAATAACAGTTATGTAAAACCAAAATAATCTCAGTCGGCAATGAGAGGTGGTAGTCACCAATAGCCAACGTAGCTAGCCTCGCGCCATTGGTAGCTCGAAGATCCACCTCTCCTTTGGATATCTTTCTAAATCTACTTAGTTCCTGCATTTGAATATAGATGTGAGCCCCACAAGCTGTATCTAATACCCAATGCATAGAAATAGAAAGATTGCACTCGATAACGAATGCACCTTTAGCATCCCCACGCTTCTGGGTGAAGTTCCTCTTCTAGTGGCCCTTCTTGCCACATACAAAACACACTGCCTCCCGTTCCTTGCTCTGCCTCTGGATCTTCCCCTTCTTGGAGGGATGGTGCTCAGGGGCTTCAGACCATTTATAAGTCTTTTTCCCTTTTTCCCTATCCTTCCTTTTCTTGTTCACCATAAGGACCGTGGGTTTTTCATGCCCCATGTCCTTATCTACCTAGAGAATCAAGGTCAGAAGCTCTGATAGACTCTTTTCATTGCCCCTCATGTTATAGTTGACAATGAATCTAGATAAGGTCTTGGGTAGTGATGATAGGATAAGATCTTTACGCAACTCATCCGGTAATTTAATCCCTAAGATGTCCAGGCTTTCAATATAGCCAATAATCTTGACTACATGAGGCCCAGCTAGCGCAGACTCTCCAAGATTCATGGTGAACAAAGCATTGGAGATCTCATACCTCTCATGTCTCTCCTTCTCTTGGTAGAGATCCTTAAGGTGATACATCATGCTATATGCGTCCATGTTTTCATGTTGCTTCAAAAGCTCATTAGACATGGCCGATAGCATGAAACACTGGACATCTGTGGAATCATCTATGTGTTTCATATAGAGAGATAATTCCTCATCACTGGACTCTTTCCCAGGAACAACTGGAATAGGCTCTTCCAGCACATACAATTTCCTTTCGTGGCGAAGGACGACGTGTAAACGCCTCTGCCACTCTTGGAAATTGGTGCCGGTGAGAGGGTTTTCTTTCTCGAGCATGGTGCGCAATTATATGTTTGACATAATTTTATTTTCATTTATAAAAATTAATATGATCAAAGGTTTAGTACTTTATTACAAAAATTAAGACAAATAAATAAATTAATACTTATTAGTCTCCCACTATTTTATCGAAATCCAATAGCCCTCACCATTGACTTCGGAATATTCTGTTTCCTGAATATTCTAGTGGCAAGGATCCATGTTACCCTTCGCATTACCCCAACTAGGGTTGGTCAAGAAACTTGAAGGGTTTTAGGTGGGCATTCCAAATGCCAACTGCATTAACTCGCAGCTCCTTGATCTGTTGAGTGGACTCCCCAATCCTGAAATCCTTTTATTTTGGATTTCCTCAACCTTTGCCTCTTGGTCACACCAAGTCCTTATGTGGTAGTCAACCCTTGATGAGAACCGAGTCAAGTCAACCCAAAACCTTGAATTAGAATTCCCCGATAATTGAAAGCACCCCAACTAGGGTTGGTCAAGCACTTTGAACTATGGTTCGATTCTAACCAAGATTATGGAAGGCTATACCGACTTAATATTTCTTTTGAGGTATTTTATCCTTATACGTAAATTGCCATTTTATTATATTTGATTACATGCTTGTTAATATTAAGTGGGATATACTTAATTGATTAACCATGTCTAAGATAATTTTTACGTATAAATCGTTTTTTATTTTAGTTCCATCTTGCATGCTTGTTATATTCATTAATTATGTGATCGTGACAACACACCCACAACAAATAAACCATGCAACTAACAGAAATAAAATAAATGGTATGATCATGATCTTGTTCTATTGGTTAGTTTATCTAGCGTTGATAAACTAACCCAAGACCTAGGGGAGAAACACCTTGAACCTTGCAGGTTCATGTTTATAGCTTTCCACCTGTCCACCTGTCCACCTTTGTATCTCCTTGGATTAGTTTCACCTTGGCTCTTGACTTGAGCCACCTCCACTAGCTTGGGAGCTCCATCCATTACATATGCATTAATCTCACACACAGGTGAGGGGTAAAAGGGGTTTTTAAATAAAAGAATCCTTGGGCATGTAGGCCCTACATATTAATGAGGAGATGGCTCGCAGGCCAACAAATTTAATTTAAATAAATAAATTAAAAGAAACCATTCACATACAAAGGTCTCGGTCTAGCTCATGATCATCCTGACATGCAACGATATTTACACATAAATAAAACTAGCATTCAATTATTTAATCGTTCTTGTTTAAGATAAATCACGCTCGAATTAATTAATTATCTTTAATTAATCATTATTTTATCTTAAACCCTTTTCTGAACTTCCTTGAGATTCTCATCCATCATAATTTTAAACAAATAAATTCATTTAAAATTATCCTTGTACGTAACTTGTACCTTATAGGCAACCCGGTGAATTCCCTTTCATTACGCAGATGTTAAATTAAACACACATATATAAAACACCTATCATGTGTTGTGCCTCATCTCTACGCCTGAACTAGGGTACACGTCTCAAGGGTTTGTATAATATAATAATTAAATTTTAATAAATCTGCATAATTTGGGTGAGTACACGGCGTTTAGTTCCGACTACACGGTGTGTGCTTTTCTTCACCGTATATCCGAAGTACATGCCCGGGGACATGGCGTGTTAATGTACATCGGAAATTTTTCAGAGTACACGGCGTGTTCAGTGGACACACGCCGTGTAGTTTCCACGTTACATGGTTTCCAGCCAGGCAAGTCGTGTACGGGGTACATGGCCCAACCTGAACCCGAAGGGAATACACACTGTGTTCAGTTGGACCACATGGCGTGTAATCTGAAAACCGTGTGCCACCTATTTTTGGTCAACACACGGTGTCATAAATGACCTCAATACACTGCCTGATTTGGTGGATCGGTCAATGCATTGAACCTAGACTACACAGCGTGTACTTCTGAATACACGCCGTGTATTCTGGTGTTGTACGGCCAGAAATGTTTGGCTCCTCCGGATGAGTTCCTCTATTTTATTTTAATCAAAATTAAAAGAAGAATTTGTTTCTGTGAGGTGAATGAGAAACGAGGGAGGAGGAACAGATCTCGATATTCAGATTTCCAGAGTGATTAAAATTGAATTGAAACAACTAAATTATTAAATGTGTAAATCACCAATGAAAAACTAAATAATTATAATCAACGATATGACCCCTTTGATACCACTTGTAAGTTCTGGGTGTAGCAGAAGCGCGTTGAAGGATTTCCCAACTTTAATTTTAACGTTAAATGACATTTAATATGAGATCCGTCACGATATAAAACGCCGGATCTTCGGAATAGAACGAAGAACGAAAAAAAAGAGTCCCAGAAACCTCGAGATAGGATTATCATATGTTGGTTATAATTAATTTAACTAATTCATAAGAATTACCTCGATGGAATTCCTTGTTCGTTGATGTCTCTGGTCACGATCTTGTGATCCGTCGTTGCGTTGTAGAATCAAAGTATAGGATTCCTCTAGCGGTTATCCACATGTGTTCCACGTATATCTAGATGTCATTGAAGGAAACTCCGGGTGCTAGCATGAAATATCCTTCGCTTGCGATGTCCGTCTTCGATCGCCTTGATCCGGTGGAGGATCTTGCTTTCGTGACTTGAAATAATTCTTGGTGGAAAGGGAATTCTCTCTTGGCTTGAGAGTATTTCCAATCCGTTGTGCACAACCCAAATGGCTAACCCCTATTGATAATAATGTAATTGGGATTTATAATACTTAGAATAATAAAATGAATTAATTACCCAAAAGAATTTAATTATTTCATTTAATTCTTAGTAATGCCCCATGTCTTAATAATGACAGTTGACCATCATTATTACTTGAAATGCATCCAATGTATCACATTTAATATAATTTAATTAAATAAACAATATTTTCTCACGAATCCCGAAAAAACAAACTACACGGTGTGTATGTAAAAACATACATGGCGTGTACTTTTATTTTTTCAGTTTTATTTATTTTCCTCCACCTCATTTATTATACCTTGAGTAATGGCTATTTATTTCTTAAATAAATGTAACTGCATTACTCACCAATAAATACATATTATTTTACCCACAATATATTCTCTCAAATAACTAGTGTTGAAATAAATGCGATCAGACATCCTTGAATAATTATTAAACCACAATCGAGAATAATCTTTATTCAACTTGTTAAATTAATATTTAACTGAGATACATGGACACACTTAGTGTGTGACCCTCTGGGCCTCTTTCTCAGTAGCATTAGGTGGAGCCTGCCTAAAGTCCAAGGTTAGCATCTAGCAACACGCCAAGGCACCCATAGAGAAAGAAGTTAACACCGCAATGACGTGTCACCTCCTACGAACGCTTACCGTGTAATATAATCACTTTTTCTCGATATCTCTAATCAAGCGGGTTGCATGCTAGTGCCATCCACCCATGTGCTTGATTATTCTTTCTTTGACTTCCCGGAATTGAACTCACCCGTACCTTACCATGGCCATGGATTTATATAGGCTATATCAATTCCATCAAAGGGCCTGAGATATCTACTTCTGTTATGGAACAGAAGGGAGAAATCCTTTCTCGCATTATCTATTAATGCAGTATTACTTGTGACGCACCCAACGTATCATACCTCACTGCGAATAGTTTTTCATCACAGTGTTCATCAATACATCTAAGTGCGCTAGTTGTAATACTCATTAATAATAATCTTAAAGTCTAAGGACTAATACACACATCCGCAGATAGGAACATCCAATGACACTATGAAATGTGGATTTCCTACTGGTGGGTATCGTTGTCATAATATCCTCCTGGATATTACCAAGGGCGCACACCATGAGAAGGTGACTCAAAGTTTTATGAGTCCTCACCCCTAATTACCTATATTATTTGTGACCCTAAAATAATATCATCCGTCCATAGAACATACTTTCAAGAATAGTGTTATGGAACTTCCGGGTTCTCATCATAGCAGGGATCTGCTATGACCCTTTAATGCAACAGCTATCCTTAGAAAATAATCACATGAATTGTCATGAAGAAGAACAATAAAGATGTGATAAAGCTTTAATTAATGAATAAAGTAGAAAATAGTTGGTTCTAGGCCACCAACTCCAACAAGATATTGGGTCCTGATGGTTGGAATGTTAGAGACATGGCAGCACATACACTGAGGTGGATGGACATTTGAGCTTGAGCCTTAGGAAGGCATCCTACATATCCTAGTTATTGTAGTAATCAAAGTTATCATAGTTTAGTTACCCCCTAACCCACAGATGGGTTAAAGTGGGTGATCACAATTAGAGACATTTTGGTTACTCCCTAAGTTTTAGGAATGCTATGAGATTATACTAGGATGGATTCCCTTTACATACTCATTTTGTATCTTCTGATAGATAAATATAGATGGTGACCATGAAAGGTCTTTTTGAGAGAATGACACCAATAAGGTCACATGAGTATGTAATCATATCCCATTAAGGACACCTCCCTTATAAAGGGGGAATGTTGATGAAGATTTATGGTTAGGGTCTACGTGGAATGCATATAAGTGTGTCTTTAGAAAGAAGTTGACATGTCCTAGGGGATATACCCAACATGTCTTGGATGTATGTTGGATATGTATGGATTTTCCACTCAACATGTTTGGGGTTTCATCCTGACATGGAGGAAACGTCCAAGGTTTTCTACCTAATATGTCTTAGATGCTTTGCATGATCGAATTTGACATATATAAGATCTTAATCATGATAAAATTTGATATGTCCAGGGTCTTTCACGTGATCAACTGACTTGTCTCAGATGTCTCTACATGATTATAGTGGACATGTCCAAGATGCTTCACATAATCAAAGAATACATGTCTATAATGCTTCACATGATCAACCTGACTTGTCCTCAATCCATCACATTAAAATGGTGATATGTTAAGGGGATGTATAATGTCAATGAATACATGTCAATAGGCTATTTCATGATCAACCTGTATTTTCTTTGGTTTGTCACATGAAAATGGTGACATGTCAACAAGTTATAGCATAAGTAACTTGAATTATCCAAGGCATATCTTGCAATCAAAGTGACATGCCAAAGGATTCCCAAATACATCAAGAGATCAATGAAGAATCTTATCATTGTGTGATCATTATTTAATTCCATAGAGGGGTCTTGAAAACATGTTTATGATCTTGTGCTTTCTCGAATGGTGAACATGCATGTCCAAAGGGATAATGCCTCATGATTGCATGGAAAACATTTTTTCTAGGTATAGGGGTTCATGGATATGGGTTTTATTCATAACCAAACATCCTAGGGTTTTCATGGTGATGGATGGGCCTATCCACATGTTATCTTGTGTTCCAAGTTTTTATACATGTTGAGGGGAACACTATATGATGGATTTACATGGAGTTCGTTTGTTCATGAGACTCATATAAATTCAAAGAGGTCTTTCTAGGGGATTTTTGGTCATGTGAGAGGTTTTTTGAATCTAATCCATCACATGCATGGATGACGGTACACATATCATGGATAGGAACAGTGAATGGTATATAAGTGGATATGTCTAAGGCTGAGTAGGGGGAATCTCGAGACTAAGGTTATTACTTATTAACTCCACATGATAAATAGATTTTTATCTGAACTTCACCCATACATTGTATTAAAGTGTTCACATGATCACCATGTCAATAAATGATCTATAGGGGATCATGTGAGGGTCTCTAGAGACATATGATGGGTCCTACCTCCAATGACACATACATAGACAAGGGATCTAGGTAGCAGATTGTCGGCCCTATTTTATTCATGAGTTGAATAAAATAGAGGCAACAATACCCAAGGTAGCCACATGATCAAGGGAATAACTTTAAGGATTCATGATCACAGGTGCATGAGTTCATCACGAGACTGAGGATTTGTGTGATCCACTATTAAAGACCACATGGGGGGCTTTATATTTTCCACAGGCCTATGAATACTTCATATAATAGGGATATTTTCATGATATTTAATTCACCACATGGTTGAATTATCCTATGGGAATCATGTGAGGCAATATTGTGATGGAAATCAAATCGGATCATGTTATTGCCTGAAGAATTACTTTGAAGGAAGTTGATGATCCCCTATGTTCTCTACTATCCTTCTATGCTTCTCCCTCTCCTCTATCACATGTGTTTTTTTAGGAGAGTGTAGTTTACATAGTTCAAGGATGGCCATGTTTGATGTATCTTTTCATAGGGAGGATACCATTTGTGTTGGATGCAGCATTGGGGACTTCGCATGATCGATTGATGAGAGGATCTCATGATGAAATGAAACATTTCTGTTCATATTAAGACTCAGTGACATTCCCCTAGATTCACCTGATTTCCATCATCTCACTTCATGGTCTTCATAAATTATTGCAAGGTATTATCATGGTTCACATGAATGGAATCTTGGAATGTCATCGCATAGTTTGATCCTTCGACGCATCGCATGCATGTAAAAAAAATTGCATTCATGCCTTATATGTCGATCAAGTATCGATTTCATAAACTAGATCAGTGGATATGGCTATCATGGAGTATTGGGTGAATGACTATGTGGGTGAAATTGGTAATCTTGTTTATATTTAACTAGTGGGTTGGGAGTGTGGTGAACGAGTGGGCGAGCGGGAAGTTGAAGATGATTGTGTGATCATGACAAGATGGCCTCGAGTGAGGTGATCAAATGGAATAAGTTCTATCTATATTTCTAACAGATGAATAGTGTTCACTCAGCCACGTCCCACATTGGTATCTTGGAAAAAAATCCATTCACTTAATAAAAAATTCTAGATACACTGATCACCAAAATTGAGTAGTGGGGTCTACTTTAGAATTCCATTGGTACCGCCCTATGTCGGCCCACCATCCCACTATTCTACTACCCTATGATGAAGATATTTTCCCCTCTTTTTTAAGTGGTTTATAATGATACCTCTTCCTCCTATGATATCCAGTAATGTTTCCTCCTTGGTCATAGTCTAGGAGACTCTCAAATGATCATGGGTCAAGAGTTAGGCTTGTTTTCTCTAGTTGGTTTATACTTTTTTGAAAAGGGAAAATTCTTAAATACTAAGAATAAAGTAAAATGAATAAAAAACCAAAATCATATTATCTTATAAGTAAAATCCCAAGATCATATTCTTTAATATGGTACCTATGGGTCCTTGTATCAGTATTTTTGTGTAGTCTAAAAATTTATCAAATTATCAATGGAAAAGTGTATGATGAACAATTATAAGTGCCAAAAAAATATCCCTAGAATTGGATTTATTGATAATGAAAAGAATATTATTATAAGGTAAAATTAGGTCACTTTTCGGTATATCTTAACATTTTATAGGCTTTGATATTCATCCCCATGAGATGATTTTTCCAGAGTGCTTTTACTAATGAATTTCAATTTCTATTAAGAGTAGACTTCTGACTATGAGTGCTTGGATGAATCCAAGGCTTTGGGTATGAATGTCCTAAAATTGGGATGTGTACGAATTCAAGGATGGAATAGGAATTGGTTGAAATGGACCTTGTGGATGGATCCAAAGTATGGTACTTGGACAACACTATATATCTCATGAGAATGGGAATCATACGATATGTATTTCTAAAACATACCACTTTATAGATAAAACTCGTACATTGAGAATATAGGTTCATAGATAAAGAAATCTATTATGAATGTACTTACATAGATATATCTCATATGTAGTGACGTGAATTCCATTTTCTTATGATGAAATCCTGGGTAGAGATCCATGTTTTAGTGGAGATGTTGCTACAATACCCATCCACGTGTAATACCAAATAGATCCAATCACCTAGATTTGATTTTATAACATACAGTAGGTTTCTCTTGAGAAATTTTCATAAATTCCCACTAACATGAGATTCCTCATTGATTTACCTACTCAAGTTGTCTTAAGATCACCTGATTTACAAGGATAATTTGGGTATGGTATCCATCCCAAAGGGAGAATGACCTAACATCTTCCTAAGTTGGGGGACTTAGTGAGCATATCTTCATTTTCACTAAGGCTATATGGTGGTCCCCACATGCTTTTATATCTTTATTTATATTGCCCAAACATTTTCCTAAGCTTCATATGGAGGGATAATTAGTGGGTGTGGTCTTATCTTTTTCTTAGGCCACCTTTTTATGGATTTTTTACCTAATAAGATTTATGCCTTTTCTATTTTTTATATGATCAATATTTCTTGGATCACAAAAAGTGCATGTCTAGTTATTAGAGGCCTGACTTATTCCCATGATTACCTTATCAGTTTTCCAACTTTGATAGAATTGTATATCTTTCAGTTGGATATTTTTAGGTCTTGCAAGCTAGAACATCTTTGTTCTATATTTTAGGGTTTTCTAGATTGGGCCTTATATTCTCTAGTTTTAGGTTCTTTTAACTTGGACCTTCTTTTGTTGTAATTTATTCTCTTCTAGATCGTAACTCTAGATACCATGTAGTTTAAATTCTTGTTTCCATGACTGGATTGACGAATATGGAGTGGGGAAGACATGACATGGATGACCCAAAACACCCTAGAGTTTTGAGTTCTACCATGGTGTTTCCAAGCCTCACAAGGATTTTTTTCCTTTTCTGCAAAGAGTATATGCCTCTGGTTGGTTGGTTAAATCCCTCATGCATCATCTTCATGGTCAAAAAAAGGTGTCTCCACTCTTTTTAATAGGTCATTAAATATTTTAGAGGTGGTATTGGTAGTTGTAAAGAATATTAGGGAAGCTGAATCTACTTGGATATTTAGAGTATGGGTTGTGTAAATAAAGTTTCAAGAAGCTTGAATTGATGAATCATGGAATGGGGCATACATACTGGGGGTGAACCAAAACATCTTAAGTTTCTAAGTTCCTCCATATTATCACTAGGGATCATGAGGATTGTATTTCCTTTTCTATAAGGAGGATATGCCTCTAATTGGTAGTTCAAAGCCCTTATGAATGATACCATAGGGATTATAGGCATGGTAAAGTATATTTGATCCCCACTCATTTTTGAGGGCCATGAAATATTTTCAAAGTCACAAACATCTTGGTTAATGAAGTTGGATATAGAGAAAGATCTATCAAGGAAGGTTTCTATCACCCTAGGGAATTTTATCTCTTAATTATGGAGCTTGGTATCTATTCCTTGTGGTTATGAGTCATCAATAGGTTCGGGAAAGGATTGCCACACCCTTTCTTTGAGAAAGGGTACAATATATGGTGATGTAATGTAGAGGATGTCGAATCCAATTTAATAGTTTGGTTATGAGGATTGTAAATCATATTCCAAATTTATTGGGTCATGAATATTTTATGGGAAAATCATGTTGAGGATATCCTTGAACACCCTCAGGTTCTAAGTCCTACCATGGTGACGTCAGGCTCACAAGAATTAGAAATTTTCTCATATAGGGCCAATATGTCTCTTGTTGGAAGGTATAATCTCGTATGCATCAATATTATTCCCAAAAAAAAGATATATATTCTCCTTTACAAAGTCCATGAAAGGTTTTAAGTGATTCCGGGTTCTCAAATCATGAAGTGTGATTTATGGAAAATGTAAGATTCAGGAAGGGTTCAAGCACCCTAAAAGTTTTGTTATCTCCTAGTGGACACATTATCATGGTGAGGAGATGTGAAAAACCATTAATCTAAATTTTTATTTGGATAGGGGTTCTAGAGATTATAGATTGTATTTTAATTGGGCTACAAATTAGGTCCTATGAGATTTATGTCTCTATAATTTCTACTTAAACTCTATAGAAAAAGATTTTAGAAATAAGAGACCTAGATTTTACTTATGCCTCCCATTTCGGGTTTTCATATTGAAATTTTTTTATCTTTCACAATAAGTTTGGGGTATTTTTATATAGACCATCAAAGGAAATAATTTAAGGTTGTACAGATTTGACCAAAGTGTGGGAAGTTCAAATTCGTGACACACATGGACCAAATATGAAGGAAATGTTACACAAGATCCCAATTACGATGCCCAAGGTTAAGAGTAATATAAAATAATTCTAAGAGGGAGATGAAAATGTTTTAAATAATTTGTCAAGTTTCTTGGGTCATGAGTAATGATATGTTACAATCATGCTAAGGATATCCCAGAACACCCTAAGGCACTAAGTTCTTCCATGGTGACATCATGCTCACAAGGATAAAAACCCTTCAAATTAGGCCAAGATGTATCTGGTTGGTAGGTATAATCAATTATTCCTCTATATCAATTTCAAACATAGAGATATATTTTCCTTTACAAGGGTCATGAAGGTTTTGTGGTAACCTGAGTCACTTAAGACATAAAGTGTGATTTATGAATTGAGGTTCTTAAAAGATAGAGGAACAACCCCTTACTCTAGTTGACCATGGTATGGATCTTGTGATACTTTGATAAGGGATGATAATGGTTGATGGCCTTCAAATAGTAACATCATTTAGCGGGGATGTATTTTTCATGTTTTTTTAATGTCATGCAACCATGAAATTTTCAGTGTAACTTATCATCATGCGGTGAGGGCGTATTTGATTCCATTTATTTTAACGGTATGTGTTAAGGGTGTGGATACTATCATGAAGAATTTTAAAAGATTTATTACTTAAAAAATGAATCCATATATAGATCTAACTTGTACGTAGGAAAAATAATCTTTTATGACATGACCCTTATGTAGTTGTGGGGAATTTCTTTCATTGGTTATTATTGATGGAACTAGGATTGGAGATCTGGGCATCACTATATATCTTGTGATGAAAGGAATAAAGACACAAATTATTGTTGAATTATAAACACTATATATAGGTATGAACCATAGGAATAGGGGGTAATGTTCTCATTGATTATTGTAGTTGGACCTAGGTTTGGAGATCTGAGCATCATTATATATCCTATGGTGATAGGAATCAATCCACAAATAGTTCTTCAAAAACCATGTGGTTTAATGCCATGCATCAAGGAAATAGGCTCCCCAATGTTAAAATGGAATGTTACAGCCAGGCCCAACAATGGAGTTCTGTATGTCACTATTTATTTTTGGTGTTAGGAATCAAGACACATATAGTTCTAGTGTGGGAAATTCTCTATGTAGGTCTGAAACATACACAGAGGGGGGAATTTTTCCCATTTATTATTATAGTTAGACCCTAGATAAGACATCTAGGCATCATGAATAAATTCATACAAATTTCTTAAATAGAGGTATGCCAGGTGACCAACGCCACTGATGGTGGTTATCTCAAGAAAGGACCACAATAATGAATATATTTTTTTCATGCAAGAGAAATTAAATGTGTAGTTTAATGCCATGTGATGAGTAATAATAGTGTTAATTTTATGGTATTTCATCTATAACCTTGATAAGCCTATTATGAGATGATATGTATCATCCATGCAGGGAAGCCCTTACAAAAATTCCTAAGCTCACGTGATCTATTATTGGTGTGAGAAACAAAGAATGATAAAGGTTTATTTCATGGCATGGAGGTAATTAGATAATAGATATGGGAATTTCATTTCATGTGGTGGATAAGATAATATTTGGGATCTAGTAATCACTACTCATATCATTATAATGAGATCTAGGTTGTACGTAGTTTTAAAAAACCCATGAAGTTTTAGTGTCACACGATAAGGAAATCTATCGTGTAGTTTAACATCATACGATGAGGATGAAATTGAATAAATGTGAAAGAAGATTAATGATGTAGTTATTCCTAAGAATAAAGGTTTGGGAATCACTATGTATCCTATTATGGAAGGAATTAGGCCATACTTAGTTCTTGGATGAAGATATTTTCTATATGGATCTGACTCTCACACAGGGACAATGGAATTTCATCTTTTTTCACATAGATCTAGCCCATGTGTTATGGATCATTGATGAGATGATGATTCCCATGCATTTTAATGTAATGAAGTGAGGAAATATTCCGTTTAGTTTAACGTCATAGAGTAAGGAAACATTTATGTGGTTTAATGTCATGCAATGAGAATGAGAGATGCTATGTAGTTTAATGACTTGCTTTATGCAGTTTAACGTCTTTTTGGAAGGAAGAGGTCCATATAGTTTAATATCATAGGTTTAGGAGGTGGTCCCTATAGTTTAACAATATATAGTCAGGATGTGATTGTGTAGTTTAACATCATGCAACTATGATGAGCTCCATATAGTTTAATGTCATGTAGTCAGGATGTGTTCCATATAGTTTAACATCATATGGACATGAATTTCTTTACCCATATTTAAATACAATCATATGAAATAACATTTCCAATCAGTAAAAGATTTCAAATGATGTTGTGAAAACTTCCATAGTCATTTGTTAAGCTCTTTCGATTATGGGCATCAGGCCACAGAGGTTGTGGCCATGCCCTACTAAAAATGGATTACATTCATGATTTGGATGTGACCCTCATATCCCTGATGAGGGAGGTTATTATCCCCTAATATCTGATAATTTTCCTATATCTTTAGGAAAATTTAAATCATGAACTCACTTTTTGACTCATTTGGGATCTAGTAACTAGAAGTGGTAATTGTTCTAGACAGGTTTGGGAGGTTGTTTCTAGCTAACACTCTATATATCTCTATGTCAAAATTTTCTTCATCAGAGCTATATTTCTTTACCTATTTAGATCAAAGAGGTTTCCTCTCTAGGTTTCCTTCTGAACACGGTGAAGTGCTATTAATGGTTGACGGGGAACTATATATGGTTAACCCAGGTATTTCAAGAACCTCACTATACGAAGCTGTCTGATTTTTGAGCACCTATTTATAAGAAGGTATCTTAGAAAGAGAATTATTTTCTTTTATGTGTGAGATATCAGCATGGGGATGTTAACCATGGAGGATTTCATGAGTAGAGTCCCTACAATTCATATCCACACTACCACGAGGAGGACCATCGAAGTAATGCTTTCTTTTTTCTTTGGTTGAAGATTCAATAGGCCCTTATAGTGTTGAGAATGTGTCTCGAACAACCTCAAGGAAACTTGGCATTGAGTATATCAGGGGTATGAGCCTTATTCTACATCAGGTATAGAGTATTCCATATAGAATTTTAGGTTTGATCAGGGATATAATTTTTCTCCATGATGGATGACAGAATATATTGATAACTATTTAGTGTTTCAGGAGTATGATTATGCTACTGAGAAGCTATTGGAGTATTCAAATGTGCTTCTATGATAGGGATATAAGCCTGTCCCAAGGCATGTGCCATTCTCACTTGGTGGGCCTCAGCTAGAACAAGGATATGAGCATGATCGTGATTCTTTGGAATATGTCATTCATATTTTTTAATAGGAGTATGAGGCTATCCCGAGGTATGTGGCACTCTCACTTGGTGAGCCCTGGTTGGAAAGGGAACATGATCTTGATCTGACTATGCATTACCCATCTGAATATTCCAATGAACCTATAGAATGGGATAAGTGGTATGAACCTCCTCTTATAAGATAGAATAATATTTTGAGTAGATTTTTTGATAGGAATATGAGCGTGTCCTGATGCATGTACCACTCTCACTTGGTGAGCCTATGTTGGAAAGGGAATATGAGCCCAGTCTAAATATGCATTCCTCATCAGAATATACCGATGGATATCTAGAGTGGAATAAGGGATATGAGCCTCCTCCTATAAGCTAATGGAATATTTTTAGAAGATTTATTAAAATTAATTTGATCCTATCCCAAGGAATGATATGTTGTTACTTAGTGAGCCTCAGTCAGAATGGGGATATGATCTAGATCCTAAGCCATTGGGGTATGTCATTGGTCTTTTTTTATAGTTATATGAGCCTGTCATGAGTCATGTTCCACTCTCACTTGGTGAGCCTCAACCAGAATGGGGATATTATCCAAATTTTAGGCCTTTAGAATATGTCTCTAGTCTTTTGTGACATGAATATGAACCTATACTGAGGCATGTTCCACTCTCACTTGTTGAACCTAGTTGGAACGGGGATATGATATTGGTCATTACAATGCATCATTTACCAAAAATATTTCGATAATACTCCTAGATGGTATAAAGGATATTCACTTTCTTCATAGTAGCCACTTATTCATACTAATCAGAGTGTTGTGCTGTTATGGCTATTGGGATAGAAGTATATGCCTATCCCTATATCTTCTCCAGAATATGTCGACGGAGCTCTACTATTTCTATCAAAAATCAATGTCACTTCAATAGGGTAGGTACGCAAATATATGAATATACACCCTCAACTTCTAGGATATGTTGGTCGATATCTTTTATTGAAGTAGGGATATACACCCACTCATGTCCCCCTTGTGCCAACAGAATATGTTGATGGATTTTATGCATGGGATGTGGATTTATACCTTCCCCACTCTTTCTTCCTAAATATGATAGCTAAATTGTTTTGAAATATTAGTGATATGAGTCTAATCCATATAGTACATAGATTTCCACATTCAATAATCTATCCTTGATGCTCGAATCTGTGTGTTCAGGGAGGTGCCATATAGGATAACTCCCTTAGTATGAGACTAAGGGGTATTGAAGATTTTGTGATATATTTGGGATTGAGGTCGTGTTATATCAATGGTACATATGGAAACTACAATTTCCACATGATGCTTATGATGTCTCTTAAAGATTGAGATGTTGTATAGTTTACCATCTTGTGACTGGGACATGTTCTGTGCAGATTATCATCATGCGGTAAGGATATTGTTTTGCAGTTTATCATCATGTGACCAAGATGTATCCTACAGTTTAATCATTATACAACCTATAAATTGTTATAAATTTTAGCATCATGTTACTAGGATGTCAGTCATATAGTTTAATTTCATACATTAAGGACATAATCCATGCAGTTTAACGTCTTTCAGTAGTTACATCAGCCATGTTGTTCAACATATTGTGGTAAGGATGAAGATGAATAACCTTTTAGTAGAGTGACTCTTCTAATGGAGCTTGTATTAATATTATGCATATTGAACAAGTTTAAATATCCTTAAACTCTATCAATCCTGAACTTACCTGTATCTCCAACCAATATTTGAAGACAAATCAGCTCTCTATTATGTCCCCAAGATGTCGATGATAGGGGAAATGGTTATTTTGTCTGGCCAACCCTACCACATTTAGCTTCCTTACTGTTGGGAGTTCTATCGAACCATTTTCCATGGCACAATAAAAATACTTTGGGAAATGTTTTTTTGAAAGAATGGGTTTTATTCAATATTGTATTGAAATATGGTCTCATATCCCTAGGAGGTATGTGGATCATGATTTGTTTCACGACATGTGTCACCTGTTCAGATTGTTCAGATTACTAGATTGGTGGTTCTGGTGTCATTGGTTTTAATATCCCTATGTCCATATACACATAAATCTAGTATTTAAAGGAAAATCAAGCTTCGATTGTGTATATGAGATTTCAATTGTAGGGGAAATGGATGTCATGGGATATCATTCTTGACTTAATCAGCTTTATGATTGTTGGGACCTATATCAAAACATTTTACATGGCATAATTAAATTACCTGGGGAAATATATTTATTGGAAGGAATATAATTTTCTCTATCTATATTCAAGATATGGACGAGCATGATGCTTCTCCCATATGCAATCTATACCTATGTTGGCATAGGTACAAGGAAGATTTTGGATTCTGGGGTGTAGAGTCCCACTCATTAATGGATTAGGGATAGGTGATGAAGCATTAGGGGTCTTGGATGACATATATGCTTCTTATTGATTGAAATATCCCGACTCTCCTAGAGGAATTTTAGAAATAGTTGAAGTCAGATGGTCTCCAGAATACCCCCGATGTGGAGGTGGAAAATATGGAAATGCCCCCAAACTTTTGTGCTAGAGAGAGGTGGAACAATTTTTGGATTCCACCTGATAAGGAGGCTTGGAAATATCATTACAAGGAATGATTCCATAGGAAGGTACCGATACATAATCTTGAGGTAGATATCCAAGAATAATTCCCACAATTATTTCCCAGAGATCCCTTTTATCTCACTAGAGTTGAGTGATCTATTATTTTGTAGAGATTTACTTATCATCCTCAAGGGGTTGTCTTGTAGGATTCTTAAAAAACCCTCCCTCTGTAAATGGTAGGGTGAGTAAATGATGAAGGTAGTCCCAACATGGACCCCAGATACTAAATCCACTCATTCCATTGGACATATGATCCACTATCATTATCCTTTGAAATACCAACATGGTCAGTAACACCTTCTGTAGATGCCTGAAGGATACCACTGAGCCCTTCTTTTCCTATTCTAGTGGCAGAAGTTAATCAAAATAATGTGACTCATATGACTACAGGAGGGTATGATTGTAATCTTTAGGAGTGTGCTCATTTGGATTAGTTGAAAATTTATCAGATCTAATTGATTTCATATTAATAAAGACATAAATGGGATGGTGATCTTCCTCAATAAAGTATCACATTTGGTGGTTTGATGCTAGATATATTGTTTGGAGGGTCAGTTCCCACTGTACCATTTGAGGGGTCAGTTCTCATGATACCATTTTAGGTTTTGGTTCCCGTGATACCATTTGAGGGTTTGGTTACCATTGTACCATTTTAGGGGTCGGTTCCCATGATATTGTTTGAGGGGTCAATACCCATCATACTGTTTGATGGGTTGATTCCCATGATACTATTTAAGGGGTCTCTGCCCACATTTAAAACAATACAAGTGTAAAATATTATAAAAATTCCCCCCAGACCTAGAGGATTAGTGCTCCCTATGATTCTATAGTCCCCGAGTCTAGTTATGATAAAGTTAGAGGCTCCCAGCTAATGATGATCTAGGATTGACTTTGGACCACTATCATGATACACTGGTGGAACTCAGATAGATTGTAATTAACAAGGATATAATCATTTTATGGAGATCCATTATTTTAATACCCTTGGTGGTCACTCATATAGGGTTCCTCAATTTTGACAGTTGGTGTAGGCACAACCTCCTATATAGATCCTTGTGGAACACGGTCACATGGTGATTATGATGAATAGAATGGATGGGAGCCCTACTAGGTAGCTCCTGAGTGATTGAGTTGACAGGATTATTTTTCTCATCCACCTCTCTCAGTTAGGTAAGGTATTAGTTTCTATGGTCTAGGGATAATTTCCCAAAGAGGTTAAATGTGGAAACAAGGTCCACTTACTCTCTTGTGGACTGTCATGGGAAATAAGGATGGTGGGAATTCATCCTATGAAATATTTCATGAGTTTATTCTAAGGTCAGATGGATCTATTTATGTGATACCCCCAAACCAAGACATTCACCAACTAGCATTGGAGGTGTTGTGTTGGTGACAACATACACCGGGACCTTAGGGACAAAGCATCTTGTCCATAGATCTTGGAATCCCTTGGAACATTCAATGATGTAATTTTGATTGTAATAAATTTAGAAAGTCCTGAAGAAAGAATCAAGAAACCTTATTATTGTAGCATCATATATAAGAGAACATGTTTGATCAATTACTTTCACAGTTAAAGGATAAAGAGGTGGTACTTTATTTTTATGCAAGGGTCATCACAGTAATAAAATGTGTCAGGTTCACCATTTTGTTTCACAAAAAGTATGGAATAAATTGGTTGAATGGTAACTATATATTCTATCCTTTTTAACCAATTAGATTGATTACACAGTTAACATATTTCATGTCAGTTTCACCATTTTTTTCATCATAAAGGACGTGGATGGGTTGGCTCGACGATTTGATTATGGGGGTTGAATGTATTGCACAATCACTCGCATAAGTTTTACCATTTGTTAATATTCCATATAAACTCCCAAAATCTCCCAAATTCATAAATGAGTATGAACCTTCTTTCCAAATGTCGGTGGTTCTTTGGGGTTTCAAACCCAACAATGCTTAGGAAATCACATTTGTCGAGGGGATGGGAGGTTAGACTCATCAAACCCTTTGAGGGGGAATTTTTTCCTACTTCAAGACTCTCTTGTTGATTTAAGATACGTTCACAAAATACATCTCAGGCCCCAATACAAGATTTGTTACCCCTGATTCAATAACTTTATTAAGACCATGTATTGATAGGAACAATTGTGTTCATATCACTGGTTCTCCATCATTCTATTATTTATTTATGATACCATTAGTTTATAACCATGTTCGAGAACTCTAGAGTTAATTGTCATCCAAGGTGGCAGTTGGTTTCTTAAAGATGGGATTGAAATTATATGAGGCATCCTACATATCATGTTTATAATAGGAATCAAAACTCGTGTAGTTTGTCTATCATAGTTTAAGGTCGTGTGACCGGATCAATCCATGAGATTAAAATCATACAGTAAAGATATAAATATAGGGATCATGCCTTAAAGATGAATCCTACACATCCTATTAAGATAGAAATTCAGATTTTATATAGTTATTATTGTGGGTATCTGTGTCATGAGATATATGACAATAGAGGCTCTGGTCGAGACTTATGCATATAAGGATGCACTGGATTGACTTATTGGGAGTATGTCCCTTTGAGTGGAGATGAAATGTAATCATACTTATATCCCAATGATGGGCTCACACTAGGAAATCCTCATTACTCTATTGGTACAATCATTGATTGTCTCTAAGCCCATGTGATTTATGCTCAGTGTGAGAAACAATAGATAGTGGAAGATCATACACATTGCATGAGAGCATATATGTATGGGTCTTACACATTAAAGTTTCCCATTGAGAGGTATGTTGACCTGTATCATGGAGGATATGGTATGGATCTTGGACCTTAGGAAGGAATCCTATATATCCTATTTTATAACAGGAATTAGAGTCTTGGTAGTCTGTTTCATTCCCAACCAGCTGATGGGTTTGAGGTACTTGAGGTAATGGTCATGGATTACACCAAAAATGATGCCCATATATGATCCATGGATGAGAAAAATTGATCAACCCATGGTAGATATTAGGTTCTGATGGTTGGAATGTAAGAGACATGATGGGACTTACACTGAGGTGGATTCCCATTTGAGCTCGGGCCTTAGGAAAGAGTTTTATGCATCCTGATTATTACAGGAATCATAGTTCTCATGGTTTAGTTACCCCTTAACCTGCTGAGGGGTTAAAGTGGGTGATCACACTCAAGGAAATTATGGTTACACCCATGGTTTTAGGGATAATAGGGGCTTATACTAGGATGGATTCCCTTTGCATACTCATTCTCTATCTTTTGACAGATAAAGAGAGATAGAAACCATGAAAGCTCTGTCCGAGAGCACGACACCAATAGGGTCGCATGATTGTGTAATCATATCCCATTAAAGAAAATTCCCTTATAAAGGAGGAATGTGGTTGAAGATTACAGGATGGGGTCCACATGGCATGAGTCCAAGTGTGTTTTTCGAATGATGTTGACATGTCCTAGGGGATCTTCCCAACATGTATTGGTTGTTTGTTGGACATGTCTTGATTGTCCGCTCAACATGTTTGGGGTGTTAACATGACATAGAGGACGCATCCAAGGGTGTCTTCCCAACATTTCCATGATTCTTTGCATGATCGAAGTTGACATATCCAAGAACTTCCTCATGATCAAAGAAGATATGTCTAGGGACTTTCTCATGATCAACTAACTTTTCTTCGATGTATCTGCATTATCACAATAGACATGTCCAAGATGCTTCACATAATCAAAGTGGACTTGTCTATGGTGCTTCTCATGATCAACCCAACTTATCCTTGGGATCTCACATTAAAATAGTGACATTTCAAGGGTTTGTATCATGAAAATGTTGATATTTTGATAGGATATTAAATAATCAACATGGTTTGTCTTTGGGCTATCACATGGCAATGATGAAATTTCAATGAACTGTCGCATAAGAAACTTGAATGATCCATGGTTTGTCTTGCAATCAAAGTGACACATATAAGGCTGCCCAAAGACATCACAAGACCAATGAAGAAACTTATGATCACATGATCATTATTTAATCATGTGACTCGGTCTTGTGGACATGTCTATGATCTTTCACTTTCTTGAATGTCGAAGCTTCATGTCTAGAGGGTCGTGCCTCAAGGCTGCATGGAAAAAAACTAGGTAGATGGGTGTACAGCTAAGGGTTTTCTTCATAACCGCACATCCTAGGGTTTTCATGGTGATGGGAGGGCATGTCCATGGGTTCTATTATGTGCCAATGTTTTATACATGTTGAGGCACACCCCATATGATGGTGCAACATGGAGGTACTTTTTTCATGAAAATCACATGTCTTCAAAGAGGTCTTGCACTACTACAAAAACGGGAAAGGGAAGCTCTACCCTTTTATCAGCGCTAAAAAAAGAACTGATAAAGGGGGTCTTTATCAGCGCTAAAAAAAGTGCTGATAAAGGGGCACCTTTAACAGTGCTAAAAAAAGCACTGATAAAGGCCCCCCTTTATCAGCACTTTTTTTAGCGCTGATAAAGGGGGATTTATCAGCGCTTTTTCCTACCGGTGATAAATTTTATGTTTCAATAAAAATCATGAAAAATAAATTATTGTTATATAAGTATATTTATATTGATATAAATATAATATATATTTTTCAAATATGTTTTAGATACGTATAAATAGACTATTACATTTAATATATAACAAATGTAGTGACAATAACTTTAAAATATTTTAAAAAATATTATTAATTAATAATTTTCTAATTATTATTGATTAAAAATCATTTAATAACAATTTGAAGACACAAAAAATCAAAACAATTGATAAAAGATCTAAAATAAGTTGAAAATGTAACTCAAACTTCAAACAGCCATAACATTTGATCTGGTTGTCCGTTTGATCTCTAAGGCATATCAAATTGAAGCCTGGGACGAGCTCTACGTGCTGGTGACTCAAAAAAGCTTATGTCACATTTTTCAAGGCCAAGAAAGGCCTAGAAGTCCTCCAAAACTGAGTTTTTAGTCGGGATACCTCGATTTGTTACCATTCAAACAAGTATAATATCTTATTCAGATGTCTGTTAGTCCTGTACCACATATCATATCGAAGATTGTTTCATTTTCTTCAATTTGACTATTTGTGGAGTTAAAACGGGCTTCTAGATTATACATTATGGTCATTTTAACATTCTATGGCTTTTCAAATACACATATATATGTATTTATTCGTAAATATATATGTGTATGTGTGTGTGTCTGTGTGTGTGTGTGTGTTGTATATATGTATATATGTATGTATGTATTTATTTATAAACACACATAAAGATCATATTTCATAAATGTATTTAAAACTAATCTTATAAGTATATATTAATAAAAAAATAAATATACGGATAAAAAATTATAACTAAAAATATATATAAATAAATATAAATATTTATTAATATACGAATGAACATATATATACTAATATATGAATAAATATATTATTATTAATATGAATCTATATCAATATATGAATAAATATAACTATATATATATAAATAAAGAGATATATCATTAAATAGACAAAAAACGAAATGTCTTAGTGGTAAAGGTGTAGCCTCGAAAGGGGGGAGGTCATGGGTTCGAGTTTGGGTGGATGTAAAGGGGTGCACGCGTGTAATGATGCGCGGGAAGGGCAGCACGCGGGAGACTGCCTATCGCTGATAAAGGGGGGTCAAGCGCTGTTAAAAGCTCCCCCCACATTATATAATTCTTTTTTATTTTTTTTATTTTTTTGACTTTTATCAGAACTTTTTAAAAGAACTGATAAAAGGGGCCTTTATCAGTGCTTTTCAGAGCGCAGATAAAAGCGACCCCCTATATCCGTGCTGATATTCATAGCACTTTTTTAGCACTGTTAAAGACTATTTTGAGCACTGATAAAGCCCGTTTTTGTAGTAATGTTGTGAGGGGCTTTGTGGTCATGCATGGTGGGATGTGTATGTAAGTCATCGAGTGCATGGATGATGGTACACATTTCTTGGTGAGGAGGACTGCATGGCATATTGGGGTGTGTGTCATAAATTCTAAGGAGGAGTGCATGGCATATGGGGGTGTGTGTCATAAATCCTTCATCGTGAGGCTGAGGAGGGTGTATCGCGAGATTGAGGGTTTTGCTTATTAACTCCACATGACAAAGTGGGGTTTGTATGAACTTCACACATATACCACATCATAGTGGTCGCATATTTGATCATGTGAGGGACTCTGCGGACGTGTGTCAGGGTTGTCCATCGGTGCATCATATATAGACAAGGGTGCTCGGTCGGGGATTAATGACCCTATTTCATGTGTGGGGTGTGTAAAATAGGGTCATGCATGTATCCACATGATCAAGGAAATATCCTTAAGGATGTATGGCTTCAGGTGAATGAGGCCAACGTGTGACCGAGGATTTTCACGTTCTTCTATTCAAGACATCATGGGGGATTTGTATTATCCAATGGTGTATACCCATGGTCTCTATGAATACCTCAAGTAGTAGGGATATTTGTAAGATATTTAATTCATCACACACTCGTGTGACCCTAGAGGAATATTTTGAGGAAATCTTGTGATTGAACTCATGGAATATCTTGCTATTACCTGAAGAATTACACCAATGGCAGTGGACGATCGCCTCTGTTCTTCGCTATCCTTCTCTGTTACTCCCTATCTGCACTCACGTGTGTTTTTTCTAAGGTAAGAAGGGTTTATATAGACTGAGGATGTCCTCAGTTGATGCTTCTTTACATGGGGAGTATGTCGCATGTGCTGGCCGAGGCGGTGGATACTTCACGTGACAGATTGATGGGAGGCTCTCATGATGAAAGGATATGTTCATCTTCATGTGAAGCCTCGGTAATGTTTTCCTTACTTTGCCTTACTATCATCATCTCACTAAAAGATCTTTGGGAATTATCACAATGGATTCTCGTGATTTTCATGAATGGAATCATGTGATGAGATGTCATGATTCGATCATTCAAAGCACCATTTTCATGTAAATGAGGTTTCATGCATGCCTTAGATGTTGAGAAAGTATCAGTTGCCTAGGCTTGATCAGTGGAGATGGATTTCATGGAGGATCGGGCAAGTGATTGTTATATATTTTTTATATATTTTATTCAAAATATTTATTGTTATAATTTTATTTAAATTATTTAAATAGAGTGTTTTTTAAAATTTGAATCGGTGTGTCTCTCACCAAGAGTTGTGTCTTTTCAGTTGAACCAATGCGTTCTTTGATCAAAATGGTGAGATTGAAGCGGTGTGTCCCTCACCAAGAGTTGTCTTGTTTCGGTCGAATCAACATATCCTTTGACCGAACCAGTGAAATTCACACCATTTCTAATCTATAAATAAGCAATGATGAGATCGCTTACATATTAATTAATTTTAATCCTAGAAATTCTCCAGAGTTCTCCCAACATCGGTGCAGCGGGGTAATCAGAAATTAGTGTTCGATTTTTCCCAAACCTTGGTGAAATCCTCGAGGGATACTTCCACCAAAAACCCTACACCATCAACATGGGGGTGGATCAAACCCTTTTGGACAGTGAACTCGATTCACGCATTAAGGTTCTATCTGTCTTCTTTTCTGCCAACTTATTTTTCTAACAATCAAAAGGGTTTGATAAGGCAGAACATAGAAGATGGATTCCAAATCTCCCCATTTCAAATGCCAATGGCACACCCATTGACATGACACAAGTAGAGTAAATTCATAAAAATGAGGAAGAAATGTGAATATGATGAAGTCTTATGTTGAGGACACATTCTCAATACTTTATCAAATCATCTTTACGAAAACTTCTACCAAATGAAGATCGCTCGAGAGATTTGGGATGCACTCGAATTAAAGTATAAAGCGGAGGAAAAAGGTACCAATAAATCTCACTTTAGTAGAAATGGTAAATTGCATGATTAATAAATTTAATTTACCATTAAATTTATGGGGCTAAGATTTATTGGTTAAATGCCATATTCATAATAGGATTGCATCTAGAAAAACTAAGTCATACCCTTATGAAATTTGGAGAGGAAGAAGACCCAATACTTCTTATTTCAAAGTGTGGTGGTGTTTTAGCGTATTATAGAGTTCCTGATCCTAAAAGAACTAAAATTGGTTCTTTAATTCATGTGATGAATTTCACTAGACCTGATATTTATTTTTCAGTATGTAAAATGAGTAGATGTACTAGTAATCCTAGTATGTATCATTGGAGATGTATAATGAGAACTTTTTGTATACTTAAAAAAATATTTATGTTTATACTATAATGATTATCTAGCTTTATTAGAAGGATACACTGATGCAAGTTGGATTACCAGTATTAGTGATAACCAATCCACTTATGGATGGTTGTTTACTCTTAGAGGTTGTTTTTTTTCTTATGATAGAAAGAAACAAACTTGTATTTTACATTCGACCATGGAGTCAGAGTTTATCACCTTAGCAGCATGTGAAAAGGAAGCTGAATGGATTAGAAATCTATTATTGGATATTATATTGTGGCCTAGTCTGATGCCTCCTATCTCTATCAATTGTGATAGTGAAGCAACATTATCAAGGGAATATAGTTTCATGTACAATGGAAAGTCTAGACATATAAGTTTGAGACACGATTATGTGAGACAATTATTACAAGATGGCACCATAACAATTGTTTATGTCAGATCGTGTAAAAACCTTGCGGATCTGTTTACAAAATCTCTGCCGAGAGAGGTTATTTGTGCAACTAATAAAGAGATAGGGTTAAAGCCCATAGAATAAATCATTTCAGTAATGTAAACCCAACACTTTCTTTAGGTATATCCTAATAAAAGTGTTTAATGGGTAAAAACAAGTTACGAAGATGATTGTTGATATTGACAATTATAACCCCAATTTTTGGTGTCAATATCGTCTGTTACGACAAGAGGTTTAGTTTTAAACTCTTAACAAAATATTAAGACTCAATGAGTTATGTGCTATTATAATGGAAGCACATTGTAATATTTTGCCTATTTTAACTTAGAAGTGGTGTCGCTTCTTACAGGAGTCAATGGGTTTACTCCTTAGAGAGTTTATGAAAAGGATATAAGCACATGGCCTTAAAAGTGCTACAAAATGAGATTTTGGATGAAAGTTCATTATATGTATGATTTCTCCAGTTTATCTTAAAGTTTAATAAGTTTAATGTTTCTACAACTTATAAATCTGATAAACTTTGAGATAATGATACTAAGTAAAGTTTTAAATCGAAATATACCTTTATTATGTATAATGAATCACCTGTGATCTGGAGAATTAATATTTATGAATAAAAGTGGGGGATTGTTATATATTTTTTATATATTTTATTCAAAATATTTATTGTTATAATTTTATTTAAATTATTTAAATATAGTGTTTTTTCAAATTTGAACTGGTGTGTCTCTCACCAAGAGTTGTGTCTTTTCAGTTGAACCAATGCGTTCTTTGATCGAAATGGTGAGATTGAAGCGGTGTGTCCCTCACCAAGAGTTGTCTTATTTCGGTCGAACCAATGTATCCTTTGACCGAACTGGTGAAATTCGCACCATTTATAATCTATAAATAAGCAATGATGAGATCTCTTTTATATTAATTAATTTCAATCCTAGAAATTCTCCAGAGTTCTCCCAACATCAGTGTAGCGGGGTAATCGGAAATTGGTGTTCGATTTTTCCCAAACCTTGGTGAAATACTCGAGGTATACTTCCACCAAGAACCCTACACCATCAACATGGGGGTGTATCAAACCCTTTTGGACAGTGAACCCGATTCACGCATTAAGGTTCTATCCGTCTTCTTTTCTGCCAACTTATTTTTCTAACAATGATCATGTGGGAGACATCAGGTATCTCAGCTGCATCGAACCAGTTCCATCGGAGTGTGGTAGATGAGAGTGATGTGATCGAATTGAGGAGGTTCTACCCATTTTTTTAATGGATGAAAAGTGATCACTCGGCCACATCCTAAATTGGTTTCTCAAGAAAAATCCCCACACTTAATAAATAGGTGTGGATCCACTGGTCACCAGAAGCAAGTACTAGGTTCTGCTCCCCAATTCTACCGGCACCACCTTGTCTCGGCCCACCATCCTACGGAGTGGCTCTTTTCCCCTCATGCATGGACGCTTGATTGAAATATCTCTACTTCCAATGCTATATAGCCGGGATGGCTCCTTAGGTGCGATCAAGTTGACTCCCACATGAGCCTAGGTCCTTGTATCAGTATTTTTTCATAGTCTCTAGCTTTCTGAAATTCTCAATGGAAAAGTGTATGATACGCAATTATGGGTTTCAATAGCTATGAAAGATTAAATTCTAACTATTAAAGTGTAAAGTGGATTATGGGTAAGCTTAAATAGGAAGCATAAAACATTTTTCAAAAAAAATGTAGAAGATAAAGTTGATATTGGGAAGAGTGAACAGATCCTAGTTATGGAAGAAAAGGGTGATTCACATGGGACACAATAAAATATGAGGGGTCTAGTAGAATTTTCATACCTGTTTAACCAAATTTGTTAATGCTTAAACAAGAAATACATATGGAAGATAAATGAAGGGGCAGGTTTTGAAATGGATGCTTAACATTGAAGAAATTGACTCTCAAACTTTACTATCAATGTGGAGCGATCACCCACGCAAACCATTTCCATGTGGAAGTGATTCATGCAGCCCGTTATGGAAGGTTGAGGATACCTATTTTGAGGTGAATAATAAATAAGAGAGGAGTTCACTTGGAAGAGGAACAAAAGGAATAAAAGTTAGAGGAATATTATATCTAAACCAAGTGGAGATCCTTAATGTGGACACTAAAGTTGGAGGAGCACTTAAACAATTATGAGTGTGAATGGAGTAATTCACTGTATGACTTTCTAAACTTTTTTCTCCCCTAATTTTTTTTTATATTTGATCATGTTGTGTATTGGGTTATACATTATGGTAATGTGGGATTTGGTTTTTAATTGATATCACTTCTTGTTAAACTAATGTTATTGTTTCTTTTACGGTCCTATTTAATATCATAATTCCTACTTAGATGGTTGGTGGACATATAACCTGTAGGGTTGAGTGATGGAGAAAAAGTGGATGATCGCACGATGATTGAGTATCTAAATATTGTTACAAGGTAGTGACCAATGATTTGATGGGTATAAAAAAGTTAAACCTATACTAATAACATTATATAAACCATTGTTTCAATTTGAGAGGGTATTATAGAGTTCTACACTCCACACAATTTTGATTGAAAACCACACTAGTGAAGGATTTAAACCCCTAAATCATGAATCGGACTTGATAAAGATAGTGGTAGGACACACACCATGGATCTAGAACCCATTACTCCTAGTGAAGAGTCTTTGAAAATCTTGTGGGTACATGTATCTTCATTAGTAAGGATTATAGATTCATTTGAAATATAATTCTACAAGTAGGTGGTAGTGGTTACTCATGAAATTTTCATGATATGTAGGTAGAATTATGTGATTTAAGTTGATTTACATTTCTAATATAAGTGATTTATAACTCCATGTGTAAGTGATCTCCCTAGTTATCAACTCTAGGTTAGGTTTATTTATTTTTAATAGAACACTTATCTTTACACATACCATAAACCCAATAATTTTCTCCTTTCAATTTATTTCAACTAAGAATACCTTTTAGCCCAACCTTCCCTTTTGGAAAAACCTAGACACCCAATAAATATTTTATTTGTGCTTTGAAATAATCTAGGCACAAATTGGAACCATTTTTAGGTATATGTTGTTCGATTAGCTTGTCTTTTTAAGGAAAAATAAAACTAAATTTTGAAATAAATTTAAAAACCATAAAGATTAGAAAATTAAAAAATGTAAAAAATTTATAACATCTTCATTGTTTTATTTTTTTATTGAATTAATTATGAAACCTTTATTGATAAAAATTATAGTTTATTTTTTCTTTATAATATACCCGATCTTTTTTTTAGTTGGTTATTTTTTATAGAAAATGAGTATCCTCAAGTGGAGTAATCAATAGAAGGAAAATTTTGACAATTTTGAAAACTCTGGACACCCATTATAGTGATATAATGGGTTGAGGATGAGGAAACCCTAACATGAAGAAGATTATCCTAGTGTATCTTTGTCCCAAGAATAAAAATTTCTAATGGATAGGTTTGATATAATACTAGAGGTCCAATCAAGGATGGAAGCCCAACATATTCATCTAGTACATTCTAGGATGGTTGAATGGATTTTTAATTTTAGAAGAGTATTGAAAAGGTATTAAAAGGGTTCAATAGAAAATTTGGATTGATCTATATCAATTGGAGGATCAAGAGGAGTCTGAAGGTATAGTGAATGAAAAAACCATAAAGTTGGCCTAGAGAAAATAAAAATAAAACATCACTAAGAAAGTGTAAAGATACTATAAAAACAAGAGGAATCTTAGGAGAACACCCCAACTTTAGATCCACCCTCCCCATACCCAAACTATATTATATACATCAAGGAGGAGGTGGACTACTTTTTATTATTCACTATATATGGGGGATTCTAAGAATTTTTTGCTACATTTGAAGAGAATCATGTTATCATAGAGCCACCTGTGCATAATATATAAGTTTTCATATTGAGAAGAAAAGTAGAATACCACTACTAATGGCTCCTAATGAGGAATAAAAATACCCCAACTTATTGGGGAAAGTTATAAAATAAATTTTGGTTGAAGGACTTAAAACCCATTCTCTAATTAAGAAACAAGACAATAAATTTATGAATTTTTTATTTTTCATGTCTTTTTCATATTTCTACTTTACTGTTTTCATTTTTTAAATTAGAATATATTATTTTTAAATCCCACCCATTTATAAATATAGGCCCTAGAGTATCTATAGAGGATATATGAGTAGATCCCTAGCCCACTGCCAAAGGGAGAGATGAACCTTTCATCTGGGTAAAATATTATCTCTCTTATTTCACATGTTCACCTGCCTTGCTTGTTTTTAATAATAAATATGAAAATTATCTACCTCACTTAGCTATATTTAGTAGATATATATCATAAAAAATTGGGGGAATTTACATCATGGGTAACACAGTTGAGTGATGTATTATTAATGAACTAAGAGATATGTTACATTATATTAACTTTAATGACATGGTTTTGATATCATAATAATTTTAAATATTTAAATAAAATGAGAATGAAAAAATCATTGATTTAGTGTAATGATTTAGAATATTAAATCATAAAATGTGTGGGTTGATAAATTTTTTCAGTAATGAAGATTTACATTTTCCATTAAAATTAATGTTGATAGTATAAATACTTATAACAATATAGGTTACATAAAAAAACCTATTTTTAATTTTTAAGCACTGATAGTCATGTGTGTATAAAAGTGTAAACAAAAATTAAGTGATTAAAATATAATGAATAAGAGTAAAAAGAAACTGAGTATCATCTATCCATATTACTTTCATGCATCAACTATCACAAATAGTGTTAGAGGTGCATGTTGTTGGACTTTCTTAATTCAATATTAGCTAAAATCATGCTGAATAAATTTATATTTGTGAGATGACTATCCAACCTTACTTCCATGCCCTGGTAATAACTCTTAACCTTGAGGAATGTCTACTTATTGGAATAGTTTAGTTCCAAACTTTATTAATTGATTCTTGAATAAGTACATTATAGAAAATGGATAAAAATATATACAAATAAAAATAAAAAATAAAAATCCTAAAAGAGTGTAGTGTGTGTGCCCAAACATAGGAAAGAATAAAGGATGAAATTATAAATTTCATAGATGAAAAATTGAATTTTCATAATCAAATAAACATTAAAGGTTTAAATTTAAAATGAATCATTTTGTATTAACTTTGATTCACTCTATTTATAAAGTAATAGAATATAAAGATTAATTTTTTAATCTTAATAATTCATGAAAATCCATGATTTACTATATCAAAATGAATCAAGAGATCTATCATGTGATATAGTGGAGTCTATTGTGATAATTTTGAGGATTATATTTGAGGAAAAACATGATTTAAGTGTGTGTGTGTGTGTGTGATGATAGAAAAATTGAGCTAATTTTTCCTATAATTTTTGAATGATTTTTTTATTTTTTTCATTCTAAAACCCCATATAATTAATTGATTTACACATTTTTGGTTTTACATTTAAAAATGTAAATACTAAGATTTTATTAACTAAATTGGTTCATGTTTCAAAATAATTGATTCATCATTTTTGGAAATTGAATTTCATACCTAAATACATTGATTTTATTCCTTATACATTTTGTTTAAATATTTAAATTATATTTTTAGTAATTGTTTGATTATTATATCTATTTATTTAACCATGTATATTTTTATTAATTATATGATTATTTAATTTATTTATTGTCATTATCATTTATTAAAATTAATTTTTTATTTTATATGAATTTTAATGATGGTTGAATGGAAAAACTAATTTCAAAGGGGATTTAAGTAGTGGAAGATTAACTTCCTTCAAAATTAATTTTTATTGGATTTTCAAGACAAGCCACATTATGATTGGGAACTAACCAAAAACACCATATGTATTCACGAAATAAAATGAAAGTGGGCCACTTAAATGTTTTTTGGGCCACCTGAGTGACCCTAGACTAGAGGAAACAAAATTAAAAATTCAAACAAGATAAAAAATTCAAAATTCAAAAAGAATTGTATGGTAGTTTTGGAATCCAAGAATGTGGAACTTGAGGAGGCCTTGAGCATTGAACCACAAACATCAACTGAAGTTGTGTCTCCTACCATCATCATCATGAAATGACCATCACTATTATCATTGACCCCATCACTACCAGAACCACCATTGTTGGACAGAGAATTTCATAGCACTTGTGGAGTCCACTCTCAATTTAAGGAGTTTATTGAGGGAGTATTGTTGAAAAATGATCATGTTGAAGTATTCATCAGGTGGAATCTAACCCAAAAACCATCTTGGACCATTAAATCAGCCGACGTGGTGGATGAGTAGCTGACAGTGATAAAACATTCAAGGGTAGATGACCCAACCCTTTATGTTGCTAAATATATTCTCTATGAAATGAGATTAATTCTCATTTTTTTGTAAGTGTATATCAATGTGGTCCTCTAATGCTTGATCTAGAGAGAATAATAATGAATAGACCCCTTCTACCATGGATGTAGTAAACTCTTTTCAAACCATGGTAAATCCTTAATGTACATCATTTTTCTTCTTTTGTTTGTCTTCGATTTCATCGCCAATGAGTTATGCTTCCCAAATAATGTGGTATTAGAGGCATTATGGTCTAAATGGAGGTGGTGAATAGAAGTTTTTTGATGACCAAACAATTGATGTTGTTCAGAAATTTTTTTTAAAGCGAGATCCGTGAAGATCTTGGTGAGATGATTCCAATGGAATAAAAAACAAAGCTAAAACGAAGCCAGTAGAGGTGGTCAAAGTTTTGGTGGAACACCATGTGCTACAGTACCCGCTACCAGAGAAGATTGTACTATTCATGTTAATGGTGAATTTTCTATGGGTTTTTCGGTGACTGTTCTGGCGATCCACGTCAACACCACCTCATCGGTCGATCTAGACCGTTGAAACTTTTTGGCTATATATTAGCCAATCAGAGTCTATTTTCAATGATCCAAGAGTCATTTAAAGATATTTAAACCATTATGGATACATCCATATGGTTATATTTTTGAAATTATAACTAAATAAATAAAAGGATATATTGATAATATGATTAAACTCACCACTTTAAATTATGCCATTCGGAAACCCAAAATGGAGAATCTTTTTGTATATTAAAGATTTGTGGAAACTAATAGTGTAGAACACTAAACCCATTATAGTGAAAGTGGAGGAATATTCAAAAAGTGGTCAATATAGTGATAATATGTGAACCAGTACCCCACTAGTTGATGTATAGTGGGTCATGCTCAACAGGAAGTGCATTACCCAAATCAAATAGTGGATCGTCAAGAGTATCTTCCATAATTTTTCCAACAAACAGATTTCATCTATTATATGTAAAAATTTGGAAAATATGCATGTGAGTATAATCATAAAGAAAAAAAACATGATACACTGACTTGTTAACAAAAAGTAAAAATATGGGACCAATGTATCAGAGCACATGATATAGTTATAAGGTATTATTGATCAGTTGAATTCCATGAAAATGATGATTGATGATGAGTTATAGGCATTTTTAATATTGAGTTATTTACCAACGATGTGGGACACACTAGTTGTGTTGGTCGGAAATTCAACCCTATATGGAACTCTAACTATATAAATAGTGAAAGATAAAATATTGAATGAATAACCTTGAAGGAAGGGTGAGGGATTCACACTTTAATAAGTATCTCTTGAAACTGAAATCCAAGGGAAGAAAAATGGAAAGGAATAAGTAGAGGAAGAGAAGCCTGTGACCAAAGTCTTCAAATGAGGAAGTGATCAAAATCCTAATCGAGATATTACTTGAAGTACCACCATTATGGTAATCCCAAAAACTTTATTCAATAGTGTTGTAGGCTAAAGATTGAGTAGATAAATTGAGAAGGTAAGACCCAAAATAATGATGTTACAGTTTTCAATGAAGAAATCATTATTGTTCATAAAGATAATTAGGTCAGTCTTGCAATCTAAGTCTCAACATTGGTGATTGATTCAGATGTTTTATACCATGTCACCACTATGGGATATTTCTTCTCATCATAAAGTTCATGTAGTTTCAAACATATGAAGATGGAAAGTGATGGTGCATTCAAAATCACTAGTACTGGTAATATTTTTCTAGAGACTTTTATTGGATGTAGTTACTATTAAAAGATGTGAGACAGGTTCTTATTATTCACCACAATCTAAAATACACTAGAATGATTGAAAATGATGGATATGTCAGTTACTTCAGTGATGGAAAATGGAAGATTACCAAATGTAACATGGTAATCACTAAAGGAAAGAAAGATACTTCTCTTTATCTCACAGATGCCAAACCATATAGAGGAGAAGCCAATGCATCTAGGAAATATACTCCTATAAAAGTTTGGAATAAGAGGATTGGTCACATGAGTGGGGGAGGAATCAAAAATCTCTCCAAGAAGGATCTATTTCTATGAATAAAAGGTACACATTTGGATACTTGTGTTTATTTCAATATGGGAAAACAACACAGAGTATCATTCCATGGTTATTTACCGTCCATAAAATAGAATGTTTTATATTTGATCCAAACTAATTTCTTCATGATGAACACTCTGTTAGTGGGAGGTGCTATTTATTTTTTTACCTTCATAGATGATCATTCTATAAAATTATGTGCCTTTTCTTTGAAAATTAATGATCAAGTACAAGATGTTTTCAAGTAGTTTCATATGAAAGTGGAAAGAAAAAAGGTATATGATTAAAGTGTGTGTCAGCAGACAATGGGGGAGAGTATTTTGATCCATTTTAGGAGTACTTTGAGAGTTTTTTCATCAAAATTAAAAAATTAGTACCAAAGATAACTCAGCATAACAGTGTTGTTGAGAGGATAAACATAAAAATTTGTGAGAGTTGAGTGTATGCAATCAAATGAAAAGATGCCAAATGCCTTTTGGGGGGAGGTAACGAGGAAAACAATTGATCTTATCAACCTTTCTCCATCATCTCCATAGAACTACGATATTACAGAAAGGGTTTGAACATGTAAATATGTTTCATATAAACACTTGAGAGTATTTGGTTGTAGAGAATTTGTTCACATCCTGAAAAATAAGCGAGCGAAGTTGGATGGAAAGGGGAAGCAATGTATCTTTTTTGATATACTCATGAGGAGTTTGGATATCGACTTTAGGATCCTATCAGTAGGATAATCGTCAAAAGAAGAGCTGTGGTATTTCTTGAGGATCATATGATTAAAGATTTTGAGAATCCATAAAATGAAAAGAAGTTTCGATCTAAGGAAATTCCAGTATATATGGAACCAATTTCACCACCATCAGTTCCATCTAGCATGAGAGAGATATGTGACACTGATGATACATCACTACCAAGTAATATGTATCCATCTACCGATATTTCTCCATCATATGATATTCTAGAAAAGATTCCTCATAAAGCACAGTTGAGAAGATCCACCAGAGAATGAGAAACAAGTCAAAGATACTCACCATAGAGTATGTGATTCTCACTGATGGGGGAGAGCTAGATGGTTATGATGATGTAATCAAGATTCATCAGAAGATATAATGGAAGAAATAAATTCAAGAGGATACAGGATCCTTGCACAAAAATTACATATTTGATTTGTTAGAGTTTCCACAAGGAAAGAAGGCACTCCAGAACAAGTGAGTGTATAGAATCAAAGGAGAAGATGACAACTCACAGCCACGCTAAAAATCCAGAATAGTTGTGAAGGGATTTGATTAAAAGAAAGGTGTTGAATTTGATTATATTTTTTCTCTTATGGTTAAAATGTCTTCTATCATAGTTTTTCTTGGATTGGCAGCTAGTCTGAACCTAGAGGTTCACCAACTGGATGTAAAGACAACATTCTTACATGGTAATATTGATGAGGAGATTTACATGGAGTAGTCAAAGGGATTTCAAGTGGATGGTAATGACATTACACTAAAGTAAGAATTTAACAGCAGTTTAAACTGTTTCTAAATTGTTGCACAACGGTTTTGAAAAACCACTGATAAATCGTGTTTTAGTAATAATTTAGCGGCAGTTTTCTAAAACCATTGCGGAATGATTTAGAAGTAGTTTTTAAAATTGGGAGAATCATTTAGTGTTTATTTAAACCATTTCTAAATAGTTTCAAGATGGTTCTTTTTTATTTTTTTATTTTTTAGAATTTTTTAAATTTGCATAATTAATTATTTAATTATTTAACTATTTTATTTTTCATAATTATTTTTTATTATTTTATTTATTATTATTATTATTATTTATCTATAATTTATCCATTATTTACCATGAAAAAATAAGGGATTTCAAGTGTAAGGTAAAGAAACTACACTAAAGTAAGAATTTAACAGCGGTTTAAACCGTTGCTAAATTGTTTTACAGTGGTTTTGAAAAACCACTGATAAATCATGTTTCGGTAATCATTTAGCAGTAGTTTTTTAAAACCGTTGTGGAATGATTTAGCAGTAGTTTTTAAAATTGGGAGAATCATTTAGTGTTTATTTAAACCATTTCTAAATAGTTTCACGATGGTTATTTTTTATTTTTTTATTTTTTAGAATTTTTAAAATTTGCATAATTAATTATTTAATTATTTAACTATTTTATTTTTCATAATTATTTTTTATTATTTTATTTAATATTATTATTATTATTCTTTATCTATAATTTATCCATTATTTACGATGAAAAAAAACTGTATTGAGTGAGATTTGAACCTCTTACATCTTAGTTATTCTGCAAAGATTTAACCACTTCAATAGGCTCTTCATGTGGTGAGTAAAAAGAATTTAATGTACTTATATATATACATATATATTTAAAGAAAAAAAATTAATACATAACAAATATATACAAACTAAATAATTAATAATAAATAATAAATAGCTAATAATTAATAATTAATAAATATCAAATAAATAAATAATGAATAAATAAATAAACAATACGGTAATAAATAATAAATATTAAATAATAAATAATCATTACTAATTATTAATTAATAAACAAGTGACATATAATTAATGAATAAATAATAAATTAATTTAAAAAAATTAATATGTGTTAAACTAACAATAAATTAATATATAATAGATAATAAATGATAAATTATGAATAAATACATAATAAATATATAATTAATATATAATAAATAAGTAATAAATAATACATCAATAATAAATTAATAATAAATTAATAATAAATTAATGAAATAATAAAAATAAATTAATAATTTATGTATAAACTATAAATAAAAAATAAAAAATAAAAAATAAATAAATAATAAATATATAATAAAATAAAAATGGAAAATAAAAATAAAAATAAATAAGATGTTAAAAATAAAGTAATAATAAAATAATCATAAATTAAAAAACATTAAATATAAATTAATAATTAATGTATAAAAAACTAGTACTCACTCCTGCATACGCACGACATATTGAATTAATGGTTTTTATTTGATTAGAGAATGTTATTTGTAAGAGTTACCCACTAATAGTAATGTTTAATACTTTTTAATCGCAAAGTATTAGTACATAAAAATGGAATAGGAGTGGATAAATTATGAACAAACCAATAAAATAGTTGAATAAAGAAAAGATATATAAAAAGTGATTTATGATTTTGGAGGGAGATTGTAAATCATTTTAAAATGCATTCAAGTAATTCTTGTTGGCCATAGTGGGTCAGCACTTATGCTCTGCTTCACTACATGCCATCATAGGCTTCATCCAACCAGCAATGCGGACAGGCTCCCTAGAAAGAGTAATGTGTGTAGTGTAATTCGAAGTGAAAGACAAATATATTGTAGGAGTGGTTGTAATAATAAAAAATGTAAACTAGGCAGATGAATATGTATAAATCACAAAAGATAAGTACATAATAATTGGATACAAGTTAAAGAAATTGTTGAGAAATCATAAACATAATAAAAAATATTTAGTTTAATTAATAAGGAATAAAAAATTATATTGAGAATTCTTGATAAAGAAATCAATAACATGAATGAAAATATATGTTCTAATGGTCTAAAAAACTACCCACGACTCAAATAAAATAAATCATCCACTACTCAATGAGAGTACATACAATCTAAAAATGAAGAACAACTCATATTTAATACAAGTAAAAGAAAATATTAACTAAAACAAAATAAAATGTCCCGCTGCCTAAAAATATACCCTTACTCCAATCTTCCGTGAAGGTGTATTTCTATAAAATCAAGTGTTAGTTCACCCTATCACCTTGTATGCAAGATCGAAACCCTGCATGAATATTGATTATACTTAATATATTGAAAACATAAATTTTTGGTACATACTATTGCAATAAAAGTGGATTAAACATGAGTAATCAGCATAAGTTACAAAAAAATTAAATTTGAATTCATAGAGAAAAATATCACCAAATTTAAGAATCAATTTAAGATAGGGTGAATGTTTACTAATTATGTCATGTCATTGATAAAAATAAAAAACCTCAATGCACAAGATAGATTCTTCCCTAACAGCATGATTTAGGTCATTTAATATACATAACATCCGATTATCAAAGGATCTATATAGTAACTTTTTTAAAACAAACCAACCAAACGTATAATAGAACATCCCATTAATGCATCACCAAGAATCAATGATATTCCAAGGTACATTAATTTATAAATGCTTCAAAAATTTATTTCTATTTTAGTATATTTAATCAATTGGGGGTGTTAGGAGATTAATGATTTATTACAACATAATATCACTCTATAATAGGGGTAATTTCACATTGATGATGGGGCTTGGGCTATGATGTTTTTGGATCACACAATAATGTGATACATAAGAATAAATTTATCATCTCTTGTTCTCCTTTTCCTTCTTCCTTCTAAAGTAGATAATAATATATCTGGGGATTTCACTGCACTTGGAAAGATGGTCTACTTCCTCAAATTCACAGAGACCCCAATTGACTTTTGGTAAACTCACTCAATATGTGAAAATCAGTCTTTGTACTTATCCAGATTCTAATTTTTCTTATAAACCTATTGTTGGACTTCTCAAATCACCTCATAAGAACACAACCCTAAATATATTTTACCTAGATTTTATGCACTTGAACACAAGTTCTGAATATTTCTGGGAAAGATACACAGCATCTTGTGGGTTTGATCTTACTCACTTCTTATTTACTATAGGTTGTAATGACTTCTCATTCTCCCTCTTTAATAGCTTCAGTACACTTAGATACTCACAATTCTCAAAACTTCCAACCACACTACTGGTGACTGATTCTTATTCTCTTCTTATCTTCTCAATCTTCTCAAACTCATGGGGAATCACTAAAGTACACAGCATGGACTGGATCTTCTCCTTTTATGATAAGTCACTATGTATAATTCTTTTCTATGCACATGACTTGTGTGACATTAACAATTGGTTAATATTATGTTTGTTATGTAGTTAGACCATGTAATGATAATTAAGCACCTATCATAATGTAATAATACCAAATATTTCATCTTCTAGTCATATTTGACAACATGCAGCATCTCTTATAAAATACCATGCTCTATTTTTCTACATCATGAAAGATTCATACAATTTCTTCATTTTAGAACATGATTTTATGAACCAAGCACACGAAATAGGTATGATACCACTAAAGGGGTTGAAATGATCAAAAGACACTCATTTATCATAGAGGAAGTCATTAGAATCCCAAAATCCCAAGAACACCATGCATAAAACCCAAAACCATAATGTATATTAAATAAAGAACTAGTTTTTATACCTTTCACTAACTTCACTACTACATCAGTATTCATTCATATTCTTAATGAATATCCCTCCAAAGGATTCCATCGAACCTCCCTCTATAGAGTGTATCTACAGTCCAACAGGAATTACTTAATTATTAAGAAAGATCTTCCAATAGTCCACAATAAAGTGTCAAAAAAGTTACAAATTATTTTAGTACATACGTAAAATATGATTATCTAAGGATCAATATAGTAATTTTTAAAAAAAACAAACCAAATAAATATTTTTAAAATTTTACAACCTATTCAATAAAGTTGTGTGCAAAGTGCATACATTCTAACCAAATAGGGGAAGTTTTGGGTTAATTAGAGGTAATATCCCCATGTAAACCTGTTATAATCTCAGTCATCTACTGAACAATCTGTTGATCATCATTGCAGTTGTCATAGCATCGACCCCATTTTGGGCGTCTACAGACCTATATTACAGATTGGGCAAGGAGGAATCTAATTAGAAAATTCATCAATAAGAAAGAGATATATCTCAACTTCTATGAAATTTGATGGACAATTGAATTTGGATAATTACAACTATACATGAATCAAATTTTTACTGAATGCCGGTGGCTTTGATTGTAAGAGAAATTGCAACTACAATATGCTTCAAAAGCTCTAGATCCCTGCATGGAAAGTGGAAGGAAGGCATTAATGCTGGTTGAAGACATATAGAACCTCTATTTCCCTATATTAAACTCACACTGCAAGAAAATGCAGGTTAGAAGATGGTGACCATCGATACAATTCTCTAGTAGACAGAGACAATCTAGGGGATCAACCGGTACCTATAAGTCCCAATTAAATGATACAATAAGAAAAGGAAGGCTCAAAACTTTATTGATATTTATAAGTTAGAATATATAGTATACACATATCATACCTAAATCTATCTCAAGGAGTAATTAATCATGGACCTCCCTTGTATGCATCATCATATGGTCTAAGAAGACGGCACCATGAGTTTGGAATAGACTGCATATAGCTGGTGGTGGGATTGGTTTGAAACATTATCCATCTAGAGATCTTCTTAATCTTGTATCACCTCCTACTCCTCTACCGAATCCACCTCCTGAAGGAGACCCTATAAAATATAGGTATATCCCTAAAATACATGTTCCAATGATATAAAAAATCCAATTGTCAAATTAAATACATCATCGACTGGTTAAACATAGTATATGATCCAGTTTTCAAAAACAAGTATCCAAAGTGATATTCAGTACACGTAGAAGAAACTAATGACTGAGATAGAATAAAATGATTCACTGATCCAAAATATGCCATAGATTTTGTGTTCTGTGATGCAGTATTTCTCCAAAATCCAATTGTGGGAAACCCTATAACCTAGTATGCAGGATCAAAACCCTTCATTTTATCCAAGTGAAAAGTAGCTTACAAGGGTCAAGAAATTTAATCTAGATTTTAACAAAAATACATTAATACTCAAAATGACATACATTCATAACATATGTTCCAGTGTGCAAATAAAGGTAGTAGATGTGTCAATGTTATTTAATTATTTGAAATTTCAAATTTCAAAACAAATTAGAATATTGTATTGAAAATACACACTAGAGGGAGACATGTTAGAAAGTTCAACTTGTTGATTGTCAATGCTTGAAAATTCAACCTGGTTCATATCATACATAATAATATTGATAGATTATACTCTATGAAAGTTTAGTTTGAAGAGTTTTTTTAAATAATGTATTAGCACAAGTGTAAAACATGTATTCTGTGAAATGTATATTTACAAAAGATTTTTTAATCCAAAATATTTTAACATCGCTATTTGAAATGGAAAAAAATTTAATAATATAAATAAAATTGGAAGTATGACCTCATCTTATTAGGCAATAATTTCTTGAAGTTTGATCTCATTTACGTCATATGTCATAAATATTACCTTGAATGTATTTTGTTCACATGGTCGGTGTTGGTTGCAGCCATTGAAATCTAAAATATCAATAGTCATGAGAAGTGTTTTATGTTTGAATACATATTGGTTATTAATCAACATACAAGGAATTTGAGTTATAAACACCAAAATAATAATGAGTTATCACTGACCAACAACTACAATGAGTACCTACAATAATATATATTGTAGTTTTCATAATTTATGAAGTATAAAATGTATTTTTAATGTTTTCATGACAGTTTTAGTTATTAAAATACACTACAGTGCACTTAAATATGTTTTTTAAAGTAATAGTAGTATAATATTGACTTTTGTTCCAAAGATGTCATATACAGGAAAATTGTCTCTTAAATAAATATTTAGCATGGAAAACATATCAGAGTTGTATTATTAAGTTAGAATTAACAACTATGTTGAATATGTTGTAGCAGAAAGTTGAACGGAATATTATGAAGCATTGTACGGTTAACAGTTGTGAGATAGAACATTGAAGCAATTCAATATCATTTTTTTATGTAATACAATTAATGACGCTAACATTTTCCTTGAACAATATCGCCAATCATCAATTGTCAGTTGTATGCTAGTATATGGTGTTATAATATAATCATTATCGATAAGGTTGCTACGGGGATAGAGAGTTGAGACATTCATGTATGAATGTTCCTAACTATTATCCTTGCCGAGCATAAAAAGACTCGGTTGATACATCGACAACCTTATAGTACAACAAAAACATAAATCTAGAAATAAATTAAAGTTATTGTATAACAAAAGAAATTAGAAACATGGAATGTTACAAGATACCATAATATGTGACGCACTTTTCTTGATCAATATGCTCTCTTGGAAGTTGGTTCCTACATTGAAAACATGATATTGTGTTATTTATAGTAAAATAAGAATCACAAAAGTGGTTGTTTATTATTCAGAGTTTACCTAAATGTAGAAGAAAGCAATATCTATTTACAGAGTCTTGTCATGGAATCAGAGTCATCATACACTAATGAACAACTATGGTGGATAGTGAATATATAATAAATAATAAATAATCATTACTAATTAGTAATTAATAAATAAATAATATATAATTAAGGAATAAATAAAAAATTAATTTAAAAATAAATTAATATATGTTAAATTAATAATAAATTAATATATAATAGATAATAAAAGATAAATTATGAATAAATACATAATAAATATATAATGAATATATGATAAATAAGTAATAAATAGTACATCGATAATAAATTAATAATAAAATAATGAAATAATAAAAATAAATTAATAATTAATGTATAAACTATAAATAAAAAATAATAAATAATAAACAAACAAATAATAAATATATAATAAAATAACAATGGAAAATAATATGTTGATAATAAATTAATAATAAACTAGTCATAAATTAATAAAAAATTACAAGTAAATTAATAATTAATGTATAAAAATAATTAAATAATAAATAATAAAATAATAATGAAATATAAATAAATTATAAATTATAAGTTATAAATAAATAAATTATAAATTATAAATTATAAATAAATAAATTATAAATAATTAATTAATAAGAAATGATAAAAATAAAAAAATAAATAATAAATAATAAGTAAATAAATAATAACTAATAAATAACTACTAAATAAATAATAAATAATATATTAATTATAAATTAATATTAATTAATTAATTATTAGTAAATACATAATAAATAATAAATTAATAATAAATTAAAAATAATATGTAATAGCATATAATAGATACTAAATAATAAATATATATTAAATACTAATTTAATCATAATTTAACAATAAAAAATAAATCAGTAAATAATAAATCAGTAATATATAAATATTAAAATAATAAATAATAAATAATACATGAATAAATAATAAATCAGTAATATATAAATATTAAAATGATAAATAATATATAATAATTGAATAAATAATAATTAATAAATAATAAATGGATATAAATATCTATAAATATATATGCATATAACAGAATTTACATAAATATACACACACACGTTTATGTTACATAATTATATATAAACAAAAATAAATATATAATTATATATTAATATAAATATTTATAAAAACACAAGTAAATATAAATATCTCTATATATATTTTCTCATATAAGATATAAAAATATATAAACATAAATATGAATAAAGATTTACAAATTTATATAAATATACACAAATATTCATAAATACATATCAACATATATATAGAATAGATAACAAATCCCCAAAAGAGGGTAAACTACAATAATCGCAAACCCATCAAACAAATAGGAATGCTAATAAATGGAATAAAATCATAAATAGCATAAAAATCATATGAAGACTCTTAAATGAAGTTTAAATAATATCGAATATTAAAAAAATAGGGTATCCCATCTAAAAACTCAATTTTAGAGTAATTTTGGGCCTTTTGATTCAAAAAAAATATTGACCATGGTTCCTGTAAAGACCCGTAAAATTCAAGGGAAATTTTTTTCTAATTTTTTTTTTGGGATTTTACAAGAACGTAGTTTCTGACGGCACCTGATTCCGAGGCCCGGTGAGCCCAGAATAAATTTCCGAAGTTTAGCTCGGGTACGTTCAGTGAACGAACGAGCGGGATTTCTTAACTTTCGAACCGGTGCTCAGAATCAAAATCCGAGGACACCGATGGAATCACAACACCGGTAATTGCTTAGGAATACCTTTCCTGGAGTTGTGTTTTCTTGGGTGTAGTAATTAAAATTTTGGGTTAAGTGAAGAATAAAATAAAATGGTGCAACCAATTTTATTTTTATTTAAAGTAGTTTAACCTAAGCTAAGTGGTTGGAGTGGGACCCACTATATCCTACTCCACTAGGTAGGATATTTGTGGGGTGGGGCCCACACGAACCCCACCCCTTCATATTCCCTAACCCCCCCTAACTCTCCATTTAATTTGACAACATAAGTTTAATTAATTAAGTGGATTCGTTTTTGAATTTTGTAATTTTGAAAAGCATGGCATAAACAATTAAAATAAGGGGTGACCTTATTTTAATTGGGTTAGCTTGTTGTGAGAGGATTCGAGAAAGAAAGCTCTAAGTCTTGAAGTTCATCATCTTCCTTGAAGAACGTGAAGAACACCGACGCGCCTTCCTTCGTTCATCTTCCCGCGTCAAGGAAGGGAGACACCGTTCCTCCTCGGACGATCTTCGTCAACGTGTACGGAACCCTCTTCCGCAAAGCCTTCTTATGCGGCGTTCTTTTCCCCGATGAACCTTCATTCAACGGCACCTTGAGGTAGGGGTTAATTTCTTCTTCGTGAATACTTTCGTCGTCGTTCATCATTCTCTAATTGGGCCGCCTGTTATCGCAATAACAGGGAGGAGGTCGAACCGCATGAACACGGCCGACACTCCTCCCCCTTGATGCTTGAATTTGTTGCGGCACGAGCAAAGGCAGCGCGGTGCCATTGCACCGCGCAGAAATAATGAAGAATGGGTGAAGAAGCGCGGTGCCATCGCGCGGCGCCGTTGAAGTCGAACAAAGTCGCGACGTCGTCGCACCGCGCCGAAGAACCTCGAAGAGGCCGCAACCGGAGCGGGGCCGCGGTGGTGCGGGAGCGACGGCCGGAACCGCTGGCCGCTGGAACAGGAGGGCGGGACCGCGACGGTCCCGCGGCGGCAGCAACCGGCAGGCCGGACCGGGCCAGCCGTTTCAGGGGGAGATCGGGGTTCGTAACCCCCGGCTGGAAGAAGAGCGACCCCCACGTGGGGGGGTGCGGGTTGTCAATCAGGGGGGCAGTGCCCCCCCTCTTTTCCGCTCGGCCGTTTCGGTCGAGCCGCCTGGTCACGCGAGCGCGCCAGGCCAGGCCGCCCAGGCCGGGTCGGGCCGCCCAGGCCGGGCCGGGTCGCCCAGGCCGGGTCTGGCCACCCAGGCCGGGCCGCGCTGGCCGGGTCGGGCCGCGCCCAGGCCGCGCCGGCTGGGCCGGGCCGGTCCGCGCTCTATTGGTCCAGACCCAGACCCGGGTCGGGTCGACCCGATTCGGGCCGACCCAAGGGGTCTCGGGCCGGGTCGGTCCAGGCCCAAAACCCCCTAAAACCAGACAAGATCGTTCGTTTTCCCATAAATTGGGATACGGACCTCCGAATGAAGCACTGTCAGTTGCGATGCGATCCTTGGATCGAGACGGTCTTTTTGGTATATTACAGTCAAGGTTTCGGAGAACTTTGGGTTCGGCCGGGTTGGTTCGAACACGAAACAAATCGGGCCCTCGGAGCAGAAACGCTTATAACTTAAGCTTCGGACGTCCGATTGACGTGCTGTCGACTCTGTTGGATTCCTCTTAGTGAGACGGATTTTTTGGCTTAGCACTAATCATCACAGGATCACTGAGTGCTGTAGTCGTCGCTGTCGAACCCATGGAGGATTTCTGTACAGTCGTCATCGTCGTCGCAGTCGCAGCCAGCTCTAGGGTTCCCGCACACAACAAGCTCGTTCGGGGAGGGTCTGCTCCACGAGCCGAGGGGATGATACATCAACTGACACAAAGTCCGGATTTGATGTATCCAAAAGTTCCGTATCGCCAAAAGGAACTCAACGTGACAGACGCCGCGTCAATCGGATGCCCGATCTGAGAGTTATTTACTTTTTCGTTCTAGGGGCCCGGTTGGTTTTTAAGTCAAAACCAACTCGAACGTACTCCAACTGTGTCCAAACCTCGAGCGGCTGTGTGGGTCAGATTCTGTGTGGGTCAGCTCTCAGCAGTCCTGTGTGGGCCAGCGCATACCGATCATGTGTGGGTCAGATCCTATGTGGGTCATTGCGGGGGTTAGTACCTATCAATCCTGTGTGGGTTCGACGGCTTAGATGAATCAGTGGCTACATATGATCATCTATATCATCTTACGAAGAAGTATATTTGTGTGAGCTGAGTCTTGACTTTCAATCTTTATCTTCGATAAGATTGACTTGATATCTTGTGTGGATTACGTTATTCTTTCCTGTGTGGATTGGGTTGTGTTTTCCTGTGTGGACTGGGTTGTACATGGGCTCGGGTATTGGAGCTGAACTGGAATTGATGACTTAGGTATATGTATGGGTATATACCTAAGTAGTGTCGGATGTTACTTTGTGATTGTATCTTCCTTTTTGGATTATCCTTTGTGGATTCTGGGAGACCTTCAGGGGTCTCGGGGTCCCTACTGAGTAGCTTATACTCACCCCTGCACGGGCTATGCCCGCACTACGTTGTGTTGGATGCAGACGACAGACAGCGTTGATCGTGGTGGAGGCTTGTGAAGCAAGTCAGTACCTAGAGGTGGACCACTGGGCGGGACGTACACGGAGCGGACGGCTGGACCTGTGGAGCTGAGGAGGATATCTATACCCACCCTTCAGGTGGGACTTCCAGTGGACGGCTCGACGTTGCGGCTTTACTTTTCAGTTGTTGTACTTTCTTTCCAATTGTACTTTACTTTCAGTTTGGGTTTGTATTCTGACCCACTTACTTTTCCACACTTACTATTGTACCCAGTTTTACTTAGTGTTTACTTCGGCTTTCTTACTCGGTGGTGTTTGTTTACTTTATAAAGGCAATGCATTCCCCTTTTTGTCAGGATTTACGCCTTGGTGCTAGTCGCCAGCCCCTGGCCTATGGGAGGCGGGCTTGGGGTAGTCACGGAATGGGTCCCGAGAACGGGTCGTGACAGTTCCCCCCAGTCAACATGGAATAGATCTAATTGCATGCTTCAATTTGATAGGCAATAGAGTCCAAATGGACACCTGAATCAAAATTTATGGCTGTTTGAAGTTGAAGTTTGATTATAACTTTTATTATAACTATAATAAGTTTATTATTTTAATTATCACAAAATTATTGTCCAATTTTGTTTTAATTCATTTCATAAGCTTCAATTTGACTAGTTGTAAAGCTAAAATGGACTCCCAGATCAAAAGTTATGGTCATTTAATGTCGAAGTCTAATTTTCAACTTACTGAAAATTTATTTTAAGTTTCAAATTATTGTTAACTAATAATTATAAATATTTATTAATTAAAAAGTTGTAATTAATTAAAATTTTAAATAATAAACAATATATGATAGTAAATAATAAATAACAAATCATGATTAAATATTTTATATTTTATATTTTTTCCTTTAATTTAGCAGAAGTTTTTTAAAAATCACCGCTATATCACAACGGTTTCGGAAAACTGCCGCAAAAAAATGAATTTTTAAAAAAAAATAAAAAGACATTTATTGGTGGTTTTTAAAACTACCACAAAATCTATTTTTCCAGTAGTGAGAAAACCAAGTGTGTAAACTTAGGAAAAGTTTATATGGTTTGAAACAGGAACTGAGGCAATGGTACATGAAATTCGACTCATTCATAGAGAAAAATGAGTACTGAAGGATGACAGGTGATCACTGTGTTTTTATCAAATAGTTTTATGATAGTTATTTCATTATCTTGTTGCTTTATGTTGATGATATGTTGATTATTGAAAGATATTTCATGAAGATTGACAGGTTGAAGGAGTTGAAAAAGACTTTTGAAATGAAGGACTTGGGAGATTCTACTCAGATTATTGGTATGGAAATTACTCATGATAGGAGGAATCACAAGATTTGGCTATCTCAGGAGTGTTACATTGAAAATATTATTGAAAGAGTCAACATGAAAAAGGTAAATCTAGTTAACACTCCACTTATGAGTCATTTTAGGCTCATGACAAGTCAAATTCCATCAACTAAGGAGGATAAACAAGATATGGAAATTTTTCTTTATTGGTCAGTAGTTGTTAGTCTTATATATGTCAGGGTGTGCACTAGACCAGATATTTCTCACATTGTTGGAATTGTGAGTAGATTCTTATCAAATCCAGTAAATGAGCACTGGATAGTGGTCAAATGGATATTGAGGTATCTCTACAGTATATCTAGTCATGTTTTATGTTTTTGAAATGATAAACTTATTTTATAAGGATACCAAGATGCAGATATGGCTGGAAATGTAGACAAAAGGAAATCTATATATGGTAGGGGGAGTAGTTTCATGGAAATCATGACTTCAGAAGTGTGTTGTTTTGTCTACCACAAAAGAATATTATATCACAGTTACTGAAGGCTACAAGGAGATGTTGTTAATGAAGAAATTTTTAAAGGAGTTGGGACAGATTCGGGATAATTATATTCTCTATTGAGATATTCATAGTGCTATTCATCTCAGCAAGAACCTGAAATTCCACTCCAGGTATAAAATAATTGATTTACGATACTACTGGATCTGAAATGTGTTGGAAGAAAGATTGTTGAAAGTTGAGAAAATCCACACCAATGATAATAGGGAAGATATGATGATAATGGTTCTACTGAAAGAGAAGCTCAATGCCTGCAAGGAGATTGTAGTTCTAGATTTGACCCAAAATTGGTCATGTGGGGGAGATTTATGGGGGCCACTCCCAATTTAGGGAGTTGATTGAGGGAGGATAGTTAGAAACTTCTCCTGTTGAAGTCTTCATCGGGTAGAAACCAACCCAGACACCCCCCTGGACTGTTAAAGCTCCCAATGTGGTTATTTCAGTATGATTCACATCGTGGCCCCTTTTTGGTGGTTGAGATGGTCCTACAAGGACTAGGCAGTATATCATTTCTTATATTATGAAGGAGGTTCCATATTTGAGTGGTATCAATGGGTGATTTCAGGGGGTTAAGTGTTTGTGCAATCACCCCACGTTGGGTACGATGTCCTCGGATGGTCTCCAATAGGTTTATTCACAGAGCCAGAAACACCCAATGGACCTCTTATCCATGATTCATGGACCTGCTTTCCAAAGGTAGGCACTCACTGGATGATTTGTCCAACGACACTTGAGGGCTTGTATTAGCCGAGAGGATGGGAAGTTGGGCTCATCACTCCCTTTTGGGGGGAATTATTTCCTATTCTGGGACTCTTTTATAGATTTAATCAATGTTCATAGGTTCATAAATACTTGGTTCATTCCCAATCATGTGTCCACGGATTACCCCTATTTCGAAAGATCAATCAGAAATACACATGTGTTCAGAATCATCTATATGTATCCTAGGTTCTCTATTGATGAAGACATCTTTATGTATCTGAGGTTCTTCATCAATGTTACCCTTTTTGTGGACACATTATGGATTCTATGGTCTTTTTTCAAGAAAATGATGATTTAATCCATATGATGAGGCACTCTAGATTTTATTATCATCTAGGGGGGACAGAGACTATTTTGATGTCAGGGTCGAACCCATAAGATGGGCTTCCTGTGTATCCTTGTGAGAGGAATTAGAGCCCACATATTTTGGTGCCACTTATCTAGAAACATCAACTTTTAAGTTTGTGTGATGAGGACCCATATGTGTAGTTTAACGTCATGCGGAAAGGACATCTAGGTGGAAGGTTCCCAGTCAATATTTGGTGTGGGTCTTATGTTGAGGTGGCCCAAGGTACCCGGAAGCAATGTATTCTTATGGGTAAAGGGTGAACCTACTAGGGATATGGCCCTAAAAACATTAGGGAAAGTTTTGACGTTGGGTTTGGACCTCGGGGAGGCTTCCTACATATCCCAATTGGTTGGGAAACAAAGCCCTCATAGTTCGGTATGATGGGCCTTATGCATAGTAGCTTCCCATAAAGGAGGCATTATTTGGGGCTTACATTGACAGAAAAGGACCTTTTAAATTAGAGTTGGGACATGCACCATAAAGGAGGCCTTGTTGAATTGGGGTTCATGATTGGGGTTACCCTTTGAGAAGGATACCCTTTAAGCTTGGGCCTTAGACAAGTGTCCTATGTATCCTATTTATAGTGGGAATCAGAGGTCTCGTAATTCATTTTCAGAAGTGGATTGTGCAGGTGTTGTGATCATCACTAGCCTCTATGCCCACGTGACCCATTCCCAATGTGAGAAACAATAGGATGCAAAAGATTCAAAATGCCACACACATTCTCTTCTCTCGTGATGAAAAAGGAGGAAGATGATGATAGAAGAGACCGGGGTGAGAGCATCATATCCTATGATCATAGGGGATTTCTATAGGAGGGATGCCTTGAAATTGGTTCTGGGAAAGGGGAGGAATGTTGCTTCTTGTCAAAGGGAAAAGAAAGCATGATTTCCCTTTTGTATCACTGACCCTCATCGAAGGGAAAGCCCATTGATTACCCTTGATCCCTAGAATAGAGAGGTTCACATTGGTATCCCAAGGTTAGACTCCGGGTTACCATGGGAATATAAACTTATGGACATTTTGGGGGTCCATACCATTACAGTAATTACCCATGTGACTCCACTTACCACATGAATGTAAACTCAGAAGGGCACGCTGATGCACCTAATGGTTTTATCATACGAATATGGTGGCTTTTGAAGAGGCCTTGGCATGATGCTGATAGACTAGCTCACAAAGGGACTATGGATGACACGATGAGAATGGAAGGAACTGATTAGAGTCAGAGGGTGGAACGCCCAAGAATACCCCATCTCACATACCATTTTCTCATGCGGGATGGGGTTCCTTCCACATAGAGAGTTGTTATGTGGGTGAAGGTAATGTTTGCGTACCATAGTGATAAGCAGACTTAAATTTGGCCCGCGTGGCATTTTTCTATGTGGAACCAGGTTTCACCCATGTAGCAAAGCGCTACATGGGGATGAGCATCGCCTGCGTACCATTGTGGTATGTGGGGATGGGATCCATTAAGGGTTGAGTTCTAGCTGTGTAGTGATTTTCTACATGGCACAGGGTTCCATCCGCATAAAACATTGTGATGAGGGACGTTGGTTTGAAGAACAGGCATTGGTCCTACAGTTTGTTAGAATATCTTCTATAGAGGAAGCTAGTTCGTAGTTTGGCCAATTCTTATTATGTTTTATTCTTTCATGGTATGTAGTGGGATTTACCTATGGGGAATCATCAAAAGAGTTCATCTTTCACAGTGATCTTCGTCCTTCATTCCTTAGAAACTCTGAAATATGTTCTCCTGAAGTGTTAAAGTCCTCCCCCTCTTTTAGTCCCCCTTGAGGGTCCTTTTATAGAAGAATGAAGGGGTTGGGTAAGTGGGTTGCATGAATCCTTTTGCAGAATCCCAAGGAAGAATCGCCCGACCCATAGATGACTTGGTCAATAGAGGCTTGTGGGGGTTTTGGTTCGTAGAGGTGGAAATCACTACCTCAGTCCCACGAACGACATCATTTATGGGACTCCATCTACTTCGCCTCATTTGAAAACTATCTGATTCTTTGGAAAATGGTATTTAGGGGAAACATTCTCCACCTCCATTCCACAAATGACAACATTAACGGTGATCTTGTACTACCATTTTCCTTCTAAAAACTTTTTGGCTCACAGATGGTTTGTGGATGGACCGCCATACATAGTGGTGATTCGTGAAGGATGTTTTCTCTTCATGGTCCAACCTTTTCCTTAGTCGATTCTGAATTCTTCAGTCTCCTTCGATTCTTCCTTCAAATTGATTTCCTTCCTTTTTCAAACCTATGGGAGTATTTTTCTTTCCCTTTTAAAAGTTTTACAGGACCCAAAAAATTCCCCCCATTGGAATGTGTTCTGATCGGGATGAAGAGAAGGCTATTCTGATATAGGAAGCGGGCCTGACATAAGTCAGTTTGTGATGGAATGGTGTACCCATGGGAGGGGACCACACCTATATAAGGGGGACTATAATGACCCATACTTTACATACATTGTTATCACTTCAGAATTGAAGCACACTTATTACAACATATAACAAAACCAAGAAAGGACCGTATAGGTATAGTGTCTTTAGAAACTAGGAAACATAAACAACTGGTTCATAAAGCATCTACTTTGCCTCCCATTTATTTCATCATATCTAGAGTCCCTTTTTGGCATATTCTACTTAATAACCTTCTTCCTGACCTGGGGAAATAAAACATACAAAAGGGTGAGCTCAAATGCTCAGTAAGGGTAAACAAAAGAAATATCAATAAGAACATAACTTTTGGAAATCTTATCCTGCAAAAGAGATCATAATATCATAACATGGGATAAATCATAGAAGTGAAATGTAATCCCAATAATCATATCATAAAACCTGAAACTTTGTGGCATACACACATAATCATAGATAATCATTTCTTATTAGTCAAGACTCATTTTCAAGACTATCTTAGTGGACAAAGTCCATTTCTGAACCAAGTTCACTCCTCGTTTCAGTCTTGTTTCACTGAACCGGTATAACCTACCGTTATAGACATGTCTATATCATGAGATATAAAATCTTTACCCAATGCATTGGAGGAAGATATAGGTCCCACCCATCTCATAATGATACCATTCTTATGTGTTCCACAAAATCATAAACCATACATCATAGCATAACCCATGTAATAAAAATGAGATTCTTAAACAACATGACATCATAAAACAATTCATATAAGATAAAGGAATTAATAAAAATATTTCCATCACAACATAATCAAATCCATGTAATAATAGGGATAGAAATAGAACCCAATATTATCTTAGATGGAAAATAATTTTGATAAAACACTTGAACTCCATTCTTGAGGAAAATATCCTTTCTACTTCAAAAACACTTTTCATTTCTTAACATGTCATAAAATTATAACTAAAAGAAGTTGATTAAAAATAAACTTGAAAACTTGTAAAGGAAGCTTCTTGGAAATAATGTTTTAAAAATCCATTCATGCCGTATAAGTTAAAAAAAACATTCTTCTCGTACTTTTGTCAAAAAAGTAAAAAAGTACCTTGTACGAAAAATGACAAAAGATTCCTTTAATATCTTTTAATATAAACTCAACAAAGGGTAAATATGGATTTAAACAATTATAGGTGGATGTAAAAAATATTACATATTGAGGAAAAATGGATGTGGATGATAAAATACCCCCCAGTAAATACCAAAGTATAAACAATCTCGGATAAAAATGAGATTGTGATATTTTCCTTACCTTAGGTCCGACTTGCCTTGTAAGTGTCTGAACCTCCTGTATAATGATTTAAATAATGTTATTGACTTATTCCAGAATCATAATTATTTTTATGATATCATATATGGTCATATTCTTAGCTTCTTAGTAGTAATATTTCATTGCTACTTGTTATTCGGGTGTTTATAACTTTTTGTTCTTATGCGTGTTTTGTCGAATAAATTCTTATTCTTATCTTTAGGTTATAGATACCTAATTTCCAGAATGGTATTAGTGTAATATATATCATATTAATTCATTCAATTCATTTATATAATCATTATGAAATGAATATCATGTAGAACGAGTCGCATCACATCGTGGAGACGGTATTCCGTACATACGCACGAGTGATGATATCGTTCCTATGATTGTGGAATTGTATTGGAGTGTATGTATACTATTTCAGAATCAATATCACTTTATAATAGTCATATATAGTCATTATTTACACCATTATACCCATCCATGTAAGGTGGTGGTGGAAAATAGATTACACCACGGCGTGGAGACGGTATTCCGTACGTACGCACGCGCGGTGATTTCATTTTCCGTAGGATGGATAGATGGTTAAATAGGGTTGTTTCATACTTATAATAACATATCAGTATATGAGTGATACTGATGTTATTACTTCATAATTAAACAACTAAATAATAATAAGTTTAAGAAGAAAGAAATTGGAAAGGATCGGTAATGGATATTACCTCTTCTTTGAAGTGCTTCTTTGAGACCTCCTTTTAGGGAACTAAAATTGGTCTTTGAAGAAGACCAGGACCTCTAGGATGTCTCTAGGTAAGTGGAGAGGAGAAAATGGCAGGGTTTGGCCGAGCTTGAAGGCTCAAAGTGGTGTGAGGAAGAAAGGGAGGAGTTGCCCTTTTATAAGGGAGGAGAGGGGCACCTTTTGGAATAACTAAAAATATTATTTTATTATAAAGTCAAGTTCGGTTTTAAATAGCTCCAAATTGATTTATTTCTAGGATAAGGTGGGGAAGGGTCGAAATACTCTCATCAAACAGAATTTAGACAAGTTTAGGTTCCTATTTTAACCTTATCATTTAGATTTAACATTAATTTAAATAATTTTACTTTTACCATGTCTTCTTGTGTTCTTATACTATAAGGTTAATAAACTTACTATATCAAGCCAAAAAAACCCCAAGTTGTTTATTATTAATATATATAACCTTATCTAAGTCATTTGGCCGAACCTTATATTTTTAGGAATAAAATAACAATTAATAATATAATATTTGTTTTAAAAACTATTTTATGTCAATTTTGACACTATTTAGTAATTGAATTTTGTGAAAATCATAACAGAATGATAAGTTCGAAAAAAATTAATTAAATAAATACTAACATGTAATATTAACCTAGAAAATTAGTGGAGTTCATAAAAAGTATCAAATTATATTTATTTGGGTATTTATAACATCAATTATGTCAATATTTCATTAATAAGATAATTACTGCATCATCGTTGTGTCATAAATAAATTAAATTATTTAATGTCTAAAAATTACAAATAAAATACCATTATGTAGGAAATCGTTTTATCTTTCTAATGAATATTTATAGTCGAATTTATCTTATGTATAACCCCATATTAAAAATTACTTACTTATTAAACTTTGATTTTAACTATTTTAACCCTTCTTTAAATAAATTAATAATAAATGTCCTAATCTAATCCAAGTGGGCCTAAATGGTCATATTTTATTCCTAAGGTTGTTTTTGGTCAAATTAAACTTTTCCAATAGAATTGGGACATGTGTTAGGGTAATAATAATATCATTTGTACCCTTAATTACCCTATTTACTTTTAACCGTGGTAAAAAAAAGTAAAAAGTTATTATTCACCAAAAAATTATTTTCATCTCATTGAACCACATTTTACTTAATGACATCAACCGTGTCTCTCGGATTTTTGAAATTCCACTCACAAAAGCGGTAAAATTAAGTTTTATGAAAAATTCAGTTTTTTTAACAGCCACTTAGTAGTTTCACTATTCATCAAAAATTGAAAGTTTTCAGAAAAATACCAAAATTTCACCCTAGGCTAATTTCGATATTCCGAGTCCAAAAATGAAGTCCATTTTGAAAAATAAAATTTATAAAATTTAAAAAGGTGGTTATTACTATTCATAACGGCTAGTTTTAATAATATTTTAATAGCATGTCATTGTTTAGTGAAACTCGGTATTGCGTACGATGCAAGCTATCGAGGAAGGCCGCGGTTGCGTGTAAAGCAAGCCAAGCTAGTGTTGTGTGTAGTGAAAGATTCCTTTGATGATTTATATAACATAAAAACAAAATATTTCACATAAAAGTCTCGGGTGTTACATTCTACCCCCCTTAAAATGAATTTCGCCCTCGAAATTCATCACTTTGTAACAAAGAGATGAGGATACCTCTCCCCCATCATATCCTCAAGCTCCCATGTAGCTTCTTCTAATTGGTGGTTCCTCCATAAAACTTTCACCAATCGAGTGGTCTTGTTTCGTAGGACTTTTTCGCTACGATCCAGAATCTCTATCGGTTGCTCTTCATAAGAAAGATTTTGCTCCAGCGGTACAACTTCTGAGCTAAGTACATGTGAAGGATCAGGTATGTACTTTCTCAGGAGAGATACATGGAACACATCGTGAACTTGAGAGAGATTAGGTGGAAGCGCCAATCGATAAGCTACATTCCCAACACGATCCAGTATTTCGAAAGGACCGATATATCTAGGGCTCAACTTCCCCTTCTTTCCAAATCTCATGACTCTCTTCCAGGGAGATATTCGTAAGAACACTTTATCGCCCACTTCAAACTCTAGGTATTTTCTTCGGCTGTCGGAATAACTTTTCTGTCAACTCTGAGCTTCTCTTATGTGTTGTTGAATAGATATGACCTTTTCTGGCATTTTATCAACGAGATCAGGTCCTAATAGCTTTCTCTCCCCAAATTCATCCCAGCAAGTTGGAGTCCTGCATTTCTTTCCATAGAGAGCTTCATAAGGAGCCATCTGAATACTGGAGTGAAAGCTATTATTATAAGAAAATTCCACCAAAGGTAGGTGTTGATCCCAACCACCTTTGAAATCCATAGAGCAAGCTCTCAACATATCTTCTAGAGTTTGAATTGTTCTCTCAGACTGACCGTCTGTCTGAGGATGATAAGCAGTGCTGAAACTCAACTCTGTATCCAGAGTATGCTGAAGACTTCGCCAGAACTTCGAGGTAAATCTCGGATCCCGATCAGATATAATAGAAAGTGGTACTCCATGCAATCTTACCACTTCCTTTACATATATCCTGGCAAGCTGATCCAGAGAGAAATCCTATCTAATAGCAATGAAGTGTGCAGACTTTGTAAGACGATCAACTATGACCCAGATAGCATTATTGCCTTTGGATGTTTCAGGAATTCCTGTGACAAAGTCCATAGTGATGTTTTCCCATTTCCATTCAGGTATGGGTAATGGTTGTAACATCCCCTTAGACTTCTGTCTCTCAGCTTTAACTTGTTGACAAACCAAGCATCGAGAGACATATTCAGCAACATCTCTTTCCATCCCACCAGAAGTACTCTTTCAGTTCCCTATACATCTTCGTGCTTCCAGGATGAATAGAGAATGAAGAACTATGAGCCTCATCCAGCATCTCCTTCTTTAATTCGGGGATGGGAGGAACACAAACCCGATTCCTGAACTTTATTATCCCATCACAATCAAAGTTGAATTCAGGAAAATTTCTCACCTTCTTTTGTAACTCGACATCATCTTTCTGTGCTTCTTTAATCTTCACATGTATAGATGGTTGAACATTCATTTGAGAAAGATACGATTTTTCCCATTCCATTATAATTCCAAGATCCGTTCTTTGTAAATCCATAAATATTGGATCTTTTGTGATCCTCATCATGGATAAAATGGCATGGTCTTGTTGACTTAATGCATCTGCCACCTTGTTTTCTTTCCCAGGGTGGTAATGGATTGAGCAGTCATAATCCTTAATCATCTCCAACCATCTTCTTTGGCGCATATTCATCTCCTTTTGTGTGAAAATATATTTTAAACTTTTATGATCAGTATAAATATCACACCTTTCACCATAAAGGTAATGCCTCCAAATCTTTAATGAAAAGATTACCGCAGCTAACTCCAAATCATGAGTTGGGTAATTTTGCTCATGTATTTTCAACTATCGTGAGACATAAGCTATCATCATATCATTTTTCATAAGAACACACCCCAATCCCTTCTTGGATGCATCACTGTAGATCACAAACCTTTCTCCACTACAAGGCAGTGTGAGCACAGGTGCACTGGATAACCTTCTTTTCAACTCCTTGAAATTCTCTTCACATTCCTCCGTCCATACAAAATTAACTCCTTTCCAAGTCAACTTGGTGAGTGGATTAGATAATCGTGAAAAATCTTTCAGAAAACGTCGATAATATCCATCCAAACCAAGAAAACTTCGGATCTCAGTTACTGTTTTTGGTCTCGACCATCTTTCGATAACCTCTGTTTTTTCTGGATCCACAGATATCCCCTCTTTTGAGATTATGTGACCCAAAAATGCAACTTTTTGAAGCCAAAATTCACACTTGGTAAATTTGGCATAAAGCTTCTCCTTTCTTAGGGTCTTCAATATAATTCTCAAGTGATCTTTATGTTCTTCCTTGATCTTTGAATAGACGAGAATATCGTCTATAAAGACTACCACAAACTGATCAAGATAGTCTCTAAAGACTCTATTCATCAGATCCATGAAGATAGCAGGGGCATTAGTAAGACCAAATGGCATCACTATAAATTCATAGTGTCCATACCTTGTACGGAAATCCGTCTTTGGTATATCCTCCCTTTTGACCCTTAATTGATGATACCATGAACGAAGATCAATCTTGGAAAAGTATTGAGCTCCGCGTAGTTGGTCAAATAGGTCATCAATGCGTGGGAGAGGATACTTGTTCTTGATAGTGATCTTGTTAAGTTCTCAATAATCAATGCAGAGTCTCATTGATCCATCTTTCTTCTTAACAAACAGAACAGGTGCTCCCCAAGGTGATGCACTAGGGCGTATGAATCCCTTATCAAGATTCTTTTGGAGTTGCTTCTTCAATTCCTGCAACTCAATTGGGGCCATTCTATAAGGTGTCTTTGAAATAGGCAAAGCACCCGGTACGAGTTCTATTGAAAACTCAACTTCACGATTCGGTGGAAGACCCGGTAATTCCTCCGGAAAGACATCATCAAACTCCTGTTCAATGGGAATATTCTTAATTGTGAGTTTCTCACCAACCATTTGAGATAAATAACCTTCATTTAGTGGAATCAAGACCCATAAGATGGAAGGAATTTCTACTGGAAGGTTATGTTCATCCTTGCATCGATAAACGATCATAGATTGATCTGGAATATGAAATGTGACTTCCCTTCTTTGGCAATTGATATGAGCTCCATGTAGAGAAAGTCAATCCATGCCAAGAATCAAATCAAATTCCACTATAGGAAGGATCACAAGATTTGCAGGAAGCACTTTCCCACAAACTTCAATCGGAGAAGAATTATAAACTTTTGATGCGACTGTTGTGCCATTAGGTGTTGTCACAGCTAACTCAACATCTAATTGTTGAGGTAATACGATGATACCCTTAGAAAAATTTTCAGAAATAAAGGAGTGGGTGGATCCAAAATCAAATAAAACATTTTCTACTTTAGAGTGGATGGTAAGTGTACCTTTCACCACATCGTTATCGTACTCCACATCGCTGATAGAAATTGCATGTGACTTTCCTTTTTCTTTAGCCTTAAGAGTTTGTTGACGTTGACCATCATCATCAACCCTTAGATTAGGGCATTTATTGGCATAATGTCCCATCTCCTTACACTTGAAACATTGAAGTGTAGTAGGTTCATTCCGTGTATCCCTTCCTTTGTTTGCATCATTAGACATCTTCTTCCCATCATCGCGGTATTCAAATGCCCGATGACCTTCCTTTCCACATTTGAAACATTTACTTGTCCCTTTAAGACAACTACCTCCATGTTTCTTTCCACACTTTGTGCATAATGGAAAGCTCATCTTCTTTTCAGTGTGCTCTTTAGATTTTCCTTTGAATTCCATTTTCCTCTTCTTATCAAACCCATATGACTGATGGGTTACTCCAATCTCCATCTCAACTTTGAGAGCACATCGAACGATTTCCTCGTAGCTATTGAAGTCCCTAATGGCTAAGGCCCTTCGAAGACTTGGTTTTAAGCCACTAAAGAATCGATCGATCTTACTCTCAGGTTGGATAATAATACCAGAAGCATACCTTGCAAGTCTTGTAAAATTTGCTTCATAGGTACCAACAGATTCATCATCCTTTTGCTTCAGTTCAAGAAACTCTTTCTCCATCTTTGTTCGGAGAATACGAGGGAAGTACTTATTGAAAAATAAGTTCTTGAACTCGTCCCATTCCATGGACTCAATTTCATCTCGTTGCCTCGTATTCTTAATAAGATTCCACCATTGATCAGCATCACCCTCCAAACGATACACTACTAGGATGAATTTATCATGCTCAGAACATTGAAGAACTGAAAATATCTTTTCAGTAGTACTAATCCATTGTTCAGCAACTAATGGATCAGTAGACCCGCTGAATGAAGGTGGACGCTGTCTCATGAAGAATTCAACAGAATGTTGCTCCTTCATTTGCTCATTTGGAAGTCCTACATGATTCATAGCTTGAGAAAGTTGTGTGAGCATGGCTACAAGATTTTTCATTCCAACTCCCATAATGTTTGGTTGCTCAGGGGGGACAATCATTGCATTGCTCGTCGCATTCCGCATTAACACGGTTCCTTCAGGTTCCAGCCATTGACTAAAACCAAGAAGAATAGTGTGAGAAACACTAATTATAATAGGAAAACCACATAATCAAGAATAAAATTTCACACTTAAGGTCTTATTCTAGGTTATTCATGGCCATTTCTAAAACACTAAGATTGTGTTCTATGCTTAGAATTATCCTTAGGGTTCTTACTAAGGCTTTCACGTCCTAGTTTCCAAAGGTTGATTATAACTTTCCTATGATACCAACTATAACGACCCATACTTTACATACATTTTTATTAATTCAGAATTGAAGCACACTTATTACAACATATAACAAAACCAAGAAAGGACTGTATAGGTATAGTGTCTTTAGAAACTGGGAAACATAAACAACTGGTTCATAAAGCATCTACTTTGCCTCCCATTTATTTCATCATATCTAGAGTCCCTTTTTGGCATATTCTACTTAATAACCTTCTTCCTGGCCTGGGGAAATAAAACATACAAAAGGGTGAGTTCAAATTCTCAGTAAGGGTAAACAAAAGAAATATCAATAAGAACATAACTTTTGGAAATATTATCCTACAAAAGAGATCATAATATCATAACATGGGATAAATCATAGAAGTGAAATGTAATCCCAATAATCATATCATAAAACCTGAAACTTTGTGGCATACACACATAATCATATAGAATCATTTCTTATTAGTCAAGACTCATTTCCAAGACTATCTTAGTGGACAAAGTCCATTTCTGAACCGAGTTCACTCCTCATTTCAGTCCTGTTTCACTGAACCGGTATAACCTACCGTTACAGCCATGTCTATCTCATGAGATATAAAATCTTTACCCAATGAATTGGAGGGAGATATAGGTCCCACCCATCTCATAATGATACCATTCTTATGTGTGCCACAAAATCATAAACCATACATCATAGCATAACCCATGTAATAAAAATGGGATTCTTAAACAACATGACATCATAAAACAATTCATATAAGATAAAGGGATTCATAAAAATATTTCCATCACAACATAATCAAATCCATGTAATAATAGGGATAGAAACAGAACCCAATATTATCTTAGATGGAAAATAATTTTGATAAAACACTTGAACTCCATTCTTGAGGAAAATATCCTTTCTACTTCAAAAACACTTTTCATTTCTTAACATGTCATAAAATTATAACTAAAAGAAGTTGATTAAAAATAAACTTGAAAAATTGTAAAGGAAGCTTCTTGGAAATAATGTTTTAAAAATCCATTCATTCCGTATAAGTTAAAAAAACATTCTTCTCGTACTTTTGTCGGAAAAGTAAAAAAGTACCTCGTATGAAAAACGACAAAAGATTCCTTTCATATCTTTTACTATAAACTCAACAAAGGGTAAAGATGGATTTAAAAAATTATAGGTGGATGGAAACAATATTAAATATTTAGGAAAAATGGATGTGGATGATAAAATACTCCCCAGTAAATACCAAAGTATAAACAATCTCGGATAAAAAATGAGATTGTGATATTTTCCTTACCTTAGGTCCGACTTTCTTTGTAAGTGTCTGAACCTCCTGTATAATGATTTAAATAATGTTATTGACTTATTCTAGAATCATACTTATTTTTATGATATCATATATGGTCATATTCTTAGCTTCTTAGTAGTAATATTTCATTGCTACCTGTTATTCGGGTGTTTATAACTTTTTGTTCTTATGCGTGTTTTGTCGAATAAATTCTTATTCTTCTCTTTAGGTTATAGATACCTCATTTACAGAATGGTATTAGTGTAATATATATCATATTCATTCATTCAATTCATTTATATAATCATTATGAAATGAATATCATGTAGAACGAGTCGCATCACATCGTGGAGACGGTATTCCGTACGTACGCACGAGTGATGATATCGTTCCTATGATCGTGGAATTGTATTGGAGTGTATGTATACTATTTCAGAATCAATATCACTTTATAATAGTCATATATAGTCATTATTTACACCATTATACCCATCCATGTAAGGTGGTGGTGGAAAATAGATTACACCACGGCGTGGAGACGGTATTCCGTACGTACGCACGCGCGGTGATTTCATTTTCCGTAGGATGGATAGATGGTTAAATAGGGTTGTTTTATACTTATAATAACATATACGTATATGAGTGATACTGATGTTATTACTTCATAATGAAACAACTAAATAAGAATAAGTTGAAGAAGAAAGAAATTGGAAAGGATCGGTAATGGATATTACCTTTTCTTTGAAGTGCTTCTTTGAGACCTCCTTTTAGGGCACTAAAATTAGTCTTTGAAGAAGACCAGGACCTCTAGGATGTCTCTAGGGAAGTGGAGAGGAGAAAATGGCAGGGGTTGGCCGAGCTTGAAGGCTCAAAGTGGTGTGAGGAAGAAAGGGAGGAGGTTCCCTTTTATAAGGGAGGAGAGGGGCACCATTGGAATAACTAAAAATATTATTTTATTATAAAGTCAAGTTCGGTTTTAAATAGCTCCAAATTGATTTATTTCTAGGCTAAGGTGGGGATGGGTCGAAATCCTCTCATCCAATAGAATTTAGACAAGTTTAGGTTCCTATTTTAACCTTATCATTTAGATTTAACATTAATTTAAATAATTTTACTTTTACCATGTCTTCTTGTGTGCTTATACTATAAGGTTAATAAGCTTACTATATCAAGCCAAACAAACCCCAAGTTGTTTATTATTAATATATATAACCTTATCTAAGTTATTTGGCCGAAACTTAGATTTTTAGGAATAAAATAACAATTAATAATATAATATTTGTTTTAAAAACTATTTTATGTCAATTTTGACACTATTTAGTAATTGAATTTTGTGAAAATCATAACAGAATGATAAGTTCAAAAAAAGATAATTAAATCAATACTAACATGTCATATTAACCTATAAAATTAGTGGAATTCATAAAAAGTCTCAAATTATATTTATTTGGGTATTTATAACATCAATTATGTCAATATTTCATTAATAAGATAATTACTGCATCATCGTTGTGTCATAAATAAATTAAATTATTTAATGTTTTAAAATTAAAAATAAAATACCATTATGTAGGAAATCGTTTTAGCTTTCTAATGAATATTTATAGTAGAATTTATCTTATCTATAACCCCATATTAAAAATGATTTACTTATTAAACTTTGATTTTAACTATTTTAACCCTTCTTTAAATAAATTAATAATAAATGTCCTAATCTAATCCAAGTGGGCCTAAATGGTCATATTTTATTTCTAAGGTTGTTTTTGGTCGAATTACACTTGTCCAATAGAATTAGGACATGTTTTAGGGTAATAATAATATCATTTGTACCCTTAATTACCCTATTTACTTTTAACCGTGGTAAAAAAAAGTAAAAAGTTACTATTCACCAAAAAATTATTTTCATCTCATTGAACCACATTTTACTTACTGACATCAACCGTGTCTCTCGGATTTTTGAAATTCCACTCACAGAAGCGGTAAAATTAAGTTTTATGTAAAATTCAATTTTTTTAACAGCCACTTAGTAGTTTCACTATTCATCAAAAATTGAAAGTTTTCAGAAAAATACCAAAATTTCACCCTAGGCTAATTTCGATATTCCGAGTCCAAAAATGAAGTCCATTTTGAAAAATAAAATTTATAAAATTTCAAAAAATGGTTATTACTATTCATAACGGCTAGTTTTAATAATATTTTAATAGCATATCATTGTTTAGTGAAACTCGGTATTGCGTACGACGCAAGCTATTGAGGAAGGTCGTAGTTGCGTGTAAAGCAAGCCAAGCTAGTTTTGTGTGTAGTGAAAGATTCCTTTGATGATTTATATAACATAAAAACAAAATATTTCACATAAAATTCTTGGGTGTTACAGGGACCTAGCTCATTTGTCTTTTGATGTTTTTCTCGGCTAACCCGGTGCTTCTGCGATTTATCTTGCTTGCTTGTTTCCACGTACCACAAATCCTTCATGGAACCTTCTTCTGTGAACTGGACTTAGAATCCGAAAAGTGAATCTTGAATCTTTGATTAATAAGTTCTAATTTTTTCATAATGAGGGTCAGTGTGTGATTTTCCTATTCCACGAACCATGGGTTCACTGGCCAATGCTTCATGGGCCAGTGCCTTCTGAGCTTCTACGAACTATTGGTTCGTAGACGATGCTTTTTGTGGACTAATGGTTTACGGATGGTAATCCCCGTGGACCATTCATGCATGGGGCCTTTAATATAAATAATTTTCTTCGGTCCTTTGCTAATTTTTTTATTGGACTAACCTTTGGTTCAATGGACTTTTGTAGATACAACAATGGATCTTCCCCTCACTTCTCCGAATACAACTAGAAGAAGGGAGGTTATGGTCAAGAACATTGAAGACAACATTAATTCTGGCGCCATCCCTCAGGTGGGTATTCTCAGAGATATCCTTTCATCAGAGCTTAAGGCTTACCCACTATACAGTCTACTGCCACTTTATAACTTCAGTCTCCATGACGACACCCCCTACCATTGGTTGATCAGAGCAGCTTTTTTATTCATCTTGAGACATCTTGAGAGTATGACCAGGCGAATATTTCTGCCATGGGGGAAATCACAACTTTTTTATCCAAGATGGAATAGTTGTTCTAAATGGATCTATGTGGATGTAGGGAAATTGATTCCACCGTACCATATCTTCTAAATCAGTTTTCTGTGACTATTTGTCTATTATCAATCTTTCGCAAAATGGTCCTAGTGGAGGATGGAGCTCCAAATAGGATCTACGATCTGGAGGGTGCTTTTTTGATGGGTGGGCCAGGGTGTTCTGGGTTCATCAAAACTATTTTGAATTCCCCAACCAATTAAGAATGGTTAATCTATATCAGGCTGTGTGGGTTACCCAGTTTTCCATTTAGTCACTGAGTGAGATACTGCCCGAACTGCTCATCCATGGGTTTTCAAGCACCAATACATTCCACTTACCACATGGTGAAGTGGGAATAATTTTGTGGGATATTTACCAAATCGGGGGACTTCCCATTCTTGGAAACATGTATGATGAATTCTTACCAGCCTCCAATACCTGGGAGGATGCTAATTAGGTATCACCACAGGCAAGGGATTTTCTTATCATGGTGGAGAGACTACTTGGTCGGCCTTTTCATGATTGCTCACTCATTTTGTTTGAGGATCAGATAGGGCTATTCTTGCAGGTGAACGGGACAAGGCTGATAGTTCACCATAGTTGAACCCATATGACCCAACAATCACATCTCATTCCTAGATCTTATTGTGCTACCCTCGAGGCAGGTTGATACACCACTTGGGGTTATGAGTTCCAAACAGACATATCTCCGGAACTCAGATTGACAGGTTTCTTTTCCATGTTTTTAAGCAGGCAGCTCTTTCCTTCACGTGATGTTTATACTGGTGTCTGAACCTGCACTTTAATGATGAAAACCATGTTAACCGAGGGACAACCCATCAACCTAGCCATTCCCACCCTTACTCGAATTTATGAGTTATTGGGGGAAGATACAGGAAGGAAGGTCTCTGCATCATCTTGATAGGCTATTTCATTTTTTATATGGATGGATAGCATAGCACATCCCTGCTATGAATATCGACATATCGCGACGGTTCCTTATTCTGCTTTACATCCAACTCCTCTCAACATCGCTAATGTTCTCCTCAAGTCTTTAAGTGTTGAAAGTATAATTGAATTATTGAGTGATCTTTCTTGTTTTATTTGTGTGCCTTACCTTGTTCCTAGTGGGGTAGTAGCAGATGATGGGTGGGGTTCTTCAGAAGCACATTCTTACATCATCACACTTTGGAATGGAATCTTGATCGCTCGCGTAGAAAGAATGACTATCTGTGAACCTTATACTCCTTATAGGTTCGCTAGACAATTCGAATGTTGGTACTGAGTCGCATTACTCCTAGTCACCCAGGTAAAGAGGGAATCTCATCTGGTAATCCTTTGACAATTATGGATGATGATTACATGGGAGGATATCAACATGGAAGTTCTTATTACTTCTATAGTGGCCTCAACTCACTTATCATTAGTGTATGCCCAACAGTTGGTGGCAAATTATTCTGACGGTTCACAAGCTAGACTGGTCCGACTAGTGCAAAGGCCCTTGTCTGCTTCTGTTCCCATTTGGACTATGTCAACTGCACCGCCTCCCTCCATTCCTATTATAAAAAGGCGCTCCATCCGTTGTCACATGCATTTGGAGGGAACTTCCTCTATGCAACTTATATCTGTAGAGAGAGACTCAGACTCCCTGTATATGGGTGATATGGTACGTGGTCCTACCGAAGCTGGTTCGAGTGGGACGTCATTGGGTATCCCTGAAGTCGTCGTCAACCCCTCAAGTCTAGTTCCAGATGTCGAGCTGTCTGCAGAGCGGGAAGGTTCCCCCACTTGGGTAACCCATCCCAGGATGAATCCATCTATCGTGATGTCATTCCTCGACTATGTACCAGTTGTGGTAGAGGAGAAATGCTAGGGTTCCAATGCCATTAGGAGACACCAAGCTGTATAGAAATGGGTGTGACTTCAAATCTTTATGATTACCGCCAAAACCCCTCTACCAGAATTTGATGATGAGAAGGAAACCCTTCTTCGGCTATTTATTTACTTGGGTTCAGGCGGCTTTGACTACTGACACCTACACCGCCTCTCATACCAATTTGTTGCAGCTTAAGAGGATCTAACCACATATGAAATAAACTTGGCTCAGTTCAATGCCTCGCATCACCACACAAAGAAATTTCAGGATATTACTGAGGAGATGCACCATTTAACGGATGAGGAGGAAACTGTTCATGACTAAGTGATTGCCCAAATGGAAGAGCTGTGGGAGTACGAGGCTCATGTGGCCAAGATAAAGGCCCAACTAACATCAACAAGTGCCAATTTTGAAGCTATAAAATAGAAGGGGCAAGATCTCATAGCCATTATGAAACGAGCATGCCCAGTGGTTGAAGCTGAAGCTACACAGAGGACTGCTTTGGAACAAGCTGTTTATGGACCCTGTCATACAATTACTGATCTACTGGAAATAGCTAGTTGGGATTTGTTGTAATCTTTTCGATTGTATTATGCTATTTTTCTCTTTTATTCTTTCATCGGGGAGAGACCTCGAATTGTGGATGTCTTTCCATTTTTACTTAATGGAATGAAAATGTTTTTCTATCCAATGCGTATCCTTCATATTTTCCTGTAATGTCAATCAATCATGATTAACTACATTTGGAACTTGTGATCTTAATTAGATGACAATTTGAGTCACAATCCGAGATAAATAATATAATTAAGTCATGCTCTATTTTTGTCTTAAGACGAGATAATATACAAGCATAACTCGGCTATTTCTAGGGCCACATGAAAGGCCCTAAAAGCTTTATGTCTTTTTCTATTATTACCCTAATTTTTACCTAACCCTGATTCGGTGTGGGATTAACAGGTGTGACTTGACTTTTTCTTAGGCCACCCTTTGCAAGTTTTTGACCTAACAAGATTTGTGTCTCTTTTGATTGTTTGATTTCATGACATTTTTTATAAATGATACGATTTGTAGGTTTATTGAGATGATACTTGAATTTTTTCTAGGGTTCCCTTTGCGGGTTTTCGTCTTGGTGAGTTCTGTATTTTTTGTATGAGAAGTTTAAAGTCTTAAAAACTGAACTGCTATGACTAATGTTTTAGGTTGAAAATATTTGACCATGACTTGTAGGGTGGGGGTACTAATTAGGGTTTATAGACCAAGGATTCCCCAATACTTTTCAGACACTAATGATGGGTTTTTCTTGACCCTGATTTTGTGGTTTCTAGGTATGGGATATGGCAGGGGGCATGGAAGCCATGGGGTGTACAAAGATGGGAAAAGACTCTCCCAAGGATGAGTTTTTCTTTGGTTGATAGGCCATTTTTTTGGGTAACTTATGCATAGTTGTCAAGGTATTGTGTGCATAGTCAAACAAAGGTGTCTACGGGACACTGGTCGTCCATTCCCAAAGCCCAGAAAATTTTATGGAAATTTGGATTTGTTTTGTCTTTGTAAGACCATAGTGGGTGGCCTATTGGGGGAATAATGTCTAGAATTAATAGGGGAATTCATATTGGTTTTATTCTAGAAACCGCTCCCACGTGAATTTGACTTGTGTAAAGGAGGGCTGGAGCATAGTTTCATTTAACATCGTGCAATTAGGACATTCGAGACTCATGATTTAAAGTCATTTCACTCTGAACAGAGGGGTAAATGATTTTCCCTTTTCACGATAGTTTGACCATAAGTGTCCTATCATCTTCAGGCATGAACGGGGAGAGAGGATGTAAATTACAGTCTGGATGGTTTCTGAAACCAGGGAGAGAGGTGGGATGTAAACATCATAGAGGCATACGAAGATAGGAAAACCCTCTCCTGAGAACAAATTTGCCTTTGGTTGATATACCTTTTTTGTGGGAATCATATGTAAAGTCATCAGGGTATTGTGTACATAGTCAAACAAAGGTGTCCACAGTGCACTGGACCTCCACTACCGATATCTGTGGATGATTATGGGGATTCAAACCTTTTCGGACACAGAGTATGTGTTGTGAAGAGGGGGTGTCTGAACACGAAAGGGGAATTTTTAGGCCAAAATTTCCCAAGAATGGGTAAAGAATTCCTTTCCATATAGGTGTAAGGGGGATCCCTGTGTAGGTCTAACTGGTACATGAGAAAGAGGGGTAATTCTATTTCATGGCTAAACTTGAGATATAAGTTTCAGGTGTCACTACATATCCTATAAAAATAGGAATCAAGTTGCACATAGTTACTAATAGGTACTCCCGTATATAGATCTGATTCATACATAGGAATGGGGCATTTTTATCGTATATACAAGATTACCCATGAGATGGGGTTCATACTAGACTTTCATGTGAAGATTTATTGCATGCATAGGAACATGGGGGAAATACCTTTTGATCTTTCTAGACCCAAGACAGAACATTGGGTATCATGCATCATGCAATTTTAATGTCATGTGATTAGGACATTGATAAAAAAGCCCCGATTAACTAGAAGATAACTCGGTTGGGATGTCCTGACATGTCTAAGATGTGAGTAGGAAGAAAAGTGTAAACCATAACTCCAAGATTTTTAAGATCAAGAGGAATGATGTGGAGCTTGGAATCCATTGGGCGTATGGAAGTAGGAAAATCCTCTACTAAGGAAGAATTTTCCTTTCGTCGAAATGCTGTTTTTTTTTGGGAAACTTATGCAGAGTCGTTGGGGCATTGGGTGTATAGTCAAACAAAGGTTCCTGCAGGGCACAGACCTTCCATTTCCAATGGCCCTTGGTGTTTGTGAAGATCCTAAAATCACTTGAAGCATAGAGTTTGATGGTTGGAAAGGATGCGTCTGGGAATATTAGAAACATTCATACTGTGATTATCCATATAATTGGGGATACTCCTACATAGATCTGATTATCTCTCTAGACATTCGGGTCATTTATGTGTTTCTATCAGTTACTGCTCAACCAAAAAGCGAATATTTGAAAAAAAAAATCAATCATCCATATGTAGGGTAGGGCATTGTTTTGGAGTTGGACCCGAGTTTAAAGATCCAGGTATCTTGCAAATAAACTCCCTGCATAGGCCTAATCCATACATAGAGGGAGGGGAATTTTTAGCCATATTTGGGATGCCTTGCAGTTTAATGACGTATGGTTAGGACTTTGGGTTCCCCATTATGAGGGGAAAACCCGTAATGTTTTTTTTAATGTCGTGCCACCCAGACCAGCTATTGAGGATTGATTTACCACAGATCTGTGGGGAATTCCCTGCTGAAATCCCTAATCCCAGGTGAGATATGCTCGGTGTGAGAAACAAAGGGTGGCAAGGGTTTTATTCCACCACCTAGGGATGGCATAATTGAGGAAGGGGGGATTTTATACTTTGGGTGGTGTTGTATAGTTCATCATCATACAACAAGGACATTTTATCATGCAATTTATCATCATGTGGGGAGGAGCTGGATGCCATGTAGTTTATTATCATGCGGTGAGGACATGGATATCGTGCAGTTAATTGTCATGAGGTGAGAAAATGGATGTCTTGTAGTTTATTGTCATGTAGTGAGGAAAAGGATGTCATGCAGTTTATTATAATGCGGTGAGGACATGGATGGCCTAGCGTGAAGAGAATACATTTGATTACTCCTGAGATGGCCCCACAAATAGAGCTTATTTGGGAGTTCCCTATTTTGACTTAAGGAGGGGCCATTTTTTCATGCATTCTGTAGCTGGGTCCGGGTCATAGAATCCAGACGTCACTACATACCCTACCCAAGTAGGAATCAAGCCATATGTAGTTCTGGTTGGGCCAGGTAGTTTAATTTCGTGCAGCAAGGACATGGGCGACTCGACGTGAATAGAGACAGGTGTTATGGATCCCTACAGATTTTCATCTTGTTGTAAGGATGTTGGCTACACAATTTAACTTCATGTTGTAGGGATGAATTGTCATAGAAACCATGTGAAAATATGGGCTAATCGGGCTAGGATATTCTGGCGTACCTCAGACGTGAGGGAGAGAGAAAGTGTAAACCATGAATCTAGGATCTCTTAGATCAAGATAAATGATATGGGGCTTAGGAGCCATTGGGCATATGGAAGTAGGAAAATTCTATCCTAAGGATGAATTTACCTTTAGTTGATAGGCCTTTTTTTGTGGGAAACTTATGCAGATCCGCCAGGGCATTATGTGCATAGTCAAACAAAGGTGTGCTCAGGATGACCGTCCATTTCCGATGGCCAAAGATGATCATGAGGATCCAAGATTTCCCAGGGCATGGAGTTTTTTAGAGGGAAAATAGGTATTCGAGTACACAAGAAATGTCAAGTCCGCCATTATTTTTGAAATATGGAATCCCCTACATAGATTTGACTTATATGTGGGGGAATGATCTTTGAAAAATCCTTGCTATAAAAATAAAGATTTCGACTCTCCCGCATAGATCTTCATTTATGTGAAGGAGATTGGGGAAATTTTTTATTTTTTTTCATTTTATAATGATGGGTCCAAGATATGAGATTTGAGCATCACTACGTATCCTATGACAATAGGAATAAAGTCGTGCGTAGTTCTAGAGGTACCATGCAGTTTAACGTCTTGTGGTAAGAAATTACGAGTTCTCCAATGTGGAGGGGGGACCCTATCATGCCTTTTAAGGTCATGCCACTAGGACCATGGTAACCCTACTGCAGGTTGATATGCCTTGACCATGTGGGGAACTCCCTGCCAAACCCCTAAACTCACGTGACCTATGCTCGATGTGAGAAACATGGGGATGTAGGTGTGTATTCAACCACACGGGTATAACATAACAAAGAGTGGGGGCATTTTACTTTTTTTGGTCTTTTGTTGTGGATGGACCTAGACTTGGAGATCCATGTGACACTACGTCTCTGCGTGGGAATCAGAATCAGATGTAGTTCCAAGAATTCCCCCCTGTGCTGATCTGGCCCATACATAGGGGGGCCTTTTTTTAAATGCCGGCTGGACCAGGATGTGGAATCTGTGCATCACTGTGTATCCTATGATAATAGGAATCAAACCACACTTAGTTCTAGAAATTGGTCACCCTACCTAGTATTGGTCCTTACATAGGGAGAGGGGTATTTTTTTATAGCGGTTGGACCTAGATGTAGGATCTGAGCGTCCCTACATATCCTACAAGGGCAGGAATCAAGCCATGCATAGTTCTAGAGTTCCCCCTGCACCGATTTAACCCATATGAAGGGGGGAATTATTGATTCATTCTTTCAATGTGATGGGAATGTCATGTACCTCTACCCTCTATTTATGTGAGGGGAATTTTTATTACCATTCCCAAGCTCACGTGAGCCAAGATCAGCATGAAAAATAGGGAATAACAAAGACTTATCTTGTAATATATAGGCAGTGGAGGGTACAAAGGAGGCATTTGTATCATGTGGTGGATGGACTAAGACTTTGGGTCAAGGTGTCTCTATGTATCCTATGAGAGAAGGAATCAAGTCATACATAGTTCTGTGAATTCCCCCTATGCCGGTCTGACCCATACTCAGGGGGTATTTTTTGGGGATGGATACTGGACCGGGATATGGAATCTATGTGTCACTATGTATCTTGTAAGGGCAGGAATCAATCCAAACATAGTTATGGAGAAAAATAGTTACCATGTTGATCTGACTCTCACATAGGAACAAGGGAATTTTTTATTTCTCTCACACAGATCTGAATCATGTGCAATGAATCATTAGTCAGGATGCAATGATCACCATGCAGTGTAATGTGATGCATTGAGGACAGTGATGCTAAGAAGTTTAATGTCGTACAACATGGACGCATATGGAGCTATGTAGTTTAATGTCTTGCAGCTAAGAAGAACTTTATATGGTTACACAAAGTATTTCTTCAGAAACCTTTCATTGGTGGTAGTTGCGGCAAGATGTCCATCCTTTGAAATCAGCGAATATGATTTGTTGGAGTAAACCTTGTGTATCACGTATGGTCCTTCCCACTTTGGTTCTAATTTCGGAGGTTTCTTCCTGAGTATCACTAGGGTTATGAGGACTGACATCATTTATCCTTCAAGGAAAGATCAGAGGAAAACCTTTTTGTTGAAGGCCCATGAAATACGGTTTTGATACACTTCCAAACGGTGAAAGGTGTGAAATATTTTCTCATCCAATTGCTCCAACTCATCGAGCCATTTCTGGGATTTCTCATCTGTAGATAGCTGATCACAGATAGAAACGTGGTGAGAGGGTAGTTGGACTTTAATAGGTAGAACCGCTTTTCTCTTCTATACCAATGAATACGAGTTTGTTTGAGTGGTGGTATGGGTCATGGTCTGATAAGCCCATAGAGCATGTAGAAACTTACCCAGCTACGATTTCTTGTCATTGTCTACCATTTACTAAATTATATTGGATAGAGTCTTCTTGAAGGCCTCTATCTATCTGTTGGTCGTTGCATGGCAGCGATATGAATGGTTGGCCCCGATGCCATACTCCTAATATAGCTTATCCAATTTGGAAAAGTAGAAATTAGTGCCATTTTTCATCAGTATTGTATGAGGGACACCAAATTTGGTGATGATGTTGACTTTCACAAAGCTGAAAATGCTTCTTTCTTCGACCTCTTTGAGGGGTGTGGCTTTTACCCATTTAGAAAACAATTCATTTTCCATGAGAATATACTTGAATTGCGTGGCCTTAGTGGGAGGATAGGGTCCCACGACGTCTATTCCCCATATAGAAAATGGCGAGGAGTATTTGGCCATGTGAAGTAACTGAGGGGGGGTGGATGAAATTGGCATGAAAATGACAGGAATGAAACTTTTTTGGGAATGTGGCACAATTTTGTATCATAGTGGGAAAATAGTATCCAAGAATTCGAATTTGATAGGAGAGCTTGGATCCTGATTGATGTGTGCCACAGGCTCTAGCATGCACTTCTTTCATGATGGCAACAGTTTCTTCTCCATCAATGCATCTGAGAAGGATCCCATCAAGGCCTCGCTTGTAAAGGACATTTTGCTGATTGGTGTCATCGTACAACAGGATGTTGATTTCTCATCTCCAAATTTGTTCTCGTCCATCCCTATCTGGTGAGAGTTCTCCCTTTTGGAGATAATTTGTAATTGGATTCATCCAGTCGGTGGTAGGACCATACGGCTCACATATGGGACTGATCTCATTGATTTCTTCCGTCTTGGCATGGGAAAACGGTAAAACCATCCAGCAGTGGGCAATGTTGATGGTCGTTTCATTCTGATTTTGGTCGGCCAGAGTTGTGGCTGTATTCGCTAATGCATCGACCAGTACATTTTGTGACTGGGGGACATAATTCAATGTCAGCTCTGGTGGGAACTCTTCCATCAGTTCTCAGACAAGGTTCATCAAAGGGATTAGCTCCTCTTTCTTGATGGCATCATCACCATTAACTTTCTTGATAAATAGCTCTAAGTCGCCTTTTATCTTTAGGTGTTCGTCTTGTGCTTCAAGTGCCAATTCTAAGCCTACAATGAGGGCCTGGTACTCTGCTTCATTGTCCGTGCACCCCTCTAATAGTAGAAAAGAGTAAGGCAAGACTGCATTTTTCAGAGATATGTGTATAACTCCCATTCCCACTTTGTTGAGCTTGGGATCTTCAATATTTTTCCATGTTTCACTTTTGGACACACCGTCAAAATACATCTCCCATGTTTGGAACTCCTTATGAACAGAGAACACTTCTTTATTCGATAATTCGGCATTTAATGGGGTTATTTCTACTGAGGGTTGTTCTACCAAGAAATCTGCTAATTCCTAGCCTTTGACGGCTTTTTGAGGTATAAACTGTATATCAAACTATTGTAGGATAACAGCCCATCATGATAGGCGTCCATTCAACATTGGATCACTGATGATATACTTGAGTGGGTTGCTACAAGAGACCAAATGGACCTTATGGTGCTGTAGATAGTGCCTCAGCTTTTGGACTACAAAGATTAGGGCTAGGAAGCTCTTCTCAATATTTGAATATCGAGTCTCAGCATCGATCATGGTACGAATGAGATAATAAAGGTTGTTCTCACTATCAGAATCATTCTTTTTCACAAGGAAGGCGCCTAGTGGCCATTCTAAATCAGTCACATACAGAATGAGTGGTCTTTCTTTGACGGGTGGCATTAGCACTGGCAGGCTTAGAATATATTTCTTGAGATTGTTGAATGCTTCCTAACAATCATCAGTCCATCGGTATTCGACCCCCTTTTTCATCAACCTGATGAAGGGAAAACATTTTCCTGAAAGGTTGTCTATGAAATGTTGAATATAGGGAAAATGTCCTTGAATTCTTCTTAACTCAGTGAGGTTACAAGGAGGTGAAAAGCTAAGGATGTACTTTTTCTTCTCAGGGTCAACTTCAATGTCACGGTGGTGTATAATGAAGCCAAGTAATTTTTCTACGGTGATGCCAAAAGCATAATTTAGGGGGTTCATTTTCAAACTATGATGTCGCAATTTATTAAAGACTATTTCAAGATCTGTCAGGTGGTCCAAACATTGTCGTGATTTAACCATCAATTCATAAACGTAGCACTCCACAAACTTTCCCAGGAAGGACTTGAATATGCGATGCATGACATATTGGTATGTGACACTGACATTTTTCAACCCAAATGGAATCACCTTGTAGCAGAATACTCCCTTAGGGACCCCTGAAGGCGGTGAATTCTTTATCTTCTTAGGCCATTCAAGTTTGATTATAACCTAAATATCCATCCATGAAAGAGAGATCCTCGTATCTGGAAGTCACATTGATCAGCAATTCCGTGATCGGGGCTAGGAAGTCATCTTTCAGGCAGTGCCGATTGAGATCTCTGAAGTCAATGTAGAATTTGATCCACCTGTTCATATTTTTAACGGGAACTATATTAGCCATCCAAATAGGATATTGAACCTACTGAATGAAGTTTTCTTGAATGATCTTGTCAACCTCAGCCTCTATCTTAGCAGCATGTGTTGGGTGCGCCCTTCTGGTGACCTGCTTATAGTCATGGTGGTCTTCCAACAGGCCCAGGTGGTGAGTGGTCACCTTGGGGTCGAGGCTTGGCATTTTCATATAGTTCTAGGTGAAAACATCTTGATTCTACATTAAGAAGGAGATGTAGAACTCTTTCTCCTTAGAAGACATGGCCACACTAATCATAGTGGGTTGAAGGTCTTTTTCGGTACCCAGGTTTATTTTTTTGAGTTCATCAATGGTGTTAGAGAGACCCTCCTAAAATGTTGGAGGGGCATCCCTATGGTCTTCTTCTTCCTCTTCTTCCTCGTCATCTTCTTCTTCTGATGGAGAAATAATTCTTGAGATGAGCTCTCCATAGTTGAGAGAAGAGTCATAATTTTGGTATTTAGAGGCTGAGGCGACTTCTTCTGATTCAACTAATAGTGAGGAATATTCTGGAGAAGATGGAGTGAGGGAATGACAAATGTCTTATTTCTCATCTTCCTTAGTGAGTGAGGTAGGGATTATCTTGAGTTACGAGGACAGTTCAAGGGAATTTTTATCTGAGCATTCATCATTATCCTGGGGATTAGTGGATTTTTCAACACAATCACGCTTGGTAACCATGATCCAAATCAGAGTACGCGTCTAAATTTGGACTTGTGAACTCAATTTGATTGATGGGAAGTACGCACTCCTCGCTGATCTTCTTGAAGGGGTCAACGTGAACCATTTCCAAGTCATTTGGGGTGGCGACCTAATCAATTCCTTCGATTGAGGTTTTCTTCCCTTTCGGCTCATAGAACCCTGCATCAATATAGTGTGACTCGTAGGAATTGAATGGGGATTTATTAGTGTGAAATGTCTCATTCTATCCATTAATGAAATATTTACACACTGATAGTCTGATGAGGGAATTGTTTCATGCTGATGCAACCAGGGCCTTTTGAGTAGAACATTGAAGGACGTATTTTGCTAAACCACCAAAATTCTGAGTCATCTATGAGGTCATCAAGCCATGTTTTGATCTTTATTTGGCCCAATGGATTCTTCTTGCTTTTTTTTATAGCCTAACAAGGTTGTGGTGTAGGGAATAAGATCGTATTCACTGCAACCCAGCTGACGAAGTATCATTTTGGGAGGAGATTAACTCTAGAGTCGTTGTCAATGAAGACTTTGCTGACATCGACACCATTTATCTTTCCAGACACATATATGGATTTGATGTTCCCTTGCATAATGGCTTCTTCATCTTGATCTATGGAGGATATAATTGCATGGAATTATGTAGGATTGGTCACCCTCTGGTAGACTTCAGCGGTGGATACCTCAACTTTAAACTCCTAGGTACTTAGCAAAGCTTCTATGAGTGCTTCCCTAAGATCTACTAATAGATTCAGTGCATCTAGGATTGACATCTTGTCTAGTACTGAGGATAGCTACTTCAGAATATCATATTTCTGATCTAAAGGTCGGTGCTTCCCAGCTTAAGGATGCTCTTTCACAGGTGCTTTAGGATCTTGAGCATTTTATGATGATGGGTAGGCCCTTGGGACCAGAGTTGGAGGAGCTTCCATCCTTTGTAGATCAGGTTGGGGAGGTCTTCCCACATGATGAGGGAAATTAGCTAGATGTTCTTCTCCTAATGGATATTCCAGAAATATTAGACTAGAGTGGCTTCTTGTCTGTGCAAGGGAGTTTCCTTGTTCCTATTGGGTCCACTAAAGGGTTCCTCTATGAGTTTCCACAATGTTGACATTTTGAGCAGGGGTGAGGCCATAAGCTTGATTTCTATCATGGTTGTGTCTCCCTTGATATCCCTAGCTCTTGCGGCCTCTTCCTTCGACTCCCCGATTGGGTGCAGGGAACTCAGGTTCGTAACCATAGTCTTCATCAGAGAAGGGTTCCATTAAGTGGATGACATTAATGGAGTCAAAAATGAGTTCATCGTTTTGGTGATGACTCTACCTCATCATTTGCCTCTGGTCGTGCCATTTTCCGGGGCAGTACCCATATTTTCAAATCTGTTGGCATGAAATCTGAGTGTCAAAGCCAACTTTGGCCTTGGTGCCAGTTCATCTTCTTGCACCTGCTTTCTGCCTTTCTGTTCGGGCCGATTTTTGGATGGTTAACCTTTGGAGGATTGTGGGGATGAGGATGTCGGTTGTGTTGCATCAGGAGATATTGGGGGAATAATCGGTTGCTTTAACTGTATTTGGAGTATTCCATGGGCTCAATTGACCATCTTCTAAGTCACCTAACTATCAAACTTGTGTTCCCTTTTACTAATGATTGTTTGAAACTTTCCTTCTTTTTTTGGGTCGGTGGTGGAAATATATGCCACTTGTGTTGGCGGTGGTCTCAGCTTAACTTGCCCAAAATCTATTATTCTTTGCAGGAGGTCTTTGGAGACGAAACACTCCTAAATTTTGTGTCCCGGTATCCGATGGGAGGGACAATAATCCAGACGATCATCGAGACCTACTTTATCATCCCTCTTCGGATCTGGTAGTCGAAAAAAGTTGCAATTCATGGCAGCTAAAAAGTAGCCACAAACTTGATCATCACAGGACAAGTAAACTTTATTCTTTTGTTCCTCGAATTGATTTCGCCTAGTTCCTCTTCGCTCATCTTGGCGAGGCGGGGGCGACTGTTGACATCTAGGAGGCCCTACATGGTTTGGAGCAGGCCTTAGAGATGGAGCTTGTGCAGGGGGTGGCTAATAGAAGTTGCTTCAGCTCTTCCCATTCTTTTCCCTGGGGCCGACAGGGCCACCCGGGACTTGAGATTAGTCTGCTACAAAGAATATTCTATTATTTGGGCGATGGTAGAGAAATCTCGAAACCCACTCATATATTTCACTAGAATGAGTGGTGTTCGCAACTCATCATGGAGGTTATCGATGCACAGGGCAATCATTTCATCTTGGGGGAGCGACCGGTTCAAGGAGTAAGCCAAACCTTTCCATCTGTAAATGAAGTCTGAAACCCAGTCATTTTCATGTTGTTTGCAGTTCATGAGGTCACTTACTATTTTCTTTGGCAACATTGAACTGAACTAGAATAGGAACTGTGACTAGAGATCCTACCATCTAGTTATTGAGTTAGCTGAAAAAATGGTGTACCACACAAAGGCTAAACCTTTCAGAGTTCGCACGAAGCGTCTAGGCTTCACTGCCCCTATTGTTCTAGGGTTCCCATCATGGGATCACAGTAAGACCCGTAATGAATCAGATGTTGTTTCGGGTCACTTGAACCATTGAACACTAGGAATACGGGGTTCCTGAAATTTGGTGGTGGCTGGACATTGCTCACCCAGTCGGGGTATGGTTTCTGCTCTAGTTGCATCGAAGCCTGCTACCCTTCCATGGCTTCCAATCGAGATGCCAATGACTCGATGATATTCATGAGTGATTGATGTGTGTCCTATTGAACTTGAGCATGGGAGGATATAGTAGGAGGCAAGAAGGGGTGTGCTGACTCTGCTGGTACTTGAAGCGGGTACCCAGCTAGGGGCATCCTTTATAGATTTTCCTGGATCTGCTCCAGTTATTTCCTCAATGGAGGGAAATCCTGATATCCTTCCGTAGCTGGATTCAAATAGATTGATGGTCCTGGTGTTGGATTAGACGAGCACTCGAGCCTTGATTCATTTTCCAAGAGGATCCCTCGTAGAAGAGGCACCACTATTGGTAGTGTATGTTGAAGCTCTACTTGAGGAAATATCCAGTAGGACAGCTTGCTTGAAGCAGCTCAGCGTTGACTTGCCTTACCTCTTTCATTTCTTCCTCACGTAGAGAGAATCTCTCATCGAGCGTTAGAGGCGCACATTCATGAGGAGGAGGTGAGTTGTGTATGACTTTGATCTTATTCTTCTGGTTGTTGGTGATTCGCAAGGGATTTAATGATGCATTGACTGAAGGAGTGCCCAAGTTTAGGGTGGCTCGCTAGTTCCAGGTACGCACGCCTTCAGGCTCGATGTGGACCGCCTCTTGGAGGGAATCATCTTCTACTGCATCCTCATTATTTGTATCATCTTCAGTGAGGTCCGTGGGATTGAAATCCATGAAGTTCACCAATGCATACCGCATTGGGGGTGGCATACCAGGTGTTGAATGGTAGGAGAGCTTCTTGCATCCTCTGTTGGATCTTCTCCTTCCATTCTGGGGTCCTCTTTGGGTTTCTTGATGAAGGGTAACTCGAAGGGAACCTTGACATGACCTGACCATACGTCTACTTTCCGGGGTACATGAGTCACGAGGTGGGACAGAACAGGTAACCTTTATATTCATGCTCCTCCCTAGGTAGGAAAAGATTGAATTCTTCTAGGAAGGTGGTTGAGGAAAAAATGTCCCCAGCCCAGTGGGTTGGGGTTTCTCCCTTCCTTCTATTGATGTGTCTTGGCCCGTATTTTTTGGTATTACGGGGGAATTTTGTGTTAAAATTTCCCCTAGCCCTGCGAGCTGGGGTTGATCCCGTACTGCAATAGTTCTGTTGATTTTGCCACCTTCTTGATCTAGTGCATTCTTGTGCGGTCGTGAGCAGGATATTGTGCTGGATCTACATGTGAATTATTTGTTTCTGAGGACAAGAGCATTTCTTGATGATTGTATTCCCTTAGGTGAGAAGCCTTCTAAATGTTCTCAATGGCCTGGTTTAGGAGTTTTTCGATGGCTTTCTCTCATCGGGTCTGATGCTTTTGTGACTTACTCAAGGCTGATTCCTGTCGAGATTTCCACCTTTCCTAAGTAGGGAGTTCATTCGACTGTCGTCTTCGAATGATAAAATTGCAAGATGTCACCTCCAGTGGGTTCTGTTGGATGGTACATGGGGTGAAGTGTATAGATCCATGTTCTTTCCACCCTCAGATATGAATACCAAACAGGGAATCACCAATGAGGCAACGCAACTTGTGTATTGCATGGAGGTAGACCGGTTTATGGTCTTTCTTTTACCTCTTTGATTAGGGTCGTCGTGCAGACGGAAGGGCTTCTGGGTTAATTTTCCGACGAAGCTCCCCCAATTTATTAACATGGTCTCCATACCCATCATAGGGAAGAAATTTCATTTTCAACTGGTGGAGAGTGGTCCAGATATTAAGATGAATGTTGTGCAAGCATTCTTCTGACAACTCTCTTGGAATGTTGAACTAAGAAGTGGTTGTGGGCCAAAACATAATAGGTATGTCATCCCTGCCTAGTTGTCTTCTCACGATCAACATGTTATGTTGTTCTTTCAGTAGGGTTTCTTCTTCTTGGTGTACCCAACTTGGATGATTTGTAATGATTTCATCCTGAGTAGCAGGGCTAGTAGGGATTTCATTGATGTATGAATGGTGCGGGGGTGGCTCAGAGGATGGGCGTGGCCCCAGGCCATCTCCTGGTTGAGAAAGGATTTCTCTTGTCATCGACAGGGTTTCCATCATATCTAACTCTATCCTTCCAAGCGCCTTAGAATATGAGGGCTTTCTCGTATTTGACCCGACGAGGGGAGGACCTTCTTACTGGTATGAATTTTGACTGCAGGGAGGACCTTTGCAGTCGATGAAGTGGTGGAAAGGGATACCATCTCAGCTTAGTGTCCGACTGCAGGGATATTTTCTATAGCGTATACCCTAGGGGGCCTTTAGGGCGGACCACAGAAATGGGAGGACCTTCTTTCTGTTGGTTGTGATTGTGGGGAGGACCTTTGCAATGACTATCATCATGGTGAGGATTACCATCATGACTTAATATCTGGATATAGGTAGAATATCTATAGTTTGCCTCCTGGGTAGGACCTTTAGAATGCACTGTAATGAGGTGAGGACCTTCTCGTTGCTTGATGTCACTGTGGGGAGGACCTTCGTAGTGACTACTATCATAGCGTGGACTACCATGATAGCTCGACGTCTGACTACAGGAAGAATTTCAACAGCGTATACCCTAGGGAGGACCACCAGGGTAGATAACAACAAGGGGAGGACCTTCTTGTTGTTCGATCTTATGGTCAAGGGGAGGTCTACCATGAAACTCATCAGGAGATAGGCTCTCCTGATCAATTGTTTCTTGCCCACGAAGTAAGCCCCCATGGGTGTTATGAGGAGGACCTTTAGAGCTACTTGTAACAATATTATGGGGAGGACCTTCACAACTACTATTGACACTTCCATAATTTCATAATGTATCAATAATATCTTGAACCTCTATTGATAAATGTTTTATGGCGTTAAGAACATCAGCTTCCAGTAGAGTAGAATCATGAATGTGCTCTTTATTTTCCAACTGCCTTTGGTGCCTTTCATTTTTTGGTGCTCTCTTGTGGGAAACTGAGGCTTCCTTCCATTGGTAACGACCTTCATATACGGGTCCATGTTTGGTTGGTTCCTACGATGTTGTCGGGATACACCAATGAGAATCTTGAGTTCTTGCAGGGATATATGTTTGCCCTGGAGCGGCCACCACGTTGGACCGGTGTCCCTCAATTGGAACGAGTGTTTATTCCTGATCTGATTGTCCTTGTATCGTGGAATATGGTTGTCGACCCTCCTGGACTAGAGTAGGGGTGCAAGTCTACTTTGGAGTGACTATATTATTTTGAGGATGAATCACCACGCTCGGGGAGATGGGGTCGTGGACCCGACTCCTCGCTTTTGTCACAGACGCGATGACGTCTTGACAGGTCTGGAGGATATGATCCTCCATCATTGCCAGGATGTGTTGAGATACATCTTTGGATGGAATGGTATAAATTCTCATTCTGATGTCAGAGCAGGAATTTGTACCTGCTTCGGTCCTCCATGTGCTTCTAGTGTGTACTGGCAGTTCTCATATGTCAGGTCATAGGAACGAGTCTGCCTCCAACTTGTAGTCGGGATATGCCAGCTACTTTCGTTGGTCGCCACCATATTTCACTGGTGGACTTTATATTTGTGAGAAGGAATTTGCATCTACTTGTTTGCCACTGTATTTGTCTCATAGGCTTGATATGAATCCACATGAATTTTACTCTTCTTATATTTTCTTGTCACTATATTTGATTGGTGGGATTCATTTTGGTAAGCAATAATTTGACTCTGCTAGTTGATTTCCATCGTATTTGACCGGTGGGCTCCTCCAATGGCCCAAAGGCCTTCATTTTTTATTGATTTTGATAATCCACCTTTCTAGGGGTGAGGTGGAACCCTTACAAGGCTCGTAGGCGTAAGTATTACATGGCCCGTAGGCCTTAGAGGAATTCATTGCCCGTAGGTTTCAAACATTGCATACAACCCAGACTAACTACTTGGAACTGCTCCTCCCCAGCATCTTCATCGTGAAATCAACTCTCCGCCTTCACATGGCTGTTTGGCTAGACTTTCCCGTGCATGCACAGGCTTGTCCCGATGGTTGGTGTCATACCCTCTCATTCTTGCAATCCGTTTAGCTTCTGCTATGGTGAAAGCTCCTTACTCCTCCTCCTTTTGAAGTTTGTTCCTTGTAGGTTTTCTGGTTTGCATTTGCACTTAAGGTGGCCCGAAGGCCTTGAGGTGGCCTGAAGGCCTTACTAACCCGAAGGCCTTAAAGGACTCGGGGACCAAATCAGTGGCCCGAAGGCCCAAACAGGGGAATATTTCCGGCTGGTACAGTGCCAAACAGTGTCTGCTACAGTTCCCAATACAGTCCCTGCTACAGTTCTGCACAGTACCTGCTACAGTACTGCTACAGTACCCCCCCCCCCGAAAATTAGACTTTGCCTGGATTTGATCCTAGGTCTCTTGGATGCACTTAAGGAGTCCTCACCAAATGAGATGAGGCTCATGTGCTTGACCGGTGGGCTTCACATGCATTGGCATTGATAATGTTGTATGATTTCCCATAGTTTGTCGCTCTATTTGGATGGTGGGCTTGGTATGCGTCGGTAGGAATTTGTGCCTACTTGTAGCTAGTTATCGTCCTATTTGGATAACGGGCTTCCTATTCATTGGTAGAGATTTGCATCTGCTTATAATTTTCCGCTCTACTTGTGTGGCGGGACCTACAAGAATTTGCGCTTACTCGTAATGTGCCATCATATATCTGTGGTGGGCTTCAGAAGAGGGGGTAGGATTGTGTACCTTCCCATAGCATGCCACTGTGGCTGTATGAAGGATCTCCTCCTCAGGAATCGGGATGATGAACTTCTCCTGAGTATATGCTCACTGCCCTCGGTGGGCTTCCCAAGGGGCATGTGTCTGTTGGACTTTAGCAGGGGACCTCGATGTGATATCCTCTTCAAAACAAGGATACTGGGTCGCATGTTGTTAATGGTGATGTCTTTCGATAGCGGCTCTTGTGTAATTCCCATGAGTAGCTGGGATGAAGTCATTAGTGTCGACTTCATCTGCCTCTTTAAGATAAGGGAGGTACTCATCATCACGTTCCGGGGACAAGCTCCTGAAACGGCTGTGGACGGGAAGTGGGGTCGTCTGGTTTTGGATCGTCGGCCACCATTGCATGGGCGACTGGCGGGGATTTATGGCCTGAGGGCTTGCCTTTCTGCCTCCATGGTAGGAAGTGTCGTTTTGATGCTACTCCTTAATCAATGCATTTGAAACCTAGCACTGACGACGCTGGGTTGGCGATGGCGTCCTTCTCTTCATTGAGGACTCAGTTGCATGTGCAATTGTGAACGCACATGTCTGAGCAAACTATCAGGATGCCATTGGATTGAAGGTAGCTCTTCGTAATGCCTGCAATATATAACATGTGCAGACAACAAAACCCCATCAAAGTATCATCTCATGACCATATGTATAATTGATGATCTTGCTTGACCCTCTTCCTTTTGAATGAGAAGGTGCTCGAGGTGGGGTAACACCAACACCTTGGTTAAGGATTCACGTCGGATTCACCATTTTTATTTCGTCCTGATTTGCATCGTGGACCCTTTTTGGTGGGTGAGATGGTCCCACCAGGATTGGGCAGTATATCCATTCTTGTATTATGAAGGAGGTGCCACAATTGAGTGGACCCGACAGGTGATTGCAGGGGGTTAAGTGTTTGTGTAATCATCCCATGTTGGGTACGATATCCTCGAATGGCATCCAAGGGGTTTTTTTGTGGAGCCAGAAACACCCAACGACCCTCTTATCCATGATTCATGGACCTTCTTTCCAAAGGCAGGCACTCGCTGGATGATTTGGCCAACGAAACTTGAGGACTCTCATTGGTCAAGAAGATGGGAAGTCGGGCTCATCACACCCTTTGGGGGGGATTATTTCATGTTCCAAGACTCTCTTATATATAATTAATCAATGTTCATATGTTCGTGAATCCATGATTCATTCCCAAGCATGTGTCCACGGATTACCCCTAAGTCGCAAGATCAAACAGAAATATACATGGGTTCAGAATCATCTGTATGTATCCGAGGTTATCTATTGATGAAGACATTTGTATGTATCCAAGGTTATCAATGTTAACCTTTGTGGACACATTAGGGATTATCTGGTCTTTTACCGAGACAATGATGATTTAATCCATATGATGAGGCGCTTTGGAGTTTATCGTCATCCAAGGGCGACGAAGACTGTTTTGATGTCAGGGTCGAACCCATAAGATGGGCTTCCTATGTATCCTCATGAGAGGAATCAGAGCCCACGTAGTTCGGTGCCACTTATCTGGACACATCACCTTTTAAGGTCGTGTGATGAGGACCCATCTATGCAGTTTAACATCATGTGGTAAGGATGTATAGGCGGAAGGTGCCTAGTCAATCTTTGGTGTGGGGGTTATGTCGAGGCGGCCCAAGGTACCCAGAAGCGATGTAGTCATCGGGGTAAAGGGTGACCCTACCGGAAATTTGGCCCGAAAAGAATTAGGGTAAATTTTAATGTCAGGTTTGGACCTTAGGGAGGCATGCTGTGTATACCAGTTGGTTGGGAATCAAAGCCCTCATAATTTGGTATGATGGGGCTTACGCATAGAAGCTTCCCATAAAGGAGGCATTATTTGGGGCTTACATCGGCGGAGAAGGCCCTTTTAAATCAGAGTTGGGACTTACACCGTAAAGGAGGACTTGATGAATTGGGGGTCATGATTGGGGTTAACCTTTGAGAAGAATACCCTTTGATCTCAGGCCTTAGACAAGCGTCCTATGTATCCTAGTTATGGTGGGAATCAGAGGTCTCGTAGTTCATTTTCAGAAGTGGATTGTGCGGGTGTTGTGATCATCACTAGCCTCTAAGCCCACGTGATCCATGATCGGTGTGAGAAACAAGAGGATGTGAAAGATTCAACAAGTCACACATGTTCTCTTCTCCGCTGATGGAAAAGGAGGAGGAGGATGGCGGAAGAGACCAGGGTGAGAGCACCACCTCCTATGATCAGAGGGGCTTACTCCACGAGGGATGCCTTGAAATTGGTTCTGGGAAAGGGGAGGATGTTGCTTCACATCAAAGGGAAAAGCAAGCGTGATTTCCCTTGTGTATCACTGACCCTCATCGAAGGAAAAGGTCAGTGATTACCCTTAATCCCTAGAATGGGGAGGTTCACATTGGTATCCCAAAATTGGACCTCGGGTTACCATGAGAATGTAAACTTATGGACATTCGGGGGTACGTACCGTTATAGGAATTACCCATGTGACTCTGCTTACCAATGGTATGTAAACTCAGAAGGGTGCGCTGATGCACCCGATGGTTTTATCATACGGGTCTGGTGGCTTTGGAAGAGGCCTTGACCTGATGCTGAGCTCATGGAGGGACTATAGATGACACAATGGGAATGGAAGGAACAGATTGAGGGTGGAACGCCTGAGAATACCCCATTTCGTGTACCATTTTCTCATGCAGGATGGGTTCCTTTCGTATAGTGTGTTGATATGAAGGTGAAGGGGTTGTCTGCATACCATAGTGGTATGCGGACCTAAATTTGGCCCGTGTGGCGTTTTTCTAGGTGAAACCAGGTTCTTCCCATGTAGCGCTTTGCTACACGGGGCTAAGTATCACCCACGTACCACTGTAGTACGCAGGGATGGGATTCACCCACATACCATGATGGTATGCGGGTTGAGTTCCAACCGCGTAGCGAATTTCTACATGGTTCATGGTTCCATCTGCATAAAACATTGTTATGCGGGATGCCGATTTGAAGAAGGGGAATTGGTCCTACGGTTTGCGGGAATTTCTTCCGCAGAGGAAGCCGGTTCACGGTTTGGCCAATTCTTATTATGTTTTCTTCTTTCATGGTACGCGATGGGGTTGGGTAAGTGGGTTGCACGACACCTTTTGGGGAATCCCAAGGAAGAATCTCTCGCCGTGCGGATGACTCGGTCAATAGAGGCTCGCAGGGGTTGCAGTTCGTAGAGGCAGAAATCACTGCCTCAGTGCTGCGAATGACATCATTCGTGGGACGCCATCTACTTCGCCACACCCGCAAACTTTCTGATTCTGCATAAAATAGTACATGGGGGCGAAATTCTCCACCTCCATTCCATGAACTACAGCGTTCGTGGAGAGTCGGTGCTTCCATTTTCCTTCCGTGAACCATTTGGATCACGGATGGTTCGCGGATGGACCACCATGCAAAGAGGCAGTTTGCGAAGGATGTTTTCCCTTCACGGTCCGGCCTTTTCCTTTTCCTTTTCCTTTTCCGATTCTGGCTTCTTCATCCTTCTTCTTCGATTCTTCCTTTAAATTGTTTTCCTTCCTTTTTCAAACCTATGGGAGTATTTTTCTTTCCCTTTGCAAAGTTTTTCAGGACCCAACAGTGGTGGATGAGCATCCGGCGGTGAGAGAACTTTCAAGGGTAGATGAACCAAACCTTGTTGCTTCTGAAACTGTTCTCTATAAAACGAGATTAATTACCATGTTTTTGTAAGTGTGTATCTGTGTGATCCTCTGATGATTGATCCAAATAGAAGAATAAAGAACGACTCCCTTCTCCCATGGATGTAGGCAACTCTTGTCACACCACATTAAATCCTTAGTTTCCATCCTTTTTCTTCTTTCATCTGTCTTCAATTTCATATCCGATGAGTTTTTTAGCCCCAAAAACACCAAATTAAACAACATACCAACATAAAATAGAGTTACTAGCCTTGAACCATCCCCTAATGATCAACCAAAATGACCACTTATGCTAAACCGACTACTAGAAATCCTTCGAGAAAACAAAACAAAACACCAAACAAAAAAAGCAACACTTCCATCAAATCCATCTTCACCTCCACTCAACATCATGTCAAAAACAAGCCAACCACCATCCCTAAACCAATCATCGACAATCTCTACCACTGCTTCAAAATGACTGTCGGAAAACCTTTGCCAAACCAAATCATCAACACCAAAAAACAGCACAACACCACCACCATGAAAGAAAACTTCATCATCGCATAAAAAACACCACATAAAAAGGGTATAAGAGAATAAAAAAAACAAAAATAGGGGATGAAGATAGAGCCACAATTGACTATTGTCATCAACATAGGCACAATCCACCATGTTCTCCACCATACCAGACTTGGACGGGGTTATACACAATGGGATGGATGTAAAGAGAGTGAAGGAGAGCAGAGAAGTATGAAAAAACTCTTAAGACACGTTAATAAAATGCCACTTCAAGCTTTCACTAACATGATCCAAAACTACCAAATCTCTATCGCATCTAACCAGAGGTGGGGTTGTGCATAGTGGGAAAGGTAATAATTCCTACTTTAAATGTTAGTGTATAGAATCCCTATAAGTGTGATAAATAGAGTGAAAGTTGAAGTTTATACACCCACTGAGTATCTGAATACCAATTCTAGGTAGTGACCGGTGAAGTGCAGGGTGAAAAAGAAATTTGAACCAACAATAATCACATTAGATATTATCCTTATTTAAATTTTAGAGGCTAGTGTAGTTAGTTACACTACATACCAATGTGATTAACAATAACACTTGTGAGGACCCTGAAGTAAGTACCCATTATAAGAGACATCAAAAACATGAGCACCATAGATCTATAATCCTTTTATCCCAGTGATGAGAGTTAGGAAACCCTAAAGGGGTCTATATATTCATTATGAATGTTTATAGATTTAATTAAAATATCATTTTCCATGTAGTCAATTGTGTCTTCTCAAGACAATTGCATCAGTAGTAGGCAGATTTAGGTGATTTAGGTTTATTTTCATTTCCCCTGAAAGTGATCTACCACTCTTTATATAAGTTAGATCCCTAGTAATCAACTCTATGCTAGGTTCATTTCATTCTACATTTTACTAATCATCACACATACCATCAACCCTATCATTTACTACATTCAATTTATTTCAATCAAGAATTATAGTCAACCCAAATATTCCCTATGGATTGACCTGGACTCCTAGTAAAACTTGTATTTGTACTCCAAAATACAGAAAACTAATGAGGTATGGTGGTTTTAAGTGAGGAAAGGTTCAAAGATTTTATGGGGTGAAGCGAAATGGTTGCTGAGTAAAATTGAGAAGGTTGAGGTGAGGTGGAGTTCAGTTTAGCCTGGTATAGGAGTAAGTCAATTATGAAAGATTTGGTGGTAATGTATGAAGACAGTGGTGTCTAAGTGTTGATGATCAAGTGGCATGGCCCAAATGGTATGATTATTCTAGTGGGATACATGGGTTGGAAAATTTTCACCCAAGTTGTGTATAGTGAACAAATTAGAGAAGCAGATGAACAGAGGCTTTTTATTGCATGACAGGATGATCTACAGAAGTGCGGTGGACCTGATTTGAAGATTCCATGGTAGACATGAAAACTAAGCGTGATTCATTGTAGGAAAATAAAAGAGTAACATCACAACTAGGGTTGCAGAAGGAGACACATTGATTTCTATTTAAGAAGATGGTATAATTTAAAATAAAATATAGATATAAATAAAAATAAAATAAAATAAAATAAATCGTTATGACATGATTAACGTTGTTGAAAACCACATGGTGGCCATTGGGTGAATTGGGGTTTTGATATGCACCTATTATTTGATTCTTATATGAGCTTTTATTTTTCATTAAATTATATTTACTTACCAAATATATTAATATCTATAAGTTTGGATTTGTTGGGTAAGAATGAAAAAGGGAGGGACATGAAATGTTCATTCACCTAGATAAAAATGGTTAGCAAAAAAAAAATTAAAATTTAAAAATATATATTATTTTTCTCTTATCATTAAAATTTTATAAATTTAATACTTTCCAAGTGTGATAGTGCAATTGAAATCCTTATGCAGTCGAATGTTTGTGACTTCGGGAAAGACAACTCAAGACTCTTCTAAACCATGAAACAATTCTTCTACAGGCTGACAAGATTAATTATTATTTAAAATTTAATCAAATAATTAAATTAAATTAAATTATTTTAATCATCCTATACCTATTCAAAGAAAAATAATATTTTAAATGGATCAACTTTCACATATATCATGATGGATATGTGTTCAAATTTGTTTGGTTGGTGTTTTGACATTTTAAGATATCGGTTGTCTGGGACGGTGGAAACCCAACTCATCAAAATTTCAATGAAAATACCTAAAATAATTTCATTAGTATAACTCTCCGGAACCCTCAATTAGTTTATTTATAGTTTCAAAGTTGAAAAAAATGTGTAATTATGATTTCTGATGTAGATGCACATATGGGAAATCCTTTGAAGATTTTGATAGCTACAACACACATGTAACATTGAGCAGGAGATAGGGGTATCAAAACAATTATAAGAACTCCTTGGGTTCAATGTTTATAATATGAAATGAGGTTTTTAAGATTTATTCTGATTAAGATACTATAATTTCTATTTTATTCGTTTTTATGAAGGATGCTGTTTACAGATGATAATTTAGTGATTGAGGTGACGCATCCATCCAATCCATCCAATGTAGAAATTTTTATTAAAGGACCGCAGGAAAAGTCACCTCACAGAGGTCAAAAGTATTGTAGACCGTATCCACACACAAAAAATTAACACACTGAGGGAGTAGGGAGCCCAGTCTGGAAATAATGGTCTGGGGTTGTCTTGCATGCCCTTTGAAGACAAGAAGTCAGCAACTTTATTCCCTTTTGAAGACAAGAAGTCAGCAACTTTATTCCCTTCATGCCATGTATGGAGTAAACAAGCATGTCTGATGAGCATTTTACACCTTGGGATGTAGTAAATGATGGGCCATGGACTGCATATCATGTCTTGAAGGGAATTAATGATAATCGATGAATCCATTTCAATGGCTTCCCGAGGAATATGAAGAGAAGTGTATACCCACAGGAGGTCGAGAATAGCCTTGGATTCAGCTGTCATAGAGTTTCCTGCCCTATAGTAGCCGCTAAAAGCAACGAGCACAGACCCCCTACCTTCACGGACCAGCCACCTCGCATGTGACCGAGAATACATGATCCATCAGTATTGATTTTCTATCTGGTAGTGGGAGGGTGTCACCTGATCCATCTACCTTGGGTGGACGCTGCATACCCTAAAGGAGGAAATTTTTTTCTAGTCATCACAGTCCTCATGGAAGGAGCTTTCTCCCAATCCTATGAAAGAGATCCCAGGTCCATCGCAAGGCAACGGGCATGAATTTGTATGGCTAAGTAAAAGATGGGGCTATAGTCTCTTCGATCCTTGTTTCTTGCAGACTATAAACACGAATAGCTAGTCGAAATAAGCACTGCTCACACCTTCCTCTCATCAAAGTTAGTCCCCACACCCATGAGCCAGTTCTGAACAAAGGGAACACATGTGGCGAAATGGCCACGGAAACCAAAGGATTGGCCCAACCCCTCCCACACAAGGGATTCCCATTCTCCACCAAAAAAGAGATGATCCACCGAATCTTCCTCATGGGAACGATAGAATTGGCATTTAGATGCTATATTAACACCTATCCTTTTAATTTCCTTGTCTGTGGGGATCGCATTGTTCCATATACACCAAAAGAATAAATTGTATTTCCCTGGGATATCATTACACCATAGCGACTCACCCCAATCAGACCATCCTTGGTTTCTAGCGAGAGAAAACCTGTATGTTTTGGCCAAAAACTCTCCTGAAGAGGTACTTGTGAAGACCACCATTTCATGATCAGTTGAAAGTAGAATAGAATCGTAGAATTCATGTTGGTGATGGTCCAAGATAGCCTCAATAAACGACAGATGCAAGCTAGCCTGGGCAAAGGAGATGTCAGGTGTTAGACATCCCGGGAAACCGAGCATGGCGCCCGACCGGTTATGTGACCAAAAATTAATATCTCCAGTACCAACGATCCAAGGAGATTGGAGTTGTAGCTCTAGTATGTGGCCGTGAAGCATCTTCCAAAGGTTAGAAATCCTTCCTTTAGGTGATTTCAGATCAACACCATATTTCCCCACCACAAATTTACTCCAGAGAGAGCGCCCCTCCAAGACATACCACACCAACTTAGCTTGGAGGCTCTGCATTATACTCACAACACTGTGAAGGTTGATACCACTAGCACTCACTGGATTTGCAATTTTAATTCAGGAGGCCCAGTGACAGTGGCCCTCAGCATGAGCATCCCAAATAAAAGAAAACACCAGCTTCTCAATACTTTTCACCATTGCTTTTGACACCCTGAGCATTGATAAAATATGCATGGTATTTGAGGTAAGGACACAATTAACAAGAGTAATTCTCCCCCCGAAAGATAGAAAATGGTTCTTCCAATTGTTGATTCGTTCATAGATTTTTTCCACACCATGCCCTCATAGTGCCGAATGTGGAGCTTTCCATCAAAGATAGGAGCACCTAAATAGCACATTGGCAGAGAAGTCCTCTTGAAGCCCAAAATATCTTCAATACTTTTGACATGGATTTCTGAACAAAAGTTGGAAATGAAAAAGCTTCTTTTATCACTACTGATACATTGGCCACTCCATTTGGAGTACTCTTCCATCATGTTGATGATACCACAGACTGATCTTCTGCTACCACTGATGATGAGAATAATATCATCCACAAAAAAAATATGAGAGATGCCAAAGAATTGGTTTCTACATTTAAATGGAAGAATAAAGCCTCTTTGAAGTTCACTATCCAGAGTCCGACTAAGGGAATCTTAGACGATGATGATCGATAGAGGGTCCCCTTGCCTTAAGCCTCAAACTGCCTTGATGAAACCATAGTTCTTACCCATGAATTTCACTGAGAACAAGGAAAGCTGAGGCATCTAAATAACAGGTCAATCATCTGAGCAGAAAATCCCATGCTAGACATCACCCTCAAGATGGAACCCCACTCTAATATGTCGTATGCATTATCCATATCAATTTTGATTTCCAAATTTAATCCATATGCCTTTTTGTTCAGGTCACCTATCATCTCCTGGGCCAAGGCTATTGCGAATTGAGTAGACCTGCCTCTGATAAATATGTGCTGCTCCCCAAAGATCCATTTGTTGAGATGGGAAGATAGCCTCCTGTTAATCACACTAGCAAGGAATTTGTAGGGAAAATTACACATACTTATAAGATGATATTGTATAAGAGAAATTGGAACTTTAACCTTTGGTATGAAAATCAGAATTGTGGCACAGGTAACCCGGGGGAGGTTCCCCCATGAAAGAAATCCTGAATGGCCCCATGGGATCCTCCTTAATAAGGTCCCATGAGGTTGCATAAAAAGCACCCGTGAAGCCATCCGGGCCTGGGGAACTCTCATGTTTGCGAGATCACATGGCATCCCTGATTTCATTCTCCTCAGGGATGCACTCAAATTAGGAGTTAATCGATCCCATAACAACCTGAGGAATAGAGTAAAATATCACTAACTGGCCCCGAGGATAACCTTCCTGCAAGTAAGGGTTAGCGCTGGAAAAAAGCATTTTTAAATTATTTTTCGCCATGCTCCCTATCACCCCCAGATCTTGAGTATAGCTTCCATACTCCAGGAGAATTTTCAGCGAGGCCCCCCTTCTTCTTACTTTCAAGCAGGTATGAAAAAACACTATGTTTCTGTCCCCTGCCCTTAACCACCTTTGTTTTGATTTTTCACATGCAATCTGTTCCTATTCAAGTAACATGTTCACTAAGTGGTTCTTATTGCATAGAAGGTCGCTAAATTTTTCCTCATTCCATACATCCTCCAAGCTCAACTCTTCTTGCTCAATATCATGTTTAACAGCTTCCAGGTCATCCAAGCAGGACGACAGCCGGGAAGGCCAGACCTAAAGATCCCCTTTCAACCTCCTTAATTTGTTGCGGAGGCAAACCCAAGAGAGTTCGTGCATGGTTTTACCCCAGAACTCGCAAACCATGATGTGTTAGGTTGGATTTAAGGCCCATCTCCCGGAGAAGAAGAAATTGTTACTGCTTCTCAGAGTGGTCCCCAGATTGAACAGCATGGGGGCGTGATCCGATAAAGCTCGGACGAGAATAAGGACTTTGGCTCCAGGGAAGGCAGAGATGGCTTGAAGATTGGAAAGAACCCGATCAAGGAAGCACCAAATGTGGTTGGGACCTTTTTGGTTGTTGCACCAGGTAAACTTATCACCTGAGAAGCCCATGTCAAGTATCCCTCTCCAAGAAGCAAAGTTAGAGAATTCTATCCTATCCTTCCACGGATGGAAGCCGCCTCCCTTTTTCTCCGATGTTTCCATGATCATATTGAAATCCCCACCAACGAACCACGCTGAATCCATAACATTGAAAGATTCGAACTCAAACCACAAATGCCTTCTTGCACTCGCATCACATTTAGTGTACACAAAAGAGAAGAAACAGTTGGAGTTGTTAGGAGTTTGGGTGTGGGCTGGCAGAGTCGAAAATAAGTGAGTATGCTGTTAGGGGCTGTCCGTTTGAGGCGGGAGGGGGTGTAACTGCATAGGGGCAGTTCTGTACTTTTCTTTAGATAGTTTGTTGTGTTGGTTAGCTGGCAGGGTGGGTTAATAAATAGGGGGGTCAGTGTTTGTAGAGGGACGCGAATCATTTTAGCAATTGCTTGACAGCAGGTCGCCAGTGGTCTCGGCAGGGCTCATGGAAGGGTGGTCTCCTCCCGCGGGTTACTTCTTCTCTTTCTCCTCCTCTTTCTCCTATTGTAGCTCCACTTCTGTTCCTCTCCAGCAGTTAATATACAGATTCTTCGGTTGTTTTCTCTCTCTCTCCCTTTTTCAATATTTTACGTAACAATTTGACGACTCCGCTGGGGAAGTATCGTGCGAGGAGGAGGATCGCTGGTGGAGAAACTCCTTCGCTATAGAAGAGAAAACCCAGCAGCAGGACAATCGCTACTGTGTAAGTTGATGAGTGAAGCGAGCAAGGGAGCAAAGGCCAGGAAAAATCGAGCTGTCGTGCGATCTTCTGTGGACATTTACTGCCGGAGACACGTACGTCGTGGGGAACCGATCGTTGCCGATGAACCGCCATTGTTGCAGGGAGGCTCGGATGCCTGGAATTAGTTGTACGTTGTGAGGAGAGACGATCGCCGCTGGGAGCTGAACGCAGAAAAGATGGCGACAGGAGAAGGGTGAAACGCAGCTGCTGAGCGGACGAACGAAGCTAGGGAAATGCATTCGCTGAAGAGAGACGACAACGTAGGGGAAGCTTGCTAGGGAGACATGTCCTGGACTTTCAAACTGAGCTGGAACACCGGGGGGGAACGATCACAGCTAAGTCGATAGAGGAGGACGACCGCGTCTGGGAGAGCTTTCAGGCCGCGGTGAGTTTCCGATGTAAGTGTTGTTGACGGACGGAGCGTCTACTAAAGATGCAGTTGCTAAAGACGAACGAGAAAGTAAAAAAACCGTGAAAAACCTGGTAAGCGTACGAAGCGTCTGCTAAAGGAGGACGAGAAAGGGAAAAAAACCGTGAAAAACCTGGTAAGCGTAAATATTTAAAAAAAAGAGAGAAAATTCAGTTTGCAGGAAATTTTGTCTCTCAAGTTGACAGAAGTTGACAGTGCTGTTGTTGGTTGACGCACGAGTTGGAGACATTGGAGCAGATGGCTGTTTTTTCAAAGCAAACCGGCCAGATGCACAGCTTGCTCAGTTGTGAGCTAGAAGCACGATCGTCCGACGAAGTTTTCGGTTGGGGGTAGCTGAATACATGAGACAACTAAGTGCGATACAGACACTGTTGCAGAAGCAGACGAGAGGTGTGACCAAGAGAGTTAAATTACCTGACTTTACTGGAGAGGATCCTCTTGGTTGGATCATTGAAGCAAAAACTTATTTCTTGATCAACAGGACGACGGAAGATATGAAAATACACTGGTCACAGCTTTGTATGGTGAACTCAACTCTATACTGGTTCTTATCATGGCTGAAAACTAATCCTGGGGTGTCATGGGAAAAGCTGAAACCGGCACTGATAAAAATGTATGGAATTATGACGGAGGGAGATCCACAGCGATTTTTAAAGGGGCTTTGAGAGACTGTTTTTGTGGAGCAGAATGAGTCAAAATTGGTACAACCTACTGAGGAGGTTACATATTTGATTTCTGATGTGGATGTGCAGGAGCAATTTGATTCCAACTTGGAACGACCTGCACAGGAAAATCACTTAACCATTGGCACAGGACGTGAGGAATATTATCAGGGGAATGACATCCTAACTCCGGATGCTTGCAGTAAAAATGGAGGAAGTTCAACAGACAAGTTTGATCCTGCTGTTGAGCATGCTTTGGTTGAGGGGCCTCTGGTTAATGAGACCACAGAGGCGGAAATCAACAGTACGGATGCCATAGCGGATGGAATACCTGCGTTTTGTGGTTGTCCTGCAGAATCGATGTTTGATATATGCACCAAATGCATAGACTTCTTGCGTGGGGCAGCTAAAGATAGGGGAGGCTGCATTGTTTCACCCTTGACCGAGGCTGCAGAATTCTGGAAATTCTGGTTGGGGCCAGAGGTTTCTCCCATTTTTGGCAAGGGTTTTTACATGAATGAAGTTGGAACAGAGGGTTTAGCTGGTGGAGATGCAGAGAAATATTCCAGCCCACATAAAGTTCATCGAGAATTGCGAGTTCCAGTGGCACTGCTCAAGGGTGTTACACATACAAGTTTGGAAGAATTTTCAACAATGTCAAAAGGGGAAGAAAAGAAAGTGGTTACATCTGAGTTTTTTGTGTGGCAAGTGGAAGAAGTGGAGCCATGTGGGAATTATTACTTGGAAGTTCCTCTGAATGGTTCTCAGTTTTTAGAAATTCTGGGTATGCAGTGTTCTCAGCTGGCTAAAGTTTCCAAAGGGTGGGGAACTGTATTTTCTCTGGCTCATGATTTTGGTTTTACTCCACACTTAGCGTTTATATTGGAGTTAACCCAAACGGAGGGTAATAATGATATTCGGGTTGGTTTGAATTTGGGAGGCCAAGGAGCAGAATTTGAGAATGAGTTATTGGTGGGAGACCTCTGGAAGATACTGTGATGGACTTGGTACTCAATCCTAAAATGGCTACGACTCACACAAATACCAGAGAGTCAGAACTAGAGGGTGTCAATGGGTGCCTTTCAGTTGAAAATATTGACAGCCTGTTTACTGATCAGACTGGAGGTGCTGTCTCAGAAACCGAAGTTAGCCATGATCTTGATGATGGTATTCATGATTTGTCTAAGTCGCATGAACCTTTGGAAAATGGTACTAAGGCATCAGAAACTAGGAATTTGATTATTAATACTGATGAGAAATCATCATCATCATTGATTGTCAGTGGCCATTCTGTTTGTGCTGTTGGTACCATGGGCACCAACTCATTAGTCAGTGCCTCTGAAGTTGAGAGCTTGTCAAGATGCTCAAATAGTTCTGCAAGCTTCCTCCCTGGTTCAGCAGTAGCCGATTCTTCAAAAGAAGTTAGTCAATGGGATGGAAGTGAGTTGGCTCATCCTGGTGGAGATGTCAATTCAGATGTTGAAGCTGAAAAATCATCGACCTTGAAAAACAAGGATGCAGTAGATACTGGTGCTCCTGTTTTTGAATCCATGGTTGATTGTGGCTCTGTGGCGAGCAATTCTGAAATAACTGTTGTTCAGCTGGCTTGCCCGAATTTGAAGAGAGCTGATGTTGCTGCTGCTACAGCAGCTGAATTAGTAACTAGAGCAATCAGAAAATTGTATTTGAATGAAAGAGAGAGACTAAACAATCCGCGAGCCCAATTTAAAGCTGCAGATGATGTTTGTCGAACAGCATATGCTGAAGCAAAGAAGCACATACTTGGAAATGGAAACAACAAGTTCTCTCCTGGGGATCAACAAATGTTGAGCAGACGAAGGCCATTTGTTTCAGAAATACATCCACCTTGGGGACAAGGTGGTTTTTAAGGGGGTGGAAATGTTAGGAGTTTGGGTGTGGGCTGGCAGAGTTGGAAATAAGTGAGTATGTTGTTAGGGGTTGTCCGTTTGAGGCAGGAGGGGGTGTAACTGCCTAGGGGCAGTTCTATACTTTTCTTTTGATAGTTTGTTGAGTTGGTTAGCTGGCAGGGCGGGTTAATAAATAGGGGGGTCAGTGTTTGTAGAGGGACACGAATCATTTTAGCAATTGCTTGGCAGCAGGTTGTCGGTGGTCTCGACTGGGCTCGTGGAAGGGTGGTCTCCTCCCGCGGGTTACTTCTCTTTCTCCTCCTATTTCTCCTTCTATTGTAGCTCCACTTATGTTCCTGTTCAGCAGTTAATATACAGATTCTTCGGTTGTTTTCTCTCTCTCTCCCTCTTTCAATATTTTACATAACAATCGAGGTGACCTTAATAGTGATTTGTTAATCCAAAACGCCTATCATCTCCACTGAAACTGAGTTCTTTTAGAAGATCCATATCTAGTGATTAATGGGTTCTCCATGCATATAATTGCACATGCCAATATTAACGCACATTATTTTAACCGGGATGAGGGGATTTTCGGTTCCAGGATCACCAACAGTGATACATTGTGACTACGAAGATAGTTTTGAATGAAGTCCAACTTCACCCTGACTCCCATACCCCATGAATTCCAAATTAAACAAAGGACGCCTAGATTTTTCCCCTAGCATAGCGAAGCCATTAGCTTGAGAAGGAGAACGGATAGTTGATTTTTTGGAATGAGATCAGGTGACCATACCGCTGGGCGGAGAAGCCAAAGATGCCCCAAGCATAACCCAAACAGCTTGTTAAGATGGGGGAGCCGAAGACTGGAGATGACCAACCTGGGGATACGAAAACCCACTGAAAGGCACTAGCTGAGAGGAAGAGAGCCCTTCTTCTACCTGCAGAGAAGGTCGACAGGAACTCTGTGGCGGGGTTTTTTCCTTAAGTGATAATACACAGTAGGAACTGCGGAGAAAAGAAGAAAGGGGAGGTGAGCAATGGGATGGGAGAACACACGCATGGTAGACTCGCAGAGGGGACTGGACAATGATGACTGATTTTCCTCAATCTTGACAAGATTCTCGGGACACCGATTTCACCAACATCCAGAGGGGGTCAGGGGGCTCCCTCGGTCTAAAAGGAACTAGAGCCAAAAAACAACTTTCCTTGATATCAGAAAGGGGAGAAGGAGGGATCTCCGGCAGTATAACTTCCAGAGAGGGGATAGCCGACACCGCATCCCCACCTTCAGCCGGAAGAGCAGGAACAGGAAGAAAAGTACCACCGAGAACCGAACGTTTGCTCACACACCAAGATTCAGAGAAAGCACCTGGAAGAAACTTGGATCCGCCTGACGACCCGCAAAGGACTGAAGATGTTTCTTGCGGACTATTGCTGAATAACCCTAGAGGGAAAAAGATGAGCAGAACAGTGGAGGCAAGAAGAAGAAAGGGTCTTTGCACCAGTCAGAAGCACCATCCACTCGTAGAAGAATCCGGGCTGGGAGACGCTGAACGATAGCTGGTTCAATGCAGATCCGAGCTGCCGACGCTTCCTGCAAACAGAGAGAACGGTCGTCTTCGCAGAGAAAAGATCCCAGGGTGTCGTCGATACCTTGCAGAAATGAAAGATTTTGGAAGGGGAGAGGGAGCCCCAGGAGGTTGATCCAGACTGCCGCATAGGAAGAGTCTCGCCCACTGTGAATTTCCATCGACCAATGAAAGAGATGAAACTTCTACCTGCCAATAGATCAGGAGGATTAGGATCACGCTTTGACGAAATCTGCATGAAAGCTGAGCACGATGCAGAACGACTTCCGGTTGGAAACCGAGACCACTGCTAGAAACTCCAAGCCCCAATATCTGATAAAAGAGTGGAAAAAGGAAATAGAGGGTTTATCCACCACAAATCTCACCATGTGGATCCCCAAGAGACGCTCAGAAGCCTCCTGAAAAGTGGTTGGACAGGAAAACATAGGGGGTCCCTAAACATAGGGGATCCACAAATCTCACCATGTGGATCACTAGTGGTGATCTCAATAGAAGGGTGCGAAAATATAATGATTTTTTTTCTTTAGATTTGGATAATCATACAACATCCCCCCTTAAAACATTTTTTTCTTACAACCCATTATTTTACATCATATTTGGGTCGATGAACAAACGGTGCAATGACTTCACCGTAGTCAAAGCATTCCTTTTGCTTGTAGCCTTTAGTGGGGTCAATGAAATATATTTTCTCATATATCACTTTCTTCCACATTTCACTGGTTTTAGCTTCCTCAAAGCTAACTAGATTGAAAATCACCAAGAGATAATAAAAATTTGCATACTCCTCCATTGGTTCCATTCTCTCATATATATCTTCAAGGATTCGAACATTTTGGCGATGCATGTGAGAAATTTCTCATTCGATGTCTTTAGATATAGGAGTATGTGGTGATGGCGTCAGTGGTTCTTCAATTCCTCATTCCTATAACAGTATTTCTTCAACTATTTCTTCATCTTCTAGAGTGAGTTGTATCTCTCTAGAATCATCATCTTGATTTCTTACTCACATCAATTTTTCATCAAAGATAACATCTTTTCTTAATATAATCTTCTTGGTGATGGGATTATACAAATGATATCCCATTTCTTGATCTCTGTATCCCATAAGGACACACTTTAATCATTTGTCCTTGATATTTATTCATTTTGCATCGAGGATCCTAACATATGAAATGGAACCAAAAACTCTAAGACGGGTTACACTTGGATTGTGAGTGCTATAGGCTTCATGCAACATCTTTGCTTCAATTTTTTTAGTTAGGAATCTATTGAGTAGATACACTGCACACAAATCCGCTTCATCCCAGAAAGTCATGGGTACTTTGTTTTTCAACATGATTCTTTCCATGTTGATAATGGTGTGTTTTTCCTTTATACGAAGTGCATAAGCCGGTTTTAGTTGGTTCTAAATTCCATACTGCTTGAGGTACTCTTGAAACACATCAGAGGTGTACTCCCCACCTCGATCAGATCAAAAAGTTTGTATGCGATGTTTTCTTTGATTTTTCCACCAATTCCTTGAATTCTTTGAAGACGGAAAACACTTCTGAATTCATATTGAGAAAATATATCCATGTTTTACTGCTACAATCATAAAAAAATGTAAGAAAGTACCTACTTTTTTGATCTGATTTTGGATTCAATGGACCACACACACCGGTGTGAACTAGCTCCATTGGCGCTGCATCTTTCCAGCTGGCCTTCGCTACAAAGCTTTTTCTATGATGTTTTATTACAAAACAACTTTCACATATTTGATTCTAGTGTCAAATAATAGGAATCCCATTCTACATCTTCTCGTTTCCAAATAATCTTAAACTTTCAAAGTTTAAATGTCCTAACCTGAGATTCCATAGCCAGTCATTATCACCACGTACCATTGTAAAACACCATGGTATGTCGGATTGGATGATAATCGGAAACATGCGATTCTTCACAATCGGTACTTTTCTTATCAGCCTTCCTTTTTCATCAATAATCAGCATTTTTTTATTTTGTAGGCTTATGTGAGAGCAGTTTTCCACCAACTGCCTAATACTCAAGATGTTGGTCTTCATGTTGGGTACATAGTAGATGTCGGAGATGAAAGCATGATTTATATATTTTTTCATGATCAAAATATATCCTATTCAATAGAAAAATATTATTGAGAGATCACCAAATGAAATATCTCCCCAAACCCTCTCACCCATGTTCATAAACAAGTGTTTGTGCCCTGTCATGTGGTTGCTAGATCCAGAGTCAAGATACCACATACCTTGATTTTGTGATGACATTTGTACCATCAACACATCGGACTCACCAAAAGCATATCCTGCTTCGATGATATGTGCCTCCTTAGTGTCATTCTCCATGGGTTGATTATACCAACATTCATTGCTATAATGTCCATATTTTTTACAATTGTTGCATTGAATACTTTTTTTTTCTGGTTGATAATTGTTGAATCCTCCCCCTCTTCCTCATCCACATTCTTATGGAGTATAGTTTTTATATTCATGGACTCCTCGAGTTGGGCTTCTTTCATCTCATCCTCCTCTACTTCGATCAAATTCTTGTCCATGAAATCCTCTTCCTTGAGTTCTTCAAGATGTCCCCTTTCTCATTTTCAAAGTTACTGAGATATAACTTTGATTGCAGGGCACAATCTACTCTATTTGTTTCACTATAGTAGTTCACCTTCAGTTTGTGGGTTTGTAGAGATCCCAAGAGTTCTTTAACAGAAATCATCTCCAAGTCCTTTGTTTATTCTAGGGAAATGACTATGTAATCAAATTTTGGATCAAGGGATCACAACATTTTATCACATACCCACATGTCAAAAATATTTTATCCATTTCTTCATAGTTGGTTCACCACAACCATTACATGAGTATGATACTTGACAATGGTTTTAGAAGATTTCATAAACAAGGATTCGAACTCACCTCACAGATATTGAAGCTAAATCTGCTTCACTTTATTGGTGCCTTTGAATGATTTGTGAAGAGTATCCCATATCTCCTTTGATGATTTTGATGAAGTAATTATTTCAAAAGTCACTTCATCAAGGCCTTGATAAATGAAGGATTTTTCCTTGTAGTCCATGGAGACAAACTTTTGTATTCGGATGAGAAAATGACAGATGTTAACCATTTTTTTCAGATGGTTTGGGTTGTAGTTTTTTTAGGATTGATGGTTACAACAAATTTTTTTTGTAATATAAATGGGTAGTGAAGTTTTTTTTTGAATAGGGTGATGGCGTGGAGGATATAAATAGGAAAAGGGATAATTTTTTTAATGGAAAATACAAATAGTGGGAGACGACAAAAGTGAGATGCACACTTGTCAAAAGTGGCTTGAAAATTGTCAAAAGCAAAGATAATTAAAACCAATTTTTTTAATGAAAAGTTGAGATGGAAATCACAAGTGGGAAAAAATCTCACACGAATTAGAATAGTTTTTTCACTATTCATCATCTTCTTTGCAACTCCTCTACTACTCCAACTGATCTGGTTGTAGATCTCATGAATCATTCTTAGCAAAGCTCACCTTCGCACCCTTTGATACCACTGAAGGTGGATTTTACTACAGCTAAGACAACAACATGTGGACATAGATCACTACTGGTGATCCTAATAGAAGTTGCAGTGAAAGCAGAACGATTTTATTTCTCCAGATTCAAGTTATCATACAACCCACAAAACACACATCTATATATAGGGATATAAATGTATAGAAAAAATAGATGATCGAAATAGAGGAAATAAAAGTCCATGGTTGGTTGCAGTAGGTGCAACCCAAGCCTCCAGATCTTCACATGTCAAGCTACCTAATGTTGAATTCTTCAAGCCTTCATTTCTCCAGTGGAGGCAGGCACAATCCAAGTAAAAACATATTTATTATCCAATAGTCCCCTCCTCTAATGAGGAATGGAACCACTCTGAAGGATCAACTAGGATTGGAAGGGAAGTAGCCTCCGGGTAGCAAGGTGATGAAGAAGCACCTCTTTGAGTGAGGGAGGAGGCAAAAGAGCTGTGACCGAGAAGGAAGGGACCTCGTTGGCCTGGGGACATGATGTAGAGGTTTATAATAAGGAAGGTAAAAGAGAAACCTTTGGAGGCGATGATGGAACCACCAGCAAGAAGTTTACCAGAGTGGGGAAAATAGAGGGGATAATTTGAATAGGAGGCAGTGCGAGGTCCATAAATTTAAGCACAATTATTTTAATTCATCATGGTGAAGAAACTTATATGGGTTTACATGTGATAATAATGAAATGAAATATTTTATAATAACATATGTCGATATTCCATTAATTCAAGGATGTAACTATGGTAATGATTTGAAATGATTTATAATCCAAGCTCCCTATCTCGATGATTAATGTAATGATTACTTGATAGGAATCAATATGAGATTATGAAAATGAAAATGATGATGATGAAGACGATGACGATGATGAAGATGATGATAATGACTGTGGAGATGATTATATGGTCGATTTGATGGTGTGAATTTTTTAATTGTTAGTGATGAATTGAAATTAATTTTACAACATATAGATGTCATATTAAACTGTTATACTTAATATTTGTACCATGTATAATTTTTATTGATGTAGTATCCCTTTTAGAATTTGTTAGGTAGAGAGTGGTGTAATAAAATGAGAGTTTTATGACTCAATTAACTTGAGAATTATTACACACCCACTTTGGTAATGGGATGGGTAATCTATCCATGATATGAGAGTATTGCACATGATGTTGGGGGGATTACCACTGATAATTTGAACTTACTACTATAGTATAATCCATATTACATTCTATGATGTGTGTGTACCACATGTGATATTGGTGATAGTACCACTAAGGGTTAAATAATTCCATAGAAATATTATTTATGCTCTATTCCATGTTATGGTATCACCACAAAAATTTCCAGTAAGAGTACCACTAATATGAAAGATTTACTATGATACATTTATTGTGAGTTGCTACTTGTATTTGTTTTTATTTCTTGCAGGGAGAGTATCAATTGCTATAATACCACTATATGTGGGGTTATTTTAAGGTGTTTGACCTGAAAAAAACTGAGTAATTAAGCTATTGTAATGGTAATTTAGTACGTTTATCCTTTTATTTCATGTTGTGGGAGTACCAATGTGATTCCATAATGTGGGACCACCACACTCAATGGAAATGAGTGTACCACAGATGTATGAAGTTGATATCTTTTATGAGGTGTCTGTTTGGTTAATGTACTCATGAGTAGGATGGAATAAGGTTTATGTACTTTATGGTTTGAGTAATTAGGATTATGTTGACTTGGTTTATGGGAGAAGTTTTTGAGACCCTTATTATTTACATTGATATGATTTTGATATGTACTTATATGCGACACTCCCATATTTACGAAGAGTGTGATTTTTAGTGAGATAGAAATGGTTTTAAATGTGTATCACCTAGAGGATTATTCACAAACCTATAGGATGACCTAGTTAACCATAGAGTTGAGATTGAGTTTTGGTGATATCAAAATTATTCCTTAGGATTTCCACTATTAAATATATTTCATTCATGTTATTGTCCATGTTTTTTAGTTATTTTTGATGATGGGTTATTTAGTATGTGGATATACTCACCCATAATTTTATATATGTGTTTTTAAAATTTAATTATTAAGTTATTAGGTTTTTTAACTTGATGACTGGGGTTGATAGTAGTAGATTGGTGTTGAGGAATATTTCATGCACCTTTGAGATATGTAGGTTGTTTAAGTTGTATCTACATATTGGGGGTTCACAGTTATACCATTTCACTTATTTTTATTGTATTTTCTCATTTTAGACAATCAAATTATTTATATTGATTATGATATCAGTTGATCATGGATTCTTTATTACTCATGGTTTGAGGTTAATAATTATTCTACAATATACAACTATGTTCTTAGAAGGAAATGCCTCCAATTTTGAAATTTATATCCTCAGCACTAGTCGCTAATCTATGGACAAATGGATGATGGATTTTGGTGTTATACTCGGTTTTGTTGCCAACCCAAGTGGGATTTTGATGGAATTAAGTCATGATAATAACAATGATGTGTTGTGTTTTTTATTCAAGAATATTCCCATTGACTTTCAATGGATGAAATTTTTTATAGTAGGTATAATTATAATACCCTAGTTCTTAAAAATATTATAATTTTTTATTATCTATTTAAATATTAATTTTTAAATAAATAATTCCTTCTATGATTTTTTAAATAATTTTTTGTTATTATTATCATTATTATAAGTGTTATATTATTAATATATATTTTATATTTTAATTATTATTAGTAATATATTACTTTTATTATTATTATTATTATTATCATAAGTGGTATGTTATTACCATTATTTTTTTATTAATAGTTATTATTTTTTACATTATTTTAATTGGGTTAAAAAATTGGGTTAATGGGCCATGTGTGATAAGAGGAAAACCAAGGATAAAACCTCTAACTCCATCTTATCCCCTCCTCCTTTTTAAAACACCATTTAGTAGGATTTTTATGGATTGGTAATGTATGACTTCTTCTTCCCCTTCCCATTTTTTTCTTGCTCCGTCCCTCTATCCCATAGATGCATTTTTCTATATATAGATAATTTAATTCTATAAATTTCCCTATGGAATTTTAAAAACCTTGATTTTATATGGGAATTTTATGATATGAAGTTAAAAGGCCCCAATTCTAGTGGAATACATCATGTTTGAGTCTACGTCTTTATGGCATGGTTGTTTGTTAAGAATTCCTAAACTCAAAACCCATATGTATTCCTTATTCGATTTTGATAAATTCTAAAATTGATTATGTTTATCGTTCTAGGAATCGTTAAGTGATTTTATGAGTGGAACATAGATATTATGTTTGGAAATAAGAAATAATGAAGGTGGATATAATTCTTCTCTATTTACATTATATAAATTTCCCTTTCATGTGTTGGTAGTTTAGAAAAATATAATTTTAAATCTTAATTTCATTTTTTGTTAGTATTGATTCATGAAATATATGAATATTAAATAAAAAAAACTTATTTTATATAGTGATAAAATATATTTTTTTGATTGAAATATCATAAATAATCTATTGATATTTTTTTTTGAGTGATAGATGTGAAGATCCCAAGTAAATATTAAAGATGAGTGTTTAATTTGTTGTCACTATATATATTAAAAATAAATCTAATGTATAGTGAATATTGGGTGATGGAATAAGATCTTAATACATGAAGATGGTTATGAGTTTCTTATCATACATAGATGAGGAAATGAAATATTATAGCTACTGTTACCTTGAGTATTAAGGAAAATACATTCATCGTAGCAACCCATAAATGTGATTATTGTGGATATTATCTTCATGGAGACTAAAGAAACTTTTTTCTAGAAAAATGCACTCTATTTCCAACACATTTGAATGAGTTTGGAATAAAATTTATAGGGGGTGAAGAATTGAAATTAAATGAGTAAAAAATATTCCTAGAAGTGGAGAAGTTATAAATGGAGAATTGAGAATAAGGAATAATGTAAAAACAAATAGAGTAAAAAATGTTCAACCCCTTATCCAACACCACATGAGAAGTCTGATGATGTGTGGAAACATTTGAGATTGATATCAGTGCCAACCTGGTAAGATATGGAGGATAAGAGCTAGCGTGAGTCAATGCTAAAAAGAGGATATAATAAGTAGTGTGGGTAATTTTATGGGGGGATCATGTCCATAAGGTGATGTGGAACCATAGGAGGTAACATGTTGAGTATTGAGCACTGAGTATGATATAGAAGTGGCTGAAAAAATAAAAAAATCAACGTGGGACAAAAACTATGCATGAATTGTTTAATAAAAATATAGTACCAAAATTATTTGATATAATGAAGTCAACCATGCTATGGAGTAGGGAACCATGAACATGGTGGTTGAAAAATGGTTAGGGTTTTTCACCATGTCATGGAGATCAGTGTTTCACACTAGTAATATCACTGTGTGAAATGAGGAATCCAAACTCAGGATTTGTGGAAGCCATATCCGAAGTCATCAATGAAAAATAGAAAAGGTATTAACTAACTGGAATCCAATATATTCCAGAAATGAAAAATGGAGGAGACCTCATCATGGTGGATGTTGTGGTAGATGTATAAAATACATATGAGAAATAGGGAGGGCCATTATTGGAATTTTAGATTATATGTTTGAATCTAGGAGCTTTATATACTTGGATTTATATAGAATTAAATAAAATAGAAAAGTCATAAACTTCATATGGTTTTTCAAAAAAATTATAAGAGTGATTTACAACTTTATAATATTCATCAAAAACTTTTTAAGAGTAACTGAGACTTTATAAGGGTAATCAATTTGTGAGAATTTGAAAAAGTGAAAATGGTAACAATAATTTTATAAGAGTTGTGGTATACTTTGGAAGAATAACTTAAGATTAATAAGAGTCATCCCTTAGCTAAATTTATTATTAATATGAAGATTAATATTTCCAAAATAAATATTCTATACAAAATCTCATCATTTTATGCTATATGTTAATATTCAATAAAATAAACATCATAATAAGAGTTTTTAATTCTAGTTATAGTTTTAGTATTCCACGTCATGAGAAAAAGTTCCATTTCATTGTGTTGTATGATTTCATACACACACGGAGGAATATTTAAATTAAATTATTTGCATTTTTTAAAGATTTTGAAGAACTAAAATATCCCAAGTCTCTTAGTGACTTAAAATAAGATATTTATGGATATTTTAATGGTATTTGAATGAGTTCAAAGTAATAATATATACCAAATTTAGATGATAAGATAATCTATCACCATAAAAAATGGGGTTTCCTTTTTCAAATATTGGAAATAATACTCATGATAATTTGGTGAATATTTAAGTGTATGAGATGCAGAAGAATATAGAAGATAGAAGACACGATACTAAATTTTAAAGAATAAAAATTTTGTGTGTCAAATAGAACCTAAATTTATCAAGGAAGAAACAAAATTTTCATCAAAGTATAAGAATCCAAAGATACATCAATATCATAGAAGGCAAATGAGAGGAGAAGGATACAAACACCACTATTGTTGTGTCGAGCCTAAGAAATATGCTGAAGTGGATTGAGAATAAGGGAAAGGTCAATGTTGTTGTTGCACCAATAATATATAGATATTCAATGTACTACTTATAGGTTCATTAAAAAGATCAATTCAAATAAAGTGAGATAAAATACAAACAAGCGGGTGGTTGTACCAGTCATGATGATTCAATACAATGTGATACAATATAAATATCATTCAATGTGATGGTGAAACAAAATTTGGGATGTTGTGTAAGAATTGTATGAGGATATTCATGCTATGTGATGCACTATAGGGTCCAGGGTGATTCTTTTCCATTATAACCACTTGTGATTATAGTGTAGAATCTATGATTAGGGAGAATAATTGATCACAATAAGGATTATAATTTTAATAAAGAGTTCAAACCTTATAAATCACTTTTTTACTGTGAAATTTACTTTGAAATATTTTTGTAAGTCTAAGAGACATATATTGAGAGGAACAAGATCCTAACCAATCATAGAGGTTTATTGAAGAACAATAAAATCATAAAATAAGGGAATCACTTATTCACCCCTACCCTATCACTTATATCATCAAACCTAGGAATTTAATATGGTATAAAAAATAAATAGGTTTCCTATAAAATATCTAAGTTTGACTGAAGTTGAATATGGAAGAAATTAATTTAGTCAATAGTAGTGGTTTCACTATCTTGGATGGAAATAATTTTCATGTCTATAAGAATAAAATTCTAACCTATCTTCTTTCACAAGGCCTAGAATTCAGTGATGCTATAATAGTAGGTTTTATTCCACTTGGAAGTGATGCTCCCATGATATATGCTGAAAATATAAATATGAAAGTGAATAGGAAAGTTATGAATTATATATTTTCATCCACATATGGTATGGTGTACACTAATGTTATGGGACAAAATATATTCAAATAGATGTTAGATTAAAATGATAATATATATATATATATATATATAAGAAATATTAAGATTAAGGAATCCAAATATCACATTTTTATATCCATGTTTAAAGAAATCTAGATGATGGATGATGAGATTATGTATATATATTTTACAATTTTAAATAAAATAGTAAGTCATATCATGGGATTTCAAATTACATTATAAGATTAAACTCTTTTAAAGAAGCTGATATGTAATTTAATTGATAGATTTGGTACAAATATATATGACCTCGAAGAAATTAAAGAACCATATCTTGATGAGTTACATATCACACTCCCCAATTATGAGATGGGGAAAGACTTGGTTTTCAAAAAGTTAGAAAAGAAAGAAATATAATTCAAGGTCATGAGAAATATCTATGTTAGATAATATGAAAATAAATATTCATGTAAATGTTTTGATGAGAAAGAAGATGAAGACTGTGAGAGAATAATGGATATTATGTCAAATTTTTCCAAATAGAGGAAAATAAATTACAAAGGAAAACTTCCACTACAGTGTTATAGATTTGGAAGTAATGGAAACTTCACTATATTCTATTCAAATAATAATAGTAATAAATATGAGTTTGATGATAAAGGTGAATAAACCTCAAGTAGTGGAGACTTCTCTAAAAAAAGATCTTCAAAAATGATAAAGGGTGACCCTAGAATAAACAATAAGTCTTCTAAAAAATCTATAAGAAATTTGATGATAAGTGTAAGAAATAAAGAATCATTAGTTTTTAGTGAGTTAGAAGATGAATTTACTAATTAAAATAAAAAACCTTCACAGATCTAGTTTAGAAGCATGAATACACTTCAAGCGGTGATGAAGAAAGGGAAGAGAACTACAATAAATATATGTTGAAGTCTGAACTGATATAATTTATTGAACAAAACAATAAAATAAAGTAAATAATCAAGTTTCTTGAGAAAAGGAAAATTGTTGAGGATGAGTCGGAAAATTAACTCATTGAGAATATCAAGGCATCTAAGGTAATAATAACAGAATATGATAAGATACTAAAAGATCTTAATGAAAACTAATTGAAAAAATGAGGAATAGTCAACATGTCTTAAATTTGAAAATACCTTGAATATAATGAGAGAATACCATTATAATGATATAAATGTTTGGGATAAATCATCATAATATATAGATAAAATAGATTGAAGAAGAAGGTAATGGTCATTTTTTTGTTCCAGTGATATTAAATCTACTTTATTTTACAGTAAATATTCTAATAATAAATATGAAATAGTTTAGGCAGAAGAAAGTTAAGAAAACTCCATTATTGTATCAAGGATAACTGTAGATGAGTTGATAAGACAATGTTCCCCAAGATAGAATAAAAACGTAGGTGGTAATGGTCTTAGGTAGAAAGTAATATTTCACTAACAGTTCAATCAAAGTCATGGAAGATGGAACTTATATAGATATTTTTCATGTTGTGTATTAATTTTGCACATGGCCTATAACTACCAGTATAATATATCACTGACTAGAAATTTAGATGAATCAAAGGGGGGAATTATGTAAAGAAGAGAAGAAGTTCTTATTAGAGTTAGTGCCCTATAACTAACTACATTATACCTTCAATTACATGTACATTCAAGGTTATGGATATTTATTAATATATTATCACATGAAGTGTGTTATTATGTATAAATTTAATTTGATAATTACCTAGAATATATGATTCATTAAAATTTTATAGAATTTCCTTACAATGATAATAACTTTGAAATGCTATATTGGTTTTTTTAACTTATTTTCTAGGGTCAAAATAACATTCGATGATGGGCATATAGTATATTTGACTTTCCAAAACATGATAATTTTAATTGGATGAGACTTTATTTCATGAATTTTTCAATTGGTAATATTCGGAATAGGAAATTATGAGTATAGTCCTACCATTATGAATTCCACCTGTTAACGTTTCATTAAAAATTCCAATATGTGAATGTGTGTATTGGTACTTTTATTTGAGATTATTATTTATTTGTACCATTAATTCATACTTTGATGTATTTACTAAAATCGTGATGACCTATACTTGTGGTGAAATAGTATATATTGGGTGTGTCATAAGTGATATTGTATTAATGAATAATTCAATATAGGATTTATCCATTTCAATTCATGGAAGATGATATATTAGGCCATTTGATTGAAATGTCACTATCAAACTAAATCCAATTCCATGGTGTATTTATGATTTCATTTCATATAGTCAATGAAAGATAAATTAAGCATAATGATTGATTACAGAAGTATGTGACATACTTGATTAATAGATATTAAGACAACATTTTTATATTGTACAATGAGCATTTATATGTGGTTGTTGTCATTGTGACGTTTACTTCATTCTCTATAGGAACCTTCATGTGATGCTAGACATCAATCTTGTAATTTAGTCAAGCCTTCCTAATGCTACCATGAAAGAGTCCTAGAGGGTCACACACTAAGTGTATCCATGATATTATTTAAATTCTATTTGAATTTAATAGTTGCAATACAAAATATTCTCAAGGTTGAGGAATAATATTTATTCTATAATTACTAATCAAAAATATCCAGACACTAATTATATTCACCTTAAAATATATATATGTGAGTTAAATATAGATTAAATAATTATCCATAAATCTATCGAATAAAATATTTAATTATCCCATGTTTTTATTGAAAAGGAAATAAATAATTATTTATTTACTCACATGATGGTGAATAAATTAATATATATTTATTTAGTTATGTGAATATTAAAATAAATATTTATTTACAAGGACATGAATATAATATTTATTATTTTATTTATTGAATGAAAAATAATTATATAAATATTTATTAAAATTTCAATAAATTTAAAGGAGCATAAGCAGGCTGATTAAAGACCTGATAATAAGAATGATATAACCATTAAATATCATTTAAATAAATATCAATTTATTTATTTATTTAACAAAATGGTATTTAACATTGCACTATTAAATGGATTCCATGAGAAATAATAATAATAATAATAATATTATTATTATTATTATTTTCATGGGGAATATGTTAGGTTTCATATTTGATTAAGGTAATTTGTGTAATTTTTAATATTAAACCCTATATTTATATAATCTAACTTATGTTATTGTAGAGATGTGAATGAATTTTTGTGCACAACATATGTATCTAGAGTTTATATCAAGAATATCTATAGGTTTTTTTCAAGAATATGAGAAGAATTAATCTTCCTCCCCCCTCTCAAGACCAAGATAATAAGAGAAGTAATCTTCACAATCGAAGGATTTCTCATTGCGTTAAATGGTGAGAAATGCTTGATGATTGGCAGATCTGCTCTAGAACCCGATGTTCCATCGGTGACACTATCAAATTATGGAGAATCAATGGATCACTACTATATGGAATCTACTTTGGATCCTCTTAGAACAATGGTGGTATAACTAAAATAGAGTTTTAATAATAAATATCTTCATTGGTGAATGAATCTCAAGTCCAAGGTAATCCATGTTATTAAATTAATTAAAAATTTAATGTGAAAATATCCTTTCTATGTTTTGAGATTCCTCTAATCTAGTTTCTTTAGTTTCATTAGACATAATGATTATTCATTTTATTATTATGTATTATCCATTAGATCTAATGAAAACCCATCTTTGGGAAAGGGATCAACTAACTTCCACTATGTCTGGGACATTCAACTAGTATCATAATGGTCACTTCTAAATTTATAATTATTTAATCTCCATCGATCAATATAGTAATTATTTTGATATTTTTTTATTTTGATTTCTCATTCTTAATCCATTAATTCAATATAAAAAGTTCATTCACTATGATATAACCAAAAACAGACCCAGAATAAGTGAGGAATGCTAGTATATTCTATCCAAAGGCTCCAAAGATCCTTGTTGTATGAAATTATTACACAATGTGAAACCTAATTAAACATCATGTACTTTTTGTTAGAAACACACATACATGGTTGTGCCAATCCCATATTGTTGTATGGGGTGTCATTACATAGCATTTAATTGCATCATGTATTGACTGCAAGTGTGACTTATGGTTTTCATGGTGACATAGTGTGCAACTTCTGTACACACCATGTAATCCCACATGATGTGATTTTCATGTGGTTTACATACATGGTGTATATTTAATACTCACACCATTTTTTGGAATGTAAGCCAAGTACCATGGTCCAACTGTGTTTACATAATGTTTAACAACCTTATACACCGTTTAATATATTACTATCCGTCATGGAATACATAGGAATTCCCTATTCATGTAATATAGGATTGACAGAAAAATCACATGTCCCATAGATGGTTCACAAACTATATAATTTATTATATATCTCATAATTCACAAGTTTTTATAGCATTATCATGTTAGTTAATAAAAATGGAAATGATTTTATTTCAAGAAAGATCAAATTACAGGGCATGTAGCTGGTTTTACACATCGTGTGAGAGAGTTTTTCCACATGACGAGTGATTATTGAGTTCCTGTGTATAATAAATTATTGAATTAATATATTTTTTTCCTACAATTACAAATCATTTATAGTTTCTATACACATTGTGTACTCTACACAGGTAGGTCTAGTAGTACACAATGCACATATAATGGCATGTCGTGAGGTCAGAATTGTCATACTGAAGACACAACTTGACTCACAGAAATAAATTTCATGTAATTTTATGAAATTATATTTATATTGACATGATTTATATGTACACAATACATGAATTAAACAATAATCTATGTAAATGAAGCAGAATGACAAATGTCATATTGCTTCCAGTACGCACCATATACTTGAGTATTTTAAATAAAATCAATTTATTTAATTTATTTAAAACTATGGTGGGAATCATATATATCATTATTATTAATTGGATTAATAATTAATATAATTAATTAAATAATTAATAATACTGATAATTATTAATTAAAAAAAATTTACTTAAATTAAAATATTTATATAAAATGTTTACTAGTATATATGAATGTGATGTAGTTGAATGCATGTGATATTACATATTAATTCAATATTTTACATTAATCCCATCACTGATGTTTTACTAAAATATTTGTTTTCCATTCAATGTTTTTTTGATCATAGACACATTTGGAGACCATTTTTTAAATTCATTCAATTACATTATAGTATAATATTTTGATAATATCATTCAAAATACTGATCCAAATGATGTGATTCTTCTTTTATATTGTTCCTGATTCAAATTCCAAGGGTATTGTAAGTGAAATTACACTTTTATTTGGAAATAAAATTACTATGCCTCGTGATGAATCCTATAAATAACCTTAAAATATTGAGCTAGAAAAAGTAAAAATATCTAGAAAAATTACATAAAGCCACTCCCTCACCACTTTCCATCCCTTTGAGGAACCCAATTCCTTTTCTGCAATCCATACCTAAGCCTAAAAACCCTTTTGAACCAAATTTTTATATGATCAACATGGTTAGACATGTTGAAATCAAAATTCCCCTATTATATTCCATCAAAAAATCCCAATGTATGCATAGTTTCTTAAGGAATTGTGAACCCATAAGAGACAACTTAGTACCATTGAAATTTTTTCAACCCAACCATCCATTCTAATGAACTACAAAGATCTTATTACCATTATGGTTCCATGCAAAATAGAGAGTTAAAAATTTGATAATACACTCATATACCTCAGGACCTTGATAAATGTCATGAAGAAATCTATATTGTCCAACCTTGGTCTAGGTCCCTTTTACCCATAATTTTTTTTTCATCCAGTTAGATAATAGAAGCACTACCATTATAGAGGGAATAATTGAGGATGTCCATATTCGGGTCGATAATATTATCTTCCCATATGATTTCAATGTCCTTGACATGGAAGGTGATACAGCTTCTCCATGATATCCCCTTATTCTAGGAAGATAATTCCTCATGAAAAGTAGAACTAAAATTGATGCCCATATAGGCATTTAATCCAGGGAATTTGTTAAAAAACTTTTCAAGTTCAATATTTTTCAAGACATGTGATACCCATCATAGGATCACTCTGAATTATCTATCCATACTTATAAGAAAACTTTTGGTCGTTGATTGAATCATGTTCCATCATGTTCATCCTGTTCTAATGATAGAGGAGTTTGTTAAAATTTGACCATGATTAACCAAGTCATAAATGGATAAGTTGATGTTCAACTTTTATTTATATACTACATCAATCTAAAGGATCTTCAAAACACTTTGAAACTCATTCCTACTATCATGGAGTATGAATTCATATTCCATGATAACTCTTTTCTTACCACTGTCTCTACTGCACTTACTAAAATTAAAGAGTCAAAACCTATTTAGGCGTTAGAGGAAAAAAAACCCCATAGGTTTGATCCTCAATGATATACCAGGAATCAACCATTACATTTTCATTCATCAGATCCAAATAGAGGGATCTTCCAACCCAGTCAAGAAACCTTAAAGAAGTCTCAATCCACTACTACTTGCGGTAGTTAGGTAAGAAATTAGCAAGATTCTTCAAGCTGGTATTATCTACCATATTTATGATAGTGAATGGGGTAGTCTAATTCAACTGGTATCTAATAAGAGTGGGATAACTATTTTCATAAAATAACATAGATAAGTGGTCCATACTCGAGTGAAAAAATAGTGTGTATGCATTGATTATCAGAAATTGAATGATAAACATGGAAAGATCACTACCCACTTTCTTTCCTCGATAAAATTCTAGAAATATTTGCCAAAAATTCACAATATTTATTTTTTAATGGATACATCATCTACATACAAATCTCAATCACACATCAGGACTGAGAAAAGACTACATTCACTTTCCCCTTTGGAACATACACATATAGGATAATGCATTTTGGATTTGTAATGATCCTACAACATTTCAGAGGTGTATAATGATTCTCTTTTCTTAATTCATTGATAATTCCATGGAGTTATCCATGTATTATTTAACTATTTATGGTTATTTATTTGAATCTTGATTACATTAACACCTCTAGTCCCAAAAAGTGTGCCAAATGTAACCATGTTATGAGTTTTAAAAAATTCCACTTCATGGTTACTAACGAGACTGTTCTAGGGAACATAATTTCATAAGAATGTATTGAAGTTGATCCTTACAAAATTAAGGTAATAAAATCACCTCATAAATACACATCAGTTAAAGAAATCTAATTATTCCTTGGTCATTCTGGTTTCTATTATGGATTCATCCATAACTTTAGCACAATCTCCCCCCTAACTCACTTGGTTTCTCCATAATGAAGTTACATTCCATTTCGATGAGGCTTGAAAGAGATAATTTTTTGAAATCAAATATATAATTACATATACCCTAATAATTAAACTCCTAGATTGGTCATTACTCATAAAATTGATGTGTGATTCTTTTAATAGGGCCATTGGGGGCCATTCTTAGTTAAAGAAGAGAAACAATTCCTCCTATCATCTATTACACCTCAAAAAAACTGGATTAAACTCAATCTCAATACACTATCATAGAAAATGATCTTTTGGATTAGGTTTTTTACTTGTATAAATTATGTTCCTATCTCTTAGGATCCAAAATCATTATCTTTACAAACCCATCATCTTTGACGTACTTACTCAAGAAAAGTGATTCAAAACCGGGGATAATAAGATGAATCCTAATGATCTAAGAGTTTAACCTTGAGATCAAAGATAAAACATGAAAAAAAATTATGGATGTTCACCTAAGAGGATTTTCAAATTATTCTCATTATGAAATTATTAATCTTGAATTTCCCACTGAACACCTATCATCTCTCACTCCAAAGTTACCATTGTATACCCCAATTATAAATCACTTGACTGCAGGTGCTTTTCCTAATTTTTTTTCTAAAGAAAAAAAAAATGGAATTTGAAAATTGATTCAAAATAATTTTTTGGAAACATTATAAACTTTATAAAATTAGGGATAACATGTTGATTAGGATTGTGTTAATGATGATGAATATTGCTCTATCTTGAAATTATTCCACTTAATTCCTGAAGTTGTTCACTTTGGACCACAATGGACCACTAAAAAGGTCATAGACTTTGGATTGTTCTTGTATTCAATCTTTAAGTTCTCATATGATTTTTTTTCAATCATAAACCACTTTGAAAAATTTGGCATAATTTTAAAAACAAATGAAATTCCCCCAAAAACCCTTAATCTTTTGCGAGACCTTTAATGTTTGGGGAATTGATTTCATGGTACCCTTACCTCCTTTAAATGGATTATCATATATTATTCTGGCCATTGACTATGTTTCTAGGTGAATCAAGGCCAAAACTACTAGAAAGGATGATGCACATACAATTAGTGAGTTCATCAAAACCTACATCTACCATCGATTTGGAACTCCTCGTGCCTTGGTAAGTGACTTAGGAACCCATTTATGTAATCGAACCATGGAATATATTTTTCAAAATAATGGGGTCATACATAAAACATTAATTTCATATCTCCCAAAAAAAATCGAATGGATGAAATTTACAATAGAGGAGTGAAAAGACAGGTTGAGAGAATTATTAAGCTGATAGAAAAGGTTGGTCTAAAAGACTTGGTGAAGCGCTTTAGGATTATCGAACTACCAGGATGACACTAATTGTGATGTCTCCTTTTAAAATAGTTTTTGGTAAATCTTGTCATTTACTATTTGAAATCCATCATATGACATTTTGAGACATGAAAACCTATAACTTTGATTGTGAAAAATATAGTGAAGATAGGTTATTGCAGCTGACTGAATTGGAAGAGGTTTAATTTAATTATTATGAGATTTACAATCTCTACAAAGATACATCTAAGGTAATCTATGAAAAACACATCCTATGAAAGGTATTTCATGATGGTGAAAATGTAATTATCTTTAGTTCTCAATTTCAGATTCACCCAAGTAAGATTAATTCTCATTAGGAAGGTCCTTTTATTGTTTCTAATGTTTACCCATTTGGTGTAGTGAAAGTCCAAGACCCATCTTCCAAAAGGAAATTCATGGTTAATTGACATCAATTAAAGCATCACCATATGATGAAACACACCCCATGAATGACATAATCTTCTACCAGATCCCCAACTATTGGAGTAGACCCACCATTGGATAGAGATGGAGACCCACCAAATCCAAACTATGGGTCATATCTTTCCCTCTAACTCCCTCTCCCTATCTTTTACCTTTCACCTCTCTCTTTATACTTCCATTTATTTATTTTTCTCTCTTTTTTATTTTCTTCTTTCATTCACACTATCTTGCTCAATTTTTTTTACCACTTTATTCACCCACCATTTAATTTTTTTTCTTTCTTTTATGTGGGTTTTTTCAAAAAAAAATAAAAAAAAAACAGACATAATTACACACAATCCAATTTAAAAAAAATCCTAGCCATTTTGGTGATTCAAAAGAATTTTTTTATCTCAAACATATTTTATTTTCATAATAAACTTGGATATATATTTTTGTTTCAATACTAATAATTTTTTACTACTCAATTTTTGATTTGAAAATGTTTTCCCCCAACCAATGAGGAATAATGTCAACTTTTATACCAAAGCTACCTATGAACATCAATTCATATTGTGTTTTTTCCACCCATAATTGAAAGTCTTGAGTTTATGGTCCTTTGATATGAATTTCCTACCTTAGTGTGAATTAATATGATATAGGTATTTTCTAAACCACATGAGAATAAAATTAGACAAATAACCTCCCATTTCCCTTAAATTGATCATCATTTTGAAATACCCTTAAATACTATGAAAAAAACTTTTTTATAGCTATATTTCAATAAAAAAACAATTTTCTACCGAACATATACATGTATTTTCATTGTATGATTTATTGAAATTAAAGTTTGGGGGAATAGATTTCATTTTGGGTGTACTTTAATAGATTTTAAATGTGTTATCATATGCTTTAGGGAAAGAATCCATTTAAGTGTGGTGGTGATGTTTTCATTCAGTGAGATTTGGTAATGTATTTTTATTTATTTTAATTTGTACAATAGTTGTTGAAAAGTATTCAAAAAAATAAAAAAGTAAAAAAAAATGAAAAAATGGGTTGTGTCTTGGGCTGGTCAAAAATAAATCTTACTCAACCTTTGATCTTTTTATAAATATTATAATTATTTTCATGAGGAGATAAAACAAAGGTTTGTTGCATCAAATTTTTTTCTTTTGAATTTTCTATTCCTTTTGTTTTGAAATCACAAACTCTTTCTTAAATACTTTATCACTAACTTCTTATGTCCGAAGTATTTTTAGATTGTTTTTGTAGAAAAAATATAAATTTACCTTACTTATAATTAGTTCTAAAGTATCCATGAATATTAACTAACATTTTTCATTATGATTATCATAATAATTATGGATTTGAGAAACATGGTATTCACCGTTATCAAATCAGATTTAAGATTTTCTATTATATTGTTGTACTGACAAAGTCTTTATAATCAGATTGATGTTGGAACTGATAAACATTAGATTCAAACTCATAAATAATATCATAATGAAATTATATTAGGAAATCCATAGGATTGACCATGCTTAAATTCTGAATACTAAAAAAATAATTTTTATCATAATGAAGCATCTTTTAAATTATGGTGGTGTAAGTCAATACGATGTTGAAAAATCAATTACAAAAGATCCATTGAAGTGCCAGTTGTCCTAGTTATTGCAAAAAACTCATAGAAATATGTCCGTTGAGATGTAATTATGATCATGAGGGTTTTGACTATAAATACCTATTCATTCAAAGAGTTTGAGAAGATATATAGTTGATAGATTGAAAATGATCCACCGATTTTTCTATGGTGCGAGATCTCTGAAAAGTATCAATAGAATGAGAAACTTATTCTTAAACTTTAATAAAATGTTAGAGTCTTTTTATTTTAAAGGAATCCATATTCGAGTTGTTTATTCTATAAACATTATAATTGATTTGTGTCTCTGATTGTATGAATAGGATCTAGGTCTTCTAAGGCTAGGAAGATGGAGATACCAATATGATTGATTGAGAGCACATGGGGATAGTGTGACATAATCCAATACATCAGATCAAGGGCTGATGAGGATAGGCATATAGAGAAGCTGATCATTGAATAGGGGGATTTACTTACTAAGGAATGGAAGACTTTCTTGTAAGTATAAATTAATTGAAACCTTTAACTAGGTTTTGTGGATACCTTTCTCTTAATTTTAAAAGAGATATATTCAATTTTTAAATATCTACCAATCAATCTTATATTGTTGTAATTGTTTTACTTGTTTTTACAAGTTTTTTTATTCTACTATGAATGTATGTTAAAGTTTTATCATAATGAATATCATTACAATAAACACAATCTATGTGAATCAATAACATACTAATATAATCATATATATCTTGAATATGATCTATTTAATTTTATATAATATAATCTTATGTTATTTAAATTATTTCACTCTGTTATAATTGTAACCATTCTGATTATGATCAAATCATATTCTTTATGATTGAAATTTATTTAATTTTATATATTTAAATCACTCTGATTATGACACTCTAGTAATCAGACTGAGGTCCAAGTCTGAATCTGATCTTTTTATTAAAGAGGTTTGTGAATTGTTTTAGTTTAAACATTTTTAAACTAATATTTTTAAAACTACAATTCACCCCTATTTCAATTGAGCCATCTAGAATACATTCTTTTGATCCTAATCAGTATACTTCATGTATAGTGATACAAAAAATTTGTATTAGAGCAGGTTTCCACTGCTCAAATACTTGGTGAACTTATTATTATCTTTAATATTTGAAGATAGTTAAATTTTGTTATAAAATTTTTGTTTATAAATATTTGTTACACTAACATGTATTGTGGAAAATAATTTTTGTGTCTATTTTTAAAAGATATAAGGAATCAATGTTTGATAAATAGATAATATGAATACACATAGGCCTACTATTTTTTATGGAGTTGATTATGAATATTAGATAGATATAATGAAGACCTTCACTATCAACACTGGGGTTGATAATTTTGTATTTCTGATCGGGGATTATAAAATTCTTGATAAGGAAGTCAGAGCCTTTACTAATCAAGTAAAGATATAATATCAATTGAATTACAAAGTAAGGAATACTTTATTATTTTCATTGACTAGAAAAATCTATGGTCAAATTTCATCATGTGAAGTGGAGAATAGTATTTGGAAAAAGCTATAAGTAACTCACTTCGGAACTTTAATGTTTTTTGAAACTAGGTGATCCATTTTAAGCATTGACTATCAAGCTTTTGAATTTTTCTTGGATAATCAGTGGATAAAATGCATAATAGATTTATGAATATCAGAAATAGTCTTCAATCAATTGGAGAAAAAGGATTATAAGATGGAATTCTCATATAGAAGATAATATATATCATGCTAAATGAATGGGAGTCTAAAATAAGTTCTATTGGTGAAAAATGGAAGGTTAATAATATCACATTGGATGATATTATTGGAATCTTGATGAAATATGAGAGTAAATTGAAAAGAGATTCTGAAAAATATATGAAAAATAATGGAAGTGTTTCTTTCAATACAACTACAATTCCTACTAAAGTTCAGACACTAAAAAACGCTGCCAAGTCTTCAAGAAAGAAAAAAAAGCTATACAATCTAATTCAAGTGTTTCTGAAAAATCTTAAAATAAACTAGATAATATTTCTTAGAGGATGAACAAGATAGTTGATAAGAAAGACTTTTAGTATCAATATATGAAAAGAAACAAGGATAAGAATGAAAAGAAAGATTCTGAATTTACTTTTTATGAGTGTAAAAGAGCTGAACACATTAGACCTAGTTTTCCAAAGATAAAAAGGAAAGATAGGAAGGAAATGAATTATGATAAGAATTAGAAAAAATTATTGTTAGTCAAAAAAATAAATTTATTAGAGAAAAATATTCTTGGAGTGAAAGTGGAGGATATTCCTTAGATAATACATTTGATAATGAATGATCCAGACAGAGGAACATTGGTCTTATTTCTAGATTACCCAATAAAAATCCTTATTTGATGGCTAAGGCACACACTACTAAAAACCTTACAAATATATCTTTGAGTAAAAATTACCTTGAATCTAATAATGATAAAAAATAAAAAAATTTATATGAATAATATTTCTCAGTAGAGGATAATAATCTTTCTTCTTATGGAAAGGTTTCTCATTTTTCCAAACTCCTTGAAAATTAAAATTGCAAAGTTATTAAAAAACCTGATAAGGAAAATTCAAGGATAAATGTTTTAAAAAAAGAAGTATCATATATTTATAAAGATCTTTATAGAAAAACTATTGAAAAAGAAAATATTTCTAATGATCTAGAAAAATTAATTTTTGAAAATGATATTTTAAAAATAATTTTGATAAACATAATTCCAAAATTATTACTCACGAGGATAATAATTTAGTTATTAAAATAGATTCTAAAATTTATTCTTTGAAGAAAATCTTATCAAACATTACCACTGTTAATTTTTTTATACAAAACATATAAAGAAATTAATTTTGATGGTACTAGATCTGAAATAGGGTATACTCATAGAAAAATAGATTTTAGTAACAACTTCTTTGTTCCTAAAAATGACCCCTTTTACCCCAAGTTTCAAAGTAGAGGTCATTGGAAAAATAATTTTTCTTTAAATAAAGTTTAGTCTCTAGAATTCCACAAATCCTATTTTTCAAAAAAAAATGTGGATTCAAATTTTTTTACTTGCTGACATATTTGACCCAAGAAGGTTTTTTGTGCCAAAAGCTGAATCTTTTTATTTTCTAGATAACAATGAAATAACCAGAGACAAGAATAATTGGTATACAAATAGTGGATGTTCCCATCATATGACTAGTAACTAAGACATCTTCGAAAATATCATCAAGTAGAAATGTGGAAAAGTTACCTTCGAATATAATGCTCAAGGAGAGATTATCAGTATAAGTAACATAATTCTTCTTGGTAAAGATTTAATTTCAAATGTTTTACTTATTAAAGTACTTAAGCACAACCTTATAATAATAAGTCAATAATGTGATGAAGTTTACCTTGTGAATTTTAGGAATGATAAATACGTTGTACACACTTCCAAGGATGAATTCATTCTTTATACTCATCAGCATGAGAATGTATACACTATAAACATAGAAGACTTTAGGATCAAATACTTACCTTGCCTTAGTGCAATGAAAGGTTAATATTGGTTATGGAATAGATGGATAGAACACTGTAACCATATAAATTTATGTAATTTGAATAAGAAAATACTTGTTAAGGATGTACTAGAGATTATATTTGATTCTTCAAAAATTTGTGACCCTTGTTAATATGGTAAGCAACATAAGTCAAGATTTAAATCTATTAGTGAAATCTCAACATGTAATAATTTACAATTAGTGCACATATATTTATTTGGTCCTACACAAACAAGGAGTATTGGACGAAAATACTATGTATTTTTTCTAATTGATGATTAAACTAGATACACTAAGGTCTATTTTCTTTCAAATAAATTTTAATCATTTTTCATGTAAAAACTTTTGTAGCCAAGTATAAAAATGAGAAAAACATTCCCTTGATAACTATTCATAGTGATCATGGTGGAGAATTTATAAATAACTAATTTGAAACTCTTTATAGTAAGAATTTTATAGGACATAACTTTACATATTCTAAAACTCCTAAAAAAATAGTGTTGTTGAAAGAAGAAATCATATTCTTCAAGAAATAACAAGAACCATGTTGAGTGAATACTCAATTGCTAAACATTTTTGGGATGAAGTGGTTAGTACTTCTTGATATACTATAAATTGAGTTTTAATTCGACCTTTTATTAATAAAACTCCTTATGATTTATAGACAGGCTGAAAAACAAAAGTTTCTTACTTCAGAGTATTTAGATTCAAAGTATTCTTATTGAATATGAATGATAACTTACAAAAATTCATAGCCAAATCCTATGGAGGTATATTTTTAGGTTATTCCACTACTTATAAGGAATATATAGTTTTTAACAAAAATTCTTGTACTATTGACTAAACAATACACGTTAAATTTGATGAAACCGACCATTTTTTTAAACAAACCAAACCAACATCCTCAGATATGTTTTCTAAAACTGATTCTTAAACATTGTTGGAAAATTATTATTATAAGGAAAATACCCAAGAAATAGTTTCTGAAGTATTTACCCATGAATATTTTCTACCTCATATTGATGAACAAGTATTACAAAACCCAAGTCAGTTGTTTCTTAGGAATCATCCTAGTGATAACATCATTGGTGATGTTAATCAACCAGTTAGGACTATAAGTTCCTCAAGAAATGAAATAGAATATATTTCTTTTATTTTCTAATTTGAACATACAAAATCCCGATGAGGATTTAGGTGATGAGGGTTGGATTAAGGCTATGTAATATTAGATAAATGAATTTGAAAGGAATAAAGTATAGAATTTAGATTAAATACCTAAAGAAACTTCCATAATTGGAGTAAAATGGGTTTTCAGAAACAAATGTGATGAAAATTGAATAATAATTAGAAATAAAGAAAGACTAGTTGAAAAAGGTTATACCCAACAAGAAGGAATAGACTATGAAGAAACATGTTCACCATTATCAAGACTAGAAGCTATTCATATTCTACTATCCTTTACAACATTATTTAATTTCAAACTTTTTCAAATGGATGTGAAGCGTTCATTTCATAACTTGTGCACCAAGCTCTAGGGGATTATTTAAGGCCATATAAAGCTTTCTTAAGTTTATTAACGTATTCTGGATGTTTTGTATTTTCAAAACCATGGGTTGTTAATATGATTTTTGTTACAAAATATTTTTGTTAAGAGAGTTGTGGATCCAACCCTTTTTATAAAATAAGTTAAAAAAATATTGATTTTTCAAATCTATGTTGATGACACTATATTCAGATCAAATCAAATTTTTTAATAGATTCCTTTGTAGATCCTATGAATTTTAATTTTGAGATGATTATAATGGGAGATTTATCATTTTTAATAGTTTTCAAATTTCTCAAAACCCAAAAGGTACTTAAATATCTCAACATAATTATATAAAAGATCTTATTAAAAATTTTGGATACAAAAATACTAAATATATTATTACACCCATCGGTACCTAAAATACACTTGATCTTGATGAGGCTGGACAACCAGTTAATCAAACAACTTATAGAGACATGATAAGAATTTTACTATACTTAACTACTAGTAGAGAAAAATTAATATTTTTTATATTATTATGTGAAATATATCAATATAATCCAAATGAATCCCATTTAAAATCAATAAAATGAATATTTCGTTATCTAAAGGGAACCATGGATTTAAGACTTTTCTATTCTTCTAGAAATAATTTTTAAGTAAAATGTTTTTCAGATGGTGTGTTTGGTGGTTATAGAATGGATGGTAAAATTAATTCTAGGAATTTTTATTTATAAGGATATTCATTAGTTTCTTGGTATTGTAATAAAAAACACTTGGTATGACTTTCCATTGCTGAAGCTAAATATGTGGCTATTAGAAGTTATTTTGCCTAAGTGCTGTGGATGAAACACAAACTCACTAACTATGGAATGATTTTTTTTAAAACTCATATAATATGTGATAATACTAGTGTAATTTATTTAAGTAAAAACCCTACACATCACTACCATGAAAAATACATATATATTATTCATCACTTTATTAGGGATCACACACTTAAATGAGATATCATTTTACAATTTATTGGAATTCAAGAACAACTTGCTGATATTTTTACAAAAATATTATATTATAATATATTTGAATACATTAACTAGAATCTAGAAACGATCAATGTAAAATGAACATTCATAATTACTTATTATTTACCAATCTCTTTGCATTAAGTTACTCATTTTTTATAGGAGGAGTACATATGTTTTTTTCAAAACATTAATTTCATTAAAAAAAATTCTTAATGGGTTTTCTAGACTCACATTTCCTAAATGAAAATTTAGGAGTTAGTACCCTTAAAATAATCACCAGACTCTAAAAGTTTTACAAATTTTCCAGACTCATGATTTCTAAATTTTTTTATTTTAGATAATTTTTCATATTAAGTTTGTATTTCTAAAATATTGTATCTAGTTTTATTTCTCAAAACATCTTTATTTAGTCATATTCAAAAATTTGAATATATTATAATCAAACTAGTTTACAAAATTCAAGAAGAACATAATTATCATAATAATAAGACTTTCAAACTCTAAAAGGTGTTCTTCTTATCTTTTAATTTTTGTACCATTTAATTACATTAATTATCTTTTTTTTTTGTTAAAATTTATTTTATATTTCATAAAAAATTGTTTTTTTTAAACAATTTATAACCATATTCTATCTCAATGTGATAAAGTGTTTTAAAATCTTAAGATTTCATTTTTTTAAAATATACCATATATCAATCACAACCATCTGATTAGATAAGATCAAATATCAATTGTTGGATTTATATATAGAAGATGAACTGTCACTCAGTTCACCTATATGGGGGGGGGGGACTCCGTGTCCCACATCAAATTTCTCTAAATATTTTTTATGAAGTTTTGATACTCTTAAATATCTATAGTTCAATTAGTTTTCATCTCTTCATATCAGAATCATCGATTTCTTCCCCAAATATGATGTCTGAAACTAAAGTTTATGATGAGTGGTTCATGTTCAAATAAAGGTTAGTTGATAAAACCTTCCCTGAAAAATATGATTCTTATTTTAAAAGGATAATAGAATTCCAAGGATGGAAATATCTTTGTGTAGCTGATTCTAAAGAGAATTTTGATTATGTTTATCTGGATCTTGTTCAATATTTTTATAAGTCAGTCATGTTTTTCATAGAAGATGGAAAACAAAAGGCTTCCTACATGATATATGAAAAAACACATAAAATGACTTATACAAAGGATGTAATTTTTCTTAATATTACATTGGATAGAGATGAATTTTGTACTTCCCATAAGTTACTGGAAGGAAAATGTTATTTTTATAATGAAAAGGCTGGGGATTCATTGTGTTACCATTATGAGAAGGTTAGTAAAGTTCATCACCTTACTAAAAATATTTAGATTATTTCCTTATGGATGAAAGTATTTGTAATTATGAGAAAAGGTGATCATGATACCTTTAAAGTTACTGATATATTCATTTTGGATTACCTTGTGAATATGAGAAAAATAGACCTTATCATTTTGATCATTTATACCATCAGTAATATCAAGACTAGATCTATTAATTCTAATATTTTATTGTTTCTAGAAATCATGAGTAAGTTAATATTGGAATCCATAAAATATTTTAATATTGAAAATATTTCAAAACTAACAAAGACAAAAATTCTATTCCTCCGTGATGATACCTTGAAAAGGATGAAATTTTATTGTGATTTCAAATAAAATTTGTTTGTTGCTGCATCCAGAGCCAAATCTTCTAAAAAAGTTGAATAGGGTGTTGAGAATAGAAAGAAGAATGTTGAGAGGGGTAATGAGAAAAATAAGAAGAAGGAAGCTAAGCAGGGTAGTTAGATTTAGAAAAGAAAAGCTGAAACTTCCTCTCCTTATAAAGTAAATAAACAAAAGAAAGTTCCCGACAATGCAGCTAAAGAGTGGAAAAAAGAGAATACCTAAGAGGGAAGAAGCAGATCCTCAATTTGAAATCGATATTAATGAAGCCTTTTCTATGAGATTACATGGTTCTAAAACTCAATAAAAATATATGAACGAAAATAAGCAAAATAAAAAGTTATCAGAAGCTCATGTATGTGATAAACTGTTGAAAATAGTAGAGGCGACCTCATTAAAAGTTGTTTTAGCTAATCCTCAATCTGATCAACCCATTCCAGATACCAATCTATCTTTTCATTAGATTAAAATTGTTCATTCCAATGTTCCTTCAATATCTTATAAATTAAAATCAATGGTTATTGATGAATTAGCACCTCCTCAGGTTCAAGAAAAATAATCGTAAGTGGTACTAGTTGGTACAGTTGATTTAATAATAGAAGATAAAATCCATGAGGATTTTCAAAAAGAAATATAGGAATGTACTGTATGAATTTATGTTTTAGAAAAGAATATATAATGAATTCAAGAATTAGAATAAAGTGAATATGAAGAAGATTATGTTGATGAAGTACCTGGTGATGAAGATGAAGAAGGTGAAGGTGAGGAAGATGAGAATGAAGAATAGGAAGAAAATTAAATAAAGGAATTAAATAATGATGAAGAGGATGAGGATGAGGAATAAAATCAAAATACTAATAAATAAGATATTACATCTGATAATATTTCATTAAGAACATCACAAGAATATTCTATATAAGTGACTTCAATTGATAAAGACAACTCCGATAATCCATAGAAAGGAAAAAAGTTATCAATGAAAGATGCTCAATCCTCATCCAAGAAGAATGAGAAAGATAAGATCTCAAAAGTGTAAGGAAATAAAGATTTTTATTCTCATGATAATATCATTGAAATTTCTTATGGAAAGTAGGCTGGAAAAATAGTTGAAAAATCAGTGTAAAAAAATTGACAAAGAAAAGAGAAAACAAGTGGAAGTCAGAACCTTTCATCCTCAACTGCCTACAATTGAGATATCTAATTTAGTGGATACGATGAATATTCAAAGAGTTCATTATATTATTCAAGATCTATAGATAATTTAAGGAATTATTCCTTACTTACCAATGATAGAATCAAAGGTTTATCTAATTCATGAAAATAAAATTCAGAAATCAGAGTCAGTGAAAATGTTATCTCACAAAGTGGTTTGGAATGAGGATAATCTTAGAGTCCTTAAATAAAGTTCTAAAGATCATAAGAATTCATGTAAAAAAGTGGTGAAAGGGTCTCATAGTATTGATACCTATTTTAAGATTCATGAATAATCCATTTAATAATTAAAAAAATACATGGATGAATCTGCAGAATCTTTTAATGACTTGTCCAAAAACATGTCATACATGGTGACTTTTGTGGATAAATTTAGGAATATGACTAATAGTCAGACTCAAGAAGTAAAATAAATCAATGGAAAAATTAAATACATATCCACAGAGATTTAAAGTCTCTAATTTTATAAGGATGAAATCATTATCATGAAAAAGTAGAATGATTATTTGGATGAGAGTCTCCAGTTGCAAGAAGAGAAAAATCATATTCAAGATGAAAGAATCCAGATTCAAGAAGAAAAAAGTTAGTCCCATGGAGAGATTATATCTAAGATTGATGGATATAGAAAGAAGTTAAAGATGTTGAAGTTAATTGTGAGATCATTGACGAAGAAATACTGAAATCTTTTTCTCTTTTAAACTCTTGTTGTAATAATTTTCCTTTCTGAATGAATGATTTTTCATCTGATTACAATATATTTTAATATTTTCCAATTCCTATTGATGGAATATTATTTAATTTTTTAGATGATTAGGGAATTTATTATTTTGTAGTTGTTTCTATAACACTTTTTAGGTACTTCAAGGATTTTTCCTCATTCCTTTTTGAAAATCACAAAGGGGGATAATTTTATAGAAAGGGGGAGAAAAACTTCTATAAGGGAGATTTATACAGAGGGAACAAAACCCTATTAAGGAGGAGAATAATATCCTTAGGGTGAGTGATAAAAAAATTATTGAGTATTTTATTGATAATAAGTGGTATAATTTCCTCACATTCTGTTAAATATGTTTATTTATAAAATATTTGGGATTAGATCATTTATTTGAAAATTTGATGAAAATTCCAGCTTTAACCTTTAAAGTGAAATGTAGTAATTAAGGCATAAATATTTTTATATGTATTATTTGAACTTAAAATTTTGTAAATATGTTACTAACTTAATGGTATAAAATCTTCTTTCAGGATATGGGAGCTAAATCATGCATTTGATTGGAGTAAAAAGTTCATGAAATCAAAGATGGTCTGGACTAGCCAGACTGGACACTAGTTCTGTATTTAGGCCATAACTTCTCCATACGTGCTTGGATTGAGCCCAAATTTGGAGAGGATCTAGAGATTTTCTTCTCCAAAATAATTCTTTTTTAAGGATAGATGGTTAACAAGTTTTTAAGGTCAAACATATATTGCAACTTGGAATAAAATATTTCTCCAAATTTCCCCATTCACACTTGAAAGCACTTGTAACCTATCCTCCCATCCAATCTATAAATTGGTGTTTTTATAATTTTTAGGGGTTGGGGACGTGAACTTGGATAATTAAGGTAGAAGATAATTGGTTACACTCTTCTTCTTCAGGAATTTCAAGAGGGAGACCACTTGAAGCTAGGATCTCTTCATCAAATCCTTCTTCTTCTTCTTCAATTTGTAATGTTTTTGTTTCTATAAAAAAGTTATTTTTTCCTCTTATATTTATTCTATTTTTTTCTATTTTAATCTATTTTATTCTTATTTAATCATCCTATTTGGGAAGGAATCAAGAGTATAAACAAGATTTGGTTATACCATTTCTAAACCACTGCACATACAAAGCGTTTCTATGATGACTACACCGCCCATGGAAGAATAGTTATTTTTAGTAACCGAAATACCTCATAAATTATTCATTAATTTATTTCGAATCAATAAGATACTATAATTTACTTAATATTATCTATTAATTTAGTTTTTAATGTAAATCAAACTAATAAATCAATTGAATAATTAACACAAAACACATGAGGTTGAGAATTGTGAGAGTGTGAACTTAATATGTAAAAAAAACCACACGAGATCAATTTGTAGAGTTAAAATATAATCCCTAAAGTTAATTAATCATAATTTATAGAGTTTATATTTTCCCTAATTTACCACTAACCAAAATCTAGCCTTAAAAAATTAATCAAAGAAGGGTGCTGCGATTTCATATTCCAAAGCTAGCCTACGGTTTAGTTAATTTCATCCTGGTGGTTAAGTTAATTATCGCAGGGTTTGAGGGTTAAAAAATCAGGGGATAATAATTAAGTGGATATTTTTTTAAATGATAATGATAAATAATTAATTTAAGAGTTAGAGTTATATCAATTACACCTTCTAAAAATATTTTCTAAAAAAACATCTTCTCATTGCTTCTATTTAATTGAATTTTATTTTAAAAAATGCAATCTTCCTCCAGCATACTTCTTATAATTTTATAAATGATAATAAACCCCTTATTTTATATAGTGTGTTTATATTATATTATTTTATTCTCAAAATAACTTTAATTATTTGTTTTAATTATTGCCTCTTTGAGAGATGACCTTGTTCATCAACTCTTCTGCACCTAAGTATCCAAAAACCAACCATCATTTGAAAGCTCCCACAATAGTGCCTTTAAAGTTGGTTCCATTGCTAGAGAGGAAAGCAATTTATTCATCCAATTAGAGGTATTTATTTTATTTTTCATTTTATTCTTTTCTTCTCCTCTTTCTATCTTCTTACCCCTTTCTCAAGTTTTTTTCTTCTCTTCTTTTATTTTTATCATACCAAATCAACCTTATTTTCATTTTATTATGGTCCAATTTTCTTCATTTACATTTTATTTTATTTATTATATGAACTAATATAAAGAATCCCTTAGATCATGACCCTAAGATTAAACGTATCCTTCAAGCTCGAATCAAACTATCTCAGCCTACAAGAAGTTTCAAAATTCAACCAGTTTGATAATTTTCTCCATTATAGAACACTATAATTATAGACACTTTTGAATCAAAAATAAAACAATAACTAATGGATGAAAACAATAATAATAAACTTAATATAACCATTCAATAATTTTCTGCACCAGAAATTAACTATCAACCAAATTGCATTGCATACCCAAATCTCAAATCAGACTTTGAACTTCAATATGGGTTAATCCACCTTGTTCCAATATTTCATGAATTATATGGCGAGGATCTAAATAAAAATTTAAAATAATTTAATGTGGTTTTCTCAAATCTAAAACCAAGAAATGTATCTGAAGATCAAATAAGACTAAGAGAATTCCCATTCTCAGTTAATGGAACAACCAAAGACTGAATGTATTACTTATAAACTAAAGATATAACTTGTTGGAATGATTTGAAATATGTTTTATTGTAGATATTTTTTCTATCATCAAGGAAAAATTACATTATAAAAGAGATCTCATGATTCAATCAAGCCTAAGGGGAGTCAATGTATGGGTACTGTGAGTGATTCAAGAAGTTTGGTACAAGCTTTCCGTATCACTAAATCAGTGAGAAACTCTTCAACCGGTATTTCTATGAATTAATTACACCTATGTATAGGATCATGTTGTATGTTGTGGATGGAGGGACATTGGTCAAAAAAACACCAGCAGTTTCATGCACGTTGATCGACAAGATGACACAAAACTCCCAAAAATTTTGTGATCAAGGTACACCACATATTAGAGGAGTACATTGGGTAAGTCCTTATTCTCTTGAAAATCATTTAATTGATACTACGTTGGAATAATTGACCACTATGGTGAGGTATATTTCTTTGGCTCAAAATACATCACAACCCACTCCTATGAGGCCTTGTGACATTTTCACTGAAATAGACCACCCAACTGATTGTTTCCCACAACTATTAGAGATGGAGGATTGCATAATAATATTACCTAGGAGACCATATTGGAAACAATAACAATCACATCCCTAGAAGAAGTATAATTCCCTTTTTTCTAACATACAACCAAGGGTGGAAGGATCAATCAAACATGAGTCATGGATCTGGACAATAATAAAGGCCCCCTTTTCAACAAAATTTCTTGCAACCTCCATCTTACCAACATGGTTTCCAACAACCCCAAAAAAGATTTTAAGATCAATCATCCACAATCCAAAAACAAGATAATTGTAAACCAAAGGTAGATTCTAACAGTGACGATCTTTTGAAACAAATTGATCTTAATCAATAGAATGAGTTGAAGAATCAAGGTTCTGAGTTGAGAGAGTTGAAGACACAAATGAGCCAAATTGCCACAACCCTCCATGAACTGGTAAGTAAGAACTCCAGAAATCTTCCTTCCTAACTTTCTCTAAATCCAAAGGGGAATTTCAACTCCATCACATTGAGACGTGGGAAGAAAACAACTGATACATTTGCTCCTATCATTCCACTGGGATTCACCTCAAACTTGGAGAAGCCACATTTCATACCAATATATGAGAAACCAAAGGGGATATAAAAAGGTAATAAAAAGATTGATTTTGTTCCTTATAAACCCCATACATTTCCAAACATAGTTGTACAATCCAAGAAGATGGCTGAATAGGTGATACAAAAATAGGTTTTGGTCACATTCAAGCATGTGGAGATAAACACCCCCTTATTGAAGGCATTAAGAAAATCAAAAAGTATGCTAAATTCATAAAAGAAATTCATACTAATCAATGAGGGATCAATATAAATGAGTGGATAAATATTATAGATTGTGTTAGCACTCATTAAACCAACTTAAGAAATTCCAATAAAGTGAAAGGATTCAAGGACATTTACCATACCATGAACCATAGGGGAGTTTCACTTTTCATATGCTTTATGTGATTTGGGTGCTTCCATAAATGTGATGCCTCACTATGTATTCTCTTTTTTATAGGTTGGTGAGTTGAAGCTGATGAGAGCAATGGTTTAGTTGGCGAATAAAGATATAGAATATCCAACAGGAGTCCATGAGAATGTACTTGTTAGGGTAAGAGATATGATCTTTCCAATGTATTTATACATGCTTAACAGGAATGATGATCATGTAAGTTCTCATCCTCCCATTATCTTAGGTAGGACCTTCCTCAAAACTGAAAAAATGATAATAAATATCTATTAGGGTACACTTTACACGGAGTTTTGAGATGAAGTTGTGACATTTAATGTTACACACTCCATGAAGTACCCCTCATAGGACCATTCTTCATTTTCTATCTCCCATTTTAAACCACAAAATAAAAACCCCATGGAATATGATTGTCCTATGCTTAGGGAGATTATGAGTATTGGTTATATTTTGATATTTAAGAGCACTTCTAAAACTTTTTCTAATTAACAAAACTCTATTATATTTGATTTTGAAATGGATTCATATTCTAATTTTGATCATGATCATTCTGATTATGACATGGATTTTGAGTATACTGATGGATTTGATGCATTATTATATGATTTTTGATTATGTCTATTCTAGTAACGATGTTCATTGTGAAAATATTTCATCTCCTTCAATGTCCTTATCCATACATGACCCCCCTACACTAGAACTCAATCCATTGAAACCAAATCTAAAATACTCATACTTGTTGTGTGGTGAGAGATTACTTGTTATAATTGCTAACAATATCCCTTTTTAACATGAAGAAAAACTTTTGAATTGTTTAAGGGAGAACATTAAGGAAATCAGGTGGACCTTGACTGACATATGAGGTATTATCCTTTCAATTTTCATGTATAGAATTATTTTGTAGGATGAGGATAAACTGGTTAGGCACCCACAAAGGATATTGAATCCTACTCTTCTAGAAGTTGTTAAAAAATAAGTTGAAAAATTGCTTGAGGGAGGTATAATTTTTCCCATTTCAGATTCCCAGTGGGTGAGTCCAATTTAGGTTATGCCTAATAATTGTGGTGTTACTGTTGTTATGAATGATAGAGAGGATTTAGTACTAATGAGGGTGCAAAATAGTTTTCATGTGTGTATTTATTATAGGAAACTAAATCAACCCACTTGCAATGAGCATTTCCCCTCCCATTTATTGATCAAATTCTTGAGAGACTAGCTGGGAATAAATATTATTGTTTCTTGGATGGATTTTATGGATATTTTTAGATTCCTATAGCCCTATAGGATAAGGATAAGACGACATTCACTTGTCCATTAGACACATTTTTCTACTAGAGGACGCCATTTAGATTTTGTAATGCCTGAGGTACCTTCCAGAGATGCATATTGAGTATTTTTTTCTGATTTTGTTGAAACCAACATAGAGGTATTTATGGATTATTTTATAGGGTATGGGTCTTCATTTTATGATTTTATCTCTAGTTTGGGAAAGGCGTTGAATCATTTTATTAATAAGAATCTAGTATTGAACTTTGAAAAGTGTCATTTCATGATAGAGAATGGAATTGTATTAAGGAATGTAGTGTCAAAACATGAGATAGAGGTTGATAGATAAGGTACAAATTATTTCATCCTTACCCTATCCTTCATGTGTGCATGATGTTAGATATTTCCTAGGGAATATCGGATTTTATCAGTGTTTCATCAAAGATTTCAGTAAGACTGCTCTTCCTATGTCGTGATTACTTCAAAAGGATTCTGATTTTGTATTTGATGATTCTTTTAGGACTTCCTTTGATGAGATAAAGAAGCATCTGACCACTCCACCAATCATAAAACCCCCATGGTGTGACATTCCATTTGAAATTATGTGTAATGCTTCAAACTTTTCAATTGGAGCTGTCTTATCGTAGAGGGTGAAGGGATGTTCACATGTGATTCCCTATACATCGAGTGTTACGACCCGTCCCCTGGGGCCTGTATCATGACTACCCCAATCCGCCCTTCCATAGGCCAGGGGTTGGAGACTAGCACCAAAGGCGTAAATCCCAAAACTGGGAAGACATTGCCTTTATAAAAGTAAACAAAAACAACAGAGTATGCTACTGGAAGTAAAACACTATGTAAAACTGTATACAAAAGAAGGTGCTGAAAGGAAAGGGGCCGGAAATACAAGCCCAACAGTAAAGTACAAACAAATGAAAAGATAGTACAACTGTAGAAAGGTAAAAAATCAACTACTGAGTCATCCTTAGGAATTCCCACCTAAAGGGTGGGTATAAATGGCCTCCTCAGCACCCCAATTCCATTCGTCCGCTCCCTATACGTCTCACTAAGTGGTCCACCTCCGGGTACCATCCAGCTTCACAACACTCTACCTCGATCAGTGATGTCCGTCGTCTGCAACCAACACAACGAAGTGCGGGCATATCCCATGTAGGGGTGAGTATAACGATACTCCGTAGGGACCCATTGACCCTTAAGGTCTCACAATATCCAACAAATATAACCCACAAAGAAAGATACAATCATGAAGTATCAACCAACCTTACTTAGGTATATACCCATACATATACCCAAGTTACCAATCATAGTTCAGCTCTAACTCTCGAGCCCAAGCACAACCCAGTCCACAAAGGAAGTAAAGTCAATCACCATGATGATAACGGTTGAAAGACATGACTATGCTCCAACAGGTATACATCTTTTGATGAGAGATAGGGATGATCAGATGTAGTCACTGATTCATCTAAGCTATCGGACCCACACAGGATACAGGACAAGCCATCTCATCCAAGTTTTCAGACCCACACGGGATACTGGACCAGCTAAGCTGTTGTACCCACACAGGATACAGGACCAGCTATTCTGTCAGACCCACACAGGATCCAAGAACAGAAGTCAGAACTGTCGGGCCCACGAAGGATCCCAGTACAGTAGTCATCATTATCGAAACCACGGAGGATTCCAGTACAGTAGTCATCATTTTTCGAACCCACGAAATATTTCAGTACAGTAGTCATCGCTGTTGAACCCACAGAGGATTCCGGTAGAGTAGGCATCGTTGTCGAACCCATAGAGGATTCTGGTACAGTATCGTCACAGCCAGCCTTAGGGTTCCCACACTCAGTACGCTCGATTCCGGGAGGGTCTGCTCCTCGAGCCAAGTGTCGATACATCAACTATCACAAATTACTGAGTTGATGTATCCCATAGTTTTGTATCATTTTAAGGAACTCAACGCGACAGCCGGCGCGTCAATCAGACGCACGGTCTGAGAGTTATTGGCATTTCCGTTCCAGGGGCCCGGTTGGATTTACGCTCAATCCAAACCCGACCATTTTTCAAATTTGTCCAAAATACACTTAGAGTATCCCAAAAGGACTGCCTCGTCGCGAGGGTCCCAGTGCCATAGACAGCGCGTCAATTGGACACACTATCTAGGAGATATTTGCATTTAAGCGAAGACGTGCCCGACCCGTCAAGCCCAGTGGGCTGGCGGGTCGGCCCGACCCAGTTCGGTAGGTCCGACCTGGTGGTTTGAAGCCCACCCGCGGACCCGGACTGCGTGTGCGGGCCAGTCCGGTTCAGCTCACTCGACGGCGCCCACGACGCCACCCCCTCCTTTTCCCAGCCGGCCGTAGCCTGCCGGTTTGGTCCAGTGCACGCGGCCGCGGACGCGGGCCGTGGTTCTCCTCACGTGGTGCCTGTGGGCACCGCGGTTCTCCAGCCTGGCCGGCACACGGCCGGACAGTTTTCCCAGCCGAGCGGCCCGCGGACGCGGGTTGCGTCCTCCTCCATGCGGTGCCTTGTGCGCCGCGTTCCTCAAGCGGGTTGGCCGGATCGGCCGGCCGGTCGTCCCACGGACCGGGTGGCCCGAGCGGTCGTCGGTCCCTCCATGAAGTCGGCGCATGACCACCGCTGCCACCGCTGCCTCCATTCACCAGTGCTGCCGCCTCTTCTGTCCACCGCGACCCACATGGCCACGACCCCCTTCCTCCAGCGTGATACGACGGCACCACGCCCTACCGGCTCCGCCTCTATCGTCAACAAAAAGAGAACAACAAAAAATGGGGGAGGGTCGGACCGTGTTCATGCGGTCCAAACCCTCCTCGTTACATTGTTAACATTCGGCATCAAGAGCACAACACACGATGAGGAAAGGAGAGAATAACTCGTACATAAAAATAATCCAATTTCCCCCACCTCGAAATCGGTGATCGCTTGACAGTGTCGTAGGAAGATGGCGTTGTTCCATTAACTTCGGGGGGGGGGGATGGCGTTGTCTTTGGTGACTTTCTTCGTGGGTGGAGTCTTCCCTTTCTTACCCTAGATGGAAAGGAAGTAGATGATGTCGTCGTTCTTCTGTGGAGACAGGTGTTCTTCGTCGAGAGGATATCGTTCCTCCAAGAGTTCTCCCAAAGCTTCACCAATTCTCCCAACAAAGGAAAAATATGCCAACCCCAACCATAATAATATAACACATATTATTATGCTCACATAATGAATTCAAATTAATTCAAATTAGAAGAGCCAATTAATTAATTGCAAGCTTAGTTAATTAATTGAAAGAGTGAGTTGGCACATTAAGAGGGAAGGTGGAAAGTGAAGAGTTTCCACAAGTTATGTGAATTCCAAGGGTTAAAGAGGGTTAAGGGGATTTAAGGGGGTTGATCTAATGTGGGACCCACCACATAATATCCTCCCATGGGAGGTTATGCGGGGGTGGGCCCCACCTCCAACTTCCCCTTGGATGATTAAACCACCACTTACATAAAAATATGTTAGTCATATTTTTATTTAATTTATTTAGAAAACCCCGAAAATTAACATCCGGTCTCGATAAAATGCAACTGCGGTAAAGTTATCCTTAAGAGAATACCGGAGCTATGAGTTCATAGGTTTCCACAGATTTCAATTCCAAGCACCGGTTCAAAAGATATAAAATCCTGCTCATACGTTTACTGAACGTACCCGAACAAAACTTCAGAAATTGATTCCGGGCACACCGGGTCTCGGAATCAAACGCCGTCAGAAACTGTGGACTCGTAAAATTACCATGTATTTATGAAAAAAAATTCCACGGAATTTTTGGGTCTTTAAATTCTCCCTACCACAGATCTGCACGTCCTTGTAAGCTACAACTCACATTAAGGAAAAAAATGGGGGTACTGAGCATGCATTTGAGCCTTCTGCTCCCATGTTCTCTCCTGGAGGTTCCTGTGATGCCAATGAATGCGCACCAGAGGAATCGACCTCCCACGTAGGACCTAATCCTGTCAATCCTCTATCTCCACTGGGTCCTCCATGAAAGTCGCCCTGTCATCGATGTCCATCTCCCCATGGTCTATGATGTGGGACGGGTCATGCACGTATCTCCTCTGCTGAGATACCTGGAAGACGTCATGCACCCGATGCAACTGAGGTGGAAGGGACATGAGGTAAGACACCTCACCTACTATGTTGAGTACTTGGAATGGTCCAATGAATTGAGGAGGCAACTTGCCGCCTCGGCCAAATCATTGTAGACCTCATCGAGGTGAGACCCGTAGAAAGACGCGGTCGCCATCCTCGAACTCTAGTGGTCTTCGTCTCCTATCATCATTGGACTTCTGCCTGCTCTGTGTAGTCTTCATCCACTCCTGGAGAATCTGCACCTTCTCCGTCGTATCCTACACCATCTCTGGTCCTATAAGTGCTAACTCCCCCGTGTCAGTCCAGCAAAGAGGCGATCTGCAAGGTCGGTCGTACAATGCCTCATAAGGTGTCATCCCGATGGTGGAGTAGTAGCTGTTGTTGTACGTAAACTCTTCCAAGGGTAAGTGATCCTCCCAGCTATGACCAAATTCTAGGACGCATGCACGAAGCATGTCCTCGAGAGTCTAAAGGGTCCTCTTAGTTCGACCATCTGTATGAGGATGGAAGGCGGTGCTCAAGAAAAGTTGCGTCCCGAAAGACTCCTACAACCCTTTCCATAGCTAGGAAGTGAAATGGGAATCTCGATCAGAGATGATCATTGATGGCACACCATGAAGCTGTATGATCTCATGTATGTAGAGGCGTCCCAGGCTCTCTACTGATCCCTGTTCTCTGATCTGTAGGAAGTGGGCCGACTTGGTGAGTCAGTCTATGATCACCCAAATAGAGTCATATCCTCTGGATGTACGTGGAAGTCCTGTCACGAAATACATGGATATCCCATCCCACTTCCAATCTGGGACCTCTAAGGGATGAAACAAGCCTGCTGGAACCTGGTGCTCCACCTTCACTTGCTGACAAGTGAGGCATTGCGAGACAAACTCTGCTACCACCTTCTTCATACCCAGCCACCAGTGTTGTCATCTGAGGTCCTAATACATCTTCGCCACTCCTGGATGTACCGCTAGAGGGGAAGTGTGTAACTACCTCGATACCTCCTTCTGTAGTGCAACTGGAACCATGGTACATCCTCTTAAGAGGATGACGTGCTCCCCACCATCAGAAAACCCATCAGGCGCCTGCCCTGAGGATATCTGAGCACGTCGTGTCTCACAGTCAACGTCCCTACGCTGTGCCTCCCGGACTCACTGAATAAGTGGAGGAGTAACTGTGAGAGACTGCAGAAAGGCTGCTCTATCTCTATGCACAAAGGATATCTGCAACGCGGCCAGTTGCTCTGTTGCCTCTCCTAGCAGCTGAATACCTGATCTTTTGCTGAGATCATCTGCTACAATGTTCCCCTTCCCAAGAGTATAGACTATCTCGAAGTCATAATCTTGGAAGACATCAAGCCATCGTCATTGTCTCAGGTTCAGGTCCTTCTACAAGAAGACATACCTGAGACTCTGGTGGTGAGAGTAGACTGTAAAATGCTTGCCCATCAGATAATGCCACCACATCTTTAAGGAGAAGATCACTGTTTCTAACTCCAGGTCATGGGTATCGTATTTCTTCTCGTGTTGTCTCAACTGCCGTGAAACATAAGTGATCACTGCTCGCTCCCACATTAGGACACACCCAAGTCCGGTCCCTGATGCATCGTAGTAAACTACATACCCAACTCCCTCCTCCGGTAGTCTCAAGATGGGCACACTGGTCAACCTATAACTCAGCTTCTGAAAGATCTGTTGGCATCTCTCTGACCACACGAAGGGTTACCCCTTCTTCGTCAATGCTGTAAGCGGTGCTGCAACTCTGGAGAAGTCTGGCACAAATCTCCGATAGTACCTAGCCAATCCCATAAAACTCCGAACCACCATCACACTCCTAGGTGGCTCCCAATAAAGTACTTCCTCGATCTTCGCTGGATCCACTGCAACTCCTGCCTCTGAGATGAAGTGCCCAAAGAAGTGAACCTGTCGAATCCAAAACCGGCACTTTGATAGATTACCATAATGCCGGTGCTCTTGGAGTGTGTCTATTAATACCTGTAAATGGTAGGTGTGATCCTTCTCAATAGTCGAGTAGATCAGTATGTTATCGATGATGACTACGACAAAGAAATCAAGGTAAGGCTGGAAGATCCTATTCATGATACTCATGAACACTTCTGGAGCATTGGTTATGCCGAAGGGCATAACCAAGAACTCGTAGTGGCCATACTGACACCTGAATTCCATCTTCTGTACATCCTCATCCCAAACTTTGAGATGGTGATAGCCTAATATGAGGCCTATCTTAGAGAACCATCGTGGTCCCTTGAGCTGATCAAAGTGGTCGACAATCCTCAGGAGTGGGTACTTGTTCTTCATGGTCACCTGATTCAGGCGAAGGTAGTCGAAACACAGTGGAAAGATCCCATCCACCTTCTTGGCGAACAAAATTGGGGATGCCCAGGGTGAAACACTGGGTCGGATAAATCCCTTCCCATGTAAGTCCTCCAACTGTACCCATAGCTCACGAAGCTCGGTGGGAGCCATCCGATATGCTGGAGTAGATATCAATGTCATCCCGAGGTACAGGTCAATGTAGAAGTCCACCTCTCTACGAGGAGGTAGTCCTGGAACATCATCAGGGAAAACATCTGCATACTGATCCACCACAACAGGAAAACTCGGACTCCGCACATCAACCGCTCTAAGGATGAGACTAGCCAACTGATGTGTGATCGACTACCCCCTCCTCTATGTAAGTCCATCATATACTGTAAAGGCTCCCTTCTCACCGGTGAAGGTGAACCTGGTCTCATCCATGTGGATACACTTCACTTTGTGCCTAATACAGTCAATCTAAGCATGAACTGTGGATAACCAGTCCATACCCAAGATGAGGTCGTAAGGCCTCAACGCCGCTACGAGGAGATCCCAGAAGAAGATCTTGGCTCCTAGAGTAATCTCACACTACCGGAACCAGTGCATAATCATTGAGTCTACTCCCTTAGGAGTCTCTAGTTGTAAGGATCAAGCGAACAGCTCTGTCGAAATCTCCGAGCTCCGAACGAGGGCAGTGGAAATATAAGAATGACTTGCACCTGTGTCTATAAGTACTACAACAAGGGTGAAGTAGACACAGATAGTACCTCAAATCATCTTAGGTGTTCCATGGTCGTAGGCCTTGACTTCCTAGAGCTGAGACCGCCTCTATCTACCAGCTCCCTGTTGTCGGGGTGGACCACTTGGTGGTGGTGGTGGTAGTGTCTCAAAATGTCGTCCCCCACTTGCTGTTCGGCCAGCTCCTCTGCCACATCCGCCTTCTCCTGAAGGACCACCACAGTTGAACCTCTGCCTCTGCCTGGGGGGTCCCTTTAATGTTTTCTACTCATCTTCATGGAGATTTGGGAAGTCTCGAGCAATGTGACCCTGCCCGCCGCATGCATAGCACTGCCTGCTCCTCATATAACTAAATACGTCTTGTGTTCCATGCACAACCAAACCTGTATCCTGGGGTCTCCCACCTGATGGTTGGGTCCGCTTGGACCTCTGCATCATCTGTCTACTATCGGCTGCAAAAGAATCCTCTATGTGTCACCCTGTGGTGGCTCTCGCTACTGGTGTCTGCTCAGTGAGAAAACTCCCCACTGGAAGGGCTCGCTCGAGCACCCCTGCCTGCATCGGGATGCTGAGGGGGATTATCATAGCCCTAATCTCATTCCTGAGTCCCTGATCGAAGGTCTGAGACCTGAAGAATGGGCCCCGTACCATATTTGTGGAGCAGTGTAAGAGGTCGGTGAACCTTGCTGAGTACTGACCTACTATCATGCTGCAGATGAAGTAACTCCTGAATCCGCATCGCACGAAGTGTGGCTGGAACAAACTCTGAACAGAAGAGACTCTTGAAGTTTGTCCAGAGCAATGATGCCTCGTCATGCACCTGGAGAATCAGGCTGCACCATCTGTCTACTACTGCATGCAGGAGACTCGCGACAAGGATCACCATGAGGTCGGCTGGTGTCCCTACCAATCTGAAAACTCTCACGATAGCCTCCAGTCAATCCTTAACTTCCTGTGGGTCTGTCTCTCCACGGAACCTGGGAGGCCTATGGAGCTGGAACTCGTGAAATGCACTCAGGCGACGTTCACTATCTACTGTTGGAGTTGGTGGTATCAGTGGCCCAACGGGTAGTGGTACCGCTGGTACCTCCGCTGTGATGGGGCCTTGCACCGAGGCCTCGTCGCTCGGTGAGATACCATCTTGTACAAAACTCAGAACCCTAGCTGGCTGCCTTCATCGGGCCATCCTGAAAAGAAACAGGTGCACCATGGTTAAAACAATATACCTGGTGAACTAACACAATGTAACCTCAAAGGAAACTCTTGAAACACACACGCAATCAGTGTTTTCATGCACTGAGTCGGAAATCAGAGGTCAGGGTCCTGGTGTATGGATATGTCGGCCGCCGCACCAACACTGGACTCCCTGGATTGAAAACCACACTAAATACTCTTAACACTATTGATTCACATAAATGAATGATCAGAGTCATGAGTTCTATAGTAGAAACGACTCCTCTGATACCAATTTGTCACGACCCATCCCCCGGGGCCTGTATCGTGACTACCCCAAGCCCGCCTTCAATATGACAGGGGATGGAGACTAGTACTAAAGGCATAAATCCCTAAACTGGGAAGGAATTTCCTTTATAACAGTAAAAAAAACAATAGAGTACGCTACTGGAAGTAAAACACCAAGTAAAACTGTATACACAAGAAGGTGCTAAAAGGAAAGGGGCCGAAAATACAAGACCAATAGTAAAGTACAAACAACTAAAAATCTAGTACAACTGCAAAAAGGTAAAACAAAAACTACTGAGTCATCCTCCGGGATTCCCACCTGAAGGGTGGGTACAAATGGCCTCCTAAGCACCCTAGGTCCTTCCGTCTGCTCCGTGTACATCTCGCCAAGTGGTCCACCTCTAGGTATCATCCAGCTCCACAACTCTCTACCTCGATCAATGCTGTCCATCGTCTGCAACCAACACAAAGAAGTGCAGGCATAACCCGTGCTGGGGTGAGTATAACGTTACTCAATAGGGACCCCAAGACCCTCAAGGTCTCACAATATCCAACAAGGATAACCCACAAAGAAAGATACAATCATGAAGTATCAACCAACCTTACTTAGGTATATGCCCATACATATACCTAATTTACCAATCACAGTTCAACTCCAACTCTCAAGCCCAAGCACAAACCAGTCCACAAAGGAAGTAAAGTCAATCACCACAATGATAATGGTTGAAAGAAATGACTCATCTCACACAGATATACATCTTTTGATGAGAGATAGAGATGATCAGATGTAGTCACTAATTCATCTAAGCTATCAGACCCACATAGGATATAGGACCAGCTAAGCTATCGGACCCACACAGGATACAAGACCATCTATTCTGTCAGACCCACACAAGATCCAGGAATAGAATTCAGAAATTTCGGACCCATGGAGGATCCCGGTACAATAGTCATCATTGTTGAACCCACAGAGGATTCCGGTACAGTAGTCATTGCTGTCGAATCCACGGAGGATTCTGGTACAGTAGTCATCACTTTCGAACCCACGTAGGATTCCGGTACAGTAGTCATCACTGTCGAACCCACGGAGAATTCCGGTATAGCATCGTCACAGCCAGCCCTAGGGTTCCCGCACTTAGCACGCTCGATTCCAGGAGGGTCCGCTCCTCAAGCCAAGTTTCGATACATCAAATATCAAAAATTCCTGAGTTGATGTATCCCGTAGTTCCGTCTCATTATAAAGAACTCAACACGACAGACGACACATCAATCGGACGCCCGATCTGAGAGTTATTGGAATTTCCGTTCCAGGGGCCCGGTTGGATTTACTCTCGATCCAAACCTGGACATTTTCCAAATTTGTTCAAAACTCACTTAGAGTATCCTAAAATGACCACCTCGTCGCGAGGGTCCCAGTGCTATAGACGACACATTAATCGGACACGCAGTCTAGGAGATATTCTCATTTAAGAGAAGACAGGCCCGGCCCATGAAGCCCAGTGGGCTGGCGGGTCGGCCCAACCCGGCTCGGTGGGTCCAACCTAGCTGGGGGTCATCCCATCTTGGTGGGGTGCGGCCCACCCACAGACCAAGCCCACACGTGAGGGCCGGTCTGGTTCGACTCGCTCAGTGGTGCCCATGAGGCCTCCTCCTCCTCTGCTCGGTCGGCCGTAGCCGCCCGGTTCGGTCCAGTGCACGTGGCCCGCGGCTGCGGGCCACTGTTCTCTTCACACGGATCCTGCAGGCACCGCAATTCTCAAGCCCGGCCAGCACGCGGCTGGACAGTTCGTCCAGTCGACCGGCCTGCGAACGCGGGCCGCATCTTCCTCCATGTGGCGCCTTGTGCTCCGCCTTCCTCCAGCGGGCCGGTCGGATCGGCCGATAGGTCGTCCCACGAACCAAGCGGCTCAAACGGCTGCTGGTCCCTCTACGCGGCTGGCACATGGCCTCCGCTGCCGCCACTGCCTCCAGTCACTAGCGCCGCTGCCTCTTCCATCCGCCGAGGCCCGCATGGCCGCAACCCCCTCCTTCGGCGCGGTGCGACGACACCACGCCCTACTGGCTCCGCCTCCGTTGTCAACACAAAGAGAACAACAAAAAAATGGGGGGAGGGTTGGACCATGTTCATGCGGTCTGATCCCTCCTCGTTATGTTGTAAACATTCGACATCAAGAGCACAACACACAATGAGGAAAGGAGAGAATAACTCATACATAAAAATAATCCAATTTCCCCCTACCTCGTAATCAGTGATCGCTTGATGGTGTCGCGGGAAGACGACATTGTTCTATTGACTTCGGGAGGGGATGAGGTTATCATTGGCGACATTCTTCACGGGTGGCATTTTCTCTTTCTTTCCCCAGTTGGAAAGGAAGGAGACGACATTGTCATTCTTCGGTGGAGACGAGCATTCTTCATCAAGAGGATATCATTCCTCTAAGAGTTCTCCCAAAGCTTCACCAATTCTCCCAACAAAGGAAAAATATTCCAACCCCAACCATAATAATATAACACATATTATTATGCTCACATAATGAATTCAAATGAATTCAAATTAGAAGAGCCAAATAATTAATTAAAACCTTAGTTAATTAATTGAGAGAGTGAGTTGGCACATTTAGAGGGAAGGTGGAAAGTGAAGAGTTTCCACAAGTTATGGGAATTCCAAGGGTTAAAGAGGGTTAAGGGGATTTAAGGGGGTTGAGCTCGTGTGGGCCCCACTAGATAATATCCTCTCATGGGAGGTTATGTGGGGGTGGGCCGCACCTCTAACTTCCCCTTGGAGGATTAAACCACCACTTACATAAAAATATGTTAGTCATATTTTTATTTAATTTATTTAGAAAACCCCCAAAATTAACTTCCACTCTCGATAAAACGCAACTACGGTAAATATCTCCTTAAGTGAATACCGACACTGTGAATTCATCAGTGTCCTCAGATTTTAATTCTGAGCACCGGTTCAAAAGATATAAAATCCTACTCGTACGTTTACTGAATGTACCCGAAAAAAACTTCAGAAATTGATTCCGGGCACACCGGGCCTCGGAATCAAGCGCCGTTAAAAACTACGGACTCATAAAATTCCCATGTATTTAAGAAAAAAATTCCATGGAATTTCTAGGTCTTTACATCGAGGACATTGGATTCATCCCAATAAAACTACAAAAGCACAGAAAAATAGTTTATTTTTATCATATTTGATTTAGACCAATTTTGTCCATATATATTGGGCTCTAAAGTTATTTTTTTTAACCATGCAGCTCTGAGGTACCTCTTGAAGAAGCCAGAAAAAAATCCCAGACTCATCCGATGGATTCTCCTTCTTCAAGAATTGGATATTAATATAAAGGAAAAGAAGTGTTTAGAAAACTTGGTTGCAGATCACATGAGTAGGCTTACTCACACACTATACACCAACACCTTGGACCAAGCACCACTTAGAGACACTTTCACATATGATCATATTTATGCACTCTTAGGTACACATCCTTGGTATGCTGATTTAGTTAAATACCATGTTTACTATGAAATTCTAACAAATTTAATTAAATATCAAGTCCAAAAATTGAAGAGTGAGTCTAGATTTTATGTTTGGTATGATCCCTACCTCTGGCACATGTGTAGTGATCAAATTATTAAGAGGTGTGTTCTTGATCATGAATTTGAGTCTGTTTTACATTTTTCTCATACACTTGCTTATGGTGGACACTTTGGACCCTAACATATAGCTAGGAAAGTCTTAGACACTATATTATATTGTCTTATCATATTCCATGATATTCATGTGTTTTGTAGGTCATGCTCACTGCCAACAAATTGAAAATATTTCAAGGAGACATGAGATTCCCCAATAACCCATATTATTCTGTGATATTTTTGATGTTTGGGGAATTTATTTTATGTGTATTTTTCCAACTTCATTTGGTTTCTTGTATATTTTGTTCCTTTTTTATTATGTGAGAAAATGGGTGGAGGCTAAGGCCACCAAGACTGATGGTTCTCATGTTGTAGTGGAATTTTCCAAGGCGCATTTATTTTGTAGGTTTGGAGTACCAAAGGATATAATCAGTGACCAGGGGACACACTTATGTAATCTAAATTTGACTTTCCTCCTTCGGAAGTATGGGGTGACACAAAAAACATCAACACCATACCACCCAAAAACAAATGGACAGGATGAGGTTTCAAATAGGGAGTTGAAATAAATTTAGGAGAAAACTGTGCATCCAAATAGGAATGATTAGAGAAAGTGCTTGTATGTTGCGCTTTGTGTTTATAGGACATCATACAAAACCCCCACCAGTATGTCCCCATTTAGGATTGTTTTTGTGGAATATTTTTATCTCCCTGTGGAGGTCGATCATCGGTATTATTGGGATATAAAGAAATGCAACATGGATTTGGCCGTAGATGGAATTCAATAGAAGCTGCAAATTCAAGATCTTGAGGAGATTCAATTGTCATCATATAAGAACTCAAGGCACTACAAGAAAAGATCAAAAGCATATCATGGAATAATGATCCAATAAAGATAGTTTCGTGTAGGAGAGAAAGTTCTAATATACAGTTCAAGACTGAAGATGATGCCTGGAATGTTGCATTCCAGATGGTTAGGTCCTTTTGTTGTGTCTAATGTTTTGCCTTATGGTATAGTGGAGATCACAAAAGAGAACACATGAAGGAAATTTAAATTCAATGGGAAACATTTGAAGAAATATACTGAGCTAATTCCTACTGATGCAGTTGATTTCATTACACGACATGACCCCATCATCACTTGGGAATATTAGGTTGTTCCTAACCCTTTAACTTTTATATTATTTTCCTATTTAAAATTATACATTTTAAGTGAAAACATCATCTCATAGCTTCACATTTAGGATAATTCAATATTTTATGTGTGGGGGAGGGGAAAAAAATTTGGGGTAGATATTTATGATTTTCATTAGTGTGTTTTTTGTTATCTTTTTGGTAAAAAATTTCAAAAAAAAAACAAAAAAAAAACAAAAAAAAAAACCAAAAGAAAAAACAATAAAAAATCACATCATGTAAAATTCTCATTTATATATAGAACATACGGAAAATTATTATTTTCAAAACTCATTGGTGGCATTATAAAAATAATCAAGATTTCATTATTAGGTGTTGTTTTTTATAAAAATGTAAGTCATCGATGATATGATTGGTTATGTCATTATAAAACCTTTTAGATTACGACACCATTTTTTGTGATATTTTTTCATGGTAAACGGTTTCATTGATTTATCAAAAAAAAATTTAATCAACCATGACTTTTGAAAATTTTCCTACTCAATTGAAGGTATATCCATGTTAGGTAATAAAATTCATCTTATATCAATGGTTGGTTCATACGTTTATTTCTCTTTCGATCAATTTCATTACTATACCGAATTGACCTATGCACGTGTACCAGATATCTCACAATTGTATGCCCTACACAAAATCAAATTAAATAAATATTTATTAATAAATAGGGTAGCAGTGAAATGTAAAGCATGTGAGGATATCTTGGTTAGGAGATTATGGTTTGACTTTCAGGAATGATTAAGTGAGTGGGTCTTGAAATTTTATTACAAAAGAATGTAGAACATGTTTAGTGAATTAAACCAGGTAAGAAGAATTATTTTACTTGACCAGAATATAATGAATATAGGGTAGAGATATGAGATTCAAATGGTTGGCACACACACACACACGGGGAATTAATGGCATAGCAGACCCATAACTTGTTTTTCTATGATTAGTTTCATTAATGTCACTAGATTTTATTTTGATACAATTTATGAGAAAATGAATTTCAAATTTATTGATATTGACTTCTAATGAGAATCTTACTTTTCATATATTTTCACTATGGATTGATTAATAAGAACATGCATATCTTGTCACATTTTTTGAAATACATGATATATGACTTTACCCAGGAGTGAAAAAGGGTAAGTGTGGGGGAGTTTTTAAAACACATTTTTATTTATTATTTTATTGATTCTAAATGATATAATTTCCTCACATTGTGTTAAATATGTTTCTTTATAAAATATTTGGGATTAGATCATTCATTTGAAAAATTGATCAAAATTCCAGTTTTACCCTTTAATGTGCACTGTAGTAATTCAGAAAAATATTTTATATAAATTATATGAACTTATTTTTTTTAAATATGTTCCTAAATTAATTGGATATCACTCTAATTTAGGATATGGGAGCTAAATCATGAATTTGATTAGAGTAAAAGGGCCATGAGGTCAAAGATGGGTTGTACTCACCAGATTGGACATCAGTTCTATATTTGGGTCATAACTTCTATATCCATTATTGGATTGGGCCTAAATTTGGAGATAATCATGAGAATTTTTTTTATAAAAAATGATTCTTCTGTAAGGACAACTAGTTCATGTTTTGTGAAGGTCAGGTAGGAGGTACAACATGGAATAAAATATTTTTCCAAATTTCCCCATTCACACTTGAAACCACTTGTAAAATAGCCTCCCCTCTACACTATAAATTAGTGTTTTTCTCATTTGGATGGGTTGGGTACGTGAATTGGGAGATTAAAGGTAGATAATAGTTGGTTCCACTCCATTTATCTAGGCATTTCAAGAGGTAGATCTTTTGAATCTAGGATCCAATTATCAAAGCCTTCTTTTTCTTCTTCTTCACTTTGTAATGTTTTTGTTCTTGCAATAAACTTCTTTGGTAATATTCTATTTCTTATATTTTGTTATATTTTCATATGTTTTATTCTTATTTCTCATCCTATTTGGACTGTAATCAAGAGTATAAATGATATTAGGTTATACCCTTTCTAAACCTCTGCACATACAAAACGTTTCTACGATGACTTCTCCACCCATGGAAGAATAGTTATTTTTAGAAATTGATATACATGTACCCTATTAATTAATTTATTTTGATTAAATGATATAATGTAATTAAATTAATATTATCTATTAATTGTGTTTTTAATTTAAATGAAACAAAGAAATCAATTGAACAATTAACACAAAACACGTGAGGTTGAGAATTGTGTGAATTGTGAGAGTGTGAACTTAATCGGTAAAAAAACCACACAAGATCAATTTTTAGAGTTCAAATATAATATATAAACTAAATTAATCCTCATTTATAGAGTTTATATATGCCCTAATTTACCACTACCCATAATCTATCCTTAGAACATTAATCAAAGCAGGTTGCTGCGATTGTATGTTCTGAAGCTAGCATAGGTTTTAATTAATTTTATCTTAGTGGTTAAGTTAATTATCACAGGGTTCAGGGGTTAAAAAATTAGTGGATCATAATGAAGTGGATATTTATTTAAATTATAATGATAAATAAGTAATTGAGGAGGTAGAGTTATATCAATTACGCCTTCTAAAAATATTTTCTAAAAAAAACATCTTCTCATTGTGTCTATTTAATCGAATTTCATTTCAAAAATAAACACAAAAAAATTAAAACTTCTTCTAAAATACTTATTATCTTTTTATAAATGATAATCAACCCCCAAAATTTTAAATAGTGTTTTTATATTATTTTATTTTATTCTCAAAATACCTTTAATTAATTGTTTTAATTACTGCCTCTTTGAGAGACGACCATGGTTAGCCATTGTGCTGCACCTAAGTATCCAAAAACAACACATCATTTGAAATCACCCATGAAAGAACCTTTTAGTGAGATTTTATCCTAAGGGAGAATTATTCATATTCATCATTGTATTCAGACGAGTTATAAACTCAGGGGGAGAAAAGGATAATTGTTTAACTTTGAATACAAAGTACTTATAGATAACAGACTGTAAGTTTTTCAAAGTTTCTTTTATTTATGTATTGTGGTTTTGGATTTCTAAAAAGGCGGATATTGTTGATTAAAATTTTTTTTATGACTTTTCCATTCCTTATGTTTTGGAAATCACAAACTCTTTCTTAAATACTTTATCACTAAACTTTTATGTAAAAAATAATTTTTAGAATGTTTTTGTAGAAAACATATACTTTTACCTTAACTAGAAGTTTATCTAAAGTATTTATGAATATAAACCAACATTATTCATTATGATTATAATAATAAGTATAGATATGAGAAACATATAATTCACCATTATCAAATCAAATTTAAGACTTTTTATTCTATCATTGCACTGAAAAAAGTATTTATAATCAGATTGACGCCAGAATCAATAAACATTGAATTTACACTCATAAAGAATATTTTAATGAAATTCTATAAGGAAATCCATTGGATTGACCAAATTGAAATTTTGAACATGAAAAACAATCTTTTATCGCAATGTAACATCTTTTACACTGTGATTGTGTAAGTTAATATGATGTCGGAAAATCTGTTATAAAAGATCCACTGAAGTTCCAACTATCCAATTCATTCCAAAAAAACTCAGAGAAATATGACTGTTGGGATGGAATTATGACCATTGGGAATTTTTCTATAAATACCTGATCATTCAAAGAGTTTGAGCAGATATATAGCTGATAGATTGGAAATGATCTATGGATTTTCTACTGTGTGAGTGCTCTGAAAAATATAAAAAACATGAATAACTTGTTCATATACTTTTGTAATTATTTAGAGTCTTTTTGTTTTAAAGGAATCCCTATCCAAGTTTTTTATTTTAGAACCTTTTTAATTGATTTGTGCATCTGATTGTGTGAATATGATTGAGGTTTTCTAAGGCTAGGAAGACAAATATACTGATATTCTTGATCGAGGGTACACAAGGATAATGTGAAAAAATCCAATCCATTGGATTGAGGGCTGCTAAGGATAGGAAAACAAAGAAGTTTATCATCATATTGAAGTATTTACTTATTGAGGGAATATAGAATTGATAGTAAGTATAAAATAAGGGAAACCATTAGCTAGGATTTGTTCCTACCTTACTCTTAATGTTAAAAATGATCTATTAAATTTTTAAATAGATATAAGTCATTCTTATATTGTTGTAATTGTTTTACTTGTTTTTAGAAGTCCTTTTATTCCATTATGAAAGTATGTAATAGTTTTTTCGTAACAAATTTGATTATGATAAAAAATATCTATGTGAATCCTAGACATACTAATATAACCGTATCTATCTTGAATACAATCTTTTTTTACTTTGATATAATAGAATCTTACATTATTACAATTCTTTTACTCTGTTATAAACCTGACCATTCTGATTACAATAAAATCATATTATTTATGGTTGAAATTTTGTTACTTTGATATATCGAAATCACTTTGATTATGATATTATAGTAATCAGACTGAGGGTCAAGTCTGAATCTAATCTTTTTATTAAAGAGGTTTGTGAATTGTTTTAGTGTAAACTAATTTAAACTAATGTTTTTAAAAATACAATTCAAACATTATTATAATAGAGCCATCTAGAATACATTTTATATCATAATCAGTATACTTCACATATACTGATTAAAAATGGTTTTAATATGAGTGTGAGTTTTTTCCAAGTGTAACTTCTAAAAAAAGAAAAAAATAACACTAGCATCATGTTTTGTTAAGCCATTGAGGTGAGTGGCACATTTGTTATTTTTAAAAGAAAAAGGTTTACCCAGGTATTTTACATGAAAAAGGATAAAAAATGGATCATTATAGAGTATTAGACATGATAAGTTCAGAATATTCTGATAAAATATATTTTATATGAGTTTTTTGTCATTTTAATCCTTATATTTTTATTTTAATCCCTGATAAATCCATATTTACGTTAACCATGACAATTAATTTTTACTTTTCTCACTATTCATTATGGTCAACAATTAATTTGAACTTATTAGATAACATAAATTATGCTAATTCCAAATATGGAATCTAATTTACCGAATTCAATTCTCAAAATTGGTAAAATTTAATTTAAACAAAACTCGTAGAAGCGATGAAAAAGATGGTTATCAAGAAGTGTATTTTTATAGAAAAATGTGATTTTATATTAACTCTATGACTAATAATAAAAATTTTACATATAAAAATTAATATTTATTGATATATAATATATATATTTCATTTAAAACATTAATTATTAAGGATTTTTTTAATTCATAAAAATAAAAAAACATTATGCACTTTAAAATAGTTTTAAGAAAAATCCAATTTTTTAAACCCAAAAGAACTCATACTAAAATAAAATATGAATTTTATTAAATAAAAAATATTTGGACTAAAAATAAATAAATAATAATTATATTTCTTTAAATCATATTCAAAATATAATGATACTTTTAAATTGTTAGGTCAGAATGGCTATAATGAAGACACAAGATAGGGGTGAATAGTGTCCTTTTAAGAATCTTGGAAATATTGAAACGAACCTCTTGAAATGAAGAAATACTTTAATTATCTCTTAAAGTCGAGTGAGTATCAAAAATAAATAAAGGAAAAGAACAAAAGCATGTATAGTGGTTTGGGGAATAGAAATATCCTAATCCACTTCACCAATGCTCTACTCCACAATCTTGGTGATTTTGACTACTAGGTTATCCTATCACAAGACCTTACAATCTACAACTAAGTGAAAACAGTTGAAAACTTACAAGGATTTTATATGGTATTTTGGTTATTTTACAGGTAACCATATATCCACAACTTAGTCTGAGAAGATGATACTCAACCACGACTGAGTCTGAGAAACAGATACTCCACCAAATCAATAGAGATTGTTTTTTTTTGATGGTACAGGTTGAACTTCACAGTTTTCAATAAAAACTGATATATGAAATTAGATCTTAAATATAGAACAAAAACAACAACAAAATAATCTTCAAGGTTGAGCAGACTTCTTCATATTTAAATGATAGTAAATAGATTAGACAATGTCTGTGCATGCTTCTGTCTTCTTTACACTGCGAGAGAATACAAATGAACAAAGAATTTCAATTCGCTCTTCAAAAGAGTCGATCTTCAATATGAATATTTTAAGCCCCATATTTTTAACAGAGTATTAACCTCTCTACTTTTCTTCATTGTGTATATTATTTTTCTACCAGAGAGATATATATAGAGAATAAATATCCAGCAGTTATAACAACATTCCTCTTCCTTAGGATACAAAAATAAATCGAGTCAATATCCTTCATAAATATCCCCAATAATAGCATAGCACCATTTCCTCTTTATTCATGTAGAATAAATCTCTAATAAATTAATTCAAAATAATTTGAATAAATCCTCCAATAATATCTCTATAATAATCACAGTGTTGAAAAATTTAAAACTCTTATTTAAATCTATTAAAACCTCTTTAAATATAGTGAAAATAGTTCTTGAAAACTATCATCACAATTAATCAAAAATAATTGAAATCAAATCATTAAAATAGATTCATAACATCCCTTATAAATAGGAATGATTTAATCCGTTGCATGCGAGCCATTGAATTGGTCACAAAACAACTTTATAATGATCATTAATACTAAGAATACCATTTCACAAATCATGAAAAATATCTAAAATTTAAAACAACATTGTTGAAAAGTAAAATGTAGGGTTCCTTCATGTAATGAATAAATATCAAACATAGGGTTCAACTATATAGCGTATGGTTCCTTTGCATAGAGTAGGGTTCCTTTCAACGTACAGTTCCTTAACCATACTTTCATCTATAAGTAACGTTGGGATGATAATCCATACGTTCAACTTTTTCAGCATAATAATCCAAATGTATCATTGATTAACCATACGTTCAAACTCTCAAACATAGGGTATGAATATTATTTCCAGATTCTAATGTAGGGTTGATATTCCTTACGTTTATCATTATTCGAACATAGGGTTGATATTAATTAAGTTTATCATTCTCCAAGCATAGAGTTTCCGATCCATATGAAAACTATTCAGTATAGGGTTGAAAATACATATACACATTTATCAAACGTAGGGTTTATTCCTTACATTACACTTACCAATTTAGGGTATAAATAGCGTTTTCAGAAAATGTGAACATCTTAACTTCAGACTTCGTTGATTTTTTTGAGCACTTTACCATCTTATTCAGCCTTAATCCCAAATGACTTATTTTTATAAAATCTCAAGATATTTACAACGATTCAAGAATCGAATCAATCTGACTTCCATATCCCCTGATATCTTCAAAAAATTGATGCAACAACATTATAAAAAACTGTAGTTGGGAAACTGAATTTCCAATATTCAACGAATTTATTGACCATCAAAACAACCTTTATAACATATTATATAAACAAATAAAATCAAGATAAACATATTAGATTTCCATTACCTTTGGTCCCGAGTGATTTTGACATCTTCAAAACTTTCAGTAAAATAAATACAATAGGTTTTCAAATCTGTTCAATGTACAGTTGCAAAATTACTTCAAAAAATTCAATGATTTATTTAGAGTATCAAAATATCGTTTTCAAAATTCCACATAAACTAATGAAGTTTAGATAATTCAATTATCTATCCGATTGTATAATGATCATGTGAATCTATTCAATGTATATTGAGATATTCATATAATTTAGAATTGAATTTAAGATAAAAACTGCAATATCACTTGAAGAGATTGTAACAGGTTTAGTGAAAATTTTCACAATCAAAACAATTGAATTGGATTTCGATATAAATAGATGAAAGAAAGATAATTTTAATATCTTTTGAATGGAATAAACACCATAAGAATATTATAACTATTTATTTAGATATAAAATAAATACTTTGACATACTAAATCTGAAAAACTTAACAAATTTATTAGAAAACAAAAATTGATGTGTTGAATTAATTATCAAAACTAAATCCAAATAGGAATGAGAAGGAACCCCTCAATAATCTCCCCATTTTATATAATTATAAACCTAAACCTATTATCAAATTTTATCCCCCTTTTTGTAAGGATAAAAAATATGTGTTCTAGATTATATTAAATAATACAATATATTTACCTCTTTTATAAATAATAGGAATTTGAAATTTAAGTAGCCAAAAAAAGAATTTAAAATTTGAATTTTTTTTTAAAAAAATATATTAAAAATATTAGTTATTTAAAAATATGCTTTAAATACATAAAAAAATATTAACTCCCCCTAAATTCATGCTTCCATTAAAAAGATAAAAATATATAATCTAAGAACTATGAAAAGATATAAAATATCATTCAATGAATAGAAAGTGTTTTCAATGAATGTATTAAACCATTTAATTCATTCCATAATAATAAAACATTTAAACAAATGCTAAATATTTATAATTACTCCCCTTAAAACTAAGTATAAATATTTATAATATTAAATTAATTTAAATAAATTATTTTCAAGTAATTTAGATAAAGTATTTTTAAAAAATAAAAAAATAAAAAAATAAAAAAAAATAATAAAGGATTTTCAAAGAATTTAATTAAAATATTTCATATGTCATAAATGACCAAAACATTATAATATAATAATATAATAATGTATTAAAAATATAAAGAGATTAATTTAGCACATGAAATTAATTTAAATAGTCAAACATTAACAACATGCTTACATACAAGATAAGCATTTATATAAAATCTTAATAAAAAGTTTATTTGTAATTAATTAATAAAATAAATCAATGATTTAATTGTTTAAGAATAAAAATAATTAAATGTAGATTAATAAAATATAAAACACTAAAAAAAATCTCCCCTTGTATAAAACAGTTAGTGCATTTAAATTAAATATTAAAATTGAAAATAAAATACATTCTAGATTAACCAATCTATCTATAATAAAGTTTCTATTTCATAGAATAATAAATAAGAATATAATAAATTCCCATAATCTTCAAGCAGCCACTTGATGATATAAGAATGACATTCAGTGGGGCATATCTTTAATGTATCAAATACAAGTGCCTTTTGGTACCTGTATACTTTTGGGTTCAGTAGTGGCAATAATTAATGATTTAGGTAACCAAATATGTTTATTTTGATCATAATTTTTATAATAAATCTAGATAATGATTTAGAATAATGATCATGCTTGACAGAAAAAAATTAAGGTTTTTTAAAATAATAGTCATTAGCATAATTTCCATCAATACCATAATAAAAACATTTAATAGTAGGCATGCTTTTTTTGTTCAAACCTAGGAACAAAATAATTTTTATATAATTTCAGATTTTCTCTATTACTACCAATACCAAGTTTTACTTTGTGAATTTTATTTTTAATAAGAATTTGATTCAAATAATTATCTCCCTTGATAAGCATACTTGAAGTTTTCTTTAAATTATCAACTTCATCCAACAATTCATTAATTTTTGTTTCATGCAGGGCATAAGAAAATTTAGAAGAATTTGATCTTAAATCAACAATCTATTTTGACAAGCTTTCATTATCAATTAAAATAGAATAATAATATTTTCTAATATTTTTATTATATTTCTTTAAAGATTGAAATTTATCTTGAATCATAAAACAAATCTTATTAAGTTCAACATAAGAAAAAATTTCATATTTATAACTTTTAAAGTAAGAAGATTGTACCTCATCAGTATGAGCCATACGACATAGATTAACCTTTTTATTTTCATGCTTATCTATTGATTTTGTAGTAGATCCATCATTTGAATCATTATATTCATTATTAGTAGCCTTCATGACTTTCTTTCCTTTTCATTTATTTTCAGATTTCCTTTGATCTTTAAGCAAAGGATAGTCAAGTCTCAAATGACCTTTCTTTTTACACTCATAGAATTTGACTTATTTCTCTTTATTCAACTACAATTTCTCTTTTCATATTTTATAAATCTTGCTAATTGTTTTAGCAAGATGTGGTAGCTCATCAATTGAACTCGAATGACTAGAATTCGAATAATAATATTCATCCATTGAATCTCTGAGTGTGTCCATTTCCTTTTTGATAGAAATATGATTTTCAGCTTCTTCTTTCATTTCTGCTTTGTACATCATCAAGGTTCTGATAAATTATTTCATATTTGATTCTTTAACTGGTGTGGTTTTTTGAATAGAATCTGATATTCCATTATACTTAGAAGGTAAAACTCTAAGTGCCTTTAACACCTGATCTAGTTCTAGAATTGGAGTTACCAAGGTAGTAATACCATTACTAGTTTCTATTAATCTTTCATTCATTCACTACTGGGAATCCATGTTTTCCCAATGGTTTTAAACCATTGGGAAAGTCCCTCAAACCGTTGGGAAATCTTATCCCAACGGTTTTAGAAATCGTTGGTGTGTGAGGCGTCGGGAAAGCCTTATACCAACGGTTCACGTTGAACTGTTGGGAAAAGGATGTTTAGATTTCAACTACCCATGGTTAATAATGAACCATTGGAATAAAATTGGATCCTGTTATAGAAATGGTTCAGCTGAACTGTTGGGAAAATCAGCACATAGGGGTATGACAATGGTTTTAAAACCGTTGGCATAAAGATATAGGGGGTATAAACCAACGGGTTTGAACCTTTGGGAAATGCAGCAGCACACAGGGGTATAACCCAACAGTTTTGAAACCGTTGGCTTAGACCCCCATTGATTTAAAATGAAACAGCCTGAAATCAACTGCAGGATGAAATCTGTGTGAAAAACGTGCCATCTCACAAAAATACACTAAAATCACAAAAAAAAACACTCATTCTGTGTGTTTATGAACACTGCAACCTGCAAACATAGAAAACACACTACACACATAGAAAAATCACAAAAACTCACTTCAATCACCTGTAATCACACAAAAAACACATATGAAACACATAGAAATAATCATCTAAATTTGGAAGGCTTAATCACATCCCTTACCCTTGTATGGTTTACATATTGATGTGGTAGAGAGACCAAGAACCAACAAAATGTTGTCTTGTTGATCAAATAGGGAGGGGAATATTGTAATGGTACCCGAGCATGAATTAGACTTATGGACATTTCTTGTATTGGACACAGAGCTGTAGTATCTATGTGGAAGGTTCTATATTGTGTTCACCATATCACATATGAGAATGTGTCAACATTGGAATGATATTAAATCAAAAATTATAGTCAATGTAATATTTTCAAATATTGATAACATTTATCATTAAATAAAAGTACAAGGGTCTGATTTTTCTCAACATAATGACATATTATTCTTGATCTATGATGGATATAACATTATTACATTCCATAGTAATTTTACTTGGTTGGATTATGCATGGGTATTTTCCATCTCCTACCAGACTCACTAAATGGGTCTTCCACGATTTCTACAACATTGATAGTCTAAGTAGGGACATGGCTAGAATTATAGATTCTTCCACGAATGTGCCTTATCCAATATACTCGGGTCCTACAAAATCGTTTTGTAGTTCCCTAATTGGGTTCAAGGAACTCAAGTTCATCTCCATACTCATCCACCTACCCAACCCCCCGCTACCCCACCAGCACAACCACCACCCCACCTGCACAACCCCCCTGCCTAGCCCCCTCCCTCCTGCCTAGCCTAACCCCCTGCACATCCCACCCCCTCCCCCACCTACCCAACCCCCCTCCCTCACCTGCACAACCCCCCAGCCTAGTCCCCCCACCTACACAGCCACCCCCACACCTACACAACCCCCTCCCCCCTACCTAGCCTACGCCCCACCCCACCCCTACCCAGCCCACTGCCTCCCCACCAACCCCCCTACACAGCCCCCCTCCTCCCCACCTCACCCCCACCAAGCACCCCTGACTCCCCCAAAAATTCACATAGGGTAGTTGATTTTAAGTTTTAATCATATTTTTGGGGGTTTTGGTGACCCATTCAGGATTTAATCTATGGATACTTTGGAGAAATTAGGACTTTTGGGATATTTTTGGGGGGTTTAGTTTGGGGGAACTCATGTACATGATGTGTAGTATTGAGAATAAACATCATGTGTTCTTCTTAATTGAGAAAGATGGGTTTTGGGAACTAAAAGATTTATACAAAGGGGTGGGTTACACGCCATGTAGTAGTGACTCGGGGTGTACTAGTGGCAGATGACATGTAGGGTATAAAGATATATCTAGTGTGAGGTACATGGATAGGCATTGTGCATGGGTAGACATTGTGTGGGGGGATATATGGATAGGTACATACATGGGAACCATATGTGGGGTAAAGATTGTGTATGGGGTGATACATTCCATATAGTAGGGAATTTTTCATGCTAAGTGGGGCCTTGTATGTGAATTTACCAAGGTGGGGGTAAACATCATATACCGGAACACATGATGTGTACTTTGGAATAGTACACACTGAGTAGTCTATGTCACATGGAACGAGGGGACATTTTGGGTTACATATCATGTACCTAAGGTACATGTTGGGTACTTTTTCTCCTTGTTGTGTTTACCCTATTTTAACCTTAGAGTCAGAATTTGACTTATGAGTATTCAATTTTGATCAGTTTTTCATATAAATTTGCATGGTGGAATACTTTCTATGTTTGAATGTGGTATTTATGGTGTTTTGGACTAAGAGAATTATTTATCAGGATTTCTTCAAGGATTGGATTCAGAATCCTCCAGCAGGTTGGGTTGTGAGATGAGAATCATGTGTGAGGGTTATGAGATCATTAGTTGGAATGGATTGTGAAATCTAAGCATGTTTTTTTCAATGTTCTTTCATATAGATCCTAAAAATTATAATCAAGTATTATATATGAAGAGATCTTGTTTTATCCTGACATGTTGGTACCTATTTCTCAAGGTTAGAACAGTTGAGGATTACCTCCTTTTTTAGGATTTGGAACTATTGGAACCGTTGGGATGGGATGATGTTTTGGGATAGAAGTTATGGTCGGATTTCCTTAAGATATTTATATGCATCAAAGGGACTCTTGAGGATACCATAGTGGGCTTGTTATTGATTGAGTAACCAGTGTTTTCTATAGCTGTTAATTAATAATGCCCATGTGGAGTGGTCATTCTTGTACTATAGAGCCCTTGTAAGGTAAAACTTTTATGATTGTCATGAGGACCATTGATAATTCATTGGTTATTCATTTCTTTTATATAACCCATTGGGTGTGTTGTTGATAGATGATCAGTTAGAGATGTTTTTGACAAATGATCAGTTGGAGGCCATTTAGGGGCATTTGGGAACTTTCTGCACTGGGTGTGTCTTGTGCTTTTGATGTACTAGAGGTACCCCTCATAGGGCGTATGTTCTTAATGTGGACTTTTTCCCATTTGAGGTTTTTTGAATGGATTGGGCCAAGATTTTGGGTGCACCTGAGGACGCTATAGTTGGAAATCACTTTATATTATCAAATTGAGGACCATGGGAGCCTCGTGTTTTGGTTTGGCACTATGGTGGGTCAAAGAGAGATAATAGTGGTTGTTTTTAGAGGATAATATCCCAGGGGCCATGAAGAGGGTATTTTATTTGTTTTATGTGAGTTGATTGATGCTTCTAGATCAGCTATTTTTACAGTGGTTTGAAGGCTAGATCATCCAATGTTTGGTTAGAATTTGGTCGTGAGGTTTGAGGATGTTTTTGGTCAGGACTCTAGTCCAAGGAGGATACACATATGATATCATATATCAGGAATTGGAACTATGTTTTGATCTAGTTGTCACAATTTTTGACTATATTTTGATGTGATTAGTGATCTAATGGGAGATCTGGATGAGTGAAACACCCCTCTATTTGAATGAGAACTTAGAATAGAGTGTCCTTAACATTGTAATGTGTTGAGTCACTCACAGAGTTTGAAAAAGTGGTTGAGGTTTTTTGGGTGAGTTGATGATGATGAAACTTCTATGGTGGGGAGTGATGTATTTGTTTCAAAGATATAATCCTTTTTCTAGAAGGATCATAGGTTTGTGGTACTGGCTTTGGATTGGTTGGGGTGGCATTGTAATTGGATTGGTAGGGGTGGCATTGTGATTCTAGTGATGAATCCTTAATGTGTGCAATTAGTTTTCATAGGGTCTTTAAATAGAAAATCATTAAGGGTATATGATTGAGCCGACTGTGGGCATGGGATTGGGGTGTATTCGAAAATAAATATGAGGTGTGGGTTTCTGAGGTGAGTTGTTGCGTGCGGTAGGAAACAAATGTGGTTTTGAGTTAGTAGAGGATTTGACTATTGAACTACACTAGGGTCGGGTACAGATTCCAATTGGTGGGTTTGGGTGGTTGTGTAATTCCTTTGGTAGTGAAGGCATTGAAATTAATTGAGGTGGAAACATGCTAATGAATGGAGGTGGGTGCTTAGGGAATGAGTCAAATGAGGATAAACTGACAGAGGTTAACACATAGTGTGGGTTATTAAGGTTTCACAATACATCTATTATGTGGTTTTGGAAATGATAGGTGCGTTTAGAGTTTAATATGTGTCTAAAATTTTGGGGGAGTGATCTCTAAATGGGAAGCATGTATTTAGAAAGAGCTACTAACAGGGATAAGATGTGAATTCAGCAATGTGTTGGGTTGTCAAAATCTGGAATTTGTTTACAGAAAACTGAAAATATGAAATATGTTTAGAAAATCAGGAATTTGTGAACTGTTTTTGTAACCTGTGAACTGCTCAAATAGTTTTTAGAGCATGGTTGTAGGAAATTTGAAATCGGTTTAAAACATCAAGAACTTGTGAACTATTTTTATAATCATGTATATGAACCCAATTACCCAATACAATACAGAATTCATAATTGAATTCTCAATTGAATACATGCAGAATAAATTATGTAATGAATTCTTAATTATGAATCAATAACACATAGAAAATGAATTATGTTGCATACAGAATTATGAATTATATATAACACATATATAATATGACATACAAGGGTTGGGGGTGTCTCGGAGGGTGGGGGTGTCCGGGGGTGAGGGGCTGTGCATGGGGGTGGGGGTGTTCAGGGGTGAGGGGCTTTCCACAAGGGTGGGGGTGTCAACACAATTTGAATCCGTTTGGTCGGTTTTCCATATGTCAGTTGTTGTTTTTATTTAAAATGTTGTCCATTTCATATAAAAGTGAGACACTTTGAGTGGTATTGGACACACCGTGCCTCGGTTTGAGGCAGGATTGACTCGTACACGTCACTTAGGCGTTTTGAGTGCCGTCAAGTGCGGATTGAAGATCCAGGTGAGTCTAATCCTCTTCTTGCTTCCTCTTTTCGATTAGGGTTTTCACTCTTCTCTCATATTCTTCCGAAGCTCTAAAACCCTCTTTTCAGTTGGGATTTAGGGTGAATCTTGAAGAGATCTTAGATTGGGATCCGGAGTCCAGGGAGGAGGGTGGTGGGGGGTGGGGGGGTTATCCGGGGGGCTATCCGGGGTCTAGGGAGGAGGGTGGGGGGCTGTATGGGGTCCAGGAAGGAGGGTGGGTAATGTATATAAAACTCTATCTAGGTATCATACATCAAATTTCGACAGGACTGCGAACCTCCGTGGGGTGTCGTCCTAGAATAGGGCCAAATCACAGCATTACCACGGTGTGACCGCGGCGTGACCGCAACGTGACCGCGGTGTGACCGCGGCGTGTTGTCCCGATCCAGTGACATCTGTGGGGCAACATCTTGCAGCCAGGAGAGAATGGAGCGGGCAGAAGTGGGGCAAAATTTCAGCCATCGCCTCCCTCCCCATTAACTATGGGTGGGTAATGTTTCTAAAACTCTATCTAGGTATCATACGTCTAATTCCGACAAGACTGCGAACCGCCGCAGGGTTGTATCCTGGAGTGGAGCCAAATCACGGCGTGAACACGACGTGACCACGACGTGACTACGATGTGACCGTGGCGTGACCGCATCGTGTTAGAACGATCCAACAACATCCGTGGGGAAACATCTTCTGGCCAGGATTCCAAATAAATCTTATGTAGTTGTCCTTCACATAATAGAAACCGATCTTATGTTATAAAAAACAGACTATTTATTTGGGATTGTTGTATGATAAAGATATATATTTTATATTAGTTTTTTTTAAAAGTGGTTTTATTATAAAAACATGACTTTATTTATCAAATGAAACAATTATATTAAAGAAAACTTATTCAAGATATGCAATTCAATATAATTAAGCAGAATTAAGAAAGAAGCTAAATTCAATTTAATGCATTCTTAAATTAAAGAGGCTATGAGAGGGACTTTACCTCAAGGTGGAACCAAGATTTCCACTTCGGCTCTTGGAGCTTTCTAACTAAAAGCTGCTGCTCCCCCACTGGGTATACGCACCTTCACACACATGCAAGGACACATATCCCCTATGCACACACCCGCATGGCCATGATCATGTGCAAGGGGATCCTTACACATATGCTTATATGCATATACCAGTCTCCACTCACCTTCATATGAATTTTTATATATATACATGGGAACAACTAGCTCCATACTTGTATAATCATCTCCATGGTTGACTATACATGTTGCGGGGGAACCCACATACATATACTTACTTACCTATGCACACGCAGGTGAGTCACCCTTGACTTGGTGACATGAAACCAATGAGGAGGGATCAACACACTACACAAAGGATATTAAGAACCTTAAAACACATAAAGGGCCCTACATAACCAGTGAAAAACCAACCAACAACATTAGAACCTTACCTCGATTGGAAACGGAGAACCAAATCCACCCTAACGAACACAAAACGATCCAACTCCCTACCGAAAACATAATATGGAGTAAAAAACATTGAAATCACCAAAATATATGAGGTGCGTGACAAGTAGTAATCATAGAATCTTACCTTGGATCAAAGTCAGCGCACTGAAACAATATGAACCCCTTCTGGCCTCCTTAATAGAATATAACTACTCCCTGTCCATAGAAACCAATAAAAGACCTAAGTGGCCAATGTGATAAAGAAAATAAAATAAAAACTAAACTAAAACATACCTGTCTCCTATGACTATACATGTCACCACCCAACATATAAGAACCACAACGCCACATGGGTCAAATCATGTTCTTACAAGCAAGGGGGAAACAAATCCATGTTTCAAAATGATACTATGAAAAAGTACATTCCTATTAATTAACAATTAATCTTCCTATAAATGGTATATATTTAGTTTGGATTGATTTTCAGCTTAGTTTGGTTTTGTTCAATACATGTTTGTTTGGAAAATTTCCATTAGATTTGATTTGTCTTGTTTTTGTTTATATTATCTTGGACAATTTCATTCATTTGGGTTCTAGCCAATCATGGAATTAATAATAATCAATCAATCCATATTAATATTTATATCCATTGGTTCCATATCAAGAGTAAAAAATACATAGAAATGAATGATATCATATAAGTAAAATCATAAGAGGGGTATTTGAGACCTTTCTCTCTCCTTTTATCTAAAGGCATTGAAATTTAAATCACAAAATTCATGAAATCAATAAAATGATTTATCATGTACACAATATAGGTCTAAATAATATAATTGGTGGAAATATTTTCAAATAAAACACTATATAATGACGAATCAATATTAATTGTACCTCTCACTATTTTTGTACCTACATCATCTATCATTGGACTATTATATACCATGTGATAAAAATTCATTCCTAATTCACGTGGATAGAACTTCTAAATTCATCCTCAAGACTGTGTTAAAGAAATTGAGCTAGTGAAATCCAGGTGACTTGACCTTTTTTCTTCATCAAACCTTCATGATATTCTTACATGATGTCAAATGATCTGGCCGGTAAGTGTGGAGGACTTTGCGATACCTAACTAATAGACAATGGGGTTGTTGCATAATTTTGGTGACCTATATGTTGAAATTGTAAGATCTATATGGAGATCCCATAGGGATTCAAAAGAATTAGGTGGCATGTCTGAGGGGTGTCATAAGACTTTATAGAAATGTCTGGAGGACATCGCATGATCCAAATGGCATATCCAGGGAGGGTCGCATGATTTGGGTGACATGTCCTATTGCTTTTACATGATCTGGGTGAGTTGTGTGATGTTTATGAGGATCATTGTATATGTTCTTTACATAAGTATCATGTCTTTTAATCTTTATTCATTCTTTTATTACATATATTCCTTAGATTTTTCTAGTATTATCTTGTTATGGATTAAAATGATTCATCAGATATTCAGGACCTCCTTCACATGACCTGGATGTCACACCAGAAGTCCTTCGTAATACATCATGTTATCACATGAAGTGTTTATTCATGCCTCATGACCCCTTAGGTTGTTCCCTATATTTTACCTAGTGGGTAATCATTGTGATCACAAGATTGGCCACTATGAGAAATTTTCAACGTATGTGATCAGTTGTGGATGCCTGAATGTGAAAGTGCATAGATTCCTTTTTTTGTGCTAAGGGGGAGGGATATAGAGGCCTCAAAACCATATTTATACACCGCCTTTTGTGCTGTATATCTCATAGATTCAGGATGGATTCAATGTAGGGAATTGTTGTTATGCATTTCGTATGATCCAACAATGGTTTATTCATGGGGTGTCACATAATGATCATTGACCACAATAACCTTCCACCTACACCCCAATTATCATACTTTGTCCAACCAATGGGGTATTGACTAACCATGTGGGTAATTTCAAACGTATCACACTCTAAAAGAATCATCCACCATTTCCTCTTTTATTTAATTCTTTATTTGATAAAGACAAGGGGTCTTGAAACTTCATAAGAGTGTTATCGAAGAAAATCTCTCAACCTGTTGGTACTATGTCGCATCACCAATGAAGGGTCTTGTGGTGATTCATGATCATTACCATGTAAAACCCTTTAGTCTTTCCATGGAGTCATTCATTATGACACAGAGTCAAATGGTCGTGTTTAAAACCTTTTTTTATGATGAATGTGACATGCCAACCGGATGTTGTGTGATAAGGTGGTCCTGTCGTCAGGGCTTCCATGGTGTCTTGCGAACAGCATGGGCACATCTCTTATTAATGAGCATGGTTATTCTTGGTTAGGTAAAGCTGTTTAGATTTTTCCAACCAGCTACACGTTATCTATCATTATTAACCAGTATGGGATTCCTAGTATATCATATACCACCAGTCTAATATTCTAATATAATTGATTATCCATTGGTTCCTTGAAACCAACTCATTCCATTTTTCCCACAATGAAGTTGGAATTAGCCTCTAGGATGTCTATTGAATAGGCAGGATACCCCCCAATGGGGAAATGTGATAAAAATTTCTTCCTATCATGGATGTCTGGGATAACCCCTCATAGACTCTAGTTTTGGTGAGGGATATGCTCAAAATCATGAAATAAAAGTTAATAAATGATATTTCTATATGATCGCACATCTCTTTTAAAGATTGGATCAATATTTTACTCTATCTTAGTAGAGCTTTGCCGACCACTATATGCCCTCACTGGTTCCCTTCCTAGAAGGTCCATAATAGTGTCAGTTCATATTCGAAAATCATAAAAGTAGGAGAATACACCACATGGGGTTATTGGGTGAGGATGTAAATATATACAATCCTTAGTATTGATGGGTTCATGGAAATATTTTTGAATGGGTGGTTTTTTCCAGTAGGGGATGCACATTTAGGAATCCAAGTTGGCACTTTGGTAATGGCAGCTTGAGTGGTAGAGATTCGGCCTCTTAATATAGTTGTATTGACCCTTATAGGCCTCTAGCATCTCTTGAACCATATTCAATAGGAAAATATCCCTTATAGACTCAGTGGTCCTTTACAATTTTTATTTGGATAGATAAGGGATCACCTCCATTGATACAGTTATCACAACACCACCGTAATCCCTGGTGCCTTGTTTCACCCCAGGCTACTATACACTTCTTGATTTGAGTACACACCATTAGGCCCTGATAAGGTTGTTGATCTGGTGAGATGATATGACCATTTCTATTTCACACATTATCTTTCATTGAATAAGCCAATTATTTAAAATGGAGATGACTCTCTTATTGAAAGGGAATGCAAGTTATCACTTCAAGATGGGGTTCTAATCAATTCAGTTTCGTTACATTTGGTTCATATCAGTTTGGTTTAGTTCAATTTAGTTCATGTTGGTTGCGTTTATATAGGTTTTAATTAATTATATTTGGTCCAATTTGATACATCATTTGTGGGTTTGTATGGTTCCACTTTATTTAGTTCAACTCATTTGGGGTTTACTCTTCATAATCTTATCTGGTCTGGTTTTCTATGGTTCGTCTTGGTTTGTTATGTTTGATGTCATCCTAATTGAGGCAGGTTACTGATTATGTATGATTCATTTTGATACAACATGGTATGATTTGTTTTAGATCTATTTAGTTTTAATTTATTTGTTCGGTATATGCTAATTTAATTTATTATGTATTCATTTAGGAATATTCGATTTTACTCTTTATAGGTTAATACAATTCAGATTATTTTGATTTTTCCTACTTATATTATGTCTTATTTCATTCAATTCAGTTTGAATGAGTTCATGTTGGTTTCATTTAAATTGGTTTGTTTCATCCTCAAGAATGTGTGGCATTGAATCAGTTATTGAGAATCTAGAATGGGTCACCCATACATTAGACATCCATGAAACATCAAATAAACAGGAGTAAAAAAGATAAATAACCCAAATGAGATTAATATAATTAACATCAATTCAAAATTAAAAAATGAATCATAAAAATAAGATTCAATGAAAGTAGAATCAAACATACACTAGTCCATGTTATAAAAATATAATATCACATACCAAAACAGAATAAAAAAATCAATTATACCCATATATCCATTGTACAATATCATGTTTCTTACCAAAGGTTGAATCTTGAACATATAACATGATATGAGTTACAAACACACACAAATAGATATGCAGGATGTAAAGTAGTCTTATTCATTCAATTCATACATAATATAGAGTTTTCATAGACACATAAATCACTATAAGAACCAAATTAAATTGGGCCAAACAAAGAGAGAAGAATAAACCAACCTCAAATGGTGGCAGGTGAACTAAGACTATCCAAACTACTTTTCCTTCGGCATCGGATGCCAAAACATGCCCTAGGTGACCTGAGAGAACCATGATACCCCCTAGAAATAAGGATCAAAGTTAGAATCAGGAAACCTAAAAACCCCTAGTGTTGGTCAGAGTGGACACTCAAGAGGGGGGGTGAATTGAGTTCCAATTAAAATTTCTGTTAAAATATTGTCTAGTTAAAATCCCCCGATTTATAAAATAAGTTAAACTGTAGTGAATTTATACAGATTGTAAATGTTCACTTAGCTTCTCAAAGATTGATTAGGTCTTAGTTAATTTAACCACAAGATCAAACTAACTTTTGAAGCTAACCTATTGATTTACAATAAGTGTAAACACTTTCTAATTTAACTATCAAAGTAGCTTCAAAATAGTTTTGTATTTCAAAGTAATAGCAGCGGAATAAATAAGATATATATATTATAATTTAAACTTAAATAAAAGATGCACAACAGATATAACAAGAGGTTCAGTCTCAAGCCGAGACTTAGTCCTCTTAAATATATATAAATTTGATCCACACCCTGGATCAGGGTTAACAACAGTTTTACAAAACTGTCCAGGCCACGCAGGGACCTCTACCACTGTTCTTCATGGGAAACAAAACAAAGACCAGGTCACACAAGGACCTCTTCCACAGTTGACGTGTGTAAATAGAAGTAAAGAGAATTTGAGTGAGGATTTTGATATCCTCCAGTTCAGTGTAGGAGACAGTGTGTGTAAAGATATACAGAGTACACCACACTGCTCGAAAGTTAATAAATAAATCACGTATAGAAGATAGATGAGAGTTTAGAAAGCTCTAGTGATTATCAATATATCTCTGGACTCGTTGGATTCAGCAGGAATGCTTCTGAGTCCTTCTCTGGTTTTTATGTTGAAAAACAGAGTGTCATAGTTCAGCTTGTCTTCTTCAGAAGTGAGAAAGATATCTTGATTCGTCGTGTGTTCTTCAGTAGTATTGGATTGCACTCATGAGAGTTCTCTGAAGGGCTTGCAATCTCTTTCTTGTTTAGGATTGTTCTTCTTGTTCAGCACAGTGCACTCGGGTTTATATAAGTTCTTCTCGTTGTTTCTTGTTGCATATTACTTGTTTCACGTGTACTACATGTCAATATTTCTTATATTCCACGAGTTCTGGCAGTAGGAATGATTCCCTTTTCATAGGTATTAGATACGGTTTCCTGACATGCCAACAACTATCATTAAATAAAATTAATTGCATTAAAAACAACAAATATGACCGTTATCATTATTTAAATAATATTGACAAAAACATAAGAAACAGTGTCACAGTGATTATGGAAACGGTGTCTTCTTCAGGGAATGTGGTTCACGGTATGAGCTTCAAGGTGTGAGCTTCACGGTGTCTGGTCATGGTGTCTGGTCACGGTGAGTCCTTCACAGTGTCTGGTCACGGTGTCTGGTTCAGGGTGAGTCCTTCACGGTGTCTGGTTCACAGTGAGTCCTTCACGGTGTCTGGTCACGGTGTCTGGTTCACGGTGAGTCCTTCATGGTGTCTGGTCACTTGGACAAATATCTGTATTTGAACTAAGACAGTGATATGCAGAATATGGATTAAGGTTAATCATTAGAGAGTAAGAGAATGTGAATCATAAATATAAAGGTGTGATAATATATGTGAGAATTGTGATCATGCATAAGACTTGTAAATAATAAAGAGAGTAATTAACATCCATAATCTTTGTTATTATAAAAACATGATGTGTAGCTATTATTGATATTGAAGAGCATTAGCAAGATGTGCAATGAAGATCGAGATGAATTAACAGTAAAGAGATTTGTGATCATTAAAACATGATTAACTCATGAGGAGTCCAACAATCTCCCCCTTTTTGATGACCACAAATCATATATTGGTAGAATATAAATGACATGTAAAATTACAGTAACTAGCATAGAAAAAATATTATAGAGCTGATACTTGTAGTTTTTCTCCCCCATTTATACTATTATAGAACTGACACTTGTAGTTGTTCTCCCCCTTTTGGGATTATCAAAAAGTAGAGATAATGAAATTAAACACTGCATTTGGTATTAAACAAAGGGTTAAGAATTCAATAAAACCTGAAACAACAAAATACATCCCATAAAAAAACAGTCCTCGAACTCTTCAGGGATCCATCTTGTCTTTTCCTTTATCAGCAGCAGGAGCTGGTGCTGAAGTAGAAGAAGGCATATATGTGGTAGAAAATGAGGGTAAGGGTAGACCTTCAAAAACATATGGAGCCAAAGTAGGAGCAGTAGAAGATCTAGGCTGTGGTTGGTCAAGAATGACTGGCCGGATCTGAGAAAGAGCTTGACTAACTATCATGACAGTTGAGGCTAAGGCAGGTAGTCCAGGTCTAAGGGGTGCAGTAGCTGGAGCAACTATAGAAGTACTCTGCACATGAAGATATAGCTTCAAAAGATTGATGAAATCAGTAATTATTTCACCACCATACTGCATAGCCTTTTCAAAATCATCCTTATTCTCCAGAAATCTGTCCAAAAATCCGGTGAACTCTGAAATTTTCTGATCTTGAGCCTTAAAAGCTTGAGTCACCGGAGGGATTCTCAAATTTTCCACAAGATATCTAAAGTGATCTGTCATATCACTTTTAGAGAAAATCTGGGAAAGATACAAATCTATTTTCTTGGAGATCTCTTATTGAGAATCATTGGATATCTTAGAATGAATCCTAACCAAGTCCAATGCTCTATCACTGTTCTTAATCACTTCTGACAAAGAAGATAGATCCAAGCCACTGAAGGAATTCTGAAATTATTCCTTTATTATGGATCTCAGCATAGAATCATCCAAAGAAGGTGTGGAGGTCTGACCAGAAACAGGTGAAGCCTTGACAGCTTCGATTAGAACTTTGAGCTGTTTCAGAACTTTTTGCAGACATCCAGTGTATTCATCTGTAATCTTATTCGGATTTTCCACAAGCTCTCTCATGCGTTCTAGCATCTTGGTGTGCCTTTTTCCAATATTTTCATAAAAAGATAGTAGGTATGGATGAACTTGAGACACAATCTCCCTAGCAAGGAGGGAATCAGAAGACTCATGAGAAACAACAACAGGTGCAGGGGAAGAAACATGAGTTGGCTCTGATGTCAAAGATAACTCATTCTGCAGACTTGCTACCATTCTTTTCAGATTTGCAACATCAGCACTCAGCAACTTATTCTCTACTCTGACTTCTTGAATTTCTCAGATCATCCTCAGTTGAATATGCAAGATAATATTTTCCAAGAGAATTGATGCATCTTCTTGACTTAACTAAGTCACTGGGCGAGGTTGAGTGGAGACAGTTTTCTCAACTCCAGCTAACAAAGTCTCTCCAAAAACTTTCAGATCATCTTTGGTCACAAAGGAGTGAATATCAGGTAAGGCTACAGGTAAAGGTAAAGGTTCAGATTCTGGTTGAGGTTCAGAGTCATATTCAGACTCAGATTCTGATTCAGATTGAGGTTGGGGCTCTGGTTATGGTTCTGAATGAGCTAAGGACTTTAGTTGAAACAGAGAAGAAAGATCCATTCCAGTTGTAGTTACTTTCTGTTACTCATTCACATCATAAAAACTTGGGAACTCATACCGAGAGTGCACAAAAAAAGTGATAGAAGGTTGAGAAGATTCAGCAGATCCAGCTTCCACAATATCAATATTTTGAGGTTCCTCCCCCTCAACTTGTGCTTCCCTTCCAGATTCTTGAGGTTTAGGAACATGGACAAGATCCACAGGATCATCCCTAATCTCTTCAGTAAACTCTTTCCTTTCCAGCTGAAAGGAAATTTCAATTATTTCTTCAACAGATGAAATAATCTCAAGAACTGATTGTTCCACTGGATAAGCTTCCATACTTGCTTCTTTCTCAACAGAAGGAGTCTATTCAACAAGATCTACCTCTAAGGTTGCTTGCTGTTCTGAAACAGGAAAAACCAATTTCCTTGCAGCATTGGGATGAGCTTCTTCCCCATGAAGAACAATTGAAGGATCCTTAGACCTTTACTTTTCAACAAAAACTTCCTCTCCTTGAGGTATTTCAGCAGGGATAACAGCAGTGACAACAACCGTTTCCTCTGAAACCAGAACTGTTTCCATTGGAGGTATTACAGGATCTTCTCTAGGTGGTACTTCAGCTGTTACTTCTTCTTGTTCTTATTCTTCTGAATACTCAGCCACTTCATCTAGTTCCAATCCAGGATCAGCTAGGTTCTTAGGCCTTCTTGGATAGTCAACAGGATTAAAATTTTTATATAGTTGATCACTATCCTCAACCCATTGCTTCTTCCAGGGATTCGAACTTATCTTCATCCTTCTGATGATAAGAATGGATAGGTAGAAATCAAGGTCCTCTAACTTTTCTTCATTCGGTCCAACCATACCTTTTGCAACTAACATAGCTGAAATCATCCTTGCGTAAAATAGGGAGGTGGATTTGGAAGTTAATTTGATCAGCTCACAGATATGGTTGATAACATACTTACACATATTGATCTTATGGCCATTATTCAACAGGTGAATCAGGAACACATCCTGATACTTCATCACAACAAAATCCCATTTTCTTGGACTAACCAAATTCTGAACAAACTTGAACAGAAGTCTTTTCTCCCCATCTAGTTCAGCAGCTATGGCTCTTCGCTTGGTGCCATTTCCAGTTAGACTTTCCAAAGCAGTCTCTAGGTCAAAGATGTCGGTTGTTGGAGGAGGGTCTCTCTGGTAATCTTCAAAAATTCCTTCATGTGGAATTCTTAGGCATGCAGCCCACAACCTTGAAGAGAAAGAGCACTTCTGACCATCGATCCAGCTGGTCACTATAAATCTTTCTCCAAACTCAAAAGAAAACTTCACATACTGATAGAATTGAGATACAAGCCTTGGGTAAATCGGTCTATTCTGTCCGGTGAACCATTCAAGCCATCCTGGTTCTCTTAAAACTTTCAAAACTAAAGATCTGCTAGACATAAGCCATTTAGGGAAAACCTCTTTTTCAGGTACAACTGTACGGCTTACCAGGTTTGGGTTTAGAGGTCCTTCGGGAGCTATCCTTAGTATCCTCTTTTGTTTCTTAGAGCGGCGCTTCTCAGACGAGGGTGAGGATGAACGCTTCATCCTTGGCATTCACTAAAGGTTCAGGCGAGAGGGAAGAGAAGGTTCAGGATAGAGTTCAGGTAATGAATCGAATGAAACCCTTAAGTTTTATCATTTGGGAATGTCAAACGTCATAAAAACAAAAACGCGGGAAATCAAATAGCGGTGAAATAAAAATTACCGCGATACGGGTTAAAATAAAAATAAACATAATTCTCACGGTGAGACCGTGAGTAGGCATTACATTGAGACAAAAAACTAGTCATCACGGTGAGACAGATTGTAGTCATCAGGGTGAGACAGTGATCATTTTATATAGTCACGATGATACAGTGAGTTATCAGACCGTGAGCATAAAACAGTAACTTAGAAATAGTAATTATGAAACCATAAAGTAAAGTACAGTAAAATATTAAACATTACAATCAGTAAGATATTCATTTATGATTAATCATACCAAGATCATGTATGATGTAGTCTAATCTTTCAGAATTTAATGGTTTAGTGAATATATTAGCAAATTGATATTCAGTACCAATGAATTCCAAAGTGATATCACCTTTTTGATAATGATCCCTCAAAAAGTGATGTCTTACATCAATATGTTTTATCCTAGAATGAGAAACCATATTCTTAGAAATATTAATTGCACTTGTGTTGTCACAATTTATTGAGACATGTCTGAATTGATATCCATAGTCTAGTAATGTGTGTTTCATCCACAAAATTTGTGCACAACAACTTCCAGCAGCTATGTATTCAGCTTCTGTAGTTGATAATGCAACAAAATTTTGTTTCTTACTACACCATGATACTAGAGACTTGCCTAAAAGGTGATATGTTCCAGAGGTGTTTTTTCTATCTAGCTTACATCCAACAAAGTCAGCATTAGAATAACTAACTAATTCAAATGATTGTCCTTTGGGATAGAACAGTCCTAAATTGGGAGTATGATTGAGGTATTTGAAAGTTCTCTTTACAACATTTAAATGTGACTCTTTAGGGTTTGCTTGAAAATGAGTACACATACACACACTAAACATAATATTAGGATGACTAGTAGTCATGTATAGTAGACTTCCAATCATTCCTCTATAAGTGGTTTGATCAACATATTTACCATTTTCATCAAGATCCATCTTACAGGTGGTACTCATGGGAGTGTCACTACTTTTTGTGCTCTCCAATCCAAAACATTTTAAAAAGATCTCTAGTATATTTAATTTGAGTTAAAATAATTCCATCATCATTTTGAAAGATTTGAAAACCAAGAAAGAATTTAAGTTCACCCATTAAACTCATTTCAAATTCATTTTGCATCATTTTAGAAAAATCAGTACATAATGTAGTTTTTTGAAGATCCAAAAATAATATCATCTACATAAATTTTCACAACTAAAACATCTTTAGAAATTCATTTTATAAACAGAGTAGAATCAGCTATTACTTTTGTGAAACCTTTAGAAATTAGAAAAGTACTTAATCTATCATACCAAGATCTTGGAGCTTGCTTTAAACCATATAAAGCTTTTGATAGTTTGAAAATATGATTTGGAAAACAAGGGTTTGAAAATCCAGGTGGTTGTTCAACAAAAACATCCTCAGCAATATATCCATTTAAGAATGCACTCTTGACATCCATTTGATATAGTTTGAAATTTAGATGTGCAACATAAGCAAGTAAAATCCTAATAGCTTATAATCTGGCTACTAGAGCAAAAGTCTCCTCATAGTCAATACCTTCTTCTTGACTATAGCCTTGTGCAACTAGTCTAGCTTTATTTCTAATTATGTTTTCGGATTCATCTACTTTATTTCTAAACACCCATTTTGTGCCTATTGTGAAAGTGTCCTTAGGTCTTTAAACAAGATTACAAACTTTATTTCTTTCAAACTGATTGAGTTCTTATTGCATAGAAATTACCCAAAATTCATCATTAATAGCATCATCAATGTTTTTAGGTTCAAGCTGTGACAAGAAGGCTTGATGTTCAACCTGATTTCTAAGAGAAGCTCTAGTCTGTGTCCCTCTATCAAGATTTCCTACAACAATATCTAAATGATGATTCTTTAGAATTCTAGTTGATCTATTAAAGGTAGGACTATAAACTTTAGGTTCACCAACAGGTTGGGAATCAACAGAAGTAGGTTCTGGAAAATTTCCAGAACTAGTTGTCTTTATAGCAGGTTCATTTTATTTGTCATTAAGGTCTAGAACAGATAAATCTTCTTCAAGATTTTCAAGAGAGGTTTTAGGCTCATGTGGATCAGTTTCATCAAACTTGATGTGAACATATTCTTCCACACACTTGGTTCTTTTATTGAAAACTCTATAGGATTTACTAGAAATAGAGTAACCTAGGAAAATTCCTTCATCACTCTTGGATGCAAACTTGTCAAGATTATCTTTGGTATTAAGAATAAAGACTTTGCAGCCAAAGACTCTGAAGTAGTTAACCTTAGGTTTCCTATGGTTCCACAACTCATAAGGGGTCCTCTTAAGAACAGGTCTAATCAAGACTCTATTGATAATATAACAAGATGTATTTACAGCTTCAGCCCAAAAATAAATAGGCAGGTCATATTCATTAAGCATGGTTCTGGAAATTTCTTGCAGGGTTCTATTCCTCCTTTCTACTACACCATTTTGCTAAGGTGTCCTAGGGGCAGAAAAGTTATGACTATAGCCATTGTGTGAGCAATAGGATTCAAATTCACGATTCTCAAACTCATGGCCATGATCACTTATTAGAGTTTTAATCTTAAGTCCACTAAGGTTCTCTATAGATTTGGAGTATTTAGAAAAGTAAGAACAAGCTTCACTTTTGTGAGCTAAGAAGTATACCCATGTATATCTAGAAAAGTCATCTACTAAGACATAGACATAGTGCTTCCCATTTAAGCTAGAAACTCTAGATGGTCCAAACAAATCCATGTGAACCAACCTGAGAGGTTGAGAAGTTGAAACTTATTTGTTTGGTTTGAAAGAGATTTTTTGTTGCTTTCCCTTTTGAAAGGGATTACAAACTTTGTCATTTGGAAACTCAAGTTTGGGTAGGTCTCTCACTATGTTATTCCTAGTATGTTTTCTAAGTGAGTGTATAGTGCAGTGTACTAATCTTCTGTGCCAAAGCCAAGACTCTTTATGAAAAGCATTTAAACAAGTAATATTTTGCATGGTTAAAGAATTTAAATCAACAACATAAACATTTTCATTTCGTAGGGTAGAAAATACTAAAGCATTTTTAGAATTAAAAACAATCATTTTCAAATTTAACATTAAAACCATCATCACATAACTGAGAAATACTTAACAGATTATATTTAAGTCCATCAATGAATAAAACTTTAGAAATTAATACTAAGTCAGTGTTACCAATCTGGCCTAAGCTGATGATTTTCCCTTTAGAATTATCACCAAAGGTGACAAAGCCTCCATCAATTCTGACTAAGATTTTAAAGCATGAGAAGTATCCTGACATATGTCTTGAACATCCACTGTCCAAGTACCAAGTCTTCCTACAGGAGCTCTTTAAGCAGGTTTCCTACAAAACAGATTTAGATAGGAAATGATTTTGGTACCCAGATCTCCTTGGGTCTAGACAGGTTAACAATCAAAGTTTTCGGTACCCCAATTTGTCTTATGGGTCTCATAAAATTTGTATAATCAACACATTTTTAAATATAAAACTCATTAGATCCGTAACTATGAATATAACTAGTTGAAGCATATAAATTTCCAGAATTAGAACTAGCAGTACTCTGTCCAGATTTAGGAATAAATCTATTCTTAGTAAAATGTCTCTATCCAGGTTTGTAGCCTATTCCAGTCATGTATTTTGGTGCAACTTGCTTTCCTAGTATTTGAGTTAGTGTATCCTTTCCATTTGTGAATTTCTTTAAATCCTTTCTGAGTTTCTCATTAGACATTTTCAGTTCGGTGTTCTCCTTTAACAGTTGAGAATTTTTCTCTTTTTCAATAGTAAGTTCAGTTTTAAAAGTAGTAGTGAGAGCATGCTGTTTATTTAATGATTTGTATTTATCCTTAAGTTCATTTCATGTCTCTTCCAGCATATTACAATATTCAAACAATTCCTCACTAGTCATGTTTTCAGAATCAGAATCAGATTCTGCACTATCTTCAGAATAATAAGAATTTAAAGCAGGAGTATCTAAGATTACCTCATATGTGTTTGTCATAAAACATATGTTTTCCTTATTTCTGGTTTCCGTCTTAGAAGCTTCAGATTCACTGGAGCTATCCTCAGAAGCGCTCCAAGTAGCCTTCATAGCCTTTTTGTACTTACTGTCCATGTAGTCATATTTTTTCTTGAATTTGAGCTTTGGGCAGTCTGCTTTAATATGTCCTTTTTTTTCACTCATAACAGACAACTTGTTCAATTTTATCTGTATTTTTCCAATCCTTATTCCAATGTACCTTATTGTCATAATTTCCTTTGTAATTTGATTTTCTGAAGAATTTCTTCTTCCTATAAAATTTCTTAAACCTTCTGGCTATCTGAGCCATTTCAGCATCACTATCAGAGTCTGAATTTTTACTGGTTGAACTGTCAGTAGGTAGTTGAGCTTTATCTTTGTCCTTTCTCTTTGAAGCAGTAGTCTTGAAAGCCACTGATTTCCTCTTAGGTCCATCATCTTCCTCTTTATTCACCTTGAGTTCTTCCTCATACATCATAAGCTTACCAATGACTTCTTTGACAAGTAGAGCAGCAATGTCACATGACTCTCTGATTGAAACAGATGTGCCTCTCCATCGGTCTGGTAAACATCTCAGAATCCTCATAATTTGTTCCTTTGCTGGAAAAACCTTTCCAAGTGAATTCATTGTATTGACTATCTCATTAAACCTGAGATACATATCAGAAATGGGTTCATCAGTTTTCATTTTAAAATTATCATATTTAATAGTATAAGTATTTAATCTCATTTCTTTAACATTGGTTGTTCCTTCATGAGAAACACCCAAAGTATCCCAAATTTCAAAAGTAGTTTTACAAGCAGAAATTCTGTTAAACTCTTCATCTCCTAAAGCACAGTACATGACATTCATGTCTTTACAATTATTATTGTAAGAAGTATTTGTAGGTTCATCCCAAGTGGATCTATCAGTAGTGGGAAGTTTATATTCTGATTCTATGGCAGTCCAAATATCAAAACCTATGCTTTATAAATGAATTTTCATTTTAAGTTTCCATTGATCATAGTTTGTACCATTGAAGAAAGGTTGCCTGTTAGTAGCAGCACCCTCTAGTCTATTATCCATAACTAGATTTTAGAAAGATAATTCAATGAGATAAAAATTTATAACTAACAGAAATTTAAGATCTTTTAAGATGCAACTAAAATCAAAGTTGAAAAACAGAGTATTTCAAAAATCTTTGAACAAAAACTAAACCTTTGATAACAAATGTTGGTCGGAGTGGACACTCAAGAGGGGGGGGGGGGTGAACTGAGTTCTAATTAAAATTTCTGTCAAAATATTGTCTAGTTAAAATCCCCCGATTTATAAAATAAGTTAAACTATAGTGAATTTATACAGATTGTAAATGTTCACTTAGCTTCTCAAAGATTGATTAGGTATCAGTTAATTTAACCACAAGATCAAAATAACTTTTGAAGCTAACCTATTGATTTACAATAAGTTTAAACACTTGCTAATTTAACTATCAAAGTAGCTTCAAAATAGTTTTGTATTTCAAAGTAATAGCAGTGGAATAAATAAGATATATGTATTATACTTTAAACTTAAATAAATGATGCACAACAGATATAAAAAAAGGTTTAGTCTCAAGCCGAGACTTAGTCCTCTTAAATATATATAAATTTGATCCACACCCTGGATCGGGGTTAACAACAGTTTTATAAAACTATCCAGGCCACACAGGGACCTCTACCATTGTTCTTCGTGGGAAATAAAACAAAGACTAGGTCACACAAGGACCTCTTCCACAATTGACGTGGGTAAACAGAAGTAAAGAGAATTTGAGTGAGGATTTTTATATCCTCCAGTTCAGTGCAGGAGACAGTGTGTGTAAAGATATACAGAGTACACCACACTGCTCGAAAGTTAATAAATAAATCACGTATAGAAGATAGATGAGAGTTTAGAAAGCTCTAGTGATTATCAATATATCATTGGACTCGTTGGATTCAGCAGGAATGCTTCTGAGTCCTTCTCTGTTTTTCTATTGAAAAATAGAGTGTCGCAGTTTAGCTTGTCTTATTCAGGAGTGAGAAAGATATCTTGATTCGTCGTGTGTTCTTTAGTAGTATTGGATTGCACTCATGAGAGTTCTCTGAAGGACTTGAAATCTCCTTCTTGTTCAGGATTGTTCTTCTTGTTCAGCACGTTGCCCTCGGGTGTATGTAAGTTCTTCTCATTGTTTCTTGTTTCATATTACTTATTTCATGTGTACTGCATCTTAGTATTTCTTATATTCCACGAGTTCTGGCAGTAGGAATGATTCCCTTTTCATAGGTACGAGATACAGTTTCCTGACATGCCAACAACTATCATTAAATAATATTAATTGCATTAAAAACAAAAAATATGACCGTTAGCATTATTTAAATAATATTGACAAAAACTTAAGAAACGATGCCATAGTGATTATGTAAATGATGTCTTCTTCACGATATGTGGTTCACAGTATGAGCTTCATGGTGTGAGTTTCACGGTGTCTGGTCACGGTGTCTGGTCACGGTGAGTCCTTCACGGTGTCTGGTCACGGTGTTTGGTTCGTGGTGAGTCCTTTATGGTGTCTGGTTCACGATGAGTCCTTCACGGTGTCTGGTCACGATGTCTGGTTCACGGTGAGTCCTTCACGGTGTCTGGTCACTTGGAAAAATATCTGTATTTGAACTAAGACATTGATATGAAGAATATGGATTAAGGTTAATCATTAGAGAGTAAGAGAATGTGAGTCATAAATATAAAGGTGTGATAATATATGTGAGAATTGTGATCATGCATAAGACTTATAAATAATAAAGAGAGTAATTAACATCCATAAGCTTTGTTATTATAAAAACATGATGTATAGCAATTATTGAGATTGAATAGCATTAGAAAGATGTGCAATGAAGATCGAGAGGAATTAACAGTAAAGAGATTTGTGATCATTAAAACATGATTAACACATGAGGAGTCCAACACCTAGGGTTCAACTGAATGAAACCGGGCAATCGGAGAGAGGAAAACTCTAAGAAATTTAAGAATTAAAGAAGATAAATTCTTACCTGGATGTACAGATCAAGAACCCTCAAGAAATTTGGGAGAAATGGTGGAGGAGAGGGAGCCGAGAGAGGGGGCGTCGCGTGGGGTGTTCGACCATGGGGGGTGTCGTGCGCGACTGGAGAGGGGGACGGGGGGGAATGTCACCGGAGGAGAGGGAGCCAGAGCCGAGAGGGGAGGGGGATGCCATTGTCGAAGAGGGAACAGAGAGGGGAGGGTTGAACGTTGTCAGAGGAGAGGGAGCCAAGATGGGTTGGGGGTCGGGAGGCGGAGGCGGAGGTCGGGAGGTCGAGGAGGTCGAGGTCGGGAAGGGGAGGAGAGGGCCGGGAGGCTGAGATTGGGGAGGGTTTGCGCAGGGGGTGAAAAATAGAAAGGGATCCCTATAAAAATAAGAAATTGGTAATGTATACCAACATTTTTAGCAAAACTGTAGGAATAAAACACAATTTCCCAACGGTTCTTATAAACCGTGGGATGCATACGTTGGTATAAACCCATTTCCACTAGTGATTTGAGTGATTCTATCATATTCCTTCATCTTGAATGTGTCAAATTTAATTTTTGTAGAGTTATACCTTTGTTGTCTAACATTTTCAGTTCCTTAATATGTAACTACAGTAGTTTCCACATCTCATAGGTAGTATAACATTGAGAAACATGATTAAAATCATGAGGAACAAGACCGCATATAATTGGATTCATGGATTTTTAATTAATATAATATTTAGCTTACTTAGTAGAATCCCACTTTTATGGTTCTCTAGGTATTCCATGAGGTTTGAAAATCTTCATATAAATTTGAAACCAAGATTCTTCAAATATATAATCATGTGAGCTTTCCAGCATCCATAATTTTTACCATTAAAATAAGGATCATGTATCATCGACATACCTTCTCTAAAATTTTCCTTTGAGATTTGTCTCCATCTAAATCTTTAACTCGGGCTTGTTAGATCCAAAAATAAATCATCAATATTCCAAAAGGATTCCAACCTTTGATACAAATTGTTAGGCCAAAATGGCTACGATGAAGACATAAGAGGGGGTGAATTGTGTCCTTTTAAGAATCTTAACAATATTAAAACATATCTCTTAAAATGAAGTGATCCTTTCCTTCTCTCTTAAAGTCGAGTGAGTAGCAGAAATAAATAATGGAAAAGAACACAAAGATGTATAGTGTTTTGGGGAAAAGAAATCCCTAAATCTACTCCACCAATTCTCTAATCCATGTGCTTGGTGATTTTTCACTAGTAAGTCCTCTTATCACAAGACCTTTCAGTCCACAATTGAGTGCAGGTATTTTACACCTTATAAGGCTTTTACAGGTCCTTCTGGTTCTTTTACATGGAACCGTATATCCACAAATTAGTCCAAAATGCTGACACTCAACCACAACCATGTCTGAGGAGTTGATACTCCGCCAAATCAATATATATCAATTTTATTGATGGTATAGGTTGAAATTCATAGTTCACAACAAAAAATGACATATGAAATTAGATCTTCAATATATTATAACAGAATTAGTAAAATAATATTCATGGTTGAGTAGGCTTATTCGTCTTTAAATAGCAAAAAATAGATTAGACAATGTTTGTGTTGGCTTTTCTCTTCTTTACATTGTGAGATAATAACAATGAACAAAGAATTTAAATTCCCTATTAAAAATCATCGAGCTTTAATATGAATATTTTCAGCGCCTTCTTTTTAATAGAGTATTCATGTTACCACTTTTCTTCATTGCTTATATTCTTGTCCTTTTAGTGAGAGATATATATAGAGAATAAATATCTAGTATTTGTAACATCATTCCTCTTTCTTATGATACAAAAAATAAATTGAGTCTATAGACTTCATAAATATCCCCAATAATAGCATAACATTATTGCCTCTTTATTCCTATAGAATAAATCTATAATAAATGAATTCAAAATAATTTGAATAAATACTCCAATAATATCTCCATAATAGTAGTATCATTGAACAATTTAAAAATACTATTTAAATTAATTCAAACCTCTTTAAATACAGTCGAAACAGTTCTTGAAAACTAGCAGCACAATTAATCATGAATATTTGAAATCAAATCATTCAAAGAGATTCATAACGTCCCTTTTAAATAGGAATGATTTAATATGTTTCATGGGAGCCATTTAATTGGTTGAAAAATATCTTTATAATGACCTTTAATACTAAGAATACCATTTCAAAAATTGTGAAAAACATCACATATTTAAAACAATTTCATTGAAAAGTCAAACGTAGGGTTCCTTCATGTAACGAAAAAATATCAAAAGTAGGTTTCGACTATGTAGCATATGGTACCTTTGCGTAGCGTAGGGTTAATTCTAACAAATGTTTCCTTAACCATAATTCCATCTACATGTAATGTATGGAACAAAAGTAACATAGGTATTATGATCCATATATTCAACTTTTTCAACATAAGAATCCAAATGTAGCATTGATTAACCGTACATTCAAACTCTTGAACGTAGGGTATGAATAGTATTTCTATATTCCAACGTACGGTTGATATTACTTATGTTTAACATTATCCAAACACAGGGTTTCAGATTTATAGAAAAACTGTTCAGCGTAGGGTTGATAATCTATATGCGCATTTACCAAACATAGTGTTCACTCCTTATGTTATGCTTACCAACATAGGGTATGAACAGTGTTTTCAGAAAATGTGAACATCTTAAATTCAGACTTCACTAAAAAAATTTGTGCCCTTTACCATCATATTAATCCTTAATTCCATAATAATTATTTTTAGGAAATCTCAATATCTTTCCAAGGGTTTAATAATTAAATCAATCCGAATTAAATATATCTCGATATCTTAAAAAAACCGATGCAATAACATTCTAGAAAACCGTAGTGGGGAAACTACATTCCCAATCTTCGGTGAATTTATTGACCATACAAACCACTTTTTCATCCTTTGATGTAAATTTATGAAATAAATATAAACTTATTATATTTTTTTCTCCCTATATCCCAAGATAGTTTAACATCTTTATAACTTTCATTAAAATAAATACTATAGGTTTTCAAATCTGTTCACTATACATTGCAAAATTGCTTAAATTTTAGTGATTTTTTAGTGTATCAAGAAATAATTTTCAGACTTCCACATAAAATAATAAAGTTTGGATAATTACATTATCTATCCTAAGGTATAATTATCCTGTGAATCCATTCAACTTATCTTGATATATTAATATAATTCCAAATTAACTTTAAGTAGAAAATTTCAATATCACTTGAAGAGCTTGTAACAGGTTTAGTGAAGTTTTTCACCATAAAAAAAATTGGATTAGGTTTTGACATAAATTGATAAAATGAATATAATCTTCATATATTTCAATTATAATAAACACTATAAGATTCTGATCAATATTACTTCAGATATAAAATAAATACTTTGACGTACTAAATCTGAAACGCATAAAAAGTTTATTAGAAAACAAAATATGATAGTTTGAAGTAATTATAAAAACTAAATCAAAATGGTAATTAAAAGAGGCCACTCAACATAAATTAATTATTTTTTTGAAGAGAAATGATAGTTTTACAAAAATATGTATCATTATTATTCACTGAAAATCAATATTTTTCAAAAAATCCCAAAATTCCACCCTAAGTTAATTTTTATATATTTATTTTAAAAATGAATTTAATGTTATAAAATAAATTTTATAAAAGGTCTAACAATAGATTTTAATATTTTATCACAAAATTCATTGAATATCATTTTTGAAGAAAACATATTTTGGAAGAATAAAATAACATTACCGATGCATTTATCAATAATTTATTTTGATTAAGACATATATATATATATTTATCATAAAGTATTTAATAATATACATAAAATCTAATTTAATGGATATGTCATAATAGTTATATATTTTTTGTGTCATTTCATCTTAGTGTTTCTTATTGAACACAATATAGAGCATGGCTTTCTTTCCTAAAATCACAGGATGTTACATCACCCCACCTTTTATAAATTGCATCCTCAAAATTTGAACTTTATCTCATTAATAAAAGTTTGCATATTTGAAAATACATTTTTTCTAAACCCACATCATAAAAAGGGTCAATACTAATTCTTCTTGATAAGAGAGAAAATAAAGTATGAATTTCATATATAATAACACATAAATAGGTTTCCAAGTAAGAGAACATAGGTGGGAAGTGAAGATTTGGACATGGAAGAAAATCATAATGTCCCAAAAAATGATGTAGAGTGATGGAGATCATTTATTGAAATAAATTTAATAATCAATAGAAAGTTAAGGACCTCAAATCCATAAATTTTTTATGAGATAAAAGACAATTTGATTCATCAGAAATGAAGATAATACAATACAATTTTCATTTTAAATATCGTTTTAAGGAATTTATTTAACACCTTGGATAGAATAATAAGGAAATATATTTACTCGTATAGTATAATTTCCTCAATTAATGAATTTTCACCATACTCTCATATTTTATCCAATAATGAGTATCCAAGATGAATTTTCTATGCCTGGTGCACTAAAATCAACTTATAAAGAATCACATAATTCCTAAAAGGATAACTGGGTATTAATTATATTTTAAGACATTAACCATAAACAAAATGGTTATCATATAGTAATATGTTTCAAAAAAATTTAGCGACCCTACTTTAAAATATCATTAATCACCTAATCACCAAATCAAATTTCAATATCATGGTTATCTATATGATAAAAAACATGTTCTAGAAATCAAATTTGTCATTATATTTCAAAATATTTAATTAAAAATAATCATTTCATACTAACTTGGACATCACATAGGCCAGTGTAATGTGTTTAACCATTTTCACCCTTTGGTTGTGGGTTTTATCCCCACAACCATGCCAGGTTGATGAGCTTTCACCTAGTCTTTGAGTTATCATTTTTTTGTAAAATATTATCTTATAACATTCCTAGAAATATGATGAACATACTTCAAAATATCCTTAATCATCAAGGATCATATAAATCCTAAAGGTTATCAATACCTTACAAATCATGTCAAAAAAGTAAAGGAATACTTGATGTTAAACCAAAGACTTACATATACATAATCCTAAAAAAGAATCTCCCAAAATTCCTTTAATAACTTTGCAATCTCATAACTTAAAACTTAAAAAGGGGTGTCTAGAAATTTGATCATATTATTGACCTTATAAAAATACCAATCACCTTGGAGCTTTCACCACTTCACCAGATATCCCAACATCAAATATAGTAGTAGAATTTTTTCCCCATATATATTTGTTTTTGATCATAGTTATTTTCACCCTGAGTAAGAAAATTATTACACACATTACCATAATGACCCAAATCATTATAGCTAAAACATATCATCGTAGGTTGGATATCTGTTAACTCATTATATGATTGTTTATAACTATTTTATTTACATTCATGAACCCTATGACCAAACATACCACACTAGTAACACATTATAGATCCTAAAAAATATTCCCCAAAATGTCTTTTACCTCACTTGGAAAATGTTTTGGGATTACCTCCATACTTCTTAGTTGGTTTATTCTCAATTTATCACCACCTTGAACATTTCTCACTCTTGTTATCTCATAGAACATTCATGTTGGAAAACTCTAACTCAAATTTCTCATCACAATAAATAAATTTCTTATAAATTTTAAATTCACATGTGGCCAAAGATAATTGTAAACATTGTTTTTATCCTGAGTAAAACTAATTAATTTTACTGTGAGTGTCCTGAATAAAACACTACACATACCTAGACAATCTTGGGAAGTTTTCTTTATATATAGATATAAAATTATCATATTTTCCCCTCAATTCTAGGAATTTTTTTCGAAGTCGAAAAACCATAAATAAATATTTATCAAGGAAAATATCCTTAAATGTTTCTTATTCTAAGGAAAAAAAATCACATGTATCTCCAGTATTCTTAACCAAATACCAATATTTATCAACATTACCTTCAAAACAATAAATGTAAGGGGTTACATTTTGACATTCTGAACACCCCATTACTTCAAATATCATCTCCACAGAATTTATCCATCATTCATCTACCACTAGGTTAAATGATTCACATAATAATGGGGGATGTTGCCACATAAAATTCTATACTATATACAAGTTCCCTCATGGTATATCAGGTTCCTAGACAGCATGGATACCACCACCATTTATAGCCTGTGTCAACTGATCTATCACTACAACAAATTATTCTGTTCTAATTCCAACCTTCTCATAATGATGATTTTAAAGGAAATTTTTCTATTAGTTTCTTCTTATACATCTTCCCTTTTTTACTATATGGGAAACCTTTATGAGAATACATATTTTAGATGAAGCAACATGGTAATCATAAAATTCTATATCATTTTAACATAACCATAAGGTGAAATATTTTAATGAAATTCAATTAACATTATCCTAACCTAAAAATTTATCTAAACCATCATTTGATAACAAATTTAAGAACCCAACCTTAAATATAAAAAAATCTTTAGCTTTAGTCAAGAATTAATTTTCTTTCAATTTTAGGATCTTTTCAGGTTTATATTTTAAGATAATTAGGTCACAACTCATACATTAAAAAACTATATAATAAAAAGTTGACACTTATTAGTATTAATTTTTCCCATAATATATTTTTTTAAAATAAATCATGATTTATTTTCATAGAAAATTTTCAAAACATTCAAATTGAATTCTTCCTTTACCTTACCCAAATTTAAACCTTGTAAAAAACTTTTTAAAACATGGTATGAGCACAAAAATATTATAAAGTTAAATAAAAAGAAAGAAAACCCTTATTCTGGTGAAATCCTGAAAACTGATGTAATTTTTACCTTTATCTTCAAAGTTCTTTGATAATACGAAATAAAAAAATTTCACATAAAAAACACGCACTATATTCTCAAATAAAGCCTTTAAAACCCATAAAAAGAAATTAAAAACCCTTTTTGGAAACTCAGAGCATCATATCCATAAAACCCTTTCAAAAAACATTCAACTGGAATAACCATATGGATGACATTAAATATAATCATTACCCAATTCATTGGAGAGAAATAATGGGGCTCACCCTTTGTATAAGCTATATTAGTCTCACCCATATTCTATAATGGGGATAAACCCATTGTATAAGCTATATCTGGATAATACATATTTTATGAGATTTAATGGGGCTCAACACTTCATATAATGTATATCATGATCACCCATTTTTCATATAATTATCAAGTATTATATAATGAACAAAACATTTTATGCTTGAACTTTTTCATCGTAAAACACTTTTTAACTCATATGAAAAACTTTTTATTTTTCAAAATACCATTATCTTTACAAAAAAATTAATCAAAATACTCTTTTGTTTAATTTTTTTTTCAATAAAAAAATATCCAAAAAAAGGAAGGATGGTTTTTATTTGTAGAAAAAATAAATTATTATAAAGGAATCTAATATTGAAATAATTTTTATAATTGTGGGAAATTTTTTTATCACCGTATATGTTAAAATAAAAAATTCATTTTATTTTTTAAATAAATTCAAACATTTCATTGAAAGATTCCTTTTTTTTCATAAAAAAATTGAAATAAAGACAAGAATTTCCTTTATATAACACTTATTTCCATTATGAAATAATTTTAAAATCTTATACATGGAAGAAAAATAGAGTTAGAAGGAAAAAATTAAAAGATAATTTATTTAAAGAAATTTCCCTTATCACTTTTGAAATATTTTAATTAAAGTCCCCATGAAATAATAACATTAAATAAAACTTTAAACACCATTATAGTAGATAAATTCAGTATATTACATTTCAAATGGGCTGTATATACACCTCGTAAAATAATATAGGCACACAATATAAAAATATGCCTCAATAAAAGAAAAGGGAGATGAAGTCCCTTACCTTGAGTCCAACTTTTCAATTAAGTTTACATAAAGTGTTTCAAAAATATTTATCTTATGTGTCAAAAATGACATTAGTAGGTTGACTATTGGTCAAAGAGGTCATTATTTCAACATATATAGAATAATAATCATGACATATTTAGTATATTTATACATAAATTATAATTTTAAAACTAATCAGGAAATATTGTTATAAAAAATGAACAATTTTATGATCATAGAGACAGTAGGCTGTATGTAATATTGTTTTGAAAAAATGAACTACATTAAGATCATGGTGAAAATAGGTCGTATGTAAGCATGAGTAACATTTACCTTTTTAAATGATCATTATGAAAAGGAGGTTTGCAATATTTTTTATTTATAGAATGATCATATTATCATATATAACATATTACTTCATTAAATATAATTATATATATCATTATTGTGATGTGGTGATGAAAAAATAATCACAATGCTTCGTGGAGGTGGTAGTCAACATGTACACAAACGACTTTATCATTTTTCATTGTAAGTAATAAAATGATATATTATATTTTCAGAATGATAAATATGACATGAATATAATTAATATTTAATTTATATTACATATTTTAATTAACCTTATCCTTATTAGCTTCTATTTAAAGTGTTAGTGAAAAATGAATCACATAGCTTCGTGAGGTGGTTGTCTGTCATACACACGAGCGAAATTATTGTATCACCAATAGAATTGAAAGAAAGAAGGTGTATGTGATAAAATAACACAAAAAGTATAGATATTTTAAAAATATAATATATATACTTTAAATCCATCATTATAATAATCCATGAGAAGGTATGATGGAAAACGAATGACCTCAGTTCGTGATATGGTTATCCGCTTACAGATGAATGATTATTTTTTATCACATTTGATGGAATAGGAAATGGATTTAGGTTATTAAATTAACACAATAACATATAAATACATGTTATATACTGGTTTTATTATATAATAATAATTTAATAATATTTTAAAGAGGTGTAATAATAAATAAAATAAAGACGCTTGGTTTAGAACGATACTTATTCTTCGGGAAACCTCCTTAAGTAAACACCAAAAGCATTCTTAAGATGGATTTATGATAAATATAAGGACTCTAGGTCATGGGTATGAAATTAAGTAATATATGTTTTTTGGTATTTTTAGATCCAAATGGATTTTAAGTTTTGAAGTGGAGAGGAGAGGGGGTGGCCTTTTATACGTGGGGTGAATGACACACTTGTAATTTTTGAAAAGAAAAATGTGTACCCACAATTTTCACATGAAAAAAACTCCAAAATGAACCATTATTGAGTATTATATATGATAAGGTCTAAATATATCTATAAAATAAATTTTATACATGTTTTTATTTCATTTTAACCCATATATACTTAGTTTAACTCATGGTAAATCCATTTTTACCTTAACCACAATAATTAATTTGTACCATTTTCTCTACAAATTATGGCAAAAAATTAAGTTCAAATTATTATATAGTATAAATTATCATTATTCAAAAATACTGAATTAAATTTATAAAATTATACTCACATAATTGGAAAAAATAAATTTAAAACAAAACCCACAGACGCGATGAAAAATTGTGTTTTCAAGAAGTGTATTTTTTCATAAAAATGATGATTTTATATTAAATATATGACTAATTATTATCATTGTATCAGTATAAATTTATATTTATTTATATTTAATCTAAAAATCTCATTTATAAAATTCCTCATTAGGTATTATTTTAATTAATTAAAAATGAGAAACATTATGCAATTTTAAACAATTTTTAGAAAAATATCATTTTAAACCCAAAACAAACTTTTGATAAAATCCAAAATGAATTTGATTTAAAATAAATCATGTGGATTAAATATAACTAAATAATACTTATTATACATTAAATACCCTTCAAAACATAATGTAACTTTTAAATTACTTAATTTATTGAAAATAAATGGTAGTTTTACAAAAATCGATAACTTTACTATTCACAAAAAATCAATATTTCCTAAAAAAATAAAAAATATCCACCCTAAGTTATTTTTTATAAAATTATTTGATAGTTTTTGTTCATTTTATCAAATAAATTTTCTAAAATTTCCAAAAAATAATCATAATATTTCTTCATAAAAAGCATTAAAAATAATTTTTAATGAAAAATATTTTTGAAAAATAAAATTACATTATCAAAGTATTTATCAATAATTTATATTGAGAAGGTCATATATATATATATATATCAAAAATTAGTTAATAATATTCATAACCACTAGTTTAAAATCTTTGTTATAACAGATATATTTTACATGTCGTTTAAGCTTGGTGTTGTGTGTCAAACATGGTATCAAACATAGTTTTATTTTATAAAATACCAGGGTTCTACACTTTATCCACTAAACCACACCCTCCCCAAAAAATGAACTTTTTATTCTTGTGAACATTATAATAGGTAATTGAAGTTGATAGATCTTTCAAATTCTAATATTTTCCCTTTTTTCTTGGAAGATGAGCGAACCTCCATAAATAAATTTACATCATCTTGAGAGAAGTGAGTTTTGAGTCCCCTCATTTTCAAATTATAATTTTACACATGAAAAATTATTTTTTATACACATGAATGAAATAATTTTTTTTGGAATTATTTTTGTATGAGTGTACTATTATATACCCCCTTGATCCGAGAAACAAAAATATTAATATTTTTTGGTGACTACAAATAATTTTGTTAGGTATTTTTGTTCTGTGTCCTTGGGAAAATTCACTTTCATAAGTGTGTGGGGATTTTATATTTAATATTAATTCAATATTTTAAATTACTAAAATAATTTATTTTTTACTAATTTTTTTTAGTTTCCAGTTAATGTTCTCATTTTGATCATAAACACACATGGAGAGCATTGTTTAAATTCATTCAATTACACATCAATTTCATATTTTGATCATGTATTTCAAAATACTGATCCAAATTATATTCTTATTCTTTTAAAGTGTTCCTAATTAAAATTTAAACAAATCATTCAACTGTATCTTTGGCCAATTCGGCCATTTAAAGGTCCATATAGACCACACAAGAAGAACTAATGAATCTGTCAATGAAACTAGACCAGATGTGATGTTATATTTTCTAGGATCAATACATAATTAAAAATTCATTGATAAATCATAATTATAAGTAATTTAAATTACATATTGGATTAAAATTTCAAGGCCCAACTCAACCAATAAGTGGCCTAATTGATGCTAGAAATTTCAGCCCACAATTCTGTCTGAGATTTGATAACAACCCACAATTCTTAACTTTTCACCCAATCCAATCATCTAATTGAGATGAAATTTTATGGGTATAAATTCAAGAGTTACTAACCCAAATTTTTAGAATATATGTTTTTTATATAAATTATTCTTCCTAGCCTAAAACCCATTCACTTTGTGGTCTTTAAAAAATATAGGATAAACTTAAAAACAGTTCAGGGTTTAGGAAAACTACCATATATTTGGATACAAAAGTCCAAGGGTAAAAACATTTAGAGTGAATAATTGAAACATATATATATAACTTTTAATTAGATTATTTTTTGATATTTTCCTTTTTCCATGGTCAAATTTTCCAACCAATTTGAAGGGCAGTTTTGGAAGGAAAACAGTCCACCGCCTTGAGCTATAAATACATCCCAATGTTCTCCTTACAAGGTGTTTTAACTTAATCTCTTAGTAGGATACATTAGAACAAAAAAATAATTTACAAATTTCTTAGTATTACTTTACAATATCAAGTTTCTACTTGAGATACCTCTCCTACACTCTTCCTTTTCAATTAATTCAAGTGTTTTGAATTGTAGTAGTATAAATGTGTTTGCAACATCAATTGATGTTTAATTCACATTTAATCATAATTTTATATTATTCTCATTCAACTTCTATTTTTTAATATTAATTGTCTTAAAATAGTTTAAATCAAGTTAGAAAACCTTCCCTTAAATTATTTATTCAATCCAAAGTGAGTGTTTTACTTACCTTCATCATTCGTGTGTGTGTTTGGTGCACCGCTCTTTTCTTACCTTGTTCATTTTATTTTTATTTTAAATCATAATCATAACCACCATAAAAAAAAATTAATAAACATATTAATAGATGAGTAAAAAATCCATTGTGGTGATTCATAATTTGGGGATGTCAAGTGATTGAGAGATTTTGGTTGTTAAATATTCTTTAGGTTAACATTGTGTATGTTAAAATAATAAATTTAATGTAGTAATGACATGAATGGTTTAATATGTGGATTTCATGGATTATTAGAACTATAAGTACACTTCCATAAATAATAATTAATTGAGATCAGTACCTTAGTTGAGGATTGTATTAAAACCTCAATATTTGGGAATTTTGATCGAAATCATCTTGTGATGTGTGTGTTAATTTAATAAAATATATTAGAAATGTCAAGGATATCATAAGATTACATCCTTAATAATGAAATAACCCCAATATTTTTTAAATTATTAAATAAAATTCATCAAAAAATCATTTCAACTAAGCTCTGTAAACAAACCCAACCCCCCATTTCAAAAATAAAATGAAAAAAATAAAAAAATTTGACTCCAAAATAGTATCATCATCGGGGATTTGAATTGAGTGTTGATATACATACATAGAGAAATGGAATTTTTAATGGTTTAAAGGTGATAATTGACCATGCTCATGTATATGTCTGATTGACTGAAAATTAAATTTTTATTCCAAAAAACACTTTTTAGGAAAAAGTGGGAAATCTGAAATTAAAACATACAAGAAGAAAACCAGATCAGGACTACTAGAAACTACCCCTCCCAAAAAACAACATCATCATGAAATGCCTCCACAACACATGACTTCTTGGAAATATGTCCCGCATAGAGTTTCATGAGCCTGGTATCGATGGAAAAACCATACCCTCTCATTCATCCAAATCTGAATGGTCATTCATAGATGGATGCTTCCTGCTCTGTTCCTCATCTAAAGATGATCCTTATAGAGTGTTGGATAGTTCACCATCAAAATTCAGAATAAATTCCAAATTCAAAAAAAAAACAATCCCAAAATATTCCCATAACATATTTCAAAAACCTCCACTGATAATTATCCAAATTTCAAATCCAAAAAGTCACAAAAAACACATAAAACTGTTAATCTTCTTTGATCTCCCTGAACTGAACACTCGAACTCACTTCCCAAAGGACCAAGAAGACCACCACGCTACTCCACCTTAAAGATAATGGAGGAATCCTGAAACCAGAGTAGAGAACCAAAAAAATAGAGGCATGACAAAACAACTAGGATACAAGGGCTCGACACCATCACGTCCCCTTCACAGTCATCACATAAAATTGAGTATCACCATCATGATATCATCATGAAAACTAGAATAGGACTTACACCTCAACCACTGGTATTCATAATCTATTCTGCTGATTGACAGATCATTCCTACTCCTCCAGGCTTCAAAATGGCTTCACATTCGGGTCTTTCGAGCAAGAACAACCAAAAAACCTGGCTATACAATTCAACAATCCTCTAAGACATTGTTATCATCATATCAGAAAAAGTAAATATCCTTTGATATAAGGTCAATAGTTCAAATTGTATTTAACAAAAAAACACCCAACATGCAAAAATAATGATCTTGACTAACCTATGTATGTGTTGGGTTTATGTTTATTTTAATATTATTGCATGGGTTTTTATATGTGATAAAGTTTCATTAAATTAAATATTATTTCTTGAATGTCATCCCTTCAACCATTACTATACAAGACATTCATATCCATGATTTATTTTATGTTTGTCATACCCTAGTTCTTCTCACCTATGTGTGAAATAGGGATATATAAAATATGAATTTCGAAGGTGAGGAGGTGGTTTGGAACCCAAGTCAAGGTGAAACCAACCCGAAAGATACAAAAATGCGAGGTGGAATGCTATAACTTGAACCAATCCAATATCAAGGAGTTTTTCCTCTATGGTCATAAGTTAATTTATTTTCTACTCAATAAATCAACCATTTAAAGTTTCATGATCAAGTTAATTTATTTATTTTATTTTCACAATGCATGGTTATCTATTGTATGTGATGGATGTTTATATGATGTTAAACATGACCACATAAACTAAATAAGATAATAAAACAAGTATAATAATAAAAATAAATGGATTATGCATAAATTATATTGCCAATACAGGGTTAATTAAATATATAAAATCTATATAATATTAATAAGAAATATAAAAGATAAAATAAATAATTTTACACATTAATAAAAAAATACATAAATAAAATATTAAGTTAGAAAAGTCTTACATTATTCGAGTTAAGATTGGATCATAGTTAAACTATCATCCAACCCTTAATAGGGGCCACTTTTAATTACCAGGGAGTCTATACTAAGATGATGGGTTGAATTAACCAAAATCATACTGAATATAATATCCATAGTTTAATTAATGAAAATTCTTAGGCAAGTGTTTATGAAATATAAGTCATGACTGTAATATTGTGTATTCCACTTAATGGATCAAGGATATATGAGTTAGAAATTGGTAATATCTCTTACATAAATACCTTCTTAAAATTTTCATGACTATAGTACGGGTTATGAGAAGGGAAATATAGATTCTTTCCTTTAGGATGTCCATGAGATAATACATTCTTAGTCTAATGGTATGGATTATTAGGTCTTGAAAAAATAAAGTGAGATTAATAGGATAATTAAAATTATTACATCCCATATATTTTATTAATAAATATAAAGTACTAATAATATTCTTTAACTATTATAGAAAAATAGAAATCAAATATGTGAGAACAAAATGATCAATCCTTGAACCATGACATGTCCTCAATGACTCAAGTATCCCTGAGTGGTGTAATAATTTATACATGGAACGACTTAAATAAATATTATTCTATGTGTGAGAATCCCTTATACCTAATTATCCTTCCCAATGAGCGAGTGGAGATGAAAATAAATCCAATCAAAGATTCAAGGAATATTCTTCCTAACTGTAATGTATTATTTTATCTATTATGCGTAGATATTTAATGATGTAACAAGAGTACATGGATGATTACATCATGAAAATTTAAATTCTGGAACATACAAATGGGAAGGAGATAACAGGGATTGTCACTTCACTATACTAATAAACATGATGATGTTTATTTAGTTATTGATCATGCCTTCAAAATACTAGAGTATTTTAAATAGTTAAAAATTTAGTCTTTTATATAGATAATAAATCATACATTAATCTCAGATTATTATCTTTACCTTCAAATTCCTCTATATTCATTAAAAAAATTGGATAAATAGATCAGATGAGCTTTTTAAGGATATTTTTTACTTTTCTTTATTAGGTGGATAAGGATTTTTTTAAACATGGTTAAAATTTCAATATTATGAGTCTAGTAAAGAACCATTTTGGAAAAACCAAGACCCATTCAAACATAATGGAACTATTAATTTTTTTTAAATAGGAAAAATATTAAAAGGGAGAGTAATGAATAGGAGGCTGTTTACTCCTCATGTATCAAGAAAGTATATAGGGATAGGAAATTCAATAAATTGAAGACAACGTAAATAGTTATATCTACTTAAGATATATTCATTGTTATAAGTTATAAATCTATTTTATTTATTTGGTATTTGAATACAATAGTTTTTCCACATATGTATTCAAATATAGGGGCTATGAATTTATAAAAAAATTATAATAAGTAAGGTGTATTCTATAAAAATTAAATAAGGGTGATTACTATATTGGTATAAATAAGTTCATAAAATCAATATTTACCAATTGAATCAAGTTAAAAAATATATTTTTATTTATTATTACAAATTTTTTATCAATGATTAATTAGACACAATAAGACATTATTTCATGTCTAGAATGAATGTCATTATTGTATTTCATACTTAACTAATAGTTTGATGATTCTTGAATTATAGATATCCCATATCACAAATTAATGATGGATATAAATATAAGAATCAATATAAATAATTGTGTAAATAAAATTATTTATAAATTAAAACTAATATCAGTTGAGAATTTTATATATAGAAGGGTGTTAAATTATCTTTTGAGCTTATACACTAATTATACTAAAAAATTAACTATCAAGTTTGACAATGAAACCTTTATAAATAAAGGCACACCACAAAGATACTACTGTTAGTTGGACTAGATAATCTATTCTAAAGATGAATCTATGAGGTAAGTTCATACACTTCGTGAGATTCCATTAATATATTATTGGAATACATAGTAAATAAATGAATAAACTTTTTAAAGGATACAAGATCCTCTCAGTAGGATTGTAAAAGTTTATCATAGCCAAGTATTCCTTGATCATTAATATGTGGGGTGAAGTTAATCCCAAACTCACATTACCTTATATGAGATGACCAGTTTGGGATATACCTAACACTGAGTGGGGGGTGAATCAGTGTTGAGGACTTTTAAACCAATTCCAACTTTTTATCCATGTACCTCTTGATATGTTAGGATCTTGATTCTCTTATTTTATTTTCCCTATTACATACAATAATAGAAATAAGTAAAAATATGCACACGATATTTTACAATGTTCACCACTCAATAAGAGTAGCTACGTCCTTTCCATGCATAGATATGACCAGTTCATGGATTCTACACTATGATGTGATATGCTGTTATAGTTGAGTGGCTAGGAAAACAATCCTCTAGCCAGTGTGAGTCCCTACACTTTAGATGGGGTGGGAAACAATCCTTTTCCCTAGACTGGTGAAATCCTAGTCCAACATACAGCCTCTAGCTGGTTCTTTATACTGCCTATGGAGACAGTCTTATTTTTTATTCGAAAGGTAGGTTCTGCTATTGGTCTTATTTATTGCTCTTAAATTACTTTCAAAGTATTAGGAAAGAAATTATTCTTTCTTTCTCTTCTTCTCTAGTGAAACACCAACTACAATAGACTTCTTCTTTCTTATTCTTAGTGCAACATCCAAATGCACTAAAACTTCTTCTCTCTTCTTGGCTAGAATCACATACACCAATGTGATTATTTAGGCAATCAAGATCAGTTTACTTGGCATAATTTGAATTAAACTGCCCTGAATAATTGTCATCCTTCAGTTGGGAATACTCCGTTCTTCTTCTTCTTCTCTTCTTTCTCTTTGACACAATATATTATGGAATAGTATTGTAGTGTCTTAATCTCTTTATTCAAATATCAATACCAACACATGAATGTATTTGTATACTTCCTTCTTCCTTTGTACATATATGAGTTTAGTTGCACATCTATATCCTCTTCACACAATCAACAACACCCCAGCAAACAGTGTATATAAATTGTGCAACCAGAGAGTGTTCACCTTCGTGCAAGCAGAGAGCTCTACAGATCTTCTTCTTCACGCAAAGGATGTGTGATCCTTCTTCACAGACCCATGTATGGTTCATGGATATATATTTGTGAAGCACTACAATGGTGAGTATACACTGGTTGTGTACTCATGAGGTCTCCTTAACAAAACATAGTGAGGTTTTGAGAAAACCAGTCACTTGTTTGTGGTTTCTTCTTCGCATAGAGGGTGAAATCTCCTTCTTTGTGAGACACTTAAAGAGTGAATAACACTTATTAAAGGCCTATGGGAATCCAATATTTCATGCACCCCTTTTTGGTGACTTGAGAACAACATTAACAACTTGTTCACAACATTAACAAATTGCGCGCAACATTCAACTTTTGTCGCGGAAGACCTCTTGTACGCAACTTCAATATCACGCGCAACTTTCTTCTCATGCGCAAATTATCCTCATTGTGTGCAAATCTATTTATATCATGCACTATGATTTTATTAATATTTTTCCGCACCTCAGATCTTGGGATTTATCTAAATGTCGAGCTTACACAGTATGAGGGGTCACCTATTATTTATAGACCTCATTGACCCGTACATGCAAAAACCCCGATGCGTCATGCAAGATCCTGATGCATCGCGCAAAACCCCATTTGACGTTGCATTGGGTGTGTAAGTCTGTTTTTCTCTAACCTCATATTTCACACACTTCTTTGAATCTTTCTCACACTTCATTCCTTTTCCATTTTTCAAAGCTTAGACCTCAATTCATGCCTTGTGTGCAAGATTCTAAACTTCCTTCAATCTTGCGTGCAAAAACCAATCTTTTGCGCAAGCCCCACCTTTGCCAGATTTTGATGTTCAGATCATGGAACTCCACTTGTGTGCAACTTACCAATATATCTTCAAACTTTCACTCTTCATCCTTTTCCAAAATCACATTTCCACATTTCTCGATTTTTAGCCCCAAAAATTTGGAAAACACTGGGAAACGCCACCACCTTAAAATCTGTTTTGGAAAGAACACCAATGCTGCTTCATTATAATCTGAAATATTCAACAAACAACTAATTTCATTATGAACCATATATATCGTGATATATAGTCTTTGATCGAACACCTTTAGCATCGTCATATTTTCAATGGGATGTACTAAAACTTCCCTATCTTCAAGTAACACCATTCCTTCCAATAAAAACTGTATATGACTGGAACCATCATTTCTCCCCCTTTCCTTCATAATGATTGCATCAAAAGTTCTCCTAAATTATGATATTTTTGAAATAGACTCCAGGAAATCATTGTCTAATTTACTTTATGAAGAATTTTCCAAGCACTACATCCAATGCTATGATTGCATAACAATTCTCCAGGCATCCTCACTTCAGCTGATCTTCATTAACATTGGATTCTTTCTTCATCTCCTTCTTAATTTTGACCAATATTGAAAATTATTGACAATAAATACAACCTTTATACACAAATTGTTCCCAACATTATACATAAAAGTTCCAATAGAAGTAAAAGGGGATCAATGAAATGTATTATATGTATTCCAAATTTTCTATAATTTCATCCAAGACATATTTCTTAAATAGTAATACAATAAATAAACATGTGAAAATTATATCAACTAATGGATATAATATTAACTAAAATACGATAAGGAGTATATTAGGTATATATTTTAATGTTTTTTGAGAACTATTTGTTAAAATACAACTTTAGATAAAAAAGAACATAAATGAAATATTAAGTGCATCTTAGTTAATTATGCTATATCTATTGGGGATATAAAAATCCATTATTAGTCCAGAAAAACTATATTTATATAAGTGTAAAGTATGAATCGTTTTTATATAGTAGGAGAAGGCTCGACTTCAATGAATTATAGGCTTCAAATCTACATGAGTTGGCATGGGAACATAATAAATACTATAATATAAGTGGAGGTGTTGTTCCAAAGACACATAATTCATATGAAAGTTAAAACTAAAGAGTTTTTTTTATATTCACAAATACTAGTGACATATTATTTAATAATAATAATGTAACCTATAGAAATAAATTAATGGAAACATATTAATATTGACATGTATGTATGGATTTAGTAATGTAATCCATGTACCAAAATTTAGGGTCTTTGTATTTGAGATGTTTTTAGACTTGATAATAGCGGGGAGTATTCAAGGGAAATTGTGAATGTCTACTAAAAGTCTATACCAACAAGGAAAAGTTTATTATTAAATTATTTAAATGATATATATAACATATCTTAGGGAAAATCTTCACTATAATAATCAAACTAAAATCAATTTGAATTATAATTTTCATAATAACATTCTATGATCATTGTATTGGGTGGTTGGGTGTTAAGGCATGTTTCATTGATGGAGACCCTATAGAACAAGTCAATATGAAAAAACCATATGGGTTGGTGACACCAATAAATTCTAATAAGATATTAAAATTATACATATATATTTATGAATAGAAAAAAGTATAGTGATCATAGAAAAATAATTTTATATGAAGGAGTTTCATATATTTATAAGAGGTTAGAGGGAGATATTCTATTTTTCAAGACAAATATATTGATAACATTTGGACAATTGATAGTTAGTCTTACCAGTTTTCTAAGACTAAGGAATTAATTTCTCTAATATTGACATAACAATATAAACCAGGGCTTTAGAGATAATTATATATAGTATTTGTAGACGCCGGAAAAGTCCGTTGTTCCCAAACAAAGCTCCGGATGCGGAAAGCGAGGTCATATTTGGAGTCGGAAGCATGTTTCGGAGGGCCCGGAGGCCTTGCGCGGAATTTTGGAGGCCCGCGCGCAAAGTTGATGAGCCGCGCGCAAACCTCCCGGGTTGCGCGCAATGCGCTGGACCGGCGCGCAATTTTGCGCGCCCATGGCCCGCGCGACTCCCTTGCGCGCCGAGGCCGATTCCGCGCCCGCGAAGCGAATTCTGCGCCCGCGAAGAGAATTCCGCGCCCGCGACCCGGATTCCGCGCCCGGGGTTGCCTATAAATATAAGGCGACCCCCGACGTTTTGAAGCTTTCCAGAATTCGAAAGGTCTCTCGTGCGCGCAATCCAGCCCTTTCCGCAAGCAATGCCGATCTTCAGGTAACCTCTTTTCTTTCGCGCAAGAAAGCCTTGGGGTTCGCCTTCGCGCGCAATCCCTTAGGCTCCTTTCCTTTGAATAAATATTCACCCAAGGGCATTCGCGCGCAAAAGAAGCCTCTTGCGCGCAATTGCCCCCGGGTGCGCGCAATCCAACCCGATTGCGCGCACCCCCCATTTTCACAGTGGCCATTCGATTAAAGAATGAGCTGTTCCCCCGTGCGCTATCCGAAGCCCGGTGCGCGCAATCTCTATCATTCACGCGCAAAGTGCTGGCCCAATTGCACGCCAGCCCGTCCATTTGCGCGCCGACCCGCGGTATTGCGCGCAAAGCTCCTCTTTTGCGCGCAAACCGCCAGGGTCGCCCCCTTTGACCCCCTTTGGGTACCTGCCTGTGTGGCGCCCGATGACCCTCATCCCGGGTGCCCGCACTGTGCGTTGTCTTTCCGTGCGGCCCTCCAGGCTTGCGCGAAGTGACACGGACCTATATGCGGCTTCAACTTCCTGCACGACGTTAAACTGCATACGTCCAACATGACGTTAAACTGTGCCACGTCCGCGCTGCAAGACGTTAAACTGCCAGGCGTTTACGTCCCACACGACGTTAAACTGCACCATCGTCCGCGCTGCAAGACGTTAAACTGCAAAGCACCTTCGTCCTCAACACATGACGTTAAACTGTACTTCGTCCGGAAAGACGTTAAACCGTCCGCTTCACCCGATCCCGTGCCTCGCGCGCAGGGTCCTCCCGGTTTGGATGTGGCCCCCACCCGCTCGTCTCTGCAGGGATGTCGGGATTGGAGTGGCCTTCGCCCACGGGGGTAGAGTGTTGCAAACAGAATGAACTACGTGGACTTTGATCCCTGTCTTCTAAACAGGGTACGTAGGAAGCCTCTCCGAGGTTCAAGCCCGCCACCTGGTCGTCCCGGTCGTATTTACGTCGGTTCGTCCATCAGTGGACCCCTCCCGGGTTAACACTTGCGTTGATTCACCTATGAATCCGCCTCTGTGGGGGACTGCACGTGTGTATCTCCATTGTGCTTCCCCACCGCCTCGATCTCTTCGTGAGTCGGCTTGCCAACGTCCAGCATGACGTAAAACTGTGATCCGCCCGGCCGTTCCATCCCCCTCTATGCGAGGTGGTTCGGTTCAATCCTTCTCCAGGCAGCCTCGATCTCCTCATGAGTCGTCTTGCCAACGTCCATCATGACGTAAAACTGTGATCCACCCGGCCGTTCCATCCCCCCCTGTGCGAGGTGGTTCGGTTCAATCCTCCGCCTGGCGGCCTCGATCTCTTCGTGAGTCGGCTTGCTGACGTCCAACATGACGTTAAACTGTATATCCGAACTACGCTGACTTTGATCCGCGCTAACGCACGGTACGTAGGAAGCCCCTACGGGGTCCAAGCTCTTCACTCCATCATCCATCCTGATCCTTACCCGGGCCGCCACATCCCGGTGGGGTCATGCCATTTCATTCCACTCCACTTCACTTGGGAAGCCGCCCATGTGCTGGCCCCAGCGTCGGAGGTTCCCCGCAAGGGGTTCTGTCATCTGGTCCACTCCTCGTGTTGATCAGTCCGATGCCGTCCCCGCTGGACGTTAAACTCGCGGCATACCCCGTGTTAAACATGGGAAGCTGAGGAAAACCTCAGGTAACACAGTTCCCCTCACCCAGCGCGGGATGCCTCAGTCCATCACGCCTTCGAGAAGCCCTATTAGGGACGGAAGGCAGACATGCAGAGTCGCCGTGTTAAGGCACGCCCCCGACACCCAGAGCCACCAGGTCTCCTCACCGCAGGTTGCTGCCCCGACCAGACTCCTTGGAGCATCTTGGCGGAAGCAGCGTAATTAACCGGTGTCCATGAAGATATGGCGCCGGGAACGAGATTCACGAACATTCTTAAATATATGAGGGAGACCCGGATTAGGCGACGAGTTCCGAGGAGACGTCCACGGAAGGAGGAGCCGACATCCCATCATCCCGGTTTCGATCAAGGAGTAGACGCCCCTGAACAAGGGACGGATGCTGCCCGCCTTTAGAAAGCGGGACTGCGGGGCCACGAGCCGCGCGCCCATCCCCTCGGGTTGACGGGTGCACGCGCGAACGCGTCCTGGCGGAACAGCGTAACCTGACGCACATCCGCACCGAAACAGAAAAATGGTGAACCCGACGTGAATCTCTTCTCCTCAATACGAAGACCGATGGCTTTCAGAGGTGTTGGAAGACCAGCATGCTGCTCGACCGAGCATTCAGTTTTACCCGCCAGGGGCTGAGGAAGGGAACTCGGGCACTCCGTCTCGCGACGTCGAGGGCCTGGGTCCCCCCCACGGAAGGCGTCGTGGCACTAATGGTTGGTTGTCGATTCCTTTTACTGTCAGTGTTAATGGGTCTTTCTCCCTGCTTTCAGAAATCAGGTCGCCCAATCCAGTGCCCGATCGCCACCCGCCCACTGGCGCAGGGGTAGAGGAAACACCGACGCGGCTACTTCGCGCGGTCCCGCCCATTCCACAGCCATGCCAGCAGCCGCAGCTGCGGGGCAATCACGCCCTCTCTCCCCCTCGGAGGTCATCCAAAGAAGGGTGATCAACAACTTGGTGTGGAGATATGAGGAAGAGGGAGTTATCCCCACCAGGGACATGGCTCGCCTAGACCTCGAGGAAGCTGCACCTCGCCACCACCGCCGCCCCCGAGGGCCGCGCAGGGAGGCACCGCTGCCTACCCGACGTCCAACCGCTTCGGGAGTTTATCCCCGGAGCGCTCCGACAACTCCTTCCCCTATGCGGATGAGGTGGAAGATGCCCAGGACCACCCTATCCGGGATTCGCCCCAGGGATCCGCGGTAAGGGCTCCCGCCAGGCCACGGCGACACCGCCGCCAGGCCTCTCAAGTCGAAGAGCGGGCTCTCCACCTGCCCGCGCCGCTCATCCCGACTCGTCTGTCCCGACGCCAACGCAGGGCACGAACTTTGTGCATCGGCCGCCAGAGCCTCTCCATACCACTAGGTATTCTTGGCCCTTTGCAGTCTGGGGGATGGACGTTGTGGGACCCTACCCGCCGGCGACAGCTCGCCAGTGCCGGTTCATTCTGACCGCCACAGACTTCTTCTCCAAATGGGCAGAGGCGATTCCGCTCAGAGAGGTTAAATCCTGTTCGATCGCTGACTTCGTGACCTCCAACATCATTCATCGATTTGGAGTGCCTCACGCTATCCTCACGGATAACAGAGCCAATTTCCGAGCAGCCGAGTTGAAGAAGTTATACGCCAAGTACAACATTCGCTCGAACCATACATCTCGCTATCATGCGCAGGCGAATGGACAGATCGAGGCGTTTAACAAAACCCTCTCTAACATTCTGCAAAAGATGGTTGGTCACAACAAGAAGAGTTGGCCGGACAAGCTCCCCAACGCCCTCTGGGCTTATCGGACGACGACTCGCAATTCCACCCAGATGACCCCTTATTCCCTGGTGTATGGAGCTGAGGCCGTCCTGCCCATCGAGATCCAGTTACCGTCCTTGCGCACTGCGGTCTACGACCAGCAAGCGCCGGACAGAGCTGCTGAAGCCTGTCTAGTCGAGTTGGAAGCACTGGATGAGAATAGACTTCGCGCCTTGCACAACTTGGAGAGGCATCAGAGCAGAATGGCTCGAGCTTTCAATAAGAAGGTTCACCTCCGCTCCTTCCTGCAGGGTGACCTAGTGCTAGCCCTAAGAGCGCCAATGATCCCCGGAAGGAAGCCACCCAAGTTGGAGCCCAAGTGGGAGGGACCTCTTGTCGTCCACAAAGTTTATCCCAACGGCGCGTACTCCCTAGCGACTATGGATGGTGAGCGTGTCACTCCTCCCACCAACGCTAGGTTCCTCAAGCAGTACTTCGTCTGAGTGTACTACGTCCTGCACGACGTTAAACTGTAATTCGTCCTGCATGACGCTAAACTGCACCACGTCCTGCACGACGTTAAACTGTATACGTCCTGCACGACGTTAAACTGCATACGTCCAAGCTGCACGACGTTAAACTGCCTAGCATATCGTCCGCGCTGCAAGACGTTAAACTGCCAAGTGTTTCGTCCAACATGACGTTAAACTGTACCTCATCCAAGCTACATGACGTTAAACTGTTTAGCATTCGTCCAACACGACGTTAAATTGTACTACGTCCGAGCTACAAGACGTTAAACTGTTCAGCATTCTTCCTGCATGACGTTAAACTGCCTCTCAAGAACTACGTGCGGCTTGATTCCCATCCTTATGGGATACGTAGGACCGCCTGAACATTCATGTTTCAGGCCCAGCCCCATCCTTCGGGAATTTCCATCCCATCTCGGGCCCTTGGCCCAGTTTCCCCAGGGTGTGCGGCGTATGGTGTGAGCGCGGGGCTATGCCCTCATTCACGTCGGTTTGCTCGTCACGCTGTACGCCCCCCCACGTTTGGGGATGCCTTCTGCTCCCCCCTATTCCTTTTTTCTCTCTTTTCGTCCTACACGACGTTAAACTGCACTTCAAGAACTACGTGCGACTTGATTCTCATCCTTATGGGATACGTAGGACCGCCTGAACATTCATGTTTCAGGCCCAGCCCCATTTCTCGGGAATCTCTATCCCGCGTTGGGCCTCTGGCCCCAGTTCCCCTCCTTTTTATGCGAGGCGTATGGCGTGAGCGGGGGATTATGTCCTCATTCACGTCGGTCTACTGGCCGCGCCATACGCCTCCCCCCGTGTGTAGGACTACCTCACACCCCTCATCGTCCTGCATGACGTTAAACTGCCTCTCAAGAACTACGTACGGCTTGATTCCCATCCTTATGGGATACGTAGGACCGCCTGGACACTTGTGTTTCAGGTCCATCCCCGTCTCTTGGTTGATCACAGGGATCTGCTGTCTTTTGGTTGCTCTCAGGGTGAGTCCTCCGACCCTTCCCGGTGATCTGTTAACATGTTTTGGGTACTTTGGCCTATGACCCGTAGTGTCGGATGCAATCCCGGCAAGTCCTGTGTTGCTTGTCGGGCCGCGCGCTTCCTCTTGTTCGAGCCTTCACTCAAAGGGATCCTCTTTAGCGGTTTGGACACAATGCCTCAGTGCTCTCCTACCGCTCCGGGTAGATTTACCGGCGGGTCCTGGGCCGCAAATCGATATAAATCCTGCGATTGAGCGGTTGATGCTCGTTTGCTTGCCCAGTTCTGGGCTGACGCGATCAGATGTTGTGTTGCGAATATGGTCAGCGACATCCTTGATCGCCATGTCGGCTCTTTTAGGCTCCGAACATTGGTCGCACGGTCCTCATCACACTCCGCCTTTGTGCGTTGTAGTGGAATCTCGACACTCTCTTCATACTGACCTTCAGTACACCTTTACACGTTAGGCAGGCCAACCAGGGTAATGGTGTCTGTCGAGGCTCCCACGATCTGAGCACCAAGGATATATGCTGATGTCCTCCCTAAGGGCTGTGTATAGCTGGACCCTCATCCCCATAAGGAGGAAGGAGTCGCCCGAACAATCACGTTTTGGTCCCAGTATATCTGGAGGCTAGCATCTCTGCCCCTCGGGTGATGGACATACGCAGGCCCCTATCCCAGGACTCTTCTCCTGGAATCGTGCGTGACCGCAGGGCTGGGTATGTTCCCACCTCCGCTGAGTCCGCCATATCGCAATACGCGGATTCCTCCATGGTCCGAACCACACGACCTTAAACTGTGTTGTCTGGTCCTACCACACGACCGTAAACTGTGACCGTCTTGGCCGCCCGACGAGAAACGGCACTGCATCGTGATGTTCTCCTCAGGGGACACTCACGTTGGGTGCTGGTTAATAACCACGCCATTCATCAATGCCTTTCATGGCTTGATTATTGTGGCGACGCCAGGGATTCCTTAATCACAGGCATGTCGCTGCATGAAAAACCATCCATCTCTAAGGACAAACAAGAAATATCAAATACCGCTTCTTCTGTGTGCGAGGGTCAGACCCGCACCCTTCCCCGCGCTGGTTCCCGATTGTGTTGCGCCGCGCTTCAAGAACTACGTGTGGCTTGATTCCCATCCTTATGGGATACGTAGGAATGCCCGGATGGTTGAAACTTCGGGTCCAGCCCCCCACCTCTCAAAGATTCCCCCCTTCTCTGGGGAATCCGCCGCCTTCAGTCCACACTCAAGGCGTGTCCCTCGACCCCTTGCAGTGGTCCACTGGTGTCAAGAGTACTCTGGTTTATTTCCAGGAGGGTCAGGTTCAGATTGGTCAGGTTCCTTCCATTTTCAGGATTCATGCTCCCTTTCATTCGGACCCATCGCCTACGCCCTGGGTGGAGCCCCCGTGAACGGTTTGGACACAATGCCTCAGTGCTCTCCCACCGACTCGGGCTGGTGCCCCCAATGGCCTCGGGCAGCAAATCGATATGAATCCTGCGATTGAGCGGTCGATTCTCGTTTTCTGCCTCATTCCATCAACGGTTAGTGCGATATTGATGCTGCTTTTCCACCATGGTTGGCAGTACTCCCATATCGTTACGCCGGTGCCCCCAGTCCTTGAGTGAATGGCCGCATGATTCACATCACTTTCCACCTCCCATTCTGACCAGGCAAAATCTCGACACTCTTGACACTATTCCCCAGTGCATCTTCGCATATCCAGGGGATAGGACCACGATGCGGCGTACTTTGAGGTTCTTATGGTCCGAGCTCTAAGACCTTAAACTAAGATCTCCCATTGTGGTCCGAGCTCTAAGACCTTAAACTAAGATCTCCCCTTATGGTCCGAGCTCTAAGACCTTAAACTAAGATATGCCCCTATGGTCCGAGCTCTACGACCCTAAACTAAGATCTCCCCAAACGGGGTTCTGCGTCCTGCATGATGTTAAACTGCACTCGCAGAACTACGTATGGCTTGATCTCCAGCCTGACGGAGTACGTAGGAACGCCCGGGCATTTCGACTCGGGTCCAGCCTCAGGGATCGCCAAGTCCCGCCCCTCCTCGTCGCCGGCCGTCTGGCCTGACTTCGGGTAGAGTGGTGCAGTTGTGATATTCTCCCCGATTCATCTCGGGATGCCCCATCGCAATGATGGGAAGCGACGGTTTCCTCGTCAAAGAGGTTCTGTCTGAGAATTGGGGTGATTCACGGCCACGGCCAGATTAGTGCATCCGCCTAATACGCTTTCCCCACGGTGGCGCAATTTTGAGAGCGTTGGATTCTATCCGGACAAATCGTCACTTCGCCCCACGCTTCGCATGCCCTGTTAATCTGGATTTCCACCCTTGTGCCTGAAGGAACCCCCAAAGCGGCATTGATGATGACATGTGATCCGCCTCCTGTAATATGGATGATGACCTTCGGTCCGTCTATCGCAGTAGTATGGTCGATTGATCCATTGTCCGCTTGCCGTCTTGGGCATTTCCTGGAAGGCCAACCGTTGTGGATTTCTGAATTCGGGACACGCGATTCACCCTTTCTCATTTCCCTATGTTCGGATAAAATCTCAACGCCCCTAGCATTGTCCCGCTCGTGTGTCGGAACAAGTTGGGGGGATGATACATTGATTAGGCTTGAGGTCTCCTTTCCTAGGAATGACCTCCCTCTTTTCTCTAGAAATCCAGGCCCAATTACGGACGCCTGAAGCTTGGTTAACGCTCCCGCAAGACAATGAATTGCGGTCGAGTATGTTAAGCCAAAAGATGCAGATAAATATATTGGTTCATACAAAATGGATCGAAATATTGAGGAGCAGAAGCAAAGTATTCTGGGAATGGCAAAAACAAAGCCCCTAGGGATTAGCGTGCTGGATAAGTTTTTCTAACGCCGCTACCCTTTGGCTGGCGGCCTCTAGGGCTGCTTCTCGCTCTCTGCGTGCCCTCTCCTCGTCGGCGGTCGCAGCACGCAGTTCGTCGATCCTGGCCTGTGCACGCTCCCGCTCGACTTGGAGTGTGACCATCTGTTGGCCCGCCTCCGTCAGCTGTACCTGGGCGTCGATCAGTTGGGCCGATAGTTGCTCCACAAGCTCGGTGCACGCTGCGACGAAGGCCTCCTTCTCTGCCGCCTGCCTTTCGAGACGCCGAACTTCCTGCTCTGCCGCGAGGAGCGCCCGCGTGCTCTCCGACATGTCCCGACTTTGTGCGACGTCGGCACGCCGGCAGCTCTCGCGCATCTTTTCGGCCATGAAATCACGGACCGTCAGATGGAGGCGTTGAGCATCAGCTCCCCCGGCACACAGGAAGCGCATCCAGGTTTGAAGTGATCCCATGCGCCCCAGCCACTCCGATGGGTATTGCTTGAGGAAGCGCTGGATGCACTTCCACCCCCTGCGGCACGTTATCCGGCTCTCCTCGACCGCCTCCGCGTCCGAGTCGTCCCTCTCCTCGGGGTCGGCAGGCCGGTAGGCAGGGAAGGCAGCCAGCAGGTCTGCTGCAGGGTCCGCCCCTGGGATGTCCTCATGGGGGATAGGTTCCCCAACATCTAGGTGACCTTCTTCTCCCGCCCCAGCGGCGTTGACACCCTCGTCAGCCCCCGACCTCTCTCCGATGTCAGCACCGCCGACGTCCGTAGCCCCTTGATCAGCAGTTGGTGGGGCCGGCTCGGTGTGGGAAGTCTGTTCCGGAGCAGGCGGCATGTCTGCCACCGGTCCACTCGTGGATGGCCCGGGTTCGGAAACCCGACGAGCCTCCAGCGTTGAGATCACTGCGCAAGGTATGCCGTGGTTAGTCACGGATCGTCAACGACAAGCACCAGCAGTAAGGTAAGGAGACTTACGGGAATCCAAGGCATCACCTTCCGCTATCCCGGCCGCCGCAGGAACAGTTGTAGCAGGGGACCCCTCAACGCTTGTCAGTTCAATGATGGGCGTCTGGCCCCCGTCTTGTCCTGCTGGCGCCTCTCCTACTCCCGCTGAGGAAGCCTGACCAACATCCGTGCGCTCCTGAGAAAGGTGGAGAAATGGGTTAGAAGCTGCATAAGAGAATGGATGAAGCAGGTTGAGTAGGGATAGAAGCGGACCTCGAGGAGCTCAGTGACATCAACATTGTCAGAGCCAGCCACCTCGCCGCTCTCCCGCGGGCTCCCCTGATGGGATCTTCCCTCGGAGCCTTCATCCTCCCCCATCTCCTCCTCTTCCTCGGAGTCATTGCTACTGTCATCTTCCGCCGGCGGCATCTGTTCTGGAGCGGGTTCTAGACCGAGCATCACCTTCACCAGAAAGGATGGCTCCGCACGCTGACCACGTTGGCGCGCGTACTCGTCCATGGCCGTCAGATACGCATACTGCCGGTTGAAGTCCACCCTGTCGGCGATATGGAGGCGCCCGACCTCTGGCAGATGGATTCCTTCTCTGAGTATCTTTTTCCAGATGGCGTCGGTCCCCAGTGACTGCCGCAGGGTCATCCAGGCCGACCACAGCGCCGGGAAGACTGCATCGTGGGAGGGTTCGAGCAGACGCCTTACCTGCTTCCCGGGCCGCTCTTCGACCACCGCACGTGCCCCCTCTCTGGGCACCGAGGTCGTAGCGGCAGCCTGCGATGTGCCCGTCGCCGAAGTCCCTGCTCGCGCCGGCTCCGCTGCTTGGCGCGCCTCCGTTATCCACCGTGTAACGGCCCCTCGCCTCCTTCCTTGACGCCCGGTCTCCGCACGGGTGACCTCGAGCCGCCGAACTGGCTTCCGTAGAAGCCCCTCGGGGTACGCGATGGCCCAGTGTTCGGCGTACTCGGTTGCCAAGCCTGCGTCGACCCCGGTAGGAGGGAGAGTGATGACGTCGCCAGAGCCAAAGGTGACGAACATCAGCCACATCTGGCGAAGGACGCCGGGGTTCGTCTCCTCCCGAACAGCAGTGAATACCCTCTTCGGCATCCGTTGAAGGCACCCGAACTGCCTGGCGAACCGGGTTGGCACGTAAGGCTCGCATATCACCTTCCCGTCGATCGGAGCCACGAGCACCCCACCCCGCATGTTCAGGAAGTATTCATGCTGCTCCAGTGGACCCTGCCCATTGTCGATCATCTGGCCGACGGGAGTGGGGAACGGGATGAAGTTGAAATTGGCATGATTGCCAATCCGAATCCTCACTCCCTCCTCACTTAGGGTCATCGGAGCGACCCCCGCAATGTTCAGCAGGGAGGGTCGCAGGCCGTTGCCCGGAGGAATGATGGCGTTCGGAAACGTGTACCCACCAAGGTGAGCAGCCACCCAGCCGTGGAAGAATTGGAAGGTCCCACAGATCCTTCGTGGCGACCCCCCTCGTGAGATGCGTCCCAGGATGGCGTACAACTTAGCCAACACTGGGACCCCGAGGTTGTATCTTTTGTTGGCGGCCATAGCGCCCGCCATCGCCAGCGTCGCCGGGCGAACGCCCATTCTCGCGTCCCGCACTGGCAGGAGCCACCCACTCAGAAAGGCGGCCAGGAACGCCGCGTACCGGACATTTGGGTCCCGGGCCTCGATGACGCGGTACCCCCATGAGCGGTAGTCACCCGTCTCCAGGACCCGCCAGTACGACCCGTTTCGGCTCCTCTGAGCCGCGGTCGGGCACCGCTTCCCCCTGCCTGGCATCTTGACCGCCGGGTCATGCTCCACGAACTGGCCAGACCACTCCTTGTAGGCTATGTCCTTCTGGAAGTCCTTGATCCCGAGCTGCTGCGTAGCCAGGTCAAGCAGATGCCAGGTCAGAATGGCAGTCCGTGACCTGTCTTCCCAGGTGTTCTTCGGAGGCAGGAACTCATCGTACTGGTAACCCTCCAGCGGGATACCTCTGATGCAGTGGATGTCCCAGAGACCGATGCCGACCTCCCCATGGTGAAGATGGAAGGTGTTGGTATCCGGGGACCAATGGGTGAACAGCTCCGGCCCGAGCTCGGACTGCTGGTAGAAGTGGAACTGCGACGTCCACACCGCCTCAAACAGGCCGATGTACCGCAGCTCCTCCGCGAAGTGATCGCAAGTGTGGCGTACCCAGAACGCCCAGGCCCACTCACTAGTGAAATTGCCCCCAGATCGCAAGTCCCAGTCCTTCAGCCAGCCCTTGGTGTCGTCGGTGACACTCTGGCGATATATGCTCGAGTAGAGGGCTGGAGAGTTCTCCGTAGTAGGCTCACTTCCGACGATGGTTCGCGTCCTCGGGTTCAGGACATAGACATCCAAGTGTCTGGTCTCCCTGGAAGGATGCCCATTGTTGGTGATGTTATAGCGGGGAAGCTCGTCCTCCCGAGTCACCCAGGTCCGTGGCGCATCAACCTCGAACCCTGGCACCAGAACCTCATCTAGGATGCCGAAGTTCCAGAGCGGCAGGTTGTCCGACAGTGGATATGTCTTCTGGGCCGGCGTCAGCAAGTCGAACAAGGATTGATTGTTCGAAACAATCTCCTTGGCTCCGTAGACCTCCTCGTTCGTCGCCATCTCAGCTCTGCGAGTGGCGGCATCCCCCTCATTTCCTTGATTCGCGGCCATCTCAGAAGCTTCGGGAGTCGTGCGGGTAAAGGGATGAAGCGTGCGGGATCGGACGAGGCTGGTAGAAAAGTTTGAGAGTTGGCGCGCAATCCTAGTGGACGGCGCGCAATAAGGAAGTCTGTCGCGTAAAACCCCGGGTGTTCGCGCAAAATCAGGCTGAATTCCGGACAAGTTTGCGCGACGAGCGGGCGAATTCCGTGCCGGAAAAGGCAATTTCGCGCACGAGAGCTCGAATGCTTATCGTGCGGAAGGCCAGTGTACGGTGCGGGGGACCCAGGGCCCCTATTTATAGGCGAGGCCGGGGACCGCGCTGCGCGGAAATCGCTTTGCGCGACCGCAACGGCGAATTTCGCGCCCGACCCCCTTTTTTTGCGCGCCACAGTCCCGCGCCACCCAGGACTTCGGCATTCCGGCGTCTCCCTCGGAACCCGATCGTTGCGACCTCTCGCCGATCAGATTCCGAGGGGGGGCTTTTGTAGACGCCGGAAAAGTCCGTTGATCCAAAACAAAGCTCCGGATGCGGAAAGAGAGGTCATATTTGGAGTCGGAAGCATGTTTCGGAGGGCCCGGAGGCCTTGCGCGGAATTTTGGAGGCCCGCGCGCAAAGTTGATGAGCTGCGCGCAAACCTCCCGGGTTTCGCGCAATGCGCTGGACCGGCGCGCAATTTTGCGCGCCCGTGGCCCGCGCGACTCCCTTGCGCGCCGAGGCCGATTCCGCGCCCGCGAAGCGAATTCCGCGCCCGCAAAGAGAATTCCGCGCCCGCGACCCGGATTCCGCGCCCGGGGTTGCCTATAAATATAAGGCGACCCCCGACGTTTTGATGCTTTCCAGAATTCGAAAGGTCTCTCGTGCGCGCAATCCAGCCCCTTCCGCGCGCAATGCCGATCTTCAGGTAACCTCTTTTCTTTCGCGCAAGAAAGCCTTGGGGTTCGCCTTCGCGCGCAATCCCTTAGGCTCCTTTCCTTTGAATAAATATTCACCCAAAGGCATTCGCGCGCAAAAGAAGCCTCTTGCGCGCAATTGCCCCCGGGTGCGCGCAATCCAACCCGATTGCGCGCACCCCCCATTTTCACAGTGGCCATTCGATTAAAGAATGATCCGTTTCCCCCGTGCCTATCCGAAGCCTGGTGCGCGCAATCTCTATCATTCGCGCGCAAAGTGCTGGCCCAATTGCGCGCCAGCCCGTCCATTTGCGCGCCGACCCGCGGTATTGCGCGCAAAGCTCCTCTTTTGCACGCAAACCGCCAGGGTCGCCCCCTTTGACCCCCTTTGGGTACCTGCCTGCGTGGCGCCCGATGACCCTCATCCCGGGTGCCCGCACTGTGTGTTGTCGTTCCGTGCGGCCCTCCAGGCTTGCGCGAAGTGACACGGACCTATATGCGGCTTCAACGTCCTGCATGACGTTAAACTGCATACGTCCAACATGACGTTAAACTATGCCACGTCCGCGCTGCAAGACGTTAAACTGCCAGGCGTTTACGTCCCGCACGACGTTAAACTGCACCATCGTCCGCGCTGCAAGACGTTAAACTGCCAAGCACCTTCGTCCTCAACACACGACGTTAAACTGTACTTCGTCCGGCAAGACGCTAAACCGTCCGCTTCACCCGATCTCGTGCCTCGCGCGCAGGGTCCTCCCGGTTTGGATGTGGCCCCCACCCGCTCGTCTCTGCAGGGATGTCGGGATTGGAGTGGCCTTCGCCCACGGGGGTAGAGTGTTGCAAACAGAATGAACTACGTGGACTTTGATCCCTGTCTTCTAAACAGGGTACGTAGGAAGCCTCTCCGAGGTTCAAGCCCGCCACCTGGTCGTCCCGGTCGTATTTACGTCGGTTCGTCCATCAGTGGACCCCTCCCGGGTTCACACTTGCGTTGATTCACCTATGAATCCGCCTCTGTGGGGGAATGGACGTGTGTATCTCCATTGTGCTTCCCCACCGCCTCGATCTCTTCGTGGGTCGGCTTGCCAACATCCAGCATGACGTAAAACTGTGATCCGCCCGGCCGTTCCATCCCCCTCTGTGCGAGGTGGTTCGGTTCAATCCTTCTCCAGGCAGCCTCGATCTCCTCATGAGTCGGCTTTCCAACGTCCAGCATGACATAAAACTGTGATCCACCCGACCGTTCCATCCCCCCCTGTGCGAGGTGGTTCGGTTCAATCCTCCGCCCGGCGGCCTCGATCTCTTCGTGAGTCGGCTTGCCGACGTCCAACATGACGTTAAACTGTATATCCGAACTACGCTGACTTTGATCCGCGCTAAGGCATGGTACGTAGGAAGCCCCTACGGGGTCCAAGCTCTTCACTCCATCATCCATCCCGATCCTTACCCGGGCCGCCACATCCTGGTGGGGTCATGCCATTTCATTCCACTCCACTTCACTCGGGAAGCCGCCCATGTGCTAGCCCCAGCGTCGGAGGTTCCCCGCAAGGGGTTCTGTCATCTGGTCCACTCCTCGTGTTGATCAGTCCGATGCCGTCCCCGCTGGACGTTAAACTCGCGGCATACCCCGTGTTAAACATGGGAAGCTGAGGAAAACCTCAGGTAACACAGTTCCCCGTACCCAGCGCGGGATGCCTCAGGCCATCACGCCTTCGAGAAGCCCTATTAGGGACGGAAGGTAGACATGCAGAGTCGCCGTGTTAAGGCACGCCCCCGACACCCAGAGCCACCAGGTCTCCTCACCGCAGGTTGCTGCCCCGACCAGACTCCTTGGAGCGTCTGGGCGGAAGCAGCGTAATTAACTGGTGTCCATGAAGATATGGCGCCGGGAACGAGATTCACGAACATTCTTAAATCTATGAGGGAGACCCGGATTAGGCAACAAGTTCCGAGGAGACGTCCACGGAAGGAGGAGACGACATCCCATCATCCCGGTTTCGATCAAGGAGTAGACGCCCCTGAACAAGGGACGGATGCCGCCCGCCTTTGGAAAGCAGGACTGCGGGGCCACGAGCCGCGCGCCCATCCCCTCGGGTTGACGGGTGCACGCGCGAACGCGTCCTGGCGGAACAGCGTAACCCGACGCACATCCGCACCGAAACAGTATTGATCAATGTTTTTTTAAATTTAGTCTTAGTATATATGTTGAACATGTATTAAAAATAAAAAATTGAACAATTCAAGACTGAATTAGTTCTTAAGTTACATGGTATGAAATCTCTCCTGGATAATGTGCATGGGTATAGGTGGAGATTATTATTATTATGAATAGAATTACATATGGATAAGTAATAGTAATATATCTTATATAACATGATATGTACTAATGTTTTATTTTACTTATGTATGCTTCATGGAGTGAAAATATGAAACTAGACTAGGAGAACTGCCTAAAATTGTAGTTAAAACTACTAGGATGGCACATGATAAAGTAAATATGGAGGAGTTATTGATAAATGGATATATGATAATACCAATGATTAGAAAATTTTGAAATTTTATTTTTTTCAAATCAATTTTATCTTGTATTATAGTGAGGTAATGTTAATATACAAGAAATTATTATTATATCTAGTTGTTTCCTTATTTACAATAACTGAGTATGTTCTGTATTGGATGAAACATCAAAAGTAGTTTGAAAATGAATGGTTCAAGTTTTTTGTTATACCAAAATATTAAGAGTATTATCATTATCATGATAATATTTGAATATGGTATTATCTAATATTTTAGGTTTATGGTGGAGGAACCAAGGTATTTACTCAATGATGTCCTCTCAAGAGGGATTTTCTAAGAGAGATAAATTCATGGTAAATATAAAAACTATAAGAATGAGGTGGGATCAGAAAATAAATCCATAATAAAGTAGAATTGAGTTAATAATGTGAGGCTAACCAATTATATAGTAAGTGTTTGGATCTAGTAAGATTGTAATTTTGTTAGAGTTAGTGACCTATAACAAAAAAATTTATACTCATGATTATCGGTATGTTCAAGGTCTAAAATGATTATTAATATCATATCAAATGATTTATATTCTTATATATAATATTAATGTGATGATGTATTATAATATTCATTTCATTAAAATTTCACAGTAGTCCCCTACTACTATGAGAAACTTAAAATGCTATGAAGATATTCTCAAACAAATATTTTATGGTTAAGATAACATTATATGACATGACAGATATAATTTTAAATTTTAAATTGTTTCATAGTAATATGTGTATAAGAATTCATCTCCTGAAGTTTTCCCTTGGCAGTCTCCTGGATGAGATATTATGAGAATAGACCCACCAGAAGGAATTCTACATGTTTACATGTCATTATATATTACTATCTATGAACATGTTTATTGGTCCTTTTTCCTGAGATTATTATTAATGCATATCATTAGTCGTTCACTTTGACGCATTGATAAAAATAGCGATGACCTATAATAATGGTGAATTAGGATATGTTGGGTGCATAATGAGTGATATTGAAATGACTAAAAAGTCAAAATAATATTTTTCCCTTTCGATGTAAGGAATATGATATCTCTGGAACTTTTATTGAACTAGATTATATAGCTAAATCCACAGCCATGGTTTATTGAATAGTTCATTTTATATAGTTAAAGAAATAAGAATTGAGAATATAATTTGGTAAAACAATTATACAACGTGACTGATTAATAGATATCAAGAAAAAAGAATTATGTTATACAGTGAGCATTTGTATGTGGTTGTTGTCATTGTGCCATTAACTACTTTATCTATGGGTGCATTATGTGTTTCTAGAAACCAATATTAGACTTTAGGAAAGACCAATTAATCTCACTAAGAAATAGGCCTAGAGGATCACAGAATAAGTGTATCCATGATCTCAATTAAATTCTATTTGAATTTAATATATAGAATAATCAATATTCCCAAGTTTGAGGAATAATATTTATTTAGGACTTTTTAATCTTAAATATTCGGTCATCAGTTATATTTAACTATATATACATATATACAAGTTTAATATTAAATGAATATTTATTTTTATTCCTGTCATATAGTGACCCAAGATTCTCATACATGGATGTTACATCATTTTATATTAATATTCAGCACATTGAAAAAGTACATTCCTGAGGACCATAATAGTTTAGTGTCTTTGGAAACTTAGAAAAAAATATTATAACTTATTAAAATATGTTAAATGTTTCTCATAAAATATTTTCCCATTTATTACTCCTAATTAAAACATTTATTTATAACTTTGGAAAAGGATACATAAGAAAGGGTGATCTCAGATGCTCAGTAAGGGTAAATAAAGGAGATATGTAAGCATAACATGAACATAAGGGTATAATAATATGAGCATAAAAATTGAATACCATACCCTAAATATGAAAAATCATACACATGATTCATGAAATAAATATTGGTATATCATAATACATGAATCATAAGGGAATCAAGAGCATAAGTCATGAGAGCATAACATATGAATAAAATATGGAATTTTATCAGACACATAAACTTATGAATTTTTTTACATAGTAGCCAAGGGTCACTACCAATTCTATATTAGTGGAATGGGTTCACTAACCAAACCTAATTTGTTTTCAATTTTCACTCAAAAGACTATATTATTAGTCAATAATGACTCCCAAGACCATCTTAGTAGTCATGATTTAATCCCAAGACCATATTAGCAGAAAAACCACCTTACTGAACTAGGTTCACTCCTAATTCTATCCATGTATATATCCTAAGATATAAATATTTACCTAATGTATTGAAGATATATCTAGGTCGCCTTATCATAGAAGATGTAACACACTTACCCAACACTATCTGGGCATCCCCATCACAAAATATGTAACGTGCTTACCCAACACTATCTGGGCTACCCCATCAATAATGTTGTAATGGGATTAACCATCACTATTTGGGCTGCCCCATCATATAATTTATAATGGGATTACCCGACGCTATATAGGCCTCCTCATCATATAAGTTATAATGAGCTTACCTAACACTATCTAGGCTAGTCCATCATATAAGTAATGTCCAAGACCCACAACATGAATAAAGTACAAAGAGATTTTATATCATCAAAAAAACTCATAAAAAATCATTATTCTTTCATAACCTAATTAAACCATGTAAAATAAATGGGTTTCATGTTAATATATTTGAAACATGATTAACCTTTGGAAAATAAATGAGTTTCATAAACATCATTCCATCAAAATGTAAACCATTTAGAGAAAGAATATGAAGGGTATCCTTGGATCATATTCCCAGTAATTCATAGGTAACACCAACACATGTCATCGTAGATTGAAAATAATTTTAAAAGGATAATTTAAAAAATTTCATGAGGAAAATATATTTTTTATTGATTTTTTTTATAAAAACATAAAACATTTTGAAAACCTTTTTCCTTTAAAATATCACTGAAAACTTATAAAGAAAGAATTGAAAATTATTTAAAACACTTTTTAAAATAAAAAAATTTTAAAAATAAAATTCCATGAATATGATCTAAAAATATAATTTGAAATAATTTTCTAAAACATTTTTATAAAACTTTGTTTTATAAGAAATCATATATTTTACTGAAGAATAAAATATATTCGAATTTTATTGAAAACATATTGTTATTTTTTAAAGTATAAAAGAGTGAAAAAATGGTAATATTACATGGAGATATAATTAATAAATTGAGTATAAGAAAATTCATGAGAATTATTTAGAGTAATATCATGAGATTTCAATATTTGGTACTTTATTATAAAGAATCTAGATACCTGATGATATTGTTACATAAAATATTTACCACTTTGGTAACCTTGAATCATATGCCCCATGAAGGAATAAAATATAATGAAACTTATATTATCATTAAAAGAAATAAATTCATGATATAACATGTGAAAGGGTCACTATATCCACCTCATAAAATAATATATTTTTATAACATAACATATGTCTCAATGAAGGAAAATTGAGTCAAAAATACTTTACCGCTTTGGTAACATTGAAAACATAAACCCCATAAAAGATATATCCTCAAATGGATATATAAATTACCATAAATTTAATAATAATAATTATATAATACATTCATGGGATTTAAATAAACCAAAAAACAAAAATAATTTATTAATATAGCATATATCTTATTGAAATAAAAGTGAGATGAGAAATCCCCTTACCTTAAGTCTCGACTTCCTGCGCACACATTCAAAACACCTGTATAATAAATCTAATGTTATTATAAATATATTAAATAACCATATTCATATATATATACTACCTTATATTATTTTATTTTTAATTTATATTACTCGTTTATTTACAATCCCATCTTAAAGTTAAGTTTTGGGTAATAACCACTTTGTTTTTCATACAAGTTTTAACTTTTTATTTATAGTCCACTTACTTTGAAAAGGATTTCATAATTTAAATAATTTAAACCATCATATAAATTTAATATATATTAATTTTATATTTATTTATAACAACTAACACAATTTAGTTATAGGAAAAGAAATACACTGTTCCTTGAGACGGTCGACCGTACGTATGCATAAAAAATATTTTCATTTTCTTGTCATATTGAAAAAAATTAAGTAATATATATATATATTATCATTATATTAGAATTAGTATATAATATATATCACATATTTTCATTAAAAAAATCCTTAATACATTCTATTTAATGTGTTAATGAATCATATTTCTTCAGGAGGTGGTAGTCCACCATACACATGAATGACGTTATCGTATTACTAAAAAATGGAAATCATGAAGTTATATGTGATATAATAATTACATAAGTATAATAATATTATAAATATCATATGTATCATATATAAATAATATTTACATCATTATTACCAACCTTTAAAGGTGGTAATGAAAAAACGAACAATATCGGTTTGCAAGGCGATAATTCACCATACACACGAACGATGTTTTCATAACACATTTGATGGAAGTGTGTGTGGTTTTAGGTCATGAAAATAACATTAAAAAATATTATTATATTTAAAATACTAAGGCTATTATATAATTATGATATAAATATAATTAAATATATTTTAGGAAGGAATAAAATAAAATTTTCGTTGATGAACATTACATATACTTCAGGTATCTTCTTTTTGTTTGCATCAAAGGAATTACTTGATTATATTTATTTCCAAATTAAGGATTATAGGATGAGAATATGGATTTGGATAAGTTATTTGGGATGATATTTTCTGAGATAAATGGCTTGAGAGGTGTGAATAAGTGGATAGAGTGAGTTTATTTTTATAGTTGATGAGGAGTGACATTCTTGTAAATACTCAAAAGTATTAACTATTGGGAGGTATCCCTTAACTCATGTGCCTCCAAAATTGGATAATAATGGATTATATTCTTGATACGGTCAATAAATAACTCTATCACACAAAACTAAATGAATTTTTATAAATTTATTTCTTAACATATAAGTTTCCCTATTTTTTCCATTTTGGGTTTCTATTAAGGTAACTAATTTTCTAGCCTAGGTAATTTATTAATTATGAAAAAATTAAAGTGATAAATATTATAAAATTCAGACCTAATTATTATAAAATACGATATCTAATTTATAAATTTTTTTATCTGTTTTGTAAATTGATTTTAACAGAAACACAAGTAACTCGCAAAAAAACTACTTTAACCCTAACCATGATAACAAGGTTTTTATTATCTAGGGGTAAATAATTTCATTATGAAAGGTAAATTTTTCCATTAATTTACTATAGATTATATTTATTAAAATTTACAAATCACTTGGAAGAATATATATGTTTTCTTAATTTCAAATCATTTAATAAAATGGCATTTATTATCAAATTACATTAATGTCAATTTTTTTCATTTTTCATTTAATTTGAATTTAAAAATATCAATAAAATAATGGAATTAGAATACATTAATTTAAAACCTTTTTAAAATGATATATTCATCTAAAAAATAAATGAATCAAAATAATTCATTCAATTGTCTTCACTTTTAATATTTTTAATATCATTTATTTTATTTTATTATTAAATAAATAATCACTTATTTGGAATTTATTAGTAATTATAAGGAAGATAATAAATAGTGAGGATCCTAGTGGGGGATATCCACTTTGGCGGAGAGCTCTTGGAATTCTAGGGTTCGAACCCCGACAGCGCCTCCAGCGTACAGTGCATAAGCGAGTGTGTAATGGTAAGCGGCGTCTCCGGTGTCTTCGGCATGAATCCATGGATTCATGAAGTAAGATTTTTATGGGGTGGGGTATTAAATATCAGGTAGTTTAGGAGGCCACTTTGGTGTATATATGGCTGTGGTGATAGATATGGGAGTGATTATTCATGATCTGGCTTGGTGCGGTGTGGGTTTGGTGGCAGCGACTGACCTGCGATGGTCAGAGGTCAAAAATGGTCCAGATCTAGTTTCATCCAGATCTGGTCAGTTTTATTCTTGGTATTTATTAGGTTTTAGATGAGATGGTGTGGGATATTGATGGCATGATAGTTACGCGATGGCGACGTCGCAATGGTTGCGGCGTGGCGGTTTGGTCAGGCGGGTGATAGTTTTTTCCTAGACAACACAATAAGGAAGAACTTCCTTTGGCACCATCAGTAGTTGTGTAGCGTCCAACAATTCTAGTTTTGCAAAATTAGATAGTGGTTTCAGTCATGGTATTATGGATGGTCGAGGGTTTTCTGACAGCCACGATGCCTGTGATGGAAGTGCGTTCACATTTTGGGCTTTTGCTTATTTTCTGGAGTTTATTGAGTTGAAGTTGATTTTGTTATGAGATTTTTCCCTTGGAGATTTTGTGCAAAGGTACTAGGTTTTGCACTAGATTATGTATTGGATTTTATCCCTCTGGACCTATGGTCTTTTTATGGGTTTTCCCTTACCCAATTCAAAAGGTATTGTTGTTGCCTTTTTCTCTTTTTAATAAATTGGCTTGCCCCCAACCCTTATATAATAATTCTAAGTAACTAATTAATATTTAATAATAAATGATAAATTATTATGATAAAATAATAATTTATATTAAAACATAATACATAAAACTGAACCGATGTCTTTTTTGTCCCTGTCCCAAAGCTTTATAAATATTAAAGGTAAGGATGGTTACTTTTTTCCATTTTCTTTATTTAATTTATTATATAGTTTAATTTCATGGAATATTATCCCAATAACTCATAAAAACTGATAATAAGGTGTTAAGGGTGGAAATATTTCCAAAAAATGGGCATTTATAAGTTTTTTAGTTCATTTTACATCTTATATTCAATGTTTAACCACTAAGTAAACTCATTTTTACATTAATCACTGTATCTGATATTAAACATTTTCACTAATAACATTGGTAAAAAATTAAGTTGGGATTGTTATAAATTATAAATTATTCTAATTAAAAATATTTAATCCATTTTTAAAAATTAATTCACAGAAGTGGTAGAATTAAATTAAAAATTAACCCCATAAGCGTGATAAGAAAACATGTTTTTAAAGTGAAAATGTTCAAAAGTTTACAATGTTTTATATCAAAATTAAATATTAAAATGATTCCAATGAAATGAAATGAATTTAATAGATATATAATTGAACTATTTTGACATTAAAACCAATTAAAAATATAGTTTATATTATAAATTATTTAAATAAAAAGAAGTTTTCAAATAAAATTCAGTAATTTTCACTATTCATCAAAAAATGAAACTTATCATAAAAATACAAAAAATTAACCCTAATATAATTTTGATATTCCAATTTCAAAAATGAAGTTTATTTTTTCAAATAAATTTTATAAAAGTTGTAAAATTTACTTTAAAATTATGTGCTCTAAGCATAATTATACCATCTTTTAGAAAATATTTTATTTTTTAGAAAAAAGGTCTTTTTATTTTAAATCATTATTATTTTATTTATAATTAATAGATAACTAATAAACATGTGAAAACTATATATTTTCATAAGTTAGTTAAACCTATTCATTATCTCTATTCCAATAGATAATCAATAACTATCATATTAAATTATAATATTAATAGTATGTTATAGTTTGGTAAAACTTAGTCTTCTATTTAATGAAATCTATCAACAAATTTTAATTTATTCAAAAAAACAATTTAGAAAAAATAATTGTGTTACATTCCAGCCCCCCTAAAATGAATTTCACCCTTGATTTTTTCGGGTCATCAATGTTTTAATACTTTATAGTTCCTTTTATAAAAACCCACATCATAATAATAAATACTTAAAATTATTTTTAAAAAGTAATGTTAGAAACATAATGTCTACCAAATTAAATCATAACAAGGTTTTCACATAGGATAACATAAGTTGTAATTGAAAAAATAGACATGGAAGTGAAAAATGACACCCAAATACAGATGGAGAGTGATAAAAAACACAACTAGGAGAAAGTTAATGATCACAAATCCATAAACCAAAGAGGTTTAAAAAATGTCATTGATATCATAAAAAATGATAAAAATGGGAATTTTTTTTATTTCATGAACCTTTCCATAATGTTTGGAAATTTCCATATAATTACTTGATTTCATTCCATTTCACAATATCAATCTTTCCCTTTGGTTTTTCCTTATTCAATTTCCACTTCCTCTCTTAATCTAAGAAATTAAGTTGAATTTGTTATGGATGATACACTAATGGATCATAAGATCCATAAATAGAATGATTGTTAACCCCATATAACAAAATTATTAACACATGTTATCCAATATGCATAAATGGTCATTTGGTGAAGTAATATCTAAAACCTCATCCAAAGTTCAACTTAAACCATTCCATAAATGCTTAACCTTATAAATCTTCCAAAATATGTATATCCATAACTTTAGAAACAGGGTCACTTAAATCAACATAACTTTAATCCCTCCATATATCATAATGTATCTCTTGATTTTCACATACCAAATATGTGAATACCTTCATCATGTATTCTCATGAAACATTGCAATAACCTAAATTACTATAAAACCTTACTGGAAATATACATGCATCCTCATTCCTTACATAGAACATAGATTATTTGATATATTACTTAAATAAAAAAATGTTGTAGACCAATTTTTCAACAAATCCCTTATTAGTTATAAGGTCATAAATACTATCCAATTTACTTTATCCATATCAATCATCTCTTTATCCCAAATAAACATCATTTCCTTATCATCAAGAACATATTAAGGTTTACCTTCCCATAATAAAAATATCATCTTTCCATTAATTCAATTTTTTACGTAATCTAAACCATTGAATGTTTTTTTGAAAATCTTTAATAAGAAACATATACTTCATGATTCATATATCATAATTTTGAAATTCCAATATATAAACACTTCAATAATCCCACTTCCTTATCAATCCATTAACTAGGCTTCATCATCTTAGTCTCTAATATAAGATACAAACCATTTCTTAACATTAATCAAACTCAATTTAATCATGCTTATAAACAATACTAATAAAACAACACATACCTTTCATATGTTGTTTGTGGTCCCTTCATTATTAGCAGAAAAACCATTACTCATACAAAATTTTAGTTTTTTCTTGAGATTTCCCCCTAAGACAATGATCTTCATAATGCTCATAATATCTACACTTAAAAAAATCAACTTTTTATAATAACTTATAGAGATCAATATTACCATCCATTTCATTAACTAATATCTTCATTTTTTATCAGAAATTAATTAATCTATGGCCTCCGTCAACACACATAAAAATCATCTCATTCATTTGCGAAATTACCTTGAGTTATTCATCCCACATTCTTGAGATATACGAAACTGAATCTTCATTCCTCCATGGATACCATAACTCGATCTCATATAGAACTCTTTCCTTCTTTTTTTGGTGAGTCTAAGAGTTGGTTAAGGTACACATTTTTAATCATGTTCCATGAAAGCTAATTAGTCATAATGAAAAAAAATACTTTACTCCAATGACCATCAAATTTAGTTTATCATCAATTTTTTTCATTGCATTCATTATTAGCCCAATTATTTATGGTTCCCACCATTGAAAACACCATAAATAATAGCTCGGGAAACACTAATTATAGTGCTAAACCAAATAATAATGAAAAATCACTTACAGTATGTATAAATCATGACACCTTCTTTTAAATTTATAACACATTTGGATTTAACAAGGTCATATATGATCATAATATATTTATTTTTTTTCAAGATGGTTCTTAAAGGATTTTGGAATTTTCAAAGAATATCCACTGGGAGTGTCAAACTAGGTGTTCGTAAAGGCCCATTGTTGTGCACCATTTCCTAATTGAGTCAAGGTCAATACAATGTTTTCAGGTTTACTAGCCCTATGTACATTTGTTAGAGCCACATCTACTTATAGTATCCATATAAGAATTTATTTCTAAGAAACCAATCACTCTATCCTTTACCAAAATTCTATGATATTTTCCTATACATTGAATCATCCTTATATTCATCTTTAGATGCATCCCTAGACATATCCTTAGAAATATCCTTATGGATATCACTCATGTTTTCTCATCCTAGTTTACAATGGTAGACTAAACCATCCCTTTAATAATAACTATAGTGACCCAAGCTTCTCATACTACATATTACATCATTTTAGATTAATATTCAGTATATTAAAAATGTACATGCTTGAGGACCATAATAGTTTAGTGTTTTTTGAATCTTGGAGCACAATATTTTACCATAGTGAAAGATCTTAAATGTTTCCCAAAAAATATCTTCCCATTCAGTACTTCTACTTAATGAAATTTCTTTATAACTCGTGGAATGGAAAAATAAGAAAGGGTGAGCTTAGATGCTCGATATGGGTTACTAAAGGAGATATGTAAGCATATTATGAACACAAGGGTATGAGAACATGATCATATCATTTAAACACCATACCCTACATATCAAAGATCATATACATGAGTAATGACATAAATATTTAAAGATCATAAGACATGAATCATAACGAAATTAAGAGAATAATGCTTGAGAGAATAATATAGGAATAAGACATGGAATTGTGGAAGGCACATAAATATACGAAATGATTTCCATAGTAGTTAAGGATCACTACCAAGGCTATCTTAGTGGAATGAGTTCCATCCCAAAACCAACGTAATATTCAAGGTTCACTCCCAAGACTATCTTAATAGTCAAGGTTCACTCCTAAGTCCATATTAGTAGTTAAGGTTCACTCTGAGGACCATTTTAGCATAAAAATTCCCTTACTAAACTCGATTCACTTCCCATTCTAGCCATGTATATCTCATGAGATATAAATATTTATACAATTAATTGGAGAGATAACTGGCATTCTCCATCATAGAATATGTAATGGGATTATGTGATTCTATTTGGGCAACCCCATCATAGAATCTATAACATGATTACCCAGTGCTATCTGGTATGGACCATCGTAGAAGCTGTAATGGGATTAACCAATGCTATCTGGGATGAACCATCATAGAAGCTATAATGGGGTTACCTGGGGTTATCTGGGATACCCCATCATATAATCTATAATGTTCTTACCTGGTGTTATCTGTGACACCCCATCATATAAATTGTAATGGGATTACTCGGTGCTATCTAGGATACCCATTATATAAGTAATGTCCAATCTTTTCAAAAAAAAAAGTAATGTCCAAGAACCAAAATATGAATAAAGTACAAAAACCTTGCATATCATAATAAAAATTCATAAAAATTCATAATTATTTTATAACCTAATTATCCCATGTAAAAGAAATGGGTTTTATGTCAATCTCTCTGAAACATGAATAACCTTTGGAAAAGAAATGGGTTTTATAAACATCATGCCTTCAAAACTTAAGCCATTCAGATAAATAATATGAATGGTACCCTTGGATCATTTCCCCCCATAAGGAATTAGTAACACAAATGGATTTTATCTTATATGGAAAATAATTTTTAAAGGATCATTTAAAAATTTTCTTGAGAAAAAAATCCTTTCCTAATTAAAAAACTCTTTCTAAAACATAAAACATTTTGAAAACCTTTTTATTTGGAAATAACCTTGAAAAAATATAAATTAATATTTTAAAATTATTTAAAAACATTTTAAACCATAATTTTTTTAATAATATTTTTTAGTGAAAATTATCTTAAAATATCATTTAAAAAATTTTCTAAATTTTTTTTATATAACATTATTTTGGAAGAAAATAGATATCTGGCCGAAGAGAGAAATAAAGTCACATTTTCTTAAAAACATTTTTAATTTATATTAAGTAACAAAGAGTGGAAAATATTGCACCATTAAATGAAGATATAATGAATAACCAAAGGATAAGAAAATTTAGGAGAATTATTTAGATTTAGATCATGAGAATTCTACATTTTAGACTTGTTCATAAACAATCCCAATAAATGATGAGATTGTAACATAAAATCATTACCACTTTGGTAACCTTTAATCATAATAAGCATGAAGTATTAACATAAAATGAAACTTATATTATCATTAAAATAAGTTTATTCATGATATAACATGTCAAAAGGCTAGTATATACACCTCATAAAATAATATAGGTGTATAACCTAACATATATCAATGAAGGTAAATTGAGACAAAAATACCTTTCCACTTTGGTAACATTAAAACCATAAACCCCATGAAAGAGATATACTAAAATGGATATGTAAATAACCATAAATTTAAGGATAATAATCATAAAAAACATTCATGGGTAGTATATACACCACATTACAAAAATAAGTGGTGAATATAACATATATCTCATAAAAATAAAAGTGAGATGAGAAATACCGTTACCTTAAGTCTTCACTTCCTTCATACACATTCAAACCTCCTTTATAATAAATACAAGTTTGTTATACACATATAAAAGAACTAAATTATTATATATCATAACCAAGACCATGTTTTTTATTTTCTAAAGGGTTTAGTGGTAATAGACTTTTCAAAAATAAAAAACATCACCCAAATTCATATTCAAAATACAACACCCTGACACAAAAACCAAAAAACTTCCTTGGGAATAAAATTAAAATTCAAACTTGAATTTCAAACAGGTAAAAACACATTGAAACGAGCACCAAAAAATATCCTCATGCCATGAGATACCAAACTGCATGCAACCTTGAGCCATGAGAACTGCATGCAACCTTGATCCATGCACCCTGATAGTGAAACAAAGAACCTACCTGATGAGAATCCACCAGATGTCGTTCAATGGAAGAAAACCCACACAAAACATTAGCATGAATCAGTCCATACATGACACCATAGAGAAACAATGATGTAGAGGGAAGATAATCATCGCACCATTGATATCCACCATCACCATCACCACATCCCCCAACTAGACCAAAACCCCACAATTTCTTGAACTAGATCTATAAAATCCATCCCCAACTTGTGAAAATATCAAACCAAAAACAAAACCAACATTAGAATCAAATAAGTGAAGAATCATCACTGAAGAACCCCATGAATAGGAAAATGACACCATATGTTGTGCCTCTAGTAGAACCCCGTCACTCCTATAAGAACATGCCAAAACCTCTTTTGGATCTATCCCACTTGGCTGATTTGGTAGGGAGCAACGAACCTAGAAGTCAGACCATCGAGAGAGTGAAAAAAACCTCCACAGCAAGCCGTGAATGAGTGAGCTCCATCATCACCTCTAGATATAATCATATTCAAGCCTTCACTAGGTCATAGAGAGTCCCATTCAAGAAGGAAAATAATATCTAGAAAACTGGAAGCCAACGAAGAGGATAGGGACGGTATAGAAGAATCATCAATGGAAAGTGATGAAGAGGAAGAGAGAAAAGCCGTGAGTAGTAGGGGACAGAGAAGGAGAAATCCTAAACCACTGAGATAACTGAAATAGAGGGAGAAAATAGGAGTTCCACAGATTATGATGAAGCGGATAAGGGATAAAAACTGACCACTAAGATGGATCAGAATGGATAAGGAGATAAAGAGGGATGTGAGAAGCAATGAAGATGAAAGCGAGGAGAAGGAAAACCTAGACGTTGAGAGCTCCATTTGAGAAGGCATTCATTACCCCTCATAATTATATTTTCTATGTTGTGAGATTCATAGGTTTATAGCACTTATATATCAAACTATATATGATTTTCTTATGACTCTATATTACCTTTTTATAAACAATTCCATGTTAAATTTATGTCTTGGGTAATAACTGCTTTGTTTTTTATATAAGTTTTGGATTATTATTTATGGTATACATACTTTGGTCATAATTTTATAATTTAAAGAATTTAAACCATTATATAAATATTATATATATTCATTTTATATGTATTTATAGTAACCCCAAAAAATTAGTGACAAGAAATAAAATACACTGTACATGGAGATGGTAGGTCGTACATACATATGAATTCTCTTTATGTTTTATTTTTATATTGAAAGAAATAAATTAAATTATATATATAAATTATTATTTTAGTATCACTATTATTTCATATTTATCACATATTTTTATTAGATGCATCGTTAATATATTCTATGTAAAGTGTGGATGAATCATATCGCTTCGTGAGGTGGTAGTCCGCCGTACACACTAACGATGTAATTGTATTAATAAAAAATGGAAATCATGAAGGTAAGTGTGGTATAATAATTAAATAATCTTAATAATATCATAAATATCACTAATATCATATATAAAGAGCGTGTCCATCATTATTCCAAACATTGAATGGTGGTAATGTAAAAATGAATGATATCGATTCGTGAGGTGGTAGTCCACCGTACACACGAACGGTGACTTTGTAACCCATTTGATATAATTATATATGGTTACTAGTCATTAAATTAACATAAAATCATCTCAGTATATTTAATATACTAAGGTTATTATATAATCATGATATAAATATAATTTAAGGGGTTTGAGGATTGAATATAAAAACATTCATTGATGAATGTTCAGGTATCTCCTTTTGGTTTGCAAAAAATATTTACTTGGTTGGATTTATTGTGAAAGTAAGGATTCCAAGATTATAGGAGGTATTTGAAGAAGTGATTTATTTAGGGATTGGGAAATCTGAATTTCTTGAGAGGTGTGAATAAGTGGGGAGAGTGAGTGTCTTTTTATATTTGAGGAGGAGTGACATTCTTGTAAATATTAAAAAGTATTAACTATTGGGAGGTCTCCCTTACCTCATGTGGCTCTAAAATTTGATAATAATGGAGGACAGGGATAATGGGGTTGATAAATACCTCCACCACACAATAATAAATTCATTTTTTATAAATTTATTGCTTAACTTATAAGTTTCCATATTTTTTCCATTTTGGTTTTTTATTAAGGTAACCAATTTTCTAACCTAGGTAATTTATTCATTAGGAATTAATTAAAGTAATAAATATTTTAAAATTTATGCCCATTAGTTCTAAAACATTATATATAATTTATAAAATAAAAATCTCATATTCTTTGTAAATTAATTTTAACATATGCGCAAGTAACTTGAAAAAACATTACTTTAACCTAACCCTACTAACAGTGTTTTTACTATTTATGGCTAAATATTTTCCTTATGAAAGATAAATCGGTTCATTAATGGACCATATATTATATTTATTAAAATTTAAAAATCACTTTGCAGATGATATTATTTTTATTAATTTTAAAACATTTAATAAAATATAATTTTTTATTAAATAACATTAATGTTAATTTTTACATTATTTATTTAATTTGAATTAAAAAATATCAAGAAAATAATGTAATTTGAATATATTAGGTCCAATCATGTGTAAAATGATATATTAATAATAAAAAAATAAATAAAATAATTCATTCAATTTTCTTCACATTTAATATTTTTAGTATCATTTATTTTATTTAATTATTAACTAAATAATCAATGCCTTTTAGTTTCTTAAATATTTTATATAACTAAATCATATGTAAAAATTAAAGATAAATTAATACGATAAAATATATTTTTTATTTCAAAAAAAAATAAATAAATAAAACGAAACCAATGTGTTTTTGGTAGGTTCTAGGTGTAGAGGAAGCGCGGTTGGGCCGACACCCAACATTAAATTTTACCGTGATCAATGATTATTCTGGGATCAATACGACAACAAATTCCAATATCCATTAAAAAAATTAAAATATATAGATTAAGAAGAAAGAGGCCCGAAACCTATAGAGAGTATCAGCATATTTTGTTTATAATTAATTTAATTAAATTAAAGAAATATCTACAAGGATTTCTTTCTTCGTTGATGTTTTTTACCACAGATCTGTGATGAGACTTTCATTGCTTTGTAGAGATCAAGAGTATATCTCCTCTAGTGGTAATCCACATGTGCTCCACAAATCGTTTGATTTCACTGAAGTAGTCTGCGGGTGCAAGCACAAAAGGTCCTTGTGCTTGCGTCGTCCTCCCTCAATCGCCTTGAGAGCCACTTCCAAAGCATTATCTGATCCAGTGGAGGATGTACACTCTTGTTCTTAAGAGAATTCTTAGAGAAAACAAGTGCTCTCTAAGTTTGAGAGATTTTTCTTTAAAATTTTGTGCACAACCAAAATTGGATATCTAGCATGTGGGTTGAACCCTTGGCTAATAATAGATTAATATACAACCAAGAATTTAATTCACTAGATAATAATAAATAATTAGTACAAATTCTATTATTTTTTTATTATTCCATGTGAAATTTCCCTATCAAATAATAACAACAGTACTATTATTTCCATGACATGTTCTTAGCTTGCAAGTTACAATTAAAAATTATTTTAATAAAATAATATTTACCTTTATTTTCTTATTGGAACCTTTAACTCGTTCTTCCTATCCTCTGAAATATTTATCAAACCTTGAATAACGACTATTTATTTATAAAATAAATAAATAAATCTAACTTCATTATTCGCTGATAAATAAATAAAATGTGATCAAGCATACGTTAATAACTATTAAACCACAACTAGGAATAATATTTATTCAACTTGTTAAATAATAAATTATTTAACTGAGATTCCGGATACACTTAGTGTGTGACCCTTTAGGCCTCTTTCTCAGTGGCATTAGGCGAGCCTGCATAAAGTCCAAGGTTAGAATCTAGAAACACACCAAGTCACCCATAGATAAATAAGTTAATGCTAGAATGACATGTCACCTCATATGAATGATTACCATGTAATATATTCCATTTATCATAATATCTCCAATCGAGCAGATTGCATGCCAGTGTCATCAACCTATATGCACGATAACCCGTTCTTTGACTTTCAGGAAATAGAACTTGCCTAGTGAACACCATGGCCATTGATTTATTTAGGCTATATAATTTCCATAAAAGGGCCTGAGATATTTACTTCCGTTAATGAAATGAAGTGATAAATCCTTTCTTGCATTATTCATCAATGCAATATTACTCGTGATGCACCCAACATATACTACCTCTCTGTGAGCATATTCCATCATGGTTTTCTCCAATACATCAAAGTGCATGATTCATAATATCCATTACTAACAATCTTAAAGTCTAAGGACCATTACAAACATCTTCATATAATAACATCCAATAACACTTATAATGTGGATTTACTTTTGTCGGGTCTCGTTATCATAATAACCTATTAGATATTACTAGGGGAACACACCATAAAAAGGTGCCTCAAAGTCCTTTATGTCTCCATCCTTAATAGACTGTATCATTTGTGTCCCTTCAAATGATATCATCTGGACATAGAACATTTTTTCATGAATAGGGTCATGGCACTTCCAGGTTCTCATCATTATGGGGAACTTCTATGACCTTTTAGTGTGAGAGCTACTCTTGGGACATTATCACATGCTATGTTACATAGAAGAACAATCATGATGTGATAAATAATTTATTAATATTCAAAACCATGAATATAATTTTATCATAAAGTAAAAATAAGTTGGTTCTAGGTCACCAACTCCAATAGACTACCACTTGCACTAGATCCAACTGCTAACAAAATTTAGTCCACTAGCTCTCACATGATATTCAATCTTCTGATGAGATAGGACTTTTGTCAAGGGGTCCACCACATTCTCCTTTGTTGACTCTCTACTCACTGCAACCTCACTTCTTTGATGAAAATCCCTCAAGAGGTAATACTTCTGAAGTCTGTGCTTTTTCCATTGATGTAACCTTGGATCCTTTGCAAGATCCACCACTGTAGTATTATCATAATAAAATATGATAGGGTCTCTACTACTAGGCACTAAATCAGGATCTTGGACAAATTTCTGAATCCATATGGTTTCCATGGATGTATCAGAAGCTTATATATATATTCAAACTCTACTGTAGAATCAGTGATAACTGGCTATTTTGAACTCTTAAATCTCACAGCTCCTCCGGTGAGACAAAAACATATCCTGATTGTGACTTTAGATCATTATGGTGTATCTAAAAACTATCATCATCATACCCTCTGATGACAAGATCCTCGCCTCCTCCATACACTAGGAACATATCCTTAGTTCTTCTCAGATACTTAAGGATATCCTTAACAGTAGTCCAGTGCTATTCTCTTGGATCTACTTGATATCTTCCTACCATTCTTAGTGCATAGGTTACATCAAGTCTAGTACATAACATGTCATACATGATTGATCCTATAACCAATGCATATGGGATATTACTCATTATATCATTCTACTATTGTGTATGGGGACACATTTTCTTAGAAAGATGTATGCCATGTGACACTAGAACCAATCCCCTCTTGGATTGTTCTATACTAAATCTCTTTGGTATCTGGTCAATGTATGTACTCTGACATAGTCCAAACAGCCTCTTGGATATATCACAAATGATATTGATCCCAAGAATGTAGGATACTTCGCCTAAGTCTTTCATAGAGAATAACTTGTTCAACCAGTCCTTAACTAACTGTAAGATTGGTATTTCATTTCCAATAAGTAATATTTCATCAACATATAATACTAGGATAACAACTGCATTCCCATTAAAACTTTTTTAAATAGATGGATCACATTCATTATTAATGAAACCATATTCACTTATGGCTTCGCCGAATCGAATATTCCATGACCTGGATGCTTACATCAATCCATAAATGGATCTATGAAACTTGAAAACCCTTTTGGAATCATCTGGTGTCATAAACCCTTCCAGTTGTGTCAAATAGACATCTTCCAGAAGGTTCCCATTAAGGAATGTAGTTTTGACATCCATCTTATAAATATCATAGCCACAGTAAGCTGATATGTAAAGTATGATTATGATAGATTTAAACATGGAAACTGGTGAAAACATTTCATCATAGTCAATTCCTTAATGCTGTTTAAAACCTTTATCCATTATCATTTCTTTATAGGTACTTACTTTACCTTCTATTTCCAATTTCCTCTTGAATACCCATTTACATCCAACATGATTTACATCAACTTGTGCATCGACCATAACCCAAACTTGGTTCTAATATATAGAATCCATCTCATAATTCATATCTTCTATCCATCCTGCAGCTTCTAATATCTCTCTAACTCCTTGTAGGAGAGTGGTTTATTATTGTACAACAATAATGAGTCACCATCCTTGGTGAAAAGAAAACCATATATCTCTAGTTACATTACCTCTCTTACACTCCTATACAGTACTTATGTTTCAGGAAATACTTCTCCCACCTGGACTTGTGGAACTTGTTCAGTACCAACTCCTGTGTATCTTGAGCATCAACTTCACTGAAGTCAATATTTCTCCCACTATCCCTTTTGAGGATGTTCTCCCTCTCAATAAAGATAGCTATCTAGAAACAATCACTTTATTGTCTAATGGGTTGTATAGGTAGTATCCCTTTGTTTCATTAGGATACCCTATAAAGATACACATAATTCCATGGGGTGATATTTTGTTGCCAAAGAAAAACATAACAAACTCATTTCATCCCCATACACGTGTATGTGTCAAAAAAGGTTTCTTTCTTCTCCATAACTTGAAGGGGATTCCATTTTCCTCCTTAGTTGGTACTCAGTTTAATGTGTATTCCGTAGTTTGTAATTCATATCCCAAAAGTATAATGGAATATTTTCATGACTCATCATCGACCATACCATGTACAACAAGGTACGATTCCTCATTTCACTAACCCCATTTCAATGTGGTGTATAAGGTGGAGTGAGTTTAGATAGAATCCCAGACTCTCGTAAAAGGTTTATGAACTCTTGGATAAGATATTATTCACCTCGATCCAATCAAAGATTCTTCATCTTCTTACCATGATGATTCTCAACTTAATTCTCGAACTCTTTGAATTTCTTAAAGGACTCGGACTTATACCTCATTAAGTATACATATCCATATCTAATCAAGTTATCAGTAAATGTAATGAAGTAAGAATATCCACCTCTATCTTCTACTAGAAATGGTCCACACACATCAGTGTGTACCAATATTAGAAGATCTCTGGCCCTTTCACCATGCCCACCGAATGGTGGTTTGGTCATTTTCCATTGTAAACAAGCATGACATCTATCAAGTGGTTTTAGCTTAGAAGTGTCTAAATAAACATCTTGAAAGATATTTTTCAGGTGCTTCTCATTTACATGACCAAGGTGGTGATGCCACAACTGGGTGTCATATGAGTCACATAAACTTGATTCATTATCGATTTCCAACAATTGGTTTTCATAATTCAATACATTCAGATTGTTATTTAAATTTTCCATACCATAACATATGTTGTATTTATAAAAGAAAAAACTTTTATTTCCAAATTTTAAAATAAACCCATATATATCTAAACATGATATAGAAATTATGTTCTTGGTAAAACTTGGTACATAATAACAGTCATGTAAAACCAAAATCATCCTGGTTGAGAATGAAAGGTGGTAGTCCCCGATGGTAGGAGCAACTAGCCTTGAACCATTTGCAGCTCACTGATCCACCTCTCCTCTACTAATTTTCCAAAATATTATTGGTTCTTGAATTTGAATACAAATGTGAGCACCATAAGCTGTATCTAATAACCAATGTATAGAAATGGAAAGATTGCAATCAATAATGAACACACCTTTTTCTTCCCCTTTCCACTAGCTGCAGTTCCTCTTCCATTGGCCTAAATTACCACATGAAAAGCATACTACCTATTTTTTCTTGCCCTACCTTTGTATCTTCTTCTTCTTGGTTGAAAGGTTCTCAGGAGATTTAGAATATTTATAAATATTAGGCTCCTTTTCCTTGTACTTACTCTTCATATTCACCATAAGGACCATGGGTTTGTCACTACCCATGTACTTATCCACTTGGAAAATCAGGGTTAGAAGTTCTGATAAGCTCTTCTCATTATTTCTCATATTATAATTCACAATAAAACTAGATAAGGCCATGGAAAGTGATGATAATATTAGATCTATATGAAAATCATCTAGGATTTTAATTCCTAATATGTCTGATGCTCAATGTAGCCAATAATATTAACTACATGTAGTCCAGCTAGTAAAAACTCTCCAAGATTTGTAGTGAAAAAAGCGTTGGAGATCTCATACCTATCTTGTCTCTCATTCTCTTGATACAGATCCCGAATGTGAGACATAATTCTCTAAGAATACATTTCCTCATGTTTCTCCAAGATCTCATTAGTCATGGATGATAGCATGAGGCACTGAACATCTATAGCATCATTCAGATGTTTATTGTACATAGAGATCTCCTCATCATTCACCTCATTCCTAGGTGCAACTATTAAGGGTTCTTCTAGCATCTATAGTTTCCTTTTATGGCGAAGGATTACCTAAAGGTTCCTTTGAAACTCCTAGAAATTAGTGTTGGCGAGAAGTTTTTCCTTCTTGATTATGTATCATAACGATATGTTTGATTTCATTTTTAATGTCTTTTCTAAAAATAAGATGAACAAAGTTTTAGTACATTATATGATAAAATTAAGACAAATAAATAAATATTCATTAGTCTCCCACTATTTTATCAAAACCCAATAGCCCACACCATTGGATTTGGAATATCCTGTTGCTTGGATATTCAAGTGAAAAGGATCCATATTCCATTCTTATCACCCCAACTTTGGATAGTCAAGCAACTTGAATGGTTTTAGGTAGGTATTCCAAATGCCAAATACATTAATTCTTAGCTCCTTGATCCATTGAGTGGACTCCCTAATCCTAAAATCATTATTTTAGATTTACTCAACGCTTGCCTATCAGTTACACCAAGTTCTACTTTGGCAGTAAACCCTTGATGTAAACCATGTTTAGCCAACCCAAAACCTAAAATTATAATTCTACAATAATTTAAAGAACCCCAACTTTGGATGGTCAATCACTTTGAACTATTGTTTTGATTCTAACCAAAGTAATGGAAGGCTATACTGACTTAATATTTTATTGAGTTATTTTTCCTTTATACGTAAATTTCCTCTTATTATCTTTTCATATGATCGTTAATATTAAGTGGGATATAATTAATAGATTATACATGTCTTGATAATATTTATGCATAAGCCATTTTATTTTAGTTCCATCTTGCATGGTTGTTAATTCATTAATTATGTGATCGTGACAATACACCCATAATGAATAAATATGAAACTAAAAGAATTAAAACAAAGGGTTTAATCATGATATTTTCTAATGGTAATTTTATCTATAAGTTTATAAACTAACGCTGACGGAGAGGAGAGACACCTTGAACCTTTTAAGGTTTGTGTTATAGCTTTCCACATGTCCACCATTGTATCTCCTTGGATTGTTTTTACCTTGGCTTCTAACTTGAACTTCCTCCACTAGCTTGGGAGATCCATCCATTACATATGATTTTAAGTCAAACACAAGTGATGGGGAGGGGTGGTTTACATAAAATAAACCATGGTCACGTAGACCCTACATATTAATGAGGATAAGGAATTCATGCCAACAATTTTAATTTAACAAATAAATTAAATGGAAAATGATCACATACAAAGGTCTGGTCTATCTCATAATCATCCACAAACATGAAAAAATACACATTTAATAAAACTATCATTCAATTATTTAATCATTCTTATTAAGATAAATAATTCTCAATCTATTAATTATTATCTTTAATTAATCAATCATTTTATCTTAATCCTTTTTCTAAATTTCCTTGAGATTACCATCCATTGTATTTTTAAACAAATTAATAAATTCATTTAAAATTAACTGTGTACATAACATGTACCTTGGAGGAAACCTGGTGAATACCCATAAAAAAAATACCCAACATGTGTTATACTTGTATACACTTTATTCTTTGTGACATGTAGCATGCATGAAAAATTATAATTGTAATACAACTCATACATGATGTACAGATCTTTGAACATTACGCAGATGTTAATTAAACACACACACACACACAAACACACATCAAACACCTATCATATGTTGTGCCCCAGATTTATGCCCAAATGAAGGTACATGTCTCAAAGGTTACATAATATACTAATAAATTTTAAATTTGTATAATCTAAAAAAAGTACATGGCATGTAGATTTGACTAAATGACGTGTAATCTCCACACCATCCTTCCAAAGTACATGCCTAGGGAAACAACGAGTAAGGTGTACTTTGTAAATCTTTGTAGTACACGACATGTCTAGTGGGACACACGTTGTGTTGACTCCGTGTTACACTGTCACTAGCCGGGAAATCTGTGTAAGGGATACACAACTTGAACCTAACCCGAAGGGACTAAATGCCATGTCTAGTGGGCCACATGGCCTATAGTCTGGATGGCCATGTGCTAGTATTTCTTGGTCAACACATAGTTTAATAATTAACAATACTGCTTTTCATTAATGCACACATCTGGAGTAATTTATGAATTACTCCCAGTGCGTTGAACAAAACTACACTGTGTTTAATCCGAATTACACAGTATTTATGGTAGATTACATGGAATTTAATTCCAAATACATGGTGTGTATTGTCATGTTACCTAGAAAGAGTCATCAGTACCTCTTTATGAGATCCTCGATGTAATTTTAATCCAAAAATTATTCGTTTCTATAATATTTTCGAGAAACAAAAGATGAATAATAGTTCTCAAAATTAAGATTACAAGAATGATTACACATGAATTGGAAAACTACATTATTAAAGCATAAATCATCAAAAAATTATTTAAATAATTATAAATGAAAACATGACCAACTCTGATACCACTTGTAGGTTTCAGGAATAGTGGAAGCATGGTTGTGCTGGCACCCAACCTCAAATTTTACCGAGATCAATTGTTATTCTAATATCAGTACAACAATGAATGCTACTATCCACAAAATAAAATCAATGATTTAGATAAATAATAAAGAGACCTGGATCCCAGAGAGAGGATCAACATATTTTTTTATAATTAATTTAATTTAATCAAATAAATAACTCCAAGGTTTTCTTTCTTTGTTGATGTGTCTGACCACAGATCTGCAGTGAGCCTTTCATTTCTTTATAGAGATCAAGATGAGATATCCTCAAGAGGTAATCCACACATGCTCCATGAATCTATGGATGTCACCGAATGAGTATCTGGGTGATAGAATTGAAGTTCCTTTCACTTGTGTCATCCACCCATGATCTCCTTGAGAGCTTCTCCCAAAGAGTTCTCTGATCCGGTGGAGAATGACCACTCTCGTTCTTAAGAGCATTCTTGAAAAAAAAGAGATCTCAAGGCTTGAAATATTTTTCTCCAAAATGATGTACACGAAAAAAAATTTCTATCTAGTCTGTGGGTTTCCCCTAGTATAATAAGATAATAATATATAACTAGGATTTTAATTCAATAGGTAATAATAAATAATTAGCACATGTGTCATTAATTTTTTTATAATTCCATGTGAAACCCCCATATCAAATTATAATAGCAATACCATTATTTTCATAACATGTAATTAGCTCATTAGTTATAATTAAATATTATTTTAATCAAATAAGATTTAATATTATTTTCTTACTAGACCCTTTAACTTGGTCCGCCCATCCTCCAAAATATTTATCGAACCTTGAATAATGACTATTTATTTATTAAATAAATAAATAAATCTAACTGCATTATTCACGGATAAATAAATAAAATGTGACCAGGAATACCTAAATAATTATTAAATCACAACTAAGAATAATATTTATTCAACTTATTAAATAATAAATTATTTAACTGAGATTCCATATACACTTAGTATGTGACCTTCTAGGCCTATTTCTCAGTGGAATTAGGCGAGCCTTCCTAAACTCCAAGGTTTGCATCTAAAAACACGCCAAGACACCCATAGAGAAAGAAGTTAATGATAAAATGACCTGTCACATCATAAAAATTCTTACCATGTAATATAATCTCTTTATCACAACATCTCCAATCGAGCAGGTTTCATACCAGTGTCATCAACCTATATTCTCGATAACTCATTCTTTGATTTTACAGAAATTGAACTTGGCTAGAAAACACCATGGACATGGATTTATTTAAGCTATATCATTTCCATAAAATGGCCTAATATATTTACATCTATTAATGGACCGAAGGGATAAATCATTTCTCACACTATTCATTAATGCAATATTACTCCTGACACACCGAACATATCCTACCTCACCACAAGTATATGTCATCACGATTTTCACCAATACATCAAAGTGAATGACTCATAATATCCATTAATAATAATCATAAATTCTAAGGGACATTACACACATCCGTAGATAGGAACATCCAATTACACTTATAATATGTATTTCCTACTATCGGGTCTCGTTCTCATAATATCCTACTGAATATTACCATGGGCATACACCATGAGAAGGTGCCTCAAATTACTATGAGTCTCCACCCTTGATAGAATTTATTGTAAAGACCCAGAAATTTCAAGTAAATATTTTTCTTAATTTCTTTGGAATTTTATGATTCTGTGGTTTCTGACAGAACCTGATTCCAAGGCCCGGTGTGCCCGGAATCAATTTCCGAAGTTTAGCTCGGGTACGTTCAGTGAACGAATGAGCGGGTTTTTCTATCTTTTGAACCGGTGCTCAGAATTGAAATCTGAGGGCACCGATGAACTCGTAACACCGGTAATTACTTAAGGGGACATTTACCGCAGTTGCGTTTGTGCGGGAGGAGAAGTTAAAATTTGTGGATTAAATAAGAAGTGAATAAAATTGTGGAACAATTTTATTCTATATCTAAGGTGGTTATATCCTACATGGGGGAGTTGGGGTGGCACCCACAATCACCTAACTACCCATGTGAGGATATTTGTGAGGTGGGGCCCACACGAGCCCCAACCCTTCACATTCCCTAAACTCCTTAAACTACCCCTCTTTAATTTTGCTAACTCCTCTTTAATAAAGCAAACTCTTCCTCTCCCTCTCTCACTCCAATAAATCTTGCCAACCTACCTCTTAATTAATTAAACAACTCTACATTTAATTAATTAAGGGATTTGATTTTTGAATTTTAAAATGCATGACAAGATTAATTAAAATAAGGGGTGGCCTTATTTTAATTGGGCTGGCTTGTTGTGTGGGGATTGGGAGAGAAATCTTGTGAAGAAGAAGAGGATTCCTCCTTTTTTGAAGTTCATCATCTTAAAACGAAGAATAAATCTTCTCCAACGAAGAATGTCGACCCTTTAATGTAGAACGACTCGGCGACCACGGTTCCCCATTATCTTCTTCCTCCGCAACAAGTGATGAGACACCAACGTGGGGAACTCGCCAATGACGACGCTTCTTATTTTCTCTTCTCCGTGACAAGAGAGAAGACACCACTTCCTCTGCGGTGCACTCCTACGACATCGGAAACGACACTGTCATCCATGATGCTCGGCTACCACAGATCTTTCTCGAGGTAGGGGGTTTTCATATTTTGTGTATATGTGATTTATACCCTCGTTCATGGGTATATAATTGCAGGGTGTATGTATAATTTATCTTGAATAAATTAAACCCTTGTTGTTGATGAATTTTGTTTTGAGCCTCTAATGCGAAAGTTGTGGGATAATGAACAAGACAGACGCTCCGCTGGTTGTTCTTTTGTGCGCGGATTGATGGGAAAAGATGAAACGGGACCACAACAGTGTTTGAAAGCCTTCGCAGTAAAGTTTGGGACCCGAGAAGACTATCAGCGCAGACGGAAGCTAAAACGGACCACCGGAGCAACTCCAGTTGCCCGCAGAAGCTCCTTTCGGCGTGGGTCGCCGGCGTGGTGGCGCCCCCGCGTGCCGCCGGAGAAGACCCGCCACAACAATAGCTACGGTGGTGTGACACGGTGGATCCCGTAGCTGCGCGGGATCCTGGGATGACGGCGGGGCGGCACTTTGTGCCGCCAGTGTCAATTAGCGGGGGGTCACGCCCCCCCCCCCGCTCCGCGCATCTCGCTCGGCCAAGCTGGCCGAGCCATCTCCCCTGGCTGGGCTGGGGCAGGCCACGCAGGCCGAGCCGTGATGGTCGGACCGGACCTGGACCCGGGTCGGGTTGACCCGGTTCGGGCCGACCTAGGGGGTGTTGGGCCGGGTCGGATCGGGGCCAGACCCCCTATTTTCAGACCATTTTCGGTTAAATGGACATATCCTGAGCTACGGACCTCTGATCGATGCACTGTTAGTTGCATAGGATTTCTTGGAGCGAGACGGTCATTTCAGCATATTACACTCAAGGTTTCAGAAATGTTTGGATACAGACAGGTTGGTTCGAACGCGAAATCAACCGGGCCCTCGGAGCAGAAATGCTTATAACTTGAGCTCCAGACGTCCGATTGACGTGCTGTCGACTTTTTTGGATTCCTCTTAATGAGACGGTTCTTTTGGAATACTCCACTTGAGGTTTGGATGCAGTTGGAGTATGGTCGGGTTGGTTTATCTTATAAACCAACCGGGCTCCTTGAACGGGAAAGCCAGTACCTCTCAGATCGGACGTCTGATTGACGAATCGTCAACGGAATTGGTAATCTCGTTGAGAAATGGTTCATTTGAGTATACCCCACAGGAGTTCGGAGTACAATTGAGATATGGCCAGGTTGGTTCGTACACAAAACCAACCGGGCCCCGGGGCAAAAAGGCTAATAACTCACAGACCGGGCGTCCGATAGATGCACCGTCTATTGCGTTAAGACCCCTTTGACAAGATGGTACTTTGAGATATTTCTATGTGGGACTTTGTGATACTTGGATTATCGACCAGTAGCTCGTGGAGAGGATCCTCTCGGAGACAAGTGTATGAAGTACGCTGACCTTGTAGCTGGATGAGACCTGATGACTGCTTGTCGGATTTGATTCGGAGTGACTTGTATAGCCCAGTGGGGAGCACTACTTTGTGAGGTGGCAGAACCATGGCAGAGTATCACTACTTTGTGAGGTGGCAGACCAGCGGTACTCGACCAGAGGAGTACCTCTGTAGGCTATTAGGGGGAGCACTCTTTGTGAGGTGGCATACCCATGGCGGAGGCACACTACTTTGTGAGGTAATAGAACCGCGGTACTCGACAGGAGGAGTACCTCAGCAGTCTAAGGTTAGTGAGTGGCACCTCGGAGTCATGGTAGGACTACTACGCTCGACAGAAGAGGAGTTCTCCAGCAGCCGTTTTTTCGTCATCGTGAATAAAAATCCTGGTTTGAGTTGAGTCAATGACCATTGTGTTTTCCTCATGATTGAGATGGGTCACTTGATAACTTAGTTATATGTATGGGCATATACCTAAGTAGTGGTTATCCGTTGATTTCATAACCTTTGTGTTTCCTCATGATTGAGATGGGTTACTTGATAACTTAGGTGTAAGTATGGGCTTATACCTAATTAAGGGTTATCTGTTGAGATCCTTCTTTGTGGTTATCATTGTTGGATTTAGTGAGACCTTGAGGGTCTCGAGGTCCCTACTGAGTATCTTTATACTCACACCTTCATGGGCTATGCCCGTAGCTCGTTGTGTTGGATGCAGACGATAGACAACGCTGACAGAGACCGAGTGTACGAGGACTTGATGGTACCCGGAGGTGGACCTCACGACGAGTCAGTACCCAAAGGTGGGATTCACGACGAGACGATACTAGGAGGAGGTTGGCGGGCGAGAGCGTTGAGGAGGCTATCTATACCTACCATTCAGGTAGGATTCGAGGTGGAGGACCCAGGAGCTGCTTCTATCTTTCAGCTGTTTCTCTCTTCTGTTGTACTTTAGTTCTGTTGTAGCTGTACTTTTCAGTTGGGTTTGTATTCTAGCCCATCTACTTTTCAGCACGTTATTTTCTACTTAGTGTATTACTTCCTCTTGTACTCTGGTTGGATGTGTTTATGTTTTATAAAGGAGATTCCTTCCCAGTTATCAGGATTTACGTATTTGGTGCCAGTTTCTAGCCCCTGGCCTATGGAAGGCGGGCTTGGGGTAGTCACGACACGGGCCCCGAGGACGGGTCGTGACAAATTGGTATCAGAGGACGTCAGTTCTACCGCATAACTTATGACTCTGGTATTTTTATTTCTATGAAGCAATAGTGTTAAGTATACCGAGTGTGGTTTTCAGTTCAGGGAGTCTGGTGTTGGTGCGGCAACCGACATATCCATACACCAGGACCATGACTACTGATTTCTGACCTAGTGCATGAAAACACTGATTGCGTATGTGTTTCTAAAAGCTTTCTTTAGGTTAGCTCAAACCAGGTCAGCTCACCAGGTTTAAATCGTTTGACCGTGTCACATCTGTTTAGGATGTCTCCACGCAGACAGTCAGTTAGAGTTCTGAGAGAGTACTCGATGACGACCCACTGAGCGATGAGGCTCTGGTACAGGGACCTCCTACTATGTTGGCACCTTTGGGTGGTGTACTAGCAGCACCACCACCCATTAGGCAGTAGATACCACCAGCCGCACTGGCGGACGGTGCACGCCGACTGAGCGCTTTTCACGAGTCCCAGCGGCAGAGGCCTCCGAGGTTACGAGGCGAGACAGATTCCCAGGAAGTAGTAGACTGGATGGAGGTGATAGATATAGTTCTACACCTAGTTTAGACACTAGTATAGAAGATGGTGATATTGGCTACTAGTGTTTCCCATTGAGTGACCACGAGGTTGGTCCGCATAGTAATGAGGCTTCGGTACATGGACCGATGCCTGAGATAGTACCTTCGGGTAGTGTACCAGCTATATCACTACCTGTTGGTCAGCAGTTACAACTGGAGGTACCGGTAGATGACACATGTAGGTTCAGTTCCTTACACGTGTTTCAGCATCAGATACCCTTCAGGTTTCGAGGCGAGCCCCACTCACAGGCGGCTGAGGACTGGCTTGAGGAGGTGGATGAGAGTTTTCTAGAGCATATAAAACTTTGACAGGACGACATGTCGGTAGCTGAGTATTAATTAGGGCATACTGACCATTCCTGGTACATGATGAATATGATGCGATCAGTGCTTCAGGGATAAGAATTCTATGCGAGGTGTGATTAAAGGACATCCGAGCCAACACTTCTTCCTCTATTCATTCCTACTTATGCTATGGTGCTAGAGGGAACCATTTTGGTTGAATGTTCTTTGGCTGATTGAATACAGCTAGTGAATGTAAGCAGTAAGAAATAGGAAACTGGAACCAGTCATAGAGACTTGGTCATGTAAAATGTTTCAAGAAGAAGAAGTGTTAAGGACTGATGAATCTGTAGAGCAGTGGACGTGGAAGCAGAGCTAGGAGAGCATCATGAGGTGGAGACCATTTCATCATGTCACAACCACCCACCTTTGTATTCCCCTCCATGTTCAGAGAGTTGGAGGGAAGGGGAAGAGAGTAGATGCATGCAGTCAAGGAGTGCGACTGAATGGCTCTAGGGATGATTCGAGTTACGGTCTGTTTCTACTACTAGCTTCTGTAAAAACAAACATTGATATGAATCATTCCTTCCTTCCACGAATCTTTTCCCAGACCTAGAGTTTCCGGTTAAGCCGTTGACTTGACCCTCACGTCTGGAGATACCTTTGGGAGGAGACTCGATAATCACGCTTACGCCGACGGTGAGATATGACCCTTGAGGCGAGAGTTTCGATTGGAACCTCTTGGTGGTAGCATCGAGGCCTTACGAAGTTAGTTTGGATATGAACTGGGCAACCACAGTTCATACATAGATTTACTATATTAGGAAAAAAGGTTGTGGTTTATCTATAATGTTGGGATGAGGTTTTTCCTTTGTCGGCGAAAAAGGAAACCCAGGCAGCACAGGATAAACTCATGCATAGGAGGGTGCGACCGATCACTCTTAAGTCGGCCAACCTTACCCTCATGGCAGTAGGAGTTTTGAGTTTTCAGTTCCAAACAAAAAACAGAGGCCTCTAGATTTTGAGGATGGCGACCACGTCTTTATACAGGCCTCGACGAGGTCCACAAAGATGTGGCCAAGCCAGAAAGTTGTCTCTGAGGTTCATAGAACCCTTCGAGGTCCTCAGCAGAGTGGGTGAGGTGGTTTACCACTTGACCTTTCCACAACAGTTGCACCAGGTGCATGACGTCTTCCACATATCTTAGCTGAGAAGATGCGTGCGTGACCCATCACGCATCAATGATCACGGGGAGTTGGACATCGATGACAAGGTGACATTCACAGAGGTTTCAGTGGAGATCGAGGATCGACAGGAGTGGGTCCTACATGGATGGCTGATTCTTCTGGTGCACATTCATTGGCAGCACGGGAACCTCTAGGAGAGAACATGGGAGCGGAAGACTCAGATGTGTTCTCAGCACCTCTTTTGTTTTCCCTAGTGTGTGTTGAAGCTTTATGGGGATGTAAATACCTGTGGTGGGAGTAATGTAAAGGCTCAAAAATTTCATGGAATTTTTTTTCTTAATTTCTTTGGAATTTTACGATTCTGTGGTTTCTGATGGCACCTGATTCCGAGGACCGGTGTTCCCGGAATCAATTCTTGAAGTTTAGCTCGGGTACGTTCAGTGAATGAACAAGCGAGTTTTTCTATCTTTTGAACCGGTGCTCGGAATTGAAATCCAAGGGAACTGATTAACTCACAACACCAGTAATTGCTTAAGGGGACCTTTACCGCAGTTGCGTTTGTGCGGGAGGAGAAGTTAAAATTTGTGGATTAAATAAGAAGTGAATAAAATCATGGAATAATTTTATTCAATATCTAAGGTGGTTATATCCTACATGGGGGAGTTGGGGTGGCACCCACAAGCACATATCTACCCATGTGAGGATATTTGTGAGGTGGGGCCCACACGAGCCCCAACCATTCACATTCCCTAAACTCCTTAAACTCCCCCTATTTAATTTTGCTAACTCCTATTTAATTAAACAAACTCTTCCTCTTCCTCTCTCACTCAATTAAATCTTTCCGACCTACCTCTTAATTAATTAAACAACTCTACATTTAATTAATTACGGGATTTGATTTTTGAATTTTAAAATGCATGACAAGATTAATTAAAATAAAGAGTGGCCTTATTTTAATTGGGTTGGCTTGTTTTGTGGGGATTGGGAGAGAACTCTTGTGAAGAAGAAGAGGATTCCTACTTTGTTGAAGTTCATCATCTTAAAACGAAGAACGAATCTTCTCCAACGAAGAACGTCGACCCTTCAACATAGAACAACTCGGTGACTATGGTTCTCTATTCTCTTCTTCCTATGCAACAAGGGAGGAGACACCAACGTGGGGAACTCACCAACGATGACGCACCTTATTTTCTCTTCTCCGTGATAAGAGAGGAGACACCACTTCCTCCTCGGTGCACTCCTACGACGTTGGAAACGACACCGTCATCCATGATGCTCGGCTACCGCGGATCTTTCTCGAGGTAGGGGGTTTTTGTATTTTGTGTATATGTGATTTATACGCTCGTGCATGGGTATATAATTGCAGGGTGTTTGTATAATTTATCTTGAATAAATTAAACCCTTGTCGTTGATGAATTTTGGTTTGAGCCTCTAATGCGGAGGGCGCGAGCTAACAAAAAAGCTGGACCCTCCGCTGATTGTTCTTTTGTGCACGGATTGACGGGCGACGATGAAATAGGACCATAATGGTGTTTGAAAGCCTTCGTAGTAAATTTCAGGACATTAGAAGACCGCCGACGCAGATGGAAGCTAAAAAGAACCAACGAAGCAACTCTAATGGCCCGCAGAAGCTCCTGGCGGTGCGAGTCGCCGGTGACCAGAGGCGGCGGCCAGAGCCATCCGACCGCCTGGAGGTGGCGGCGCCCCAGTGCGCCGCAGGAGAAGACCTGCCACGTCAATAGCCGTGGCGGTGCGACGCGGTGGATCCCACGACTACGCGAGATCCCGGGACGACAACAGGGCGACACTTTGCACCTCCGGTGTCAATTAGCGGGGGGCCGTCCCCCCCCCCCCCCCGCTCCGCGCATCTCACTCGGCCAAGATGTCCGAGCCAGCTCCCCCGGCCAGGCCGAGGCAGGCCACGTGGGCCGGGCCGGACCCGGACCCAGGTCGGGTCGACTCGGTTCGGGCCGACCCAGGGGGTGTTGGGCTGGGTCGGACCGGGCCCAGACCCGCTATTTTCGGACCGTTTTCGGTTAAACGGACATATCTTGGGCTAAGGACCTTCGATCGATGCACCGTTAGTTGCATAGGATTCCTTGGATCGAGGCGGCCATTTCGGTATATTACACTCAAGGTTTTGGAAATGTTTGGATACATCTGGTATGGTTCGAACTCGAAACCATCCGGGCCCTCAGAGCAGAAACACTTATAACTTGAGCTCCGGACGTTCGATTGACGTGCCGTCGACTTTTTTGGATTGATTTTGACGAGACAGTTCTTTTGGCATACCCCACTTGAGGTTTGGATACGGTTGGATTAAGGTCAGGTTGGTTTAGATAATAAACCAACCGGGCTCCTGGAACGGGAAAGCTGATACCTCTCAGACCGGACGTTTGATTGACGAATCTTCTGCGGCGTTGGTAATCTCGTTGAGAAACAGTTCCTTTGAGTATACCCTATGGGTGTTCGGAGTACAGTTGAGATATGGACAGGTTGTTTTGTACACAAAACCAACGGGCCCCCCGGGACAAAAAGGCTAATAACTCACTGACTGGGCGTCCAATAGATGCACCGTCTGTTGCGTTGAGACCCCTTTGACGAGGTGGTCCTTTGAGATACTTCTACATGGAAATTTTTGATACTTGGAGTATCGAACATTATATCATAGAACAGATCCTCTCGAAGATGAGTGTACGGAGTACGATGACCTTGTAGCTGGCTGAGACCTGATGAATGCTTGTCCGATTTGATTTGGAGTGACTTGTATAGCCCAATGGGGAGCACTACTTTGTGAGGTGGCAGACCTATGGTGGAGTAGCACTACTTTGTGAGGTGGAAGACCAGCGATACTCGACAGGAGGAGTACCTCTGTAGGCTATGAGGGGTAGCACTACTTTGTGTGGTGGCAAACCCATGGTGGAGGAGAACTACTTTGTGAGGTGGAAGACCTACGGTACTCAACAGGAGGAGTACCTCAATAGTCTAAGGTTAGTGAGTGTCACCTCGGAGTCATGGCAGGACTACTGCGCTCGACAGAGGAGGAGTTCTCCAGTAGCCGTGTTTTCATCATCGTGAATAAAAATCATGGTCTGAGCTGAGTCAATGAACATTGTGTTTTACTCATGATTCATATGGGTCACTTGATAACTTAGGTATATTTATGGAAATATACCTAAGTAGTGGTTATTTGTTGATTTCATAACCTTTTTGTTTCCTCATGATTGAGATGGGTTATTTGATAACTTAGGTGTAAGTATGGGCTTATACCTAAGTAAGGGTTATCAGTTGAGATCCTTATTTGTGGTTATCCTTGTTGGATTTAGTGAGACCTTTAGGGTCTCGGGGTCCCTACTAAGTATCGTTATACTCACCCCTTCACGGGCTATGCCCGCACCTCGTTGTGTTGGATGCAGACGACGGACATCGCTGACAGAGACCAAGTGTACGAGGACTGGACGGTACCCGGAGGTGGACCTCACGACGAGTCAATACCCGTAGGTGGACTTCATGACGAGATGGTACTCGGAGGAGGTTGGAAAGCGAGAGCGTTGAGGAGGCTATCTGTACCTACCCTTCAGGTAGGATCCGAGGTGGACGACCCAGGAGCTGCTTCTATCTTCCAGCTGTTTGTCTTTTCTGTTGTACTTTCGTTCTGTTGTAGCTGTACTTTCCATTTGGGTTTGTATTCTGGACCATCTACTTTTCAGAACCTTCATTTGTACTTAGTGTATTACTTCCACTTGTACTTTGGTTGGATGTGTTTATGTTTTATAAAGGCAATGCCTTCCCAATTATCGGGATTTATGCCTTTGGTGCTAGTCTCCAGCCCCTGGCCTATGGAAGGCGGACTTGGGGTAGTCACGACACAGGCCCCGAGGACGGGTCGTGACATGTATCATTTGTGTACCTTAAAATGATATAATACATCCATAAAATATTTATTCAAGAATAGTTTCATGGAACTTCTGGGTTCTCATCAAAGTAGAGAACTGCTATGACCTTTTAGTGTGACATCTACCCTTGGGACATTATCTTATGCTATGTAATGCAGAAGAAAAATAATTATATTATTAGTAATTTTGTAATATTAAAAACCATGAATATAATTTTATCATAAATTAAAAATAATTTAGTTCTTGGGCACCAACTCCAACATTTTTATCTATATTCTAATGCTTTATAAATATTTAAGTCAATGATTGTTCCTGTTTTTGTCTTTTAATTAACTTAACTTATAATATATGTAAATTTCATAGAATAAAATACTAACAACTTATAAAAATAGATAATAATGTTTTAAGGGTGGAAATAAGTCCATCCAATGGGTGTTGGACAAGTTGGTAGGTCATTTTACACTTTATATTCTAAGTTTAACCACTAAGTAAACTCATTTTTACCATAATCACTGTATTTAATTTTAACTATTTTCACTAATCACATTGTTAAAAAATTTAGTTGGTCACATTATACATTATAAATTATTCTAATTCCAAATATTGAATCCATTTTTAAAAATTCAATTCACATAAGTGGAAAAATTTAATTTAAAATTAATCATTCAAACATGACGATAAAGTGGGTATTTAATATGAAAATGTTGAAAAGTTTACGATGTTCAATATTAAAATGATTCCAATGAACTACATTGGATTAATATATTAATAATTTAACTATTTTTATTTTAAAACTAATTGAAAATATAGTTTACATTATAAATTATTTAAAGGAAAAGGTAGTTTACAATTAAAATTCAGTATTTTTTTCTATTCATTAGAAAAATTAAACTACTTAGAAAAATACCAAATATTTACCATAAGATAAATTTTATATTCTAATTTCAAAAATTATGTTTATTTTTTCAAATAAATTTTCTATTAGTGGTAAAAATTAATTTTAAATAATGTGGGCCAAGCATGAGAAAACCATCTTTTAGAAAAGATACTATTTTTCAAAAAACATTTCTTTATATTTTAAATGACTATTATTTTATTTCTAATAACAAAATAAATAATAAAAATGGGAAAAAAAATTATTTTAATAATTTATATAAACCTATTCATTACTTTTATTCTAATGCATTGGCGATAACTATTATATTAATCATATATTGTAGTTCAGTAAAACTCAGTCTTGCATGTAATTCATGTAATCGAAGAATTTTAATTTATTTGAAAAAAATAATTGATAAAAACTCAAGGTGTTAAATCTCAAAATTTATTATTTAATTATCACTTTTTTATTCACAAGGTAATAAATAAATATTTATTTATTCACAATATGGTAAATAAATTGAAATAAATACTTATGGAGTTATATGAATATTAAAATAAATATTTATTTTCAAAACAATGAATATAATATTTATTTATTGAATAATATTTATATATATATTTATTTCAAGGTTGATGAAATGTTTGTCAGACTGACTAATAGCTCAGTAATAAGAATTATATAAGCGTTAAATATCATTTAAATAAATATGGATTCTTTTTAAAAAAATGGAATTTGTCATTACATAGGTGAGATCATACCATGATAAATAATAATACCATTATTTTTTTCATTTTCATGATTAATATTTTGGGTTCCATATTTGATTATTTCCTTTATACAATTATAAATATTGAACACTAACACTATATACTCCCACTTATATCATTTTAAAGATATAAATCAATTATTATGCCCCATATATGTATATGGAGATTCTCTAAAGAATATATTTGATGTTCTATTAAGAATGAGATAGGTGATAATACTTCTCCTCCCTCTTAATAATGAGAGAATAAGAGAAGAAATCTTCAAGACCAAAGGATTTCTCATTGCAATCAAAGGTGAGAGATGCTAGAATATTGGTACCACTACACTGGAACCTAGAGTTCCATTGATGGTGTTCTATAATTTTTAATCATGTGTGGATTATCTAAAGAAGGATTTTACTTTATATCCTCCAAGAAAAATGATGTTACAACTCAAAAAATGTTTGACTGATCAACATTTTCATAAAAAAGATAATATCTAGAACAAGGTGATTTTTATTATTAATTTAATTATAAATATATCATGAAATGTCCTCTATGTGTTCAAGGGTTTATTTTTCTTGTTTATTAAGTTATTTTGTTTATTTATGATGATTCATCATCTTGTTCTTAATGATTATCCATTAACTTTTATGAAAAAATATTGTTGAGAATGGGGTTGATAAGATGCCACTACACCCTAGAACTTATGTTTTATGAGAAGAAGAAACAATCTTATGATTTAGAAGTTTGTAGCATAGAATTTAACAAAGAAACTCTCTAAATTTATAAAGTTAAACAATATAAAAAAATAGTGGCAATCTGACCATGGCTGTTTTAGTCACAAGGGAAGATAAAAAGAAGGAAAAGTTCTTTGAATACCATGTGGGAGATACATGAAAAATGGTCATGAATTTAAGGATCATATAATTATCCTACCTATATAAGAGGGTAATATAAAGAAAAATAACTCATCATTAGAAGAAGAATGTACTTTAATAACCCATGAGAAGAAGAAGTTCCCACATAATGTTATTTGTAAAAGGAGGTGATATTTGTATTTCATGCATACATTTTAGGGTATTTAAATATAATAATTTCCATAATTTAATAAATATAATTTACAAAATTTGGAATGTTTGAATTGTTTTATTTTTATGAAATCATTCAACAAATATGTGAAAAGGAGAAAAAGGAGAAAATTTTCATGAGAAAAAGACACTTTAATCTCCATTTAGAAGCGGCGTGATAAGACACTCATACTTTGAAGCCAGTTTTCAACATCTTATAAAGAAAAAATAGTTTGTTGAACCTGGAGGAATACATTTTCACACTGTGTAATTAACACATGATGTGAGTTCATCAGGGAGAATCCAATGTTGCTCATTTCATGTTGTGAAGTTATTACACATTGTGTACATAATACACAATGTGAAAGTTTATAAGATAGATGCACTTTATAGAAGCCGCCACCATTTCATTTTACATGAAATTTAAAACATACACATAGTGAATGTTTCGGGAAACTAAAAATTAAAACTACTAGATGAGGGTTTTAATATGATGGATGATTTATTCACCCCTAGGTTTCACCTTTTTGGGATCTCGAACCATATGGATGATGACATGAGATGAATAGAGAACATGTTCTATAACCCTTATTTGTTTCTATTATTCACCAAAATTATTATTTATGTATCTATCCTTCTCATTATCATCATTGCTATAATGTTCTTTTAGTTTAATTTGTGTTGTGTTATGTGATTATAGGGGGAAGTGCTGTTAAGGAATGTTTCAATTTACTTTTCATGTTTTGGATTACTGTAACTCTATTTATAAATTTATCTATTTATTTTTAAATCACATGACCATTATAATGTGTTCTAAGTGGTATTATTTTATTTCATAAATTAATATCCCTAGTTTTTTTATGAACATTATGCAAATTAGGTCAATTATGTTTAAATAGGGTTTGGGTCACCTAATTTTTCAATTGAACGGAGTAGATGAGTGTTCCAAATTTTAAATCATAGGATTAGTATAGGGTACCTAGACCAAGTATCCTTGATAACACAATTTCAACACCAAACATGAATAAAACCAAAATCAATTGAATATCTAGCGTACATACATTAAAACCAATGAACCTGGCATGCCTCACCTCTTGATTTCAAACCTAATTTTTTCTAAAGTCATTTTATCATTAAAATTAATCAATAAAATATAATTTAAATTCCTATAATTAATTTAGAGCATACATACCATCCTTGTGTGTTCGAAACTCATAATTTCTAATTACTACACTTTTATAGTTATATTTTCCATTATTTATAAATTATTAAAAAAAATAGCCTCGTAAGAAATTAACTATGCCCTAAGAGATATCAAGAGGTATTAAAGAATTTAAACTAGAAATAAAAGTATATATTGGTTGAGATTAAACCCTCAAACTTAATGCCTCTATTGAGAAAATAAAAAATTCACTATATTTCCATGTCTATTTTTTTGTACCTATTTACAGTTATTTTAAGGTGATGATTTATGGGGGGAGTTGGATAATTGAAATATTTATTATAAAATAAGAAGATAAGTCCATCACATAATACATTAACATCCATGATCAGGATATGTTTTATTATATCCCTTGATGGGGAGAAGATTTTATAAATCTACCAAAGATAAATTTTTCTTAAGAATCTTGATTCTATATAGCTTTAAAAAGAAATATTTTGTGAGGTATTAAAATCAAACTTTTCTTCCATGTTTTCAATATACCAAATATTTTTACTATGAGGGAGTTATGGTTGTAATGTTTAAGTGAGGAAAAAAAATATACACATGAATTTTTTAATGAGTTTTTTGAAGATGAGTGCATGTTTTAAATTTTTTAATGAATATTTTTATACAGCTCCTATAATGAGAAATTTGATATTGGTATCACATGATGAAAAGATTATGGATAGTTTTTTAGTCCACTCAATATCGACTATTCCCACATAAACTTAGAGTTATTTAACTACTATCTCATTTATAATACATTTTTATTCTATCCTTCACTCAATAATTGGATCAGATTGTATTTCTAAACAAAATAGAGAAAAGAAGTTGTTTTTAAAAACAAAAAGGATATTTGGATGTATGTAATACCTTCCCTTACACTTACCTTTGTATTCATTATTAATAAGGGGGATAAGAACATTGAATTTATAAAGTTTATTAGTATGGAAAACAAATCCAAATGGGTATATTGAAGTGACTAAGTGAATGTTATTAATGAGTGTCATATTTTTTGGTAGTGTATCTTTTAGAAATAAAGTCAATGTATGATGAATATTGGGTGATGAAATAAGTCCCTGATAAATTAATATAGAAGTGAGTGGATGATTATAAATAAATATGAAAAGGATGTTTTATAACTCAAGCATCCTTAAGTGAAAAACAAAATAAATTCATAGTTGAAACCATAAATGTGATTATTGTGGAGATGATTGTAACGACCCGAAATTTTGAATAAATCTTGTTTCCTAATTTTGTGTGTTAATTTATTTTATTTTTATACTCAACAAAAAATTTTCATTTGATATCATGAGTATAATTAAAATGAGACTGTTGGGTTTTGACTGTTATATGACCATTGGTCAATATGACCACTGGAAACTAAACATTTTGATTATTGTCTCTAAATACAAGTAATCTTGGTTAATTAATATAGAAAGAAGATTCGATGGCCTCACCCAGTAGTCTTGGACCGATCAAAGCCCATCTAACAGAACTTGGGAAGGAGGTAGCACCACTGGGCTTTTCTCTAGACCAAACCCAAGCTGAACTTCATCGCGTGAAGCTAGAACGGGATCAACTTCGCGAGAAGTTCAAACTGATAGAAATTACTACTCGTGTGATGTTGGCCGAGCCACCCTTGGATTCTCTCACCTAGCACACCTTACACTTAGGTCCTATGCTGGTGTGATAAGGGGTTATGTAAGGAGACCGTAACTGCCTTGTGTAATCCTTTGTTTTAAATAAAAATTGGGATTTCTTCTTATGATGATGTTTATGACTTTTCAAATGTTCGGATAAATATACCGTGCATATTTTTGGTGAATTATAGAGAATGGATATTTTAAAAAATGTTTATGTAAACCTTAAATAATTAAAAATGTGTACTGATTTTCAAAAAATGGTCTTCTACAATTATGTTTAGTATGAAATTTAGAGTCTAGTAAGATCAACTTAATTTTTTTTGAATAGTAAATTATGAATAGTGATTTTATGCTTAGGATTAGTAATGTGACCAAATGGATTAGTAATCTCACTTAAAAAAAGTATTAATATAATCTAGGCACCTTGATTAAGTAATGTGATTCTATAAAATGGTTAAATAATGGTTTCATAAATTATTATTCAAGTATTAGTTTTTTCAGGTGAATAGTGTTTTTTAATTAAAAATTAAATTAAAAATATTTAGAAAATTAATTTTATAAAATGGATTTAATTTTTGAACTCAGAGGATCGATATTATGCTAAGGTAAATTTTGGGGTTTTTTTCTGAAAAAAATGTATTTTCGGTAAATAGTGTATTTATTTAAAAAATAAATTAAAAATATTTATAAAAATATTTTTATAAAATTGAGTTCATTTTTGAAATCAGAGCATTGATATTTGGTTAAGGTGAAAATTTGGGATTTTTCTGAGAAAGTTGAATTTTCAGTGAATAGTAAAAATACAGTTTTAGGGTTTCGGTATGTTTAATGACATCATAACTGTGTCATGATGATGTCATGAGATATTTTATGGGTTGGCCGACCAAAGGTGATGAATTATTGTTTTGGGGTCCCCTGTGGCCTAACTTCATAGGAAATATCTTGGGAGAGCACATGGTTTTGAGAAACCCACTTATGAGGTGTCTCTTGGCCATTAATGCCTTGTCCCCTCACTTTCCCTATAAATACCAAGCCATTCTCTCATCCTTTGGACTCCAAAATCATTCTCAATGAATTTCTGGTCTTCTTACCTCCCAAGAAGTCCTCCCAAGGTGCCCCAAGCCCTCAAGGTCCAAACCATTGAGTTTTAAGAGTTACGTTTTAAGGTAAGGGATCTGACCTCTCTCTTTCTTTTCATGTAATCTCTTTTATGTCATTTCTTTTATGCTCCACGTTCCTATGTTGGAGGATTTTATTTTATCTTAATTATACTGTCCTTTTTATGTTCATATGATGAGAGACCCCCGGTTACTCTCATCATTTCATTTTATGAATGATTATGTGGCGCTGTTAGGCTTCCAAATTTTTAAGGGATTCTTTCACCTTTCTCATTTTTCAACGTTCTACTTTCATGTCAAGTCTTTCAAGTTCCTTTTAATTATGTTGGGATATGATCTATATATCTATCATACTGAACTCTTATGTTCACATGATGAGAGACCCTATTTGTTCTTTTCAAATCATTTTTTTTGAAGTTTAAGTAACGCCGTTAGGCTGCCGAACTTTCATAAGAGAAATCTATTTTTTGTCTTCCTTACATGTTTTTCATTTCAAATGGTATGTCCTTCAAATTTCATTACCATGTTCATATATCCTTCTTCTTCTGTCCCTCTACTGTTTTATGGGTCATTTATGAATGTTTGACCCAAGTCCCCTCTCTTTTCAATGTTTTCTAAAAACCCGAAACATAGCCGTTATGCTGCAGAATTTTCGTCTCAAAATGCCTCTCTCTTTTCTCAAAATTATTTTATGTTATAAAGTGAATACTCAAAGATATTGTTTCTAAAGGGGTATTCAAATATATATCAAAATTTTCTATTTTAAATTCTGGTATTTACATACATGAGACCCGCTCTCCCCTTCCGTGGGTTTAAAGTGACGTAAAGATCATGTCTTTAAACCAGTTTTTTTCTTCTAAAAACCTTATGATTATGAAATGAAACCCATTTATTTTATGCTATATGGGTTATTTATGAAATTTTTGATGATGATATATGTGGCTCAAATGATAATAAAGGAAAATTTAAGGGTGCACCCTGATAGCGCTCCAATGAATTGGGTAATGATGTAACCACTAGAGATTACAATTTTCACGATATCTTGGTGAATAACCTTGGTAATTTTCAAATGAAACCTTGGGGAGGGAGCTTGGTGATATGTTCATGAGTGTATATGTTAAATTATGTAGCCACACCTTAAAGTTATGAAAAATGTTATTTTTATTATGATATTCCACATGATTTCTTTCTCATGCCTTAAAGTTCTTTTTCATGACATAGTTGATGTATCTAAAGTTCACATGTCAAATGTTTCTCTTGTTCCCTTACTGGGCCTTCTGCTCACCCTTTCTTTTGATGTATTTCCCCAGGTTATTAGATGAAGTAATGAACCTAGGATGAACTTAAGGATAAGCCTTTCAAGTTTTTAAGAAGAATGTTTTATGTTGTTTTCATGTATTATGTTCCTGGTTTCCAAGACACTAAACCTTAAAGATCCTCAGTTTTGTGTAATGTAATGAAAGTTTATGTTATAAAAAGGTGGGATGCTATAGTTGGTATCAAAGGATTGTTTAGTTATTTGTGGAAATTAGGATATAAAAACTTTAGGAAGAAGCCTAGAGAATAGATTATATATAGGAAATATTCCAGGTATTTTGGTGAGTATTGAGTAATGGGTTGCCAAGAAAATACGTCCCTGTCTGGATATGAGCAGGTAGAGGTGGCTCTGGCACAAATGTACATAGGGGTAAAACCCGAAAACACTGCTTTGAGCTAGACTCAAATAGGAACTTGTACATGACAACGAGCCTTGCTGCACTCTTGGTTACGACACTCCTGGGGGATATGATATGGTAAATTCATAATCTTAGTATGAACCATTGTTAAAGGAACAAAGATAAAATAAAATAAAGATTCACATAAGAATATATGATCATGGATAACCTTGATTGGAACCTAGGGGATCACAAGTTAGGGTATACTATTCTTCTACAAGTTATACTTATATGCTTTAAGTTCCTTTTCATGATTATTGGCTAAGTATTTAAGCCCCTAATTATACTTTCTCTTCTTAGTTAGTGGTGGGAAATGGAAGAAAATGTCCCAAAAACCAATGTGATAGGAAATGCGACGATTGCCGTATTAATATGATAGATATGATTAGGGGATTAAAAGATGATTATTATTTTGGAAGATGTTCACTATTTTGGGGACCCTATATGATCGAGGTAAATAGATTACTGTGATATTTTCATTGAGGAGTAAGGTTGACTTATATTTTTAAGAATCGATGAATTTAAGGTGGACTTATAGTAATTTAGGTTACCTATGGGAATGATTAACCTATCTTGGGTAAAATATTTTTAGGTTAGCTACTTTTGTTATAAGATGTTAGGAGTGGTTGATGTTGTTTGGAGATGAACAATGAAGCTTATTTTGGAAGACTATGTTATCAAATACTTCTTGTATTTTGGTTTCAATCTTAGTTTGGTTTATTTTGTGGAATATTAAGGACCGTTATTTATGGAATGGTCTATGATGAACTTTGAGTAGTACCATGGAACTTTGAAGATTTAAAAGTAGTTTCCATTCCTATGGTATTCTTTCTTTTTGAAGAGTTGTTTTACCTTAACCTTTCTATTTTTGGGATAATGTTTAAAGATAGAAGAAATAGATAGTTAATCTTTTTTGGATTATGTGATTCTATATAATATGATTCTTGTGTTTTGATGAGATCATGTAGTTTTGAATGCTCATCATTTGGATAAAAGATTAGTTTTGGTAGAAACTTATTAAAGGATGAAACTCTACATGAAGGTAGGTGTATTTCCTTATATTTTTGTTCTATGTAGTAAATGAATTCTTCAAAATTATGAAAAGAAACTTAAAACAAATTTTTTTGGTTTATGTTTCCTACTAGGTAATCAAAGACCGTTTACACACATCATAAGTTTGGGATTTTCTCATGGTCAACTTTCTCCTAATCATGTTTTCTATCACTCTCCCCCAGAACTTGACCCTTTTTTATTCTTCCATATCCACGTTTTCCTCCATGGGATCCTAGTATGGGTTAACTCGGGTGACCTTTGTACTTTACTTTCTTTATTTTAAAGTAATTGTGTTACTGACTCCTTTTCTGATGTGGGACTTTCAATGAAATTTCAAAACCCAATTTTAAAAATCGCGAGGACGCAATTTCTTAAGGGGGGAAGATTGTAACGACCTGAAATTTTGAATAAATCTTGTTTCCTAATTTTGTGTGTTATTTTATATTATTTTTATACTCAACAAAAATGTTTCATTTGATAACATGAGTATAATTAAAATGAGACCATTGGGTTTTGACTGTTATATGACCATTGGTCAATATGACCGCTGGAAACTAAACGTTTTGATTATTGTCTCTAAATACAAGTAATCGTTGTTAATTAATATAGAAAGAAGATTCGATGGCCTCACCCAGTAGTCTTGGACCGATCGAAGCCCATCTAACAGAACTTGGGAAGGAGGTAGCACCACTGGGCTTTGCTCTGGACCAAACCCAAGATGAACTTCATCGTGTGAAGCTAGAACGGGATCAACTTCGCGAGAAGTTCAAAATGATAGAAATTACTACTCGTGCGATGTTGGCCGAGCCTCCCTCATATTCTCTCACCTTAGCACACCTTACACTTAGGTCCTCTGCTGGTGTGATAAGGGGCTATGTAAGGAGACCGTAACTGCCTTGTGTAATCCTTTGTTTTAAATAAAAATTGGGATTTCTTCTTATGATGATGTTTATGACTTTTCAAATGTCGGGATAAATATAGTATGCATATTTTTGGTGAATTTTAGAGAAAGGATATTTTAAAAAATGTTTATGTAAACCTTAAATAATTAAAAATGTGTAATGATTTTCAAAAAATGGTCTTCTACAATTATGTTCAGTACGAAATTTAGAGTCTAATAAGATCAAATTAATTTTTTATGAATAGTAAATTATGAATAGTGATTTTATGCTTAGGATTAGTAATGTAACCAAATGGATTAGTAATCTCACTTAAAGAAAGTATTAATATAATCTAGGCACCTTGATTAAGTAATGTGATTCAATAAAATGGTTTAATAACGGTTTCATAAATTATTATTCAAGTATTAGTTTTTTCGGGTGAATAGTGTTTTTTAATTAAAAATTAAATTAAAAATATTTAGAAAATTATTTTTATAAAATGGATTTCATTTTTTAACTCAGATCATCGATATTATGTTAAGGTAAATTTTGGCGTTTTGTCTGAAAAAAAATGAATTTTCGGTGAATACTGTATTTATTTAAAAATTAAATTAAAAATATTTATAAAAATATTTTTCTAAAATGGAGTTCATTTTTGAAATCAGAGCATTGATATTTGGTTAAGGTGAAAATTTTGGATTTTTCTGAGAAAGTTGAATTTTCAGTGAATAGTAAAAATACAATTTTAGGGTTTCAGTATGTTTAATGACATCATTACTGTGTCATGATGATTTCATGAGATATTTTATGGGTTGGCCGACCAAAGGTGATGAATTATTGTATTGGGGGCCCCATTTGTCCTAACTTCATGGGAAATATCTTGGGAGAGCACATGGTTTTGAGAAACCCACTTATGAGGTGTCCCTTGGCCATTAATGCCTTGTCCCCTCACTTTCCCTATAAATACCAAGCCATTCTCTCATCATATGGACTCCAAAATCATTCTCAACGAAGTTATGGTATCCTTACCTCCCAAGTATTCCTCCCAAGGTGCCCCCAAGCCCTCAAGGTCCAAACCTTTGAGTTTTAAGAGTTACGTTTTAAGGTAAGGGATCTGACCTCTCTCTTTCTTTTCAAGTAATCTCTTTTATGTCATTTATTTTATGATCCATGTTCTTATGTTGGAGGATTTTCTTTTATCTTCATTATAATGTTCTTTATATGTGCATATGATGAGATACCCCCTCTTACTCTCATTATTTCGTTTTATGAATGTTTATGTGGCGCCGTTAGGCTGCCAAATTTTTGAGGGATTCTTTCACCTTTCTCATTTTTCAAAGTTCTACTTTCATGTCAAGTCTTTCAAGTTCCTTTTAATTATGTTGGGGTATGATCTATATATCTATCATACTGAAATCTTATTTTTACATGATGAGAGACCCTATTTGATCTTTTCAAATCATTTTTGTTGAATTTTAAGTAACGTCATTAGGCTGCCGATCTTTCATAAGAGAAATCTAATTTTTGTCTTCCTTCCATGTTTTAATTTCAAATGGTATGTCCTCCAAATTTCATTACCATGTTCATATATCATTCTTATTATGTCCCTATAATGTTTTATGGGTCATTTATGAATGTTTGACCCATTTCCCCTCTCTTTTCAATGTTTTCTAAAAACCCGAAACATAGCCGTTATGCTGCAGAATTTTCGTCTCAAAATGCCTCTCTCTTTTCTCAAAATTATTTTATGTTATAAAGTGAATACTCAAAGCTCTTATTTCTACAGGGGTATTTAAATATATATCAAAATGTTTTATTTTAAATTCTGGGATTTACATACATGATACCCGCTCTCCCCTTCCGTGGGTTTAAAGTGACGTAAAGATCATGTCTTTAAAGCAGTTTTTTTTCTAAAAACATTATGATTATGAAATGAATCCCATTTATTTTATGCTATATGGGTTATTTATGAAATTTTTGATGATGATATATGTGGATCAAATGATAATAAAGGAAAATTTAAGGGTGTTCCCTGATAGCGCTCCAATGCATTGGGTAATGATGTAACCACTAGAGATTACAATTTTCACGATATCTTGGTAAATAACCTTGGTAATTTTCAAATGACACGTTGGGGATGGACCTTGGTGATATGTTCATGATTGTCTATGTTAAATGATGTAGCCACATCTTAAAGTTATGAAAAATGTTATTTTTATTATGATATGCCAAATTATTTCTTTCTCATGCCTTAAAGTTCTTTTTCATGACATAGTTGATGTATCTCAAGTTCACATGTTAAATGTTTCTCTTGTTCCCTTACTGGGCCTTCTGCTCACCCTTTATTTTGATGTATGTCCCCAGGTTATGAGATGCCGTAATGAACCTAGGATGAACTTAAGAAGAAGCCTTTCAAGTGTTTAAGAAGAATGTTTTATGTTGTTTTCATGTATTATGTTCCTGGTTTCCAAGACACTAAACCTTAAAGATCCTCAGTTTTGTGTAATGTAATGAAAGTTTATATTATAAAAAGGCGGGATGCTATAGTTGGTATCAAAGGATTTTTTAGTTATTTGTGGAAATTAGGATATGAAAAATTTAGGAAGAAGCCTATAGAAAAGTTTATATATAGGAAATATTCCTGGTATTTTGGAGAGTATTGAGTAATGGGTTGCCAAGCAAATACATCCCTGTCTGGATACGAGCAGGTAGAGGTGGCTCTGGCACAAATGTACATAGGGGTAAAACCCGAAAACACTTCTTTGAGCTAGACTCAAACGGGAACTGGTACACAACAACGGGCCTTGCTGCACTTTTGGTTACGACACTCCTGGGGGATATGCTTTGGTAAATTCATAAGCTTAGTATGAACCATTGTTAAAGGAACGAAGATAAAATAAAATAAAGATTCACATAAGAATATATGATCATGGATAACCTATATGGGAACCTAGGGGATCACAAGTTAGGGTATACTATTCTTCTACAAGTTATACTTATATTCTTTAAGTTCCTTTTCATGTTTATTGGCTATGTATTTAAGCCCCTAATTATACTTTCTCTTCTTAGTTAATGGTGGGAAATGGAAGAACATGTCCCAACAACCAATGTGATAGGAAATGTGACGATTTCCGTATTAATATGATAGAGATGATTAGGGGATTAAAAGATGATTATTATTTTGGAATACGTTCACTATTTTGGGGACCCTATATGATCGAGGTAAATAGATTACTATGGTATTTTCATTGAGGAGTAAAGTTGACTTATATTTTGAAGAATCGATGAATTTAAGGTGGACTTATAGTAATTTAGGTTACTTATGGGAATTATTAACCTATATTGGGTAAAATATGTTTATGTTATCTACTTTTGTATTAAGATGTTAGGAGTGGTTGATGTTGTTTGGAGATGAACAATGAAGTTTATTTTGGAAGACTATGTTATCAAATCCTTCTTGTATTTGGGTTTCAATCTTAGTTTGGTTTATTTTGAGGAATTTTAAGGACCGTTATTTATGGAATGGTCTATGATGAACTTTGAGTAGTACCATGGAACTTTGAAGATTTAAAAGTATTTTTCATTCCTATGGGATTCTTTCTTTTTGAAGAGTTTTTTACCTTAACCTTTCTGTTTTTGGGATAATGTTTAAAGATAGAAGAAATAGATAGTTAATATTTTGTGGATTATGTGATTCTCTAGAAGATGATTCTTGTGTTTTGATGAGACCAAGTAGTTTTGAATGCTCATCGTTTGGAGAAAAGATTAGTTTTGGTAGAAAATTATTAAAGGATGAAACTCTACATGAAGGTAGGTATATTTCCTTATATTTTTGTTCTATGTAGTAAATGAATTCTTCAAAATTATGAAAGGAAACGTAAAACAAAAATTTTGTTGGTTTACGTTTCCTACTAGGTAATCATAGACCGTTTACACACATCATAAGTTTGGGATTTTCTTGTGGTCAACTTTCTCCTAATCATGTTTTCTATCACTCTCCCCCAGAACTTGACCCTTTGTTTTTCTTCCATATCCATGTTTTCCTCCATGGAATCCTAGCATGGGTTAACTCGGGTGACCTTTGTACTTCCCTTTCTTTCTTTTAAAGTAATAGTGTTACTGACTCCTTTTCTGATGTGGGACTTTCAATGAAATTTCCAAACCCAATTTTAAAAATCGCGAGGACGCAATTTCTTAAGGGGGGAAGATTGTAACGACCTGAAATTTTGAATAAATCTTTTTTCCTAATTTTCTGTGTTATTTTATTTTATTTTTATACTCAACAAAAATGTTTCATTTGATAACATGAGTATAATTAAAATGAGACCGTTGGGTTTTGACTGTTATATGACCATTGGTCAATATGACCGCGGGAAACTAAACATTTTGATTATTGTCTCTAAATACAAGTAATATTGGTTAATTAATATAGAAAGAAGATTTGATGGCCTCACCCAGTAGTCTTGGACCGATCGAAGCCCATCTAACATAACTTGGGAAGGAGGTAGCACCACTGGGATTTGATCTGGACCAAACCCAAGCTGAACTTCATCATGTGAAGCTATAATGGGATCGCCTTCACGAGAAGTTCAAACTGATAGAAATTATTACTTGTGCGATGTTGGTAGAGCCTCCCTCGGATTCTCTCACCTTAGCACACCTTACACTTAGGTCCTATGCTGGTGTGATAAGGGGCTATGTAAGGAGACCGTAACTACCTTGTGTAATCCTTTGTTTTAAATAAAAATTGGGATTTCTTCTTATGATGATGTTTATGACTTTTCAAATGTCCGGATAAATATATTATGCATATTTTTGGTGAATTTCAGAGAAAGGATATTTTAAAAAATGTTTATGTAAACCTTAAATAATTAAAAATGTGTAATGAATTTCAAAAAATGGTCTTCTACAATTATGTTCAGTACAAAATTTAGAGTCTAATAAGATCAACTTAATTTTTGATAAATAGTAAATTATGAATAGTGATTTTATGCTTAGGATTAGTAATGTGACCAAATGGATTAGTAATCTCACTTAAAGAAAGTATTAATATAATCTAGGAACCTTGATTAAGTAATGTAATTCAATAAAATGGTTAAATAATGATTTCATAAATTATTATTCAAGTATTAGTTTTTTTCGTATGAATAGTGTTTTTTAATTAAAAATTAAATTAAAAATATTTAGAAAATTATTTTTATAAAATGGATTTTATTTTTTAACTTAGAGCATCGATATTATGTTAAGGTAAATTTTGGGGTTTTTTCTGAAAAAAATGAATTTTTGGTGAATAGTGTATTTATTTAAAACATAAATTAAAAATATTTAGAAAATTATTTTTATAAAATGGAGGTCATTTTTGAAATCAGAGAATTGATATTTGGTTAAGGTGAAATTTTGGGATTTTTCTGAGAAAGTTGAATTTTCAGTGAATAGTAAAAATACAATTTTAGGGTTTCGATATGTTTAATGACATCATAACTGTGTCATGATGAGGTCATGAGATATTTTATGGGTTGGCCGACCAAAGGTGATGAATTATTGTATTGGGGGCCCCATGTGGCCTAACTTCATGGGAAATATCTTGGGAGAGCACATGGTTTTGAGAAACCCACTTATGAGGTGTCCCTTGGCCATTAATGCCTTTCCCCCTAACTTTCCCTATAAATACCAAGACATTCTCTCATACTTTGGACTAAAAAATCATTCTCAACGAATTTCTGGTCTCCTTACCTTCCAAAGAGTTCTCCCAAGGTTCCCCCAAGCCCTCAAGGTCCAAACCTTTGAGTTTTAAGAGTTACGTTTTAAGGTAAGGGATCCGACCTCTCTCTTTCTTTTCAAGTAATCTCTTTTATGTCATTTCTTTTATGCTCTATATTATTATGTTGGAGGATGTTCTTTTATCTTCATTATACTGTCCTTTTTATGTTCATATGATGAGAGACCCCCTCTTACTCTCATCATTTCTTTCTATGAATGTTTATGTGGCGTCGTTAGGTTGCCGAATTTTCAAGGGATTCTTTCACCTTTCTCATTTTTCAAAGTTCTACTTTCATCTCAAGTATTTCACGTTCCTTTTAATTATGTTGGGGTATGATCTCTATATCTATCATACTTAACTCTTTGGTTAACATGATGAGAGACCCTATTTTATCTTTTCAAATCATTTTTGTTGAAGTTTAAGTAACGCCGTTAGGCTGCCGATCTTTCATAAGAGAAATCTAATTTTTGTCTTCCTTCCATGTTTTTCATTTCAAATGGTATGTCCTTAAAATTTCATTACCATGTTCATATATCCTTCTTATTCTTTCCCTATACTGTTTTATGGGTCATTTATGAATGTTTTACCCATGTCCCCTCTCTTTTCAATGTTTTCTAAAAGCCCGAAACATAGCCGTTATGCTGCAGGATTTTCGTCTCAAAATGGCTCTCTCTTTCCTCAAAATTATTTTATGTTATAAAGAAAATACTCAAAGCTCTTATTTCTACAGGGGTATTGAAATATATATCAAAATGTTCTATTTTAAATTCTAGGATTTACATACATGAGACCCTCTCTCCCCTTCCGTGGGTTTAAAGAGACGTAAAGATCATGTCTTTAAAGAAGTTTTTTTTCTAAAAATGTTATGATTATGAAAAGAAACCCATTTATTTTATGCTATATGGGTTATTTATGAAATTTTTGATGATGATATATGTGGATCACATGATAATAAAGGAAAATTTAAGGGTTCACCCTGATAGAGCTCCAATGCATTGGGTAATGATGTAACCACTAGAGATTACAATGTTCACGATATCTTGGTGAATAACTTTGGTAATTTTCAAATGACACCTTGGGGATGGACCTTGGTGATATGTTCATGATTTTATATGTTAAATGATGTATCCAAATATTAAATTTATGAAAAATGTTATTTTTATTATGATATTCCACATGATTTATTTCTCATGCCTTAAAGTTCTTTTTCATGACATAGTTGATGTATCTCAAGTTCACATGTTAAATGTTTCTCTTGTTCCTTTACTGGGTCTTCCGCTCACCCTTTGTTTTGATGTATGTCCCTAGGTTATGAGATGCAGTAATGAACCTAGGATTAACTTAAGGATAATCCTTTCAAGTTTTTAATAAGAATGTTTTATGTTGTTTTCATGTATTATGTTCCTGGTTTCCAAGACACTAAACCTTAAAGATCCTCAGTTTTGTGTAATGTAATGAAAGTTTATGTTATAAAAAGACGGGATGCTATAATGATTTTTATGGAGAATAATATCAAGTGTTGATGAATAAAAATATTTTATCTATATTTGATTGGAATGAGTTTAGAAGTACGTCAATAAAAGGGATATTTAATAACTAAAATTAAATGACTAAAAAATATTTCTTAAAGTGGAGAAATCATCCAAGGAGAATTAATAATGAGGCTTGCTATAAAATCAAATGAAGTAAAAAAATTAGACAACCCCTTGGACAATGAAAAACACCGCCAGAGAATCTAACAACCATGTGGAAACATCCAATATTTATGATAGAGTTAGCCTTGGTAGCTATGGGGGAGTAGTGATAACATAGAATGAAACTAGTTAGAAGAGAGAATTGGCATCATGAATCCTTACTATTAATGTATAACATCTAAAGTGTGTAGCTATACAACAATCGGAAATGAGGAGAGTATAAAGCACTGAGTATGATATAGAATCAGTCACCAAAAGAAAACATTTATGTGGGAAAACAACTATATAGGAACTATTAGTTGTTATTGTAGTAAATAATTTATTCAAAAATATGAATTTGGAAACACTATGGATTTGGGAACCATGACCACAATGGTTTCAAAATGGCTATAGGATTTCACTACACTATGGAGCTTAGTGTTTTACACTAGAAATTTCCCTATGTAAAACTAGTAATCCCAAATCAAAAAGTGAAAAAGTCATGGTCAAAGGATTCTGTGAAAAATAGAAAATTAATAAACTATATGGAAACTTAGAGATTCTAAAATAGAAAATTAGAGGAGGCCATGGTGTGGTGGACACTATGTAGGATTTCCAAAGTGCCTGTGAGAAAAAAAGTAGCCCACTAAAATAATTTTAGTTTCCATGGTTGGTTTTTTATGCTTTTTAAGGTTGGATATGCGTTTAATTATAGAAAATGGAAAAGTTATACACTTTTAAAGGTTTTATAAGCACTTTATAATAGTGATTTAAACATTTTTATGATTCATGGTACACTTCAAAAGTGCACCTAATAATTTCTAAGAGTCATAAATTTGTGATAATTTAAAAAATGGAAAATGGTAAAAGAAACATCATAAGAGTCATTGTATACTTTGGATGAGTAACCTAAACTCTATAAGAGTAATTACTCTACTAAATTTATGACTGATTATAAGACTAGGATTTATAGAATAAGTATTCTAGAGAAAATATTACCAGTTAATCCTATGTGATTATCTTTATTGAAATAAATATCATAATAATAGTTTTTGATTTAATTAGGAGTTTGAATTTTTTATGAAATGATAATACATATCACATTGTAGTGATACAAAATTTCATGTAGATATGGATGAATATTAAAATTAAATTCTTTAGATTTTATGGATCTTTTGAGGTAGGAAATATATTGAGTCTCTTGGGGACATAAATGAAGATATTGAATGATATTTTAATTCAATTTGAATTATAATTAAAATTAGAAATATATTCCATATTTTACTGATAATATCATATATCACTATAATTATAGAGGTTTCCATATTCAAATGTTATAAATAATATTCATCATAATTTGATGAATATATAATCATGGGATAATGATAATAATATGAGATATGAAAGATATGATATTGAATTTAAAAGAAGAAAACTTTTATGAATTAAAGAGAACCTGAATGCAAATAGAAAGAAACACCATGTGTATCAAAGAAGAATACTAAATCTAGTAATAAATACCATGTACATAAAATAATAAGATGAATAAGACTATGATACATCAATATCACAGAACATGATTGAGAGGTGAAGGAAACTGACATCAATATTTTTATGTCAAGATTGAGGAATCTGCTAAAGAAAATTGAGTAAAAGAGTAGAGAAAACATGAAACTAAACCAAAAATATAGAATATATTGAAGTCCTTATCATATTTTTGTTGAAAATATACACATAAAAACTATGTGAGGTAATACAAACCAGAAATAGGTTGTACCGATCATAAGGACTGAAGATTGTGAGATATAGTATAAAGATATTTTAGTGTGATGCATTAACACATTATGGGATGTTGTGTAAGAATGGTATGATGTTTTTAATGGCGTGTGATGAATTTTAGGATCTAGGGTGATTACTTACCATTATAAACACTTGCGATTATAGTGGAGAATATGTTATCGGGGTGAATAACTGAACACAACAAGGAGTATTCTTTATATGAAGTGTCCAAACCTAATAAATTTATTATGTAAAATTAAATTTACATCATTGGATATTATGGTAAGGTTGATAGACACATATTGAGAGAATTAAGATCTTAAAATAATCACATTGGATAATTATAGAATAAAAAATCATAAAAGATGGGTATCAACGATTCACCCATACCCCTATTAGTGATATCATCAAACCTGGGTATTTTGTTTATTTTATTGTTAGTTATCATATTGAATTAAAGTAATATTAAAGACTTTAATAGGTTTATATAATATGAATTATTATATTATATTTTTTGGGATCATAGAGTTTACGATGAATAAAATAAGGGGGTGAATTATAATTTAAGAATTAAACAAACACAAAAAACTCCTCTTTAAGTAAAAATAATGGACTCAGATATTATCTAATTATTAGAGTGTTGGAATAAGAACCAAAAACTATCTGATTAAATCAGTGTTGTTTATCAGTATAACTATCAGTCCAATCAAAATAATATTAGAAAGTTAAGTCAAAAACATACATTATAAATTATATGAACAATGTAATGTATAACACATAAAAACAAGTCAAACAACAAGCTAATAAAAGTAAGAATGACTTATAAGATTTAATAACAGTTTATACTCTTTAACATTAAGAGTTAAGGTAGCTGGAAACCTTGAATAACAATATCCACATTTTTATACCAACTGTATGGTATGTCTTTTCTTACGAGGAAATATTTAGGTATAAAGATCAATGTCTATCTTCCAATCCCCTGGAATACCTCGATATGATGATCAAAATCCATATTTATATCTCTATAAGACCTTGATATGATGTATTAGATTCACCATATTCATATCCCTAGAATCCCTCGATCTTTACCATGATCAATCAAAGAATACAAAATAAAATTTGTTCTAAATGAATTACAACCCAAAAAGGGATTCCTTAGAACATCAAATCTCTATATAATTACATTTAATTGGAATTATAAGTTCACGAAGAGCAATATTTAGATGAATTGAGTTGTGAATTGACAACTCATAGAGATCTGGATTTTGATATTGAAAGTTACACATTAACTGAGTGTTTTTCATCATTTATTTTAGAATCATTACAATTCTCTTATTTATTCCATCCAATATAAACAAATCTATATACTATGATTATAAGATTTGGATAGTATGATGGAATTTATCATTGACAATCAATTCGATAAATGAATAAAGGCCAGTCTGGTGTATTGTTACCAATGTAAGTATGATGGTTGTGAATTTTTTCCCAACCTGATAGAAAAGACATAAGTCTAACCACTAGTCATGACATAGGTTAGTCTGATATATCAGACTCCCCATAAGTATGATGGATCATATTAAGAAATAGATGTTTATATGCATATTATATTATAATTATTTAATCATTCAGTATACAAGTTTTTTTTCTACAAAAAAGATACTATAACAGTTGGGAAATAAAAATTTAGTAAACATAGTATTAAGAATGTACTTGCGATTTCAAAAACTAAATTAATGGAAAAGTAGAAATTAACTTATGATTAAATATTTATTTCATTTAATATCTTAAACAAAAATATGAGCAAGTCGTCCATTTCTTGAAGCAACCATGATTTTTTTAGTTTCCTTAAAAGTCTAGTCATTATAACACTAAAAAGGGGACTGAATCAATGTTGTATTCATTTATAATTTCTTATAAAATTAACCATTTTAACTTGTTAAATATCATATCCCTTTAATACTCTAAACACTTACCCACTCATATGAAGAAAAATACATGAAGAACACTTGGAACATAGAGTTTTTATAAGGATCGAACCTAATGTTGGTGAAAATTTCCTTATTTTATTCAATGAAATATAAATCATAGATGATCTAAAAATATTATAAAGTGAAAATAAGATATTTATGGTATACTTATTGACCTATGAACTATTCCCAAATAATTGTTATATTATTATTGTTTAAAAATGACCCCTCTTGTTTGCAACATTCATTCATATTTATATAAAAAAGATCTTTATTCCTCTTTAGAAGGATTTAATTTTAATGGGTAAACCTTCATACATTTCCAGGATTCCAATATAATTAAAAAAAATCTTCAAATTAATTTTCAAATTATACAATCAATCATAATAAGTTTATGAGTATTCAAAAATAGTAAAATTATTATGATATTATTTTTTTAAAAACATTAACGCAAAGATTCAAAACACCCTCTTCTCTCACAATTTATTATCCACCTTATTTTTCTATTTTTCAATCCATTTTTAAAATTTTAATTGCCCATTTAATTATAGTTTCCAAATAACTAATTTCAAAAATACATGAGAAATTTGTTTTTAGAAACTCCATTCAATATTTTAGTTAATGTAAGTCTAAATATATTCCCAAGAATAATGAAACATAAATGTTCAAAAAATATAATAAAAATACATCTCATTTTAATTTATATAACTCACATTCAATAATTTCTCAAAATCTTCCCAAACATTCCTCCATTTAATTCACATGATTACCCATGTTTCAAAACATTCAAAAGTTTAGATGTTTTTAAATCATTCACAGTTAGGTATAATTTGAAAAAACTTATACATCTTTGGTTCATACATAAATTAGCATAGTTAATTTATATATAGCCTAATATCAAACTGCATGACGTTTAAAAATTCCAATTCACTCTTACATTTCTTGAAATTTCACCTTGACAAATAATTGAACGATTGAATATTACTTAAAAAACAAAGATTTATTACATTATAAAATATAAATATAGTTGAACATTAATTTTTCACTTATTAATAAAAAATCATCAGTATGAAATATTTGGAAAATTATTTTCAGTCATATATAGACAATAAAAGTCTCACTTTTCAAATACACAACAACATAAATATATTCCAAATTTCTCAATAACATATTTAATTATCTGATAAATATTTATTATTATTTTTAATAATATTAAATTATATTTATAATAAATATGACCAACCTTTTTCACATTTTATTGGGATCATCAAATACCCCCTCTGATTTTTTTTTCCAATCCAATAAATCACATAAATTCATATCCTTTACTCAAAGTGAATAATTCTTAACACTATAACACTGAATAAAGTAATGTTTTTGATAGAGTTTAATCCCTTAATTACTATAATATTTCATCTTATTAAATTTATTTTCTCCCCATTTTTTATTCACTAATTTCAATAATAGGTCACTATTTTATAATTTTTTTTAAAATTTAAAAAAAACATGTCAAATGAGTTATTTATTTTCTTTAAAATTGATAATTGAATCTAAAGAATAATATAGTATTTCCATCATATTAAAATTTAGATAAAAAAGATGGAAATTAATTAATAATTTACATTATAAAAGTATCTGTAAATAAATCTATAATCTAATCCAATGTTTAATTACACTTATGTCTCATAGATCCATTTTCAATATGTTATTTGAAAAAATTATATTTCATATCAATTTATTTTAATCCTTATTATTACATTTGGTAATTTATGAAATTAATTTATTATTTATAATAATTGTAAATTTTTCTTTGTTTTTTAACTTTCATTTTAAAATCTCTTATAATACCATTCAACTAATTCATTTGTGTATATTATTGTATAGTTGGCACATACTATGCCTTGTTAATATAGAGAGTTATATATTTTTCCTTATATTTAAAAATCACACATTTACTTTCAATTAAAATGTACCATTATATATTGATTTTCAATCATAAACATTTTTAGTATAGTAAACATTAGTGAAGCCAAATGAATCTAGATTCTTTAATCATTTGTATAATAGACCAAAACTCAGAGTTGCTTTCAAATATCTAGATATTCCTTTATATAAATTAATTTTTGATTCTTTAGGATCACTTTTAAATCTAGCACCCAATGATAATGTAAAAAATAATGTTTGTATATAATTTGTTTTTAAATACAATAGGCTTATAATTATATTTTTGTAGTCATATTAGTTTATATTTTGACTAGAATAATCTTTACTAAAATTTATAAAAACTATCATAGGTATAGAATCATATTTTTAATCCTTCAATCCAAAACCTTCAATAATTTATTCAAATATTTCTCCCAAGATAGAAAAAATATTTTTCCTAAATAAAAAATGATCCTTGAAAAAAATCATTTCACCAAGAATTAACTTCCTAAAATTTCTTTTTTTAATTTATTATGAAAAAATTCTATAATTAAACTCCATATCTCATTTAAAAATCTTATCATAAATATAAAAAATAATAATGTGAGTATATATTCTCATCTCATTTACATAATTTTTTCTTACATTTCCTTAGACTAAATACATCTCTTTAATTCAATTTTTCACTTTGAATTTGAGGATTTTGGTTCTTATTTCAATTTATAAAATTATTTCATCACTCTATAAATGTAGTGTAAATTGATAAACTCTTCATTTATCAAGTGTTTCAACACCACAAATATACTGATTTCCATAAGTCTTACAACATGAGAAAATTTCTATGCAAAACCAATGTTTTATTTTAAGAGTAACCTTTTCCCACCAATACAGTTTTTTTCTTGAAACCTGACCTTTTTAATTAGTTTATTTCTAAAACCCCACCTCGTCCCAATTATATTTTTCCATTTAATTCTTGGGACCATATATTAAGTAGAATTATTCTCTATTTAATCTATTTCTCAATCTTATTATTTATTCAATCTTTCTATTAAGAAACTATATTAACTGAATATACTTCTATATATGAAATAAAAGCTATTTAATTATTTAATCATAGCCTTATTCAAATTTTTATTAAAGATTATTGATTTTAAATATGATTTTACATCAATATATTACTATTTTAATTATTTACAATAATGTTATATTCATCACTAGTATGATCTAAATAAATATTACATATGATTCACTCACTATAAGACTCTTCTTTACTTGCCAATTCATAATTTTACATGTTTATTTTATAATTTTTTTATAAATTTCTGCATAAAATGTAGTGATAATAGTTTTAATTTTAATAATGTTCAAATTATAGTAGTTAAAATTTAATATATAATCACATTTTTGATTTTTTTCCTCTACAAAAAGAATAATATCCAATAAAAATTCCATCCTTATCTTTCTCATAAAACTATCCAAGATTAATGTTTTTTTATCCTTATCAAACAAAAAATTCCAAACAAATTAAAGTATTTCCGTATTTCATAGATAGTTTATTCATGTAAAAAATTTCATATGAATTTATATTTAATACTAGTTATAGAAAACATATATTTTTAATATTTATAGATAATGATACATTTTCCCTCTAAATGAACATTTAGAGGCTAAACTTGGGCAATATAGTTCATCAAATTTCAACATGTTTTATAATTTTCATTCCCTAAAATCAATGTAGTTTAAGTGTATATGGGGGTTTTAATCATTTTAATACCAATATTTATATTATAATACTCAAAATCATTTCACATATATCTCCCTCTAATTGAAAACCATAATTTTATGGAAAACCATGGCTATCCCCATTTTAAATTCTCCTGTCAAAATCCACATATTTTTCATGGATTTAGGTTTGTGATTAATAAACATAACATTAGTCATTATAATGAAATAATAAATTAATTAAATAAAATTAATATTATATTTATTATTCTGATTTCACATTCAATCAAAAAATTATAATAGATATATTTAAACGGCCTTTTTTTGTATCTTAAATACCTTGTGACTTCCTTGTACCATATTCCTTATTTAACATGTTTTAAAAAATTATATCACTTTCTGTTTTTAGTTTGAGAAAATATTTAAAAATAACTTGTATATATTTTTATTTTATATTTTTTATAATATTTATAAGACTTTTATACTATATATCATTCTCATCTTTATCACTTAAATAACATGAGTCATATGTTTTTTCAATCTAAAAAATACCAATGGTTATTTCTACCTTAGTGATAACTCTCCAATTATTATTATTATTATTATTTAAGTGTTATTAATAAAAATTAATTCATTTATATAATAAAATAATTTTATAACACTTAATAGATTTTATTTAAGTCATTTAATAGACATAATTTCTTTACACTTTGATTTTTGATCCTCAATCTCAAAAATGAAAGTTTCATATATTTTTAGTGAACTATAATTTCAAAAAGTAACTAAAAATCCTTCATGAATTTCATTATTCTTAAATATATTAATATATCTAATCTTGTATCATGATTAACCACTAAAAATAATCCATCACTTGTCATTCCTTTTTTCTTTTAAAGATGCTTCAACCATAACCTCTTGTAAAAATTTTATTTTTGAATTATTCACATAATAGCCTGTTACATTTTTTGAATATTTTTTCAATATTATTTAATATAATTACCAAAATATAAACATAATCTATAGTTTTATTCAAAATATTTGAATCTATTTAGAGTGTATAGATTTGAATACCTTTATTTTATTGCTTATTTATACTCAAAATTCTTTTTTCCTTCCTTAAGTAACACACTTTAAAAATTCATTTTTTCATATAATAAAATGAATTAATATACCAAATTTTTTTTTTCTACCTATGTACTCCATAATAATAAACAATTCTAGAAACTAAAATTATTTTAGTCTAATTTTAATTTTTTTCGAAGTAATATGAATTCTTTCTAATTTTAAAATGCATAGAGTTTTTATCCTATTTTGGGTGATATTTTCCTTATAAATTCTCTCATTCCATTTTTATATAACTATGTATATTTTAGTATTTTCATAACCTAATTTTCATAATTTTTTTTGAATTTTACTAGTCATAATAAATTGATTTAACAACAATATAAAATTACTATAAAATAATTTAATTATTTCTTTAGCTTTGTACACTCAATATTTTTCAAAGATTTATCCTTTAATTCTAATAATTTATAATAACATTATCTCGAATTCTTAATGATGTCTTAAAAATAATTATATATTGACTAAAAAACTTTTAATTCCTTTTATTTTCTAAAAAAATAATTTGAATATTTAACAAAAAATTTCTTTGATTTTTACATATTTTGTTTGAGAATTTTAAATTTTATATATATTTATCTTACCCTTTGAGTAAAAAATATTTTTTACCTTAAATATTTTAATATATTTTATATTATGATATCCTTTTTGATCATTGGTTTTTTAAGGCAAGACTTAATTTCATCTTCTAGTATATGTTCTCTATAAATTTATTCTTTATACTCTCTACTATATGAATATCTCTCTTATTTGTTAACATGAGCAATGAATTTTTCATGTTTTCCAATAACTAATGTAACACCCCATACCCAGTTACCCAGAGTCAGTGAATTATTACATAACATTGGCATGATCACAAGAAATATCAAATCTCAAAAGACCGATTGGTTTAGTAGCCTTGGAAACACTAGATATATTCATAAGTCTTACACTACATCATAATAATGAAAACTAAAACAACATATTTTATTCATAGTCCACACTCATATCCCCACATACTATCCCTACAGGTCATTCATAAATTACTTCTTCACATCCTGGGAAAAATAAAACATTGAAAGGGGTGATCTCAAATGCCCAGTAAGGATAACAATATAGGGGAAACTTTTATAAATAAGAATAAACATTTAAGGCAATATATAACTAAAACAAAATCATTTTAAACTTGAACTTAAATATAGTATGGAAAAAATAATATTAAATAATGCCATTTATTTATTCACATGGATATTCTACTAATCGAATAATCACATGGAATATCAATAACCACTTTCATAATGATGGAATGCATAATGCGAGACTATCATAACCACATAGCCAAGGCCTCGTGCCAAGACTACAAATAAGATTTTTCCAAGGCCTTGTGCCAAGACACTAGTTTGTCTCATGAGACCTACCGATGCATCGAGGATCTATATCGAGCTCCACTCGTCATATATTAAGTCCAATGCATTACCATATGAAAAGGTTTAAACATAACATAAACATTCATATTAAAACTAGCATAAGAAATGTAAATAATTCATACATAAACCAAGAATGGTATAAAAATAACACATCCACAGTCAAACATATCACAAAACCTTCAATACAATATATAATTTTTGTATCATAATAAATCAACTTCAAATAAGCGTAAAATTCTATCAAAGGATGTTGACATAGATGAAATCAAAACTCTTTTTAGAGAAATATCTCTTTCTATTTTGAAATCATTTAAGAGTCATATATTTATAAAATAAAACATTTTCTTTGAAAATATTCTTATAAGCTTGTAAGGGAAGCTTCGACGATTTTATAATGGCGGAAAATAGCCACACCCGCTGTATAAGTTAAAAAAAACATTCTTACCTTAATTTTGTCAAAAAGGTTAAAAAGGACCTTGTTTGGAAAATGACAGAAATATTCCTTTATAAACCACTTATAAAAGCCAACAAGGATGTGGACGATAAAGAAGTCCCAGTAGATTATTACGTATAAACAACCTCGGATAATGAAGAGATTGCGAAATAAACCCTTACCTTGTACTTTTCCTTGGTTTAGGGTAGGTTAAACTCCTGTATAATGGTGAAATAATTGTTATTAAATTATAAAAGAATCATATATATTAATATGATATCATATATGATCTTTTAACATTGATTTGTTAATAATATCTTAGTATTATCGTTGTTTCAGGTGTTAACTTACTCGTTTTCTTTTATATGTTTTGTTACGTAAGCCATGTTTGTCATGGATAGGTTGTATATTATTCATATCCAGAATGATATCAAGTCCTTAAACATTATTTTTAAATAATAAAATGATTATTATACTTGAATGGATACGATGTAGAATGAATCTCATCGCGTTCGTGGAGATGGTAGTCCGTACGTACGCACGAGCGACAATATCATTATTTTGATATTAAAATAATATATAATTGGATGGTATATCATATATAAAGAATAATTATCATGTTATATTTATTATTTACATGAATTACACATCATTATTATACCCATCCAAATAATAATTTATTGAATAACAATTACACCACGACGTGGAGACGGTAAGCCATTTGTACGCACGTATGGTGACATGTTATTCAAAGGATGGATAAAATACTGAAATATGGTTGTAAAATGTTTATAATAACATCAAAGTATATATAATATACTGGAGTTATTATTTTTATAATTTTAATAACAAATAAAGAAGAAGTGGAAGAAGAAACAAACTTGAAAAAGGGTGGTGAAAGCATCACCTCTTCTTCGGGTTCTTCATTTTTATTTGATCAAAAGGACTCCTTAATTTGGCTTTATGACTAAAGGAAGGCCTCTAGGATGAAGTGAGGGAAGTTGAGAGAGTATTTGGGAAGATTTTGGCCGAACCAAAAGGCTTTGAAGGTGTGCGTTAATGAGAAGGGAGAGTTCCCTTTTATAAGAGGGGTGAGGGGCACCTTTGGAAAAGCTAGAAATATTATTTTATAATAAATTTATATTCAGTTTTTAATGTCTCTAAAGTATATTATTTAAAGGTTAAGGTGGGGATGGGTCTAAAACCACTCAACCAATATAATTTAGACAGGTTTGGTTTACTATATTAACCTTATCTTTAAGTATTAACTCTTAGATAATTAGTTTCACTTTTACAAGGTCTCTTTGTATTTTTATATTACATGGTTAATAAACTTACTATATACATCCAAGAGACCCCCAATTGGTCCATTATTGATACACCTATCATGATATAAGTCTCTTTGCCGAACCTTATATTTTTAGGAATGTAATATTAATTAATAATATAATATTTGTTTTAAAAACTCTTTTATGTCAATTTTGACACTATTCAATAATTGATTTTTGTAAAAATCATAACAGAATGATTACTCCGAAAAAAGTTACTTGAATCAATACTAACATGTCATATTAACCTATAAAATTATTTTAAATCATAAAAAGTCTCAAATTATATTTATTTTGGTATTTATAATATCAATTATTTTAATTTTTTCATAATTATGTTAATTACTGCATCATCATTGTGTCATAAATAAATTAAATTATTTAATATCTAATTTTTTTTAAATAAAATATAATTATGTAGGAAATCATTTTATATTTCTAATGAATATTAAAAATCGAATTTACCTTATGTATAACCCTATATTAAAAATGTTTCTGTAAATAAACTATGATTTTAACTCTTTTAACTCTTCTTTGAATTAAATAATAATAAATGTCCTAATATAATCCAAGTGGACCTAAATGATAATATTTTATTCCTAAGGTTGTTTTTCGTCGAGATAAACTTGTCCAATAGAATCAGGACATGTGTTAGGGTAATATTAATATCATTTTTACCCTTAATTACCCTATTTACTTTTAACCGTGGTAAATAAAAGTAAAAAGTTACTATTCACCAAAAATTATTTTCATCTCATTGAACCTAATTTTACTACTTGATATTAACCGTGTCTCTCAGATTTTCGAAATTCCATTCACAGAAGCGGTAAAATTATGTTTTATGATAAATTCAGTTTTTTTAACTACCACTTAGTGGTTTCACTATTCATCAAAAATTGAAATTTTTCAGAACAATGCAAAAATTTCACCCTAAGCTATAATTGATATTCCGGATTCAAAAATGATGTCTATTTTAAAAAATTACAAACATATAAGTTGCATTAATTAATTTTATAATCAATTCCCGCTGTCACAACAAATAGCGTGTTTTTAAGAAACAATATATATCAAAATATTGACAATTGTTTATGTCCAATTTCAAAGTGAAATTAATTCTAATGAAAACCATTGGATAAAATTGTAAAAATATATTATAATTATACTTTAAAACCACTCAATAATATAATTTATCACTATAAATTATTTTGAATAAAAAAGTTGTTTTTAAGTATTTTTCACTATTCATAAAAATTGGAAGTTCTCAGAAAAATACCAAAAATTCAACTTAGGATAATTTAGATATTCTGAATCCAAAAATAAAGTCCATTTTGAAATATAAAATATATATAATTTCAAAAATCAGGTATTACAATTCATAATGGCTAGTTTGATTGGTTGTGATGTGTTAGAACTCGATGTTGCGTACAACACACGCTATCACATTATTCAAAGAGAAGCATACCATAGAATCTTGGGGTGTTACATTCTCCCCTCCTTCAAATAATTTCGTCCTCAAAATTTATAGAATACTACCGCATGAAAAAACTCGGGTGGTTCTTCATCATAAGTTCCTCAGGTTCCCATGTTGCCTCTTCCATCTTATGGTTTCTCCACAAGGATTTTACCAGACGCGTCGTCCGATTTCTCAGCACTTGTTCTCTCATATCAAGAATCTTGATAGGCTCTTCGCAATAAGACAGATCGGGTTCAAGTTCTAATTCCTCATAGGTGAGTACATGTGTTGGGTCAGGCATGTATTTACTCAATAGAGATACGTGGAACACATCATGAACTTTGGAGAGACTTGGCGGCATTTCCAATCGGTAAGCAACAACCCCAATTCATTCTATAATTTCGAAAGGTCCGATGTACATGGGACTCAATTTACCTTTCTTACCAAAACGTATAACTCCCTTCCATGGAGATACCTTCAGGAAAACATGATCACCAACTTGAAATTCCAAATCCTTCCTTTGATTATCACCATAGCTCTTCTACCTACTTTGAGATGCTCTGATGTGATTTTGGATTACCTTCACCTTTTCCATCGTTTCCTCCACCAGTTATGGACCTACAAGTTTTCTTTCACCAATGTCATCCCAACAGGTTGGTGTGCAACATCTCTTTCTGTATAACGCTTCATATGGTGCCATCTGAATACTCTAATGGAATCTATTATTATAGGAAAATTCTACCAAAGATAAATATTGATCCCGCATACCTTAAAGTCAAGTGAGCAAGATCTCAACATGTCTTCTAAGGTTTTAATAGTCCGTTCTGATTGTCCGTCAGTCTAAGGGTGGTAGGCAGTTCCCAAATGAAGTTCAGTATCCAAGGATTTCTGATGACTCTTCCAGAAGCTTGAAGTAAAATAGGGATCACGATTTGAAACAATCGATAGGGGTACTCCATGAAGTCTCACAACTTCATTAATATATAGTCTTTCTAGATGTTCCAGTGGTAGATCTTCTCTTATAGTAAGAAAATGTACTGACTTGGTAAGACGATCAACAATAACCCATATTGAATCGTTCCTTCTAGGATTCTTTGGTAGCCCCATGACAAAGTCCATCGTAATATTGTCCCATTTCCACTCCTGTATGGGAAGAGGTTTCATGACTCCTCCAGGCTGTTGCCTTCCAGCTTTCACTTGTTGACAAACCATACATCAAAATCAGCAATTTACCTCTTCATGTTGTCCCACCAAAAATGTTCCTTCAAATCTCTATACATTTTTGTGCTCCCAGGGTGTATTGAGAAATTGGAACTATGAGAATCATCCATCAATTCCCTTTTTAGATCAGGTATATCGGGAACACAAATTCTCTTCCCAAATTTCAAAATTTCCTCTTCATACACAAAGTCTCTCAATCTCCCATCATTCACAGCTTTAATCTTCTTTTTAAATTCTTCATCATCAGTCTGAGAACTCTTAATCCTTTCTAGTAAATATGGTTTGACAACCATTTGAAAAAGCATTGATGTTTCACCTTCCCTGGTTATTCCCAAGTCCATCTTCACTAGATCCATGAAAATTGGATCCCTTTCAATTCTCATATTGTTCAAAACTCCATGATCTTTTCTGCTCAAAGCATCTTCCACCTTGTTTACTTTCCCCGGGTGGTAGTGTATCGTACAATCATAATCCTTTAGTAATTCAAGCCATCTCCTTTGCCTCATGTTGAGTTCTTTTTGTGAGAAAATATACTTCAAACTCTTGTGATCAGTATAAATCTCACATTTTCACCATAGAGGTAGTGCCTCTATATCTTCAAAGAAAAGATCACAGCTGCTAACTCGAGATCATGAGTAGGATAGTTTTGTTCATGAGTTTTCAACTGTCATGATGCATAGGCAATAACCCTATCATTCTGTATAAGGACACAACCAAGTCCTTTCTTCGATGCATCACTATAAATAACGAACCCATCACTCCCCGATGGTAGTGTCAATATAGGAGAATTGACTAATCTTCTCATTAGTTCTTTGAAACATTATTCACACTCTTTTGTCCAAACAAATTTAACCCCTTTACATGTGAGCTTCGTTAATGGGTTAGCCAATCGGGCAAAATTCTGGACGAAACGTCGATAATAACCTGATAAACCAATAAAACTACGTACCTCAGTTATACTTATAGGTGCTGGCCATTCTTGGATTTCCTTGGTCTTAGAAGGATCAACAGAGATTCCATATTTAGAGACAATATGTCCAAGAAAAGAAATCTCCTGAAGCCAGAATTCACACTTGCTAAACTTCCCATATAATTCATGTCTTCTCAGATTCTTCAGGATAATGCGCAAGTGATTTTCATGATCTTAGTAGATTTTGGAGTATACCAAGATATCATCAATAAATACCACCACAAATTCATTGAGATATTCCTTGAAAAATCTATTCATCAGATCCATGAATACATAGGATGCATTAGTCAATCCAAAAGGCATTACTGTAAACTCGTAATGCCCGTACCTGGTTTGAAATGTTGTCTTTGGAATGTCTTACTTCTTCACACACAACTGATGGTATCCAGATCGAAGGTCAATCTTTGAAAATTATTGATATCCATGCATTTGGTCAAATAAATCATCAATGCGAGGTAGGGGATACTTGTTCTTTATTGTTATAGCATTGATCTCCCTGTAGTCGATACATAACCTCATAGATCCATCTTTCTTTTTAACAAAAAGAACAGGGGATCCCCATGGAGAAACACTAGGGTGAATAAATCCATTATTACTCAATTCCTCTAGTTGTTTCTTTAGTTCGACTAATTCCACAATGGCCATTTTATAAGGGGTATTCGATATATGCTTTGATCCAGGAATTAAATCAATGGAAAACTCAACTTCTCGTTCTGGAGGATGTCCAGGTAAATATTCCGGAAATATATCTACATATTCTTTCACAACAGGTACATCCTATATTTGAACATTTCTTTCCTCACCCACAGTCATTTCTTTCCCTTCCTCCCCAATAATTGAATTTAGTTGAGCTAATGGGGATGGATCTAGATAAGAATTAGGTGGTGATGATTCTTCTCTAAAGATAAGGTGTTCCTTATCATCATCATAAAAAATCGTAACCTCCTTCTTCTTACAATAAATCTTTACATCATAGTCCAAAAGACAATCCATACCGAGGATTATATCAAACTCAATCATAGGTATGACGATGAGATCAGCAGATAAAGAAAATTTATGTGCTCTAATGGGTACTGATTCACAAAACTTTGTTGCAATGATACTTCCCTTAGGAGTTTTAACTGACAACTCCTTTGTTAAATCAAATTGTAAATATCTAATTTTCTTAGAAAACTGGGAAGATATGAAACAATGCGATAATCTAGAATCAAATAATGCATTTTCTAAACTTGAGGAAAAAATTAAATTACCTGCCACCACGTCTTTTAGAGCTTCTACCTCAGTAGTAGTGATAACATAAGCTTGGCCTTGATCCCTTGGCCTTTTCTGAGGTAAGTTACCCTGACTCTTAGGACATTCATTTGAATAATTTCCCATCTCCCTACAATTTTAGCACTGAACATCGGTAGCTTCCTTCTTCCCTTTGCAATCACAAGATTGGTGGCCTTTTTCACCACACTTGTAACAGACACCCATTCCCTTCAAGCAAGTACCGGGGTGTTTCTTCCCACATTTACCACAGGATGGATATTAAACCTTTCCCTTCTTCCCCTTATTTCCATTCCCAGATTGATCAATAGACCTCTTCTTCTCTTTCTTTGCTTTAAAGTCATAATACTTAGAGAATTCCTTTTCGGTCTTGATATCACATGAGACAATGTCTTCGTACGATGAAAAGGATTGTGATACTAATTCTAGACGGAGAAATGGTTTTAACCCATCAAAGAAATGATCAATCTTACTTCTTGGGTTACGTATATAATCTCCAGTATACCTTCCTAACCTTGTAAAGTTAGCCTCATACTTTGCGACATTCTCATCTTTCTTTTGTCTCAGACTCATAAATTGTCTTTCCATATCTGCTCGATAGTCACGAGGAAAGTATTTTTCTAAAAATAGATCTTTGAACTCCCTCCATTCCATATTTGATACTTCATCATCTTCATTAATGTTTTGAATCAATGACCACCATTGATCAGTATCTCCAGTGAGGCGGTAAACAGCCATGATATCTTTTTACCTTTCACTACTCCCCAAAGACTGAAATATTTTCTCTAGGGAATTTATCCATTACTCAGCTACTAAGGGATTTTTACTCCCATTGAACATTGGTGGTTGTTACCTCATGAAGTTATCTAACATTGATCCTCCACACTGCGGATTAGGGTGCTCCATACGGGTAATGTTATTATTTATAACCTGAGTGAGTTGTCCCAGTATGGTGATTAGCTGATTGGCACCAGTTGCATCACCAGCTCCACTATAATTATCTTGAGCAAGAGGGAAATCCCTACATGGAGTGCGTTCATTGATACAGTTTCCATTTCTTCCACTAGGATCCATTTCTAAATAATGGTATAAACTAGATCAGTTTATGAATCAAAATACATAATTCCATACTTATAAAACACTTAACATAAATTGAACTATATGGATATAATCCATAATCATAAAAAATGTTTTCTTTGAGGAAGTATATACTCATAAACCCTTCATAATGATTTATAAAGAAAATGAGAGTTATCCTAATCATATCCCCTGGGAGTGTCGTAACCAAGAGTGCAGCAAGGCCCGTTGTCGTGCACTAGTTCCCGTTCGAGTCTAGCTCAAAGTGGTGTTTTCGGGTTTTACCCCTAGGTACATCTGTTCCAGAGCCACCTCTACCTACTCGTATCCAGACATGGATGTATTGCTCAGAAAACTCCCAAAATCTCTACAATACCAAAATTATAGGAAGTTCTTCTACACTAATCCTCAAAGTCCATCTTAGGTCTATGTGCTCTAATCAGATTTTATCTAAATCTAGCTTCCAAGGTTTGTACTAAACTTCCTATGATACCAACTGTAACTCCCCGACCCTAGTTACCCAGAGTCGGTGCATTATTACATAACATTGGCATGATCACAAGAAAGATAAAATCTCTAAAGACTGATTGGTTTAGTATCCTTGTAAACACTAGATATATTCATAAGTCTTACATTACATCATATAAATGAAAACTACAAAAATATATTTTCTTCATAGTCCACACTCATATCCCCACATACTATCCCTGCAGGTCATTTATAAATTACTTCTTCACATCCTGGAAAATATAAAACATTGAAAGGGGTGAGCTCAAATTCCTAGTAAGGATAACAATATAGCGGAAACTTTTATAAATAAGAATAAACATTTAAGGAAATGTATAACTAACACAAAATCCTTTTAAACTTGAACTTAAACATAGTATGGAAAAAATAAAATGAAATAATTCCATTTACTTATTCACATGGATATTCTACTAATTGAATAATCACATGCAATATCAATAACCACTTTCATAATGATGGAATTCATAATTCCAGACTATCATAACCACATAGCCAAGGCCTCATGCCAAGACTACAAATAAGATTTTTCCAAGGCCTTATGCCAAGACACTAGTTTGTCTCATGAGATCCACTGATGCATCGAGGATCTATTGCGGGCTCCACCCGTCACATATTAAGTCCAATGCATTCCCATATGAAAAGGTTTAAACATAACATAAACATTCGTATTAAAACTAGCATACGAAATGTAAATACTTAATCCATAAACCATGAATGGTATAAAAATAACACATCCACATTCAAACATATCAGAAAACCTTCAATACAATATATAAGTTTTGTATCATAATAAATCAACTTCAAATAAGCATAAAATCCATCAAAGGATGTTGACATAGATGAAATCAAAACTCTTTTTAAAGAAATATATCTTTATATTTTGAAATCATATAAGAGTCATATATTTATACAATAAAACATTTTCTTTGAAAATATTCTTATAAGATTGTAAGGTAAGCTTCAACAATTTTATAACGGCAGAAAATAGCCGCACCTGCCGTATAAGTTAAAAAAAACATTCTTAACTTAATTTTGTCAAAAAGGTTAAAAAGGACCTTGTTTGGAAAACGACGGAAAGATTCCTTTATAAACCACTGATAAAAGCCAACAAGGGTATAAATGACTTTAACCCATAGTAAAAATGTTTTGAAATACATTTTTAAGAAACATGGATGTGGATGATAAAGAAGTCCGAGTAGATTATTACGTATAAACAACCTCGGATAATGAAGAGATTGCGAAATAAACCCTTACCTTGTACTTTTACTTGGTTGAGGGTAGGTTAACCTCATGTATAATGGTTAAATAATTGTTATTAAATTATACAAGAATCATATATATTAATATGATATCATATATGATCTTTTAACATTGATTTGTTAATAATATCTTAGTATTATCGTTGTTTCGGATGTTAACTTACTCGTTTTATTTTATATGTTTTGTTACGTAAGACATGTTTGTCATGGATATGTTGTATCTTATTCATATCCAGAATGATATCAAGTCCTTAAAAATTATTTTTAAATCATAAAATGATAATTATACTTGAATGGATACGATGGAGAATGAATCTCATCACGTTCGTGGAGACGGTAGTCCGCACGTACGCACGAGCGACAATATCATTTTTTTGATATTAAAATAATATATAATTGGATGTTATATCATATATACAGAATAATTATCATGTTATATTTATTATTTACATGAATTAAACATCATTATTATACCCATACAAATAATAATTTATTGAATAACTATTACACCACGACGTGGAGACGGTAAGCCGTACGTACGCACGTATGGTGACATGTTATTCAAAGGATGGGTAGAATACTGAAATATGGTTGTAAAATTTTTATAATAACATCAAAGTATATATAATATACTGGATTTATTATTTTTATAATGGTAATAACAAATAAAGAAGAAGTGGAAGAATAAAGGAACTTGAAAAAGGGTGGTGAAATCATTACCTCTTCTTCGGGTTCTTCCTTTTGATTTGATCAAAAGGGATCCTTAAGTTGGATTTATGACTAAAGGAAGGCCTCTAGGATGAAGTGAGGGAAGTTGAGAGAGTATTTGGGCAGAGTTTGGCTGAACCAAAAGGCTTTGAAGGTGTGAGTTAATGAGAAGGGAGAGTGCCCTTTTATAAGAGGGGTGAGGGGCACCTTTATAAAGCCTAGAAATATTGTTTTATAATAAATTCATATTCGGTTTATAATGGCTAAGAAGTGTATTATTTAAATGTTAAGGTGGGTATGGGTCGAAAACTACTCAACCAATAGAATTTAGACAGTTTTTGGTTACTATATTAACCTTATCTTTAAGTATTAACTCTTAGTTAATTAGTTTCACTTTTACAACGTCTCTTTGTATTTTTATATTATATGGTTAATAAACTTACTATATACATACAAGAGACCCCCAATTGGTCCATTAATGATACAAATATCATGATATAAGTCTCTTGGCCTAACCTTAGATTTTTAGGAATTTAATATCAATTAATAAAATAATATTTGTTTTAAACCATTTTATGTCAATTTTGACAGTATTCAATAATTGATTTTTGTGAAAATCATAACAGAATGATTACTTCAAAAAAAGTTACTTAAGTCAATCCTAACATGTCATATTAACCTAAAAAATTAGTTTAATTCATAAAAAGTCTCAAATTATATTTATTTGGGTATTTATAATATCAATTATTTTAATTTTTTCACTATTATGGTAATTACTGCATCATGATTGTGTCATATATAAATTAAATTATTTAATGTTTAAAAATTATAATTAAAATATAATTATGTAGGAAATCATTTTATCTTTCTAATGAATTTTTAAAATGAAATTTATCTTATGTATAGCCCTATATTAAAAATGTTTTAGTAAATAAACTTTGATTTTAACTCTTTTAACTCTTCTTTGAATTAAATAATAATAAATGTCCTAATCTAATCCAAGTGGACCTAAATGTTAATATTTTATGCATAAGGTTGTTTTTTGTCTAGATACTCTTGTCCAATAGAATCAGGACATGTGTTAGGGTAATATTAATATCATTTTTACCCTTAATTACCCTATTTATTTTTAACCGTGGTAAATAAAAGTAAAAAGTTACTATTCACCAAAAATTATTTTCATCTACATGAACCACATTTTACTACTTGATATTAACCGTGTCTCTCGGATTTTTGAAATTCCATTCAGAGAAGCGGTAAAATTAAGTTTTATGAAAAATTCAGTTTTTTTAACTACCACTTAGTGGTTTCACTATTCATCAAAAATTGAAGTTTTTCAGAACAATGCAAAAATTTCACCCTAAGCTATAATTGATATTCAGAATTCAAAAATGATTTCTATTTTACAAAATTACAAACATATAAGTTTCATTAATTAATTTTATAATTAATTCCTGCTGTCACAAAAAATAGCGTGTTTTTAAGAAACAATATATATCAAAAGATTGACAATTGTTTATGTCCAATTTCAAAGTGAAATTAATTCTAATGAACACCATTGGATAAAATGGTAAAAATATATTATAATTATACTTTAAAACCACTCAATAATATAATTTATCACTATGAATTATTTTGAATAAAAAAGTTGTTTTTAAGTATTTTTCACTATTCATAAAAATTGGAAGTTCTTAGAAAAATACCAAAAATTCAACTTAGGATAATTTCGATATTCTGAATCCAAAAATTAATTCCATTTTGAAATATAATATATATATATAATTTCAAAAAGTAGGTATTACTATTCATAATGGCTAGTTTGATTGGGTGTGGTGTGTTAGAACTCAATGTTGCGTACAACACTCGCTATCACATTATTCAAAGAGAAGCGTACCGTAGAAGCTTGGGGTGTTACAACTAACTCATTGTTTTACAACATAATATTTTTTGGAATATCATACTTTTCTTTTTTAATCAAAGCAATTCTTTATTTTCTTATTAAAAACTTCTTATTCCAATAAAATAAATTCTTTCCTTATTTGAAATTTATATTTTTATTCCAATTATTCTTTAAAGAAAATTTCTCTTTCTTATCATCTACGGAATAAATATTTCTCATCTTTTGGTAGTCAATTTTAAACTTTATGAATGTACCACAATTTTAAATTTTTTTATGGATTATGAACCTTTTTAATTATATTTTAATTTTTAGAAATTTATTGAATTATGAGACATGATCTTCTCACAATCCTCATTAATTTTTTCATAATATTTAAAATAAATTAAAATTCCACTTTCATCTCCTTGAGTTTAGGTTTCTTGGTTTATTTTTAAATAGTTTTCCTCTTTATTGATCTTATATTTTTTTAAAAATGAACTCTTTATGTTATATACAACAAGTTCACTATGAATGCCATCATTATTTTTTATTTGAATATATATATATATTCCATGTAGGAAATTTTTTCATCAAATAAATTTGGAATGATCATCAGTAGCTTCTTAACCACAGTTGAATCCTCCAATGCTTCTCTAAATATTATGGTATTACTCCAAATGTAATTGAATCTTGTAAAAAATCACTAGTAGTCTCATAATCTACTATATATTCTAAAATTTCTCTCAATAATTTAAATTTTCCTACTTTCACAATTATATTCCATATAAATATATTCAATATTATCTTATATTTATTTTACAGTTTTTACCCCCATTGGAATACTGAAAACCTATTTATATAGGAACATTAAAAAACTATTTCCTTTAGTCAATTTTAATATTTTTCTTATCAAAATATGTCATGAGATCTACTTTATCAATATTTTTGAATCTAATAGTGGTAGTTTCAATAGCTTATAATCCAAATGATAATAGATATGGAAGATTCTTATTCTTCCATCCAAGGTAGTTCTTTCCATAAAATATTGGTATAAGTCACTTATTTATAATTGTTTGGATTTTACCTATATCTTTAAAAAAATAATACAAATAGTGAGTATACTAATAAACAATCCTGATCACTCATTTATGGATCCTTTTGTAGAACCAAGTTGTCTTTGATACTGATTGCGATGCTCTGGAAGGTAAGTGATTATAATATTGAGAATACATATTCAATAAATGCTACTTTATTTTATAAATTATTCTAAAATTAACCTTTATAACATGTTATAGTTTAGATAATATCAATAATTTAATTAATTCATCACCCATATATAGAAAATATATTAATAACATAAGGAAAAAAAAAGTTTTACATTGTTTTTCCCAAATGTGGGTGAAACTATCCTTGTATTTTTTAATGATATATGAAACATGGATAATAAAATAATATCTAAGGTGAATATAGTAGTGGGAAGATGTATTCATTGAATTATAAACTTTTACAAGTTTTTTATCTCTTTATATTTTATGTAGGTATAACTATTTACAAGGAAATTTTATAACTTTATAACAAAGTTTTTTAATACTCTTAAGAAAGTTTCATATTCAATGTGTAGTTATACATCCAACAAAAATAGGTAAATATTATTGGTGAATTTCTTTAGATACCTTGTATAAATAATTATTGATTGTAAGTAACTCACATGCCTTTAGAAATTGAGAATACATATTTTCTTCATAAAAAATCAATATAAAAATATAATAAGAGTCCAAAATCATATTTTATCCCAATTTTTTATCCACATTTTTTATTTTTTTATTATTCTCCATTATTTAATCCTTTAATCATCCCTTTATTTATAGTTTCTAAAATTTGAAATTTGGAAACATTTGTGAAATTCATAATTCACAACATCATTCAATATTTTGTTAAACGCCAATAAAAATTTTTCCCAAGAATTATGAAACATCAATAAATAAAAAATATGGTAACATATTATCTAATTAAAATATACTAAAATATTATTCAATGATTACTCAAACCCTTCTTTATTTTTCTATATTTAATTTTTAGAAAAATCCATCTTGAAAAACAATCCAAAGTTATCATGATTTCAGATAAATCACCCAAAAATATCTTTTTAAAATATTTACATGACTTAATTTCACACATAACTGATCTTAAATAATTCAAGTATATCCTTAGATGTCACTTATGTCACTTTTAAATATTTCAGTCCACTCTTATGTATGATCAAATCTCACCTACATGAACAATTGATCATTTTATTCTTATATAAAAAACTCGTCTTCTATATATTCTCACCAAAATTTCACTTATAAAAAAACATGTTATATTTAGTATTTTAAAAAATCCCTCTCAATTTTATATAGATATTGAAATAGTCACTTATCAATTGTGTATCTACTTCAATATTTTATAAAATTGTCTATAACTCTATCTTTTATTTGGAAAATATTTATAAATAACTTTAATGCCTCCTAAATGATATTAAAAAAATACAACCAAGAATAATCATATTTACTTAGATTTTTCTACTTATATATTAAATAAATGGTGGGATCAAATTATTTTATAGCATTGAGTAATGATACATATGGAACATGGTGATTTTTTTTTTACCCATGGAGCATGGATTATGAGGATTTACCACATTTACACTCTCACAAGTATGCCATTAATATAGTTGATCTATCCTATAATTTCACTCTGAAATGTTTTAGGTGATTTTGATGAATGTCTTGAGAATTATAGGACTAAATTAATGAAGTATTTATTTTTTTACATTGTACATTGATGTTTTGTTTAAAATTACAAATGAAATTTACTTTTTTATAATTCATCTATTTTTCATAGTTCAAATAATTATTTATCTAAGAAAATAGTTATCAAACTGATTGTATATTTTCAAATTGAATTACTAGTGTGAATAATATATTATTATGGAAATTTTATACTCAAATTATATCTCATAATCACTGATGTAGTACTAGTGTTGACCCAAAGTCATTCTTCTCTCAAGGAAGGTGTTAATTTACTCTGACCAAGCTTTCTATAGGGATGGATGGTTTTTACAATGTGTGTAATTAAATTTTAAATTATTTACGATGATTATAGAATTTAATATACACTATAATTAAAATCATTGATTCTAGATCAATTTCTTAAAAACTAAACTCAATTTGAATGTTTAAATTTTAAATATTATTATCACTACCCAATATGAATTTTAAAGGATGATTTCACTATCAGCCTCAATACCTAAGCATTGATCAATGTATTTCAAGAATAAAAATAAGATTAAACAATTAACTCAACACTCGAGTGAGTTGAAACATTCAAAATAATTCAAGAATCATATGGATTTAAGTTTAATAATAAGAATCCAAAATATTTAGATTTTGTTAACATGAATTTAAAAGCTCAAAACTAGTTTCTAAACCACAATAAGTAAATATAAATTGATATATTTATAATAATTAAAAAGTAAGAAAACAAATAAAAACACAATGGAGAATAAGAATCATCTACTTGAATTATAAAATTCAATTAAATCTATTATAATATATCGAAAATTTCTACTACTATAGTTTACTAAAGAATATAATAATAATTATCAGAATAACCACCAACACCGAAACACTACTAGTACTATAAAATTAGAGGAGAAAATAAGAAGAATATACCCTTAATCCAATGAAATCTACTATACCTCACTCTTATTTCCTGTCAAAAAATATATAATTATAAGCTGATATTAATATTTCTACTCAAAAACATGAGTTAAATACATTTCTATCATCAAGCCCTATCTTAACTTCTTGGACACCCATTTGGTTGAAAATTCACTCACTATCAACCTTGATTCTTTGATACTATTCAATTGGTTTACTCACACTTCTACATAGATTCCACTAATGGACTCTTATTCAACCACTTTTATTTACTTACTCAAGTGGGGTCATCATATCAGCCTTATTTAAATCGTTCTTATTAATCATCTTGGGTTTCATATGTTTTTTCCATTAAACTTGTATCAAGAAATTCATCCATGTTTTTGATTATTATAACCAAAGGTAATATTTTTTGGATTTTTCTTTGTAAATTATATGTTTATATCAAATAATTATGGAAGTATAGATGCATGAATGGAGATATATTATGATGATTTTAGATACTAAAAGTTATTCTATGAATACAACCGTCGTGCTATGACTGATGTTGATGTTTAAAAAAATGGGAATATCCTATAGGATTTCTTATAAGTGTAAGATTAATTTTAGTGAATATAAGAGAATTATATATAATCATGTAAGAATAAGTTTTACCATGTAAAATAGAGTCACATTACGATAAAAAATCTAAAATTTGGATAAGAATCTCATAGGTGCCTATGTATATTATTTATCTAGGAAGATCAAAACATTTATTTAGATTAAAAATATGGTTTCCTACTTTTCAAAATTCAAATTTCTCATTTTACATGTCATGATATAATATTTCATTCTGTAGAGGGTGGTGGGATAATTTAAATGGTTTTATAAATAGGTTTTTATATACTATGATGCATAAAATAAAGATGAGAATATGATTTAGTAATATTTCAATATTTATAGAAAATTTGGTTCCCATTTAATGAAGTAATTTTACACCATGATGGGTTCAATAATAAAATATGATTAATGAAAATGCCTCATGACTTCCTATCATGATAAATCTATGGGTTTATTAAAGTAAAAGCATGGATCATCTAACTGCTCAAATTAGGTATCCATTGTGAAGCCTTACTACATGCTATGGACCATCTTAGAGTTGAAGTAAGTTAGAAAAGAAATTGACTTGTTTCACAGTGAATAAGAATTCTGAATCATGATTTATATATTTTTAAGAATTTAATCAGAAGTAATGATATGAAAAAATCATGATAGTTCGGTGGATATTTGAACAACCAATAACTATTTACTAAAATTTGTATGGTGGAGATCTATATGGAGTTGATCCAAATGTTGGATTTTAAAAGGTTGTTTATATAGTTTTCTTATTTTTTGAATTTGGATATCATATTCTCTAAATATAGAGGATATTTCTATATATAATAATATATTATGTACAAAAATATATATATGGGTTTTAAAGATTATGAAGACAAAGAATCAATAGTGAAGTGCATTGAATATATTTAATTATGATGAGAATTAAGTGTAGTGATGAATTAGATTAAAGATCCATCTTAGAACATTATTTTTATGTGTATAACCCTAAATATCTAGAATTAAATAATAGATAATCACAGATATCACACATTGTTGTTTGATGCTAAATCTTTGATTGAAATATTTTAATTTCGACTTGTGTGTCAACTATATATTTATAACCCTCCTAAAAGAATCAATTTTAAGAGATTAATATTCTATAAACCATGGATGAGTAGTGATATTATCTTAAATATTTTCATCACATACTAGTTATGTAGTGGTTAATTGTAATATCATCAAATTTTTGAAATGTGCTCTAAGGGCATAACACATTTTGGGTAAACCAAGTAAAATAATTTGTTGGGGATTGATGTAGTCTCTAGGGAGGTCTAACTATCAATAGTTAAAGGGTTTACTAAAAACATCCCTTCCTCCATTATCTATCACACATCCTCTCTTATTCAAGACATTTTATTTATTTAGGCATGGCACTATTATTGTTCAGGTCCTTTGGTGAGCATCGAATTGTTAACACTACTAGAAAATAGACCTATACCCACGGTTCAAAACCGTGGGTATAGCCCCCAAAACCGTGGGTATATGCTATACCCACGGTTCTGGGAACCGTGCGGCTGAATGACGTCGGTATAGGTCCCTGACCAATACCCAGGGTTTTGGTCAAACCGTGGGTATAGGTTTTTTCCACCATGTCAATACTCTATACCCACGGTTTTCAAACCGTGGGTATAGGTTTTATAAAATAGCGGGTGTCCGGATTCGATCTCGTGACCTCTTCGCCGCTAACGAACCACCTTACCACTGCCCCAATGTCGACTTTACGTATATGTATATATATTTTGTTAAATATATTTATTTAAACCATGGGTATAGAGGGATGAACCATGGGTATAGAACTCCGGCCAAAAATTTTTTTTTCCCGCGGAAAAAAAAATTTCCCGCGCAAACGCGGGAAGCCTATACCCACGGTTTGTCAAAACCGTGGGTATAGGTTTTTAACCAAAGGCTATCCCCACGGTTTTGGGCAAACCGTGGGGATAGAGCTCACCAATACCAATGGTTTATGGCCAAACCGTGGGTATAGGCATGTTTTTGAGACCGTATACCCACGGTTAGCCCAAACCGAGGGTATAGGGTACCCTATACCCACGGTTTTCTTAAACCGTGGGTATATGGTCTGGAAAACTGCCTATCCCCACGGTTTTTGAAAACCGTGGGGATAGGGTGACCTATACCCACGGTTTTTTCCAAAACCGTGGGTATAGGTCCATTTTCCAGTAGTGTAAGGAGTACCTTTCTTAGCTTATGTATTTTATACCATGACCTTAACATCATCTATCTAGATATTTACCAAATATTACTCCTCCATTATTCATCCTCCTTTAATGGCACATCACTTATAGGAAATAATGTTCCAATTTCATCCCCCTCCATCGCTATGATCGCTTTCAGCCCTATTTCGATAGTGTCACCTTCCCCCTTATAGTGTTCAGTTTATTAGCAGTATCCATGGCCTATATAACGCCTTAACCCCGGAAGACTAGAGTCGGTGCATTATTATGTATCACTTTCATGATCACAAAATATCAAGTCTCGAAAGACTGATTAGTTTAGTATCCTTAAAAGTACAAGATACATTCACAATGTTTACATTACATCGTAAAATGGAAAACTACAACAACATTGTTTTCATAGACAACACTGATATCTCAGAGACTATCCCTGTAGGTCAGTCATAATATACTTTTTCGCATCCTGGAAAAAATAAAACATATAAAGGGGTGAGCTTATATGCTCAGTAAGGATAACTATATAGCGAAAACTTTCATAAATAAGCACAAACATTTAAGGCAATGTATAAGACTAAAACAAAAACCTTTTAAACTTGAACTTTAGCATAATATGGAATAGATAAAATCAAATAATTCCATTTACTTATTCACATGGATATTCTACTAGTTTAATGATGACATGAACCATCTATATTATTTTCATAATGAGGGAATGTATAATGCCAAACATTATGAAACATTTTGTCAAGGCCTCAGCCCAGACGTCTAAAAATGATTAAGGCCTTGGCCAAAACCATATATCAAATTGAGAAAGTCCTCGACCAATTCCACGTCTAGTTTTCTCATGAGACCTACCAATGCATCGAGAAGCTATAGCGGGCTCCACTCGTCACTTACTAAGTCCAATACATTCCTCATATGAAAAGGTTGAAATATGACATAAACATTCGTATTAAAACTAGCATATGAAATGTAAATACTTTAATCATAAACCATTAATGGTATAAAAATAGAACATCCATAGTCAAAAATTTCAAAAAACCTTCAATATATAATGGAAGTTTTGTATCATAATAATTCAACTTCAAATAAAATTTAAATCCATCAAAGGATGTTTACATAGATGAAATCAAAACCTTTTTTAGAGAAATATCTCTTTCTATTTTGAAATCATTTAAGAGTCACATAATTATAAAGAAAACTTTTATTTTTAATATAATCTTATAATCTTGTAAGTGAAGCTTAGACGATGTTATAATGGCGAAAAATAGCCGCACTTGCTGTATAAGATAAAAAAAACATTCTTACATTAATTTTGTCAAAAAGGTCATAAAGTAACTTGTTTGGAAAATGACCAAAAGATTCCTTTAAAAAAATATAAGGTCAAATAAAGGTATAAATTAATATACCCCATTGACTATTAAATAGGAAAAATGTTTTGGAATACATTTTTAAGAAACATGGATGTGGATGATAAAGAGGTCCCAGTAGATAATTACGAATAAACAACCTTAGATAATAAAGAGATTGTGAAATTAACCCTTACATTCTAATTTTCCTTGGTATAGGGTAGATTAAACTCTTGTATAATGGTGAAATAATTGTTATTAAATTATACTATAATCATATACATTAATATGATATCATATATGGTCTTTTAACATTTCTTTGTTAATAATAGCTTAGTATTATCGTCGTTTCAGGTGTTAACTGATTCGTTTTCCTGTATATTATTTGTTACATAAGTAGTGTTTGTTATGGATAGGATCTATATTATTCATATTCAGAAGGATATTAATTATTTAAACATTATTTTTAATCATCTAATGATAATTAGTCTTGAATGGATTGCGATGGGGATTGAATCTCATCGCGTTCGTGGAGACGGTAATCTGTACGTACGCACGAGTGACAATATCATTCTTTTGATATTAAAATAATATATAATTGGATATTATATCTTATATACGGAATAATTATCATGTTATATTTATTATTTACATCAATTACACATCATTATTATACCCATCCAAATAATAATGTATTGAATAACAATTGCACCACGACGTGGAGACGGTAAGCCGTACGTACGCACATATGGTGACATGTCATTCAAAGGATGGATAGAATAATGAATATGGTTTTACCATATTTATAATAACATCATAGTATATATAAGATACTGGAGTTATTATTTTATAATGGAAACAACAAATAAAGAGGAAGTGGAAGAAGAAAGGAACTTGAAAAAGGTGATGAAATATTTACCTATTCTTCGGGTTCTTCCTTTTGATTTGATCAAAAGGGATCCTTAGGTTGGCTTTCTGACTAAAGTAAGGCCTCTATAGTGAAGGGATGATAGTTTAGAGGGTATTTGGGTAGAGGTTGGCCAAGAAAAAAGGATTTGACTATGTGAATTTGAGGGAAGGGGGAGGGCCCTTTTATAAGAGGGGTGAGGGGCACCTTAGGAAAAGCTAGAAATATTATTTTATAATAAAATATGTTTCGGTTTCTAATAGCTCCAAAATGAATTATTTAAAGGCTAAGGTGGGGATGGGTCGACAAAGACTCAACCAATAGGTTTTATACTGGTTTGGGTCACTATATTAACCATATCTTTTAGATTTAACTCTGTTAAATAGTTTGACATTTACCATTTTTCTTTGTATTTTTATATTATAAGGTTAATAAACATATTATATAATTCCAAGAAAACCCCAAGTGGTTCATTAATGATACAAATATCATTATATAATTCTTTTGGATAAAACTTATATTTTTAGGAATATAATATCAATTAATAATATAATATTTGTTTTAAAAACTCTTTTATGTCAATTTTGACACTATTTGGTATTTTGTTTTTTCTGAATTCATAACAGCATTATTACGTCAAAATAAATTCACATACACAACCCTAATATGTCATATTGACCTAGAAAATTATTGTAATTCATAAAAAGTCTCAAATTACATTTATTTGGATATTTATAATGTCAATTATTTTAATCTTTCATTAATTAGGTAATTACTGCATCATCATTGTGTCATAAATAAATTAAATTATTTAATTTATAAAAAATATAAATAAAATACCATTATGTATGAAATAGTTTTAGCTTTTTAATTAATATTTATAGTCGAATTTATCTTATGTGTAACCCAATATTAAATTTTTTTTAGTTATTAAACTTTGATTTTAACTATTTTAACTCTTCTTTGAATTAAATAGTAATAAATGTACTAATATAAAACAAGTGGAGCAAAGAGGTTCATATTTTATTCCTAAGTTTGTTTCTGGTCGGATTATACTTAACCAATATAATTAGGACATGTGTTAGGGTAATAATAAAATCATTTTTACCATTAATTACCCTATTTACTTTTAACCGTGGTAAATAAAAGTCAAAAGTTATTATTCACGAAAAATTATTTTCATCTCATTGAACAAAAGTTTACTTACTGATATCAACCATGTCTCTCAGATTTTTGAAATTCAACTCACAGAAGAGGTAAAATTAGGTTTTATCTGAATTTGAAAATGCTCTTAGGAGGTGGGTAAAAGACGGTAAAAAGTTCAATAAAATTATTATATATTATTATAAACTGAATCCATTGAATTACATTAAACTTATATAGGTATTATGTATCTATTTTGACCTAAAATAAATTTAAATAAATTAAATAATTATTTAAATAAAAAGTCGGTTTTAAACAATAACTTAGTGTTTTTCACTATTCATCAAAAATTGAAAGTTTTTAGAAAAATACCAAAATTTATTGAAACAAAATTCTTATGTACCGATTCTAAAGAAGAAGTTTATTTTTTCAAATTTAATATATAAAAGTTTCAAATATTGGATTTATAAAGGGTTCGCTATTAAAAGGCGGTAAAATTGCATTTAAAAAAATACTTCTTTTATCTGAAAAAAATGAAATTGTCTTTTCATTATGTCTAAGAAACTCATAATATGCATTATAAAATTATAAGGATTATATAAAGTTCAAAATTTGGTTAATACTATTCATAACCTCTTTTGAATGGCTAGTTTGGTATGTCATGGTGCGCTTGAACTCGGTGTTGCGTGTAGTGCAAGTTATTGAATTACATTGAAGAAATAACATATTATGAAATCTTTGGGTGTTACATTCTTCTCTCCTTCAATGAATTGCTTTCTCGCAATTTGAAATTGTTATTCGAAAATAAAAGGTTGAAAATAGAAAATACCTTTGTGGGAAAACCCACATCGAAAATTGGGTTAATAAAATTTAGTCTTAATAAGAGGAAAATGGAAATGAAAAAGTCACCACCAAATTATGATCACAATTAGGATAACATTGGTGGAAATTAGAGATACATAATCGGAGGAAAAATGTAAATATTTATAGTGAGTGATTGAGGTCATCAGTCACTAAAAATTATAGAATTGAGGGCCTCAAAGCCATCAATCTATGATGATTTAAAATATCATTGGTTCAACAAAACATAAGGAATTAAGATAACACATTTTTAGTTTTAAGATCGCTTACCTAAATTTTAAGAATTAATTTCTCCATAGAATAAGAGAAGAAAAAAATATATACTTAACAAGTAGAGTTACATCCTTTAACTAATTTCTACCACCAACTCATATTTCACTAAAAAAGATAATAGAACTTAAAAAATATATTCTATTTATCTTATTCATATAGGGTTCAAAAAAATGAATTTATAATTCATCTGCCATACCTTAAAAAAACTACATTATTAAATCTAGGACATCACGTGGGCCAGTGGTAGGTGATACACCCTTGTCGCCCTTTGGTTGCAGATTCAAGTCTCGCGGCCTTACCGGACGCGTCGAGTTGCCTCCTGAACTCCGAGTTGTCCTTTTTATGGCAATCCAAAAAATGATCTCAAACTAAACTTATCCAAAATACTTCTGTCCAAACTCACAGTCCAAAATTTATAAGGAAGGTAAACACAATGAAGATCCTTTTTGCCACGTAATAATATGTGAACAATTTTATCATGTATTCTTTTAAAACACTGCAACATCCTGAATTACCATAAAACCCTATTGATTACATTAATGCTCCCTTATTCCTTATAGAATACTGGATATACTCCTTCTATCCAAAAATGTTGTAAAATCCCATAATTATGGAATATACAAATCATTAATCAGTTTAAAGGTAGTCAAGAATATCCAATATAATTTATCCAATTCAATCATGTATTAGTCCAAAATCACTACCTCAGTATCAGAACCATATTATGGTTTATATTTCTCTCAACCATATATTTTCTAAAAATTTAACCTACTATTGAGTCACTTTTCTTGGTTCCACACAATCTAAAGTCTTTAATGAAATAGTACTGTAGTACAATCCTTATATACTCTATAATTATTATAACATGTACATCATTAATACAATAATCAATTGACACAATACTTTAATAACAACACAAGAACTTTATTATTATCCAATAGCAGCATTTGGGGGATACTCTGATGATTTGGACATTGATTCACATAGTGTCCCAACTCCTTGCAGATGAAGTATTATACATTTGAAACTTTTTCTTACCCTTGCAATAACGTACTTGGTTTCCTTTTTCTCCACACTTATAAAAAACTCCCATTCCCTTCAAGCATTTACTAAGATGATTTTTTCCACAGTTATCACATATTGGAAAATCCTTGTTTTCCCTCTTCCCTTTATACATATTTATCTCTTATAACATTTTCTTCTCTTGCTTACCATCAAAGCCATATGACTCAGAGAATTCTTTACTTATCTTATTAACACATGATACTATTTCTTCATATGTTGAGAATACATGGGAGATTATTTCCCTTTTAAATATTGGCTTAATACCATAAAAGATACGATCCTTCTTACTCTTTGGATCATACATATTACTGGATTTCACATTCCTTCTACTTGGCGCCATTTCTATACAATGGCATACACTAGGCCAGTTTATGAATTGCAATGAATAATTCCAAACATGTGAAATACCTAACGTAAATTGAAAAGTTTATGGATATAATCCATAATAATAAAAAATGTTTTCCTTGAGGAAGTATATACTCATAAAACCTTCATAATGGTTTGTAAAGAAAATGAGAATTATCCTAAGCATATCCCTGAGGAGTGTCGTTACCAAGAGTGCAGCAAGGCCCATTGTCGTGCACCCGTTCCCGTTCGAGTCTAGCTCAAAGAGGTTTTTTCGGGTTTTACCCCTAGGTACATCTGTGCCAGATCTGCCTCTACCAGGTCGTATCTAGACCGGGATGTATTTATTGGGAAACTCACAAAATATCTATAATACCAAAATTTTAGGAATTTCGTCTATACTGATCCTCAAAGTCTATCTTAGGGCTGTGGGATCTAATCAGAGTTTATCTAAATCTAGTTTCCAAGGTTTGTACTAAACTTCCTCTGATACCAACTGTAATGCCCCAACCCCGGAAGCCCAGAGTCAGTGCATTATTACGTATCATTGACATGATTACAAAAGATCAAGTCTCGAAAGACCGATTAGTTTAGTATCCTTGGAAGTACTAGACACATTCATAAGGTTTACATTACATCGTAAAACAGAAAACTATAACAAAATTGTTTCCATAGACAACACTGAGATCCCATAGACTATCCCTGCAGGTTAGTCATAATATACTTCTTCGCATCCCGGGAAAAATAAAACCTAGAAAGGGGTGAGCTCAGATGCTCAGTAAGGATAACAATATAGCAGAAAATTTCAAAAATAATCATAAACATTTAAGTCAATGTATATGACTAAAACAAAAGCCTTTTAAACATGAACTTCAGAATAATATGGAAAAGATAAAATCAAATTATTCCATTTACTTATTCACATGGATATTCTACTAGTCAAATGACCACATGAACCATAAATATTATTTTCATAATGAGGTAATGTATAATGCCGGACATTCTGAAACATTTTGTCAAGGCCTCAACCAAGACGTCTAAAAATGATTAAGGCCTTGACCAAAACCATATATAAAATTGGGAAAGACCTTGTACAATTCCACATCTAGTTTTCTCATGAGACCTACCGATGCATCGAGGAGCTATAGCGGGCTCCACCCATCACTTACTAAGTCCAATACATTCCTCATATGAAAAGGTTGAAATATAACCTAAACATTTGTATTGAAACCATCATACGAAATGTAAATACTTTAACCATAAACCATTAATGGTATAAAAATAGCACATCCATAGTCAAACATATCATAGAACCTTCAATAGATCATAGAAGTTTTGTATCATAATTAATCAACTTCAAATAAACTTGAAATCCATCAAAGGATGTTGACATAGATGAAAACAAAACCTTTTTTAGAGAAATATCTCTTTATATTTTGAAATCATTTAAGAGTCATATAATTATAAAGAAATTTTTTATTTTGAAAATATTATTATAATATTGAAAGGAAAGCTTCGATGATGTTATAACGGTTGAAAATATCCTCACCCGGTGTATAAGTTTAAAAAAACATTCTTACATTAATTTTGTTGAAAAGGTTATAAAGTACCTTGTTTGGAAAACGACGAAAATATTCCTATGAAAACATATAAGATCAAATAAGGGTATAAATAAATTTACCCCATTGTATATTAAATAGTAAAAATGTTTTTAAATATATTTTTAAGAAACATGGATGTGGATGATAAAGAGGTCCCAGTATATAATTACGTATAAACAACCTCGGATAATAAAGAGATTGTGAAATTAACCCTTACCTTGTAATTTTCCTTGGTTGAAGGTATGTTAACCTCCTGTATAATGGTGAAATAATTTTTATTAAATTATACTAGAATTATATACATTAATATGATATCATATATGATCTTTTAACATTGCTTTGTTAATAATATCTTAGTATTATCATCATTTTGGGTGTTAACTGATTCATTTTCCTTTATATGATTTGTTACGTAAGTAATGTATGTTATGGATAGGATGTAACTTATTAATATTAAGAATGATATTAATTCTTTAAACATTATTTTTAATCATATAAGGAAAATTAGTCATGAACGGATTATGATGGGGAATGAATCTCATCTCGTTCGTGGAGACAGTAATCCGTACGTACGCACGAGTGACAATATCATTATTTTGATATTAAAATAATATATATTTGGATGTTATATCATATATACAGAATAATTATCATGTTATATTTATTATTTACATCAATTACACATCATTATTATACCCATCCAAATAATAATGGATTGAATAAAAATTACACCACGACGGGGAGATGGTAAGCCGCGCGTATGCATGTATGGTGACATGTCATTCAAAGGATGGATAGAATAATGAATATGGTTCTACCATATTTATAATAAAATCACAGTATATAGAAGGCACATTATTTATTATTTTATAATTGAAACAACAAAGAAAGAGAAAGTGGAAGAAGAAAGGAACTTGAAAGAGGTGATGAAATATTTACCTCTTCTTCAGGTTCTTCAAAAGGGCTTCTTAGGTTGGATTTTTGAATAAAGTAAGGCCTCTATGATGAGGGGAGTACAGTTGAGAGAGTATTTAGGCAGAGGTTGGGTGAGCAAAAAGACTTTTAAGGTGTGAATCTGAGGGAAGGATTAGCGCCCTTTTATAAGAGGGGTGAGGGGCACCTTAGGAAAAGATAGAAATATCTTTTTATAATAAAATTATTTTCGGTATATAATGGCTCAAAAATTAATTATTTAAATTATAAGGTGGGTATGGGTCTAATAATAATCAAAAAATAGGTTTTAGACAGGTTTGGGTCACTATATTAACCTTATCTTTTAGATTTAACTCATAGTTAAATAGTTTTCCATTTACCATTTCTCTTTGTATTTTTATATTATATGGTTAATAAAATTACTGTATACTTTCAAGAGAACCACAAGTGGTTCATTAATGATAGAAATATCATTATATAAGTGTTTTGGTCGAAACTTATATTTTTAGGAAAATAATATCAATTAATATTATAATATTTGTTTTAAAAACTCTTTTATGTCAATTTTGACACTATTTGGTATTTTGTTTTTTATAGATTCATAATAGAATTATTTCTTCAAAAAAAATTCATCTAACCAACCCTAATATGTCATATTAACCTATAAAATTAGTTTAATTCATAAAATGTCTCAAATTACATTTATTTGGATATTTATAATTTCAGTTATTTTAATCTTTCACTAATTAGGTAATTATTGCATCATCATTGTGTCATAAATAACATAAATTATTTAAGGTCTAAAAAATATAAATAAAATAAAATTATGTAGAAAATATTTTTATATTTCTAACTAATATATATAATTGAATTTATCTTATGGGGAACCCTATATTATAATTTTTTTAGTTATTAAACTTTGATTTTAACTCTTTTAACTCTTCTTTGAATTAAATAATAATAAATGTCCTAATCTAAACCAAGTGGACCAAAGAGGTTAATATTTTATTCCTAAGGTTGTTTTTGGTAGAATTATATTTACCCAATATAATTAGGACATGTGTTAGGGTAATAATAATATCATTTTAACCTTTAATAACCCTATTCACTTTTAACCGTGGCAAATAAAAGTCAAAAGTTACTATTCACCAAAAATTATTTTCATCTCATTGAACCACATTTTACTTACTGATATCAACTGTGCCTCTCGGATTTTCGAAATTCAACTCATAGAAGTGGTAAAATTAAGTATTATGTAAATTTGAAAATGCTCCTAGGAGGTGGGTAAAAGAAGATAAAATGTTCAATAAAATTTATATATATTATTATAATCTGACTACAATGAATTACATTGAACTTATATTGGTATTATGTATCTATTTTGACCTAAAATAAATTTAAATAAAATAATTAATTATTTAAATAAAAAGTCTGTTTTAAACAATAACTCAGTGTTTTTCACTATTCATAAAAAATTGAAAGTTTTCAGAAAAATACCAAAATTTATTGAAACAAAATTCTTATGTCTCGATTCTAAAGAAGAAGTTTATTTTGTCAAATTGAATAAATAAAAGTTTCAAATATTGGATTTTAAAAGGGTTCTCCATTAAAAGTGTAACGCCCCGACCCCAGCTACCCAGAGTCGGTGCATTAATTACATAACATTGGAATGATCATGAGAAAGATCAAGTCTCGAAAGACCGATTAGTTTAGTAGCCTTGGAATAACTAGATACATCCATAAATTTTTACATTATATCATAAAAAAAAACATCTTGTCTTTATATCCCCTCATACTATCCCTGCAGGTCATTCATAAATTACTTCTTCATAATCCTGAAAAAAATAAAACATTGAAATGGGTGAGCTCGGATGCTCAGTAAGGATAACATTATAGCAGAAGCTTTCATAAATAAGCATAAACACTTAAGGCAATTTATAACTAAAACAAAAGCCTTTTAAACTTGAACTTCAGCATAAAATGGCAAAGGTAAAATGAAATAATGCCATTTACTTACTCACATGGATATTATACTAGTCGAATGATCACATTCAATATCAATAACCACTTTCATAATGATGGAATGCATAATGCCAGACTATCATAACCACATAGCCAAGGCCTCGTGCCAAGACTACAAATAAGATTTTGCCAAGGCCTTGTGCCAAGACACTAGTTTGTCTCATGAGACCTACCGATGCATCGAGGAGCTATAGCGGGCTCCACCCGTCACTTATTAAGTCCAATGCATTCCCATATGAAAAGGTTTAAACATAACTTAAACATTCGTATTAAACTAGCATACGAAATGTCAATACTTTCACCACAAACCATGAATGGTATAAAAATAGCACATCCACAGTCAAACATAATTCATTCGATACAATATGGAAGATTGTATTGTATCACATTAACCTCAATCAATAATAATGAAGGATGTTGACATAGATGAAAATAATCATCAAAACTATTTGAGAGGAATATCCCCCTTTTCTTGAAAACATTTAAAAGTCACACTATTTGTCAAGAAGCCGTTTAAAAGTATATTTTTGAATCAAAGTGTCCCATACCACTTTGAAACTTTTAAAAGGAGTTTTAATTTTAAAACTTTAATGTCCATATAAATAATTCCTTAAAACCATTTTTAAAATATGGACATTAATGAGCATGATTTAGAAGAATAATTCTTTAAAACATTTTAAAATGGTATTTTGGTTAGAGTTTCTAACCAAAAGAGAGACACTTGAATACAAATAATTGAGGTAATCAAAACATTGTAATATCATGAGAATAAAGGAATTCATGATATACTATGTCAAAGTACATTATATACACCACATAAAAGTGATTTGGTGTATATCATCAAAGAAGTCTCAATGGAATGTAAATTGAGATGAAATTTCTCAAAAAGGTTGTATCCTTAGGTTAAGGATAAATCAATGAAATAATTATGTGTGACAAATATAAATACACTAAATATGATTGGATATTCAGTGTAAAACAATCAAAGGACATTCACACATATTCTTGTAAAAACAATACCAACGAATTGGATGTTTAACTCAACAAATGGAGAATGAGTTAAAATTACTCTTATCAAATTCATATCAATGACTTGAGAATTACCAATAGATTGATTATGTGTACCAAACTTCTATCCACAGGAAGGGGAGTGGAAATTATGACATAATCAAATGAATAGTGATTCCACACATAATCTTGGGGTAATATAATCAATGAAATATGTGTAAAGCCAAATGAGTGGAAATTGAAATCTCAAATTCCCTTATCGATTAGGTAACTTACGAAACATACACCCATGAAAGAAGTATCATACCATGATGATGTAAATACCCATAAATTAAAGTATATTACACAATGAATACTATCATGGGCAGTACACATACACCACATGCAATAATTAAGTGGTGATCAATGGAATTCTCACGGAATTAAAAGTGAGATAAGAAAACCCTTACATTGTACTTTTTCCTTGGTCGATGGTAGGTTTACCTCCTGTATAATGGTGAAATAATTGTTATTGAATAATAAAAGAATCATTTACTTTAATATGATATCATATATGATCTTTTATCATTGATTTGTTAATAATATTTTAGAATTATCGTCATTTCGGGTGTTAACGGGTTCATTTTACTTTATATTCTTTGTTATGTGAGACATATTCGTTATTAATGGGATGTATATTATTCATATCCAGAATGGTATCAAGTTCTTAAACATCATTTTTAAATCATCAAATGATAATTATACTTGAATGGATACGATGGAGAATGAATCTCATCGCGTTCGTGGAGACGGTAGTCCGTACGTACGCACGAACGCTACTTCCATTTAATTTTTATTTTAAAAGAATCGAATCCAAATTATACATAGGTATATTACTATTCCAGTATAATATAATATTTTATATATGTTACTTAAGTTCATTTACACCATCCTTTATACGTTCCATGTGTGGTATGAACGAGTCATATCATTTTAAGGGGGCGGTAGTCCGCACTTCCTCAAATGAAATTATCGTATGTATATACAACATGAAACGAATAATGGTATGAAATAAAATGGAATTACAGAAGCTTATATATAAAATATATATCATTAATATCATATTTAATTACAGTGCCATCCTAATGGCCACCATGAGAGGCGGTAAGATGTATTTGAACAATCATTGTTTCGTGAGGCGTTAGTTTGCCATCCACAGAAACATTATGTTCATCATCCATTAGATGGAGTTGTGTGAATTTGTATTTTGAATCCTTCTTATAACAACATCCTAGTATATTGAGGATACTGTTGTTGTTACAAAATAAGGGAAATAAAAAGATTTTGGGGGTTGGAGAAGCAAAATAAATGAAAATACTTTAAGAGAAATTGTTACCTTTAATTTAGGTAACTCACTTTGGTTGGAACCAAAGGACTTCTTGAAATGATTTCTGCCTAAGGGGAAGCTTCAAGGAGGAGGAGAGGGATGTGGGGAGCTTAGTTGGGCAGAGTTTGGACGAGCCAAGTGGCTTGAGAGGTGTGAGGAATGAGTAGAAGTGGTCTCCTTTTATAAGGGAGAGGAGGGGCTCTTTAGGAAAGAGTGAAAGTATTACTTTATAATATAATTATATTCGGTTTATAATGGTCCAAAAATCATTGAGGTCGAAGATAAGATGACTCATATTCTAAATAACATCAACCAATAAGAATTGGACAGGTTTTAGATAATATTTTAATCATTATAATCTTATTTATTTAAATGATTTATTAATGAGGTAAACATTGCATCATTATTGTGTCATTAATAATTTAAATTATTTGCTGTCTAAAAATTATAAATAAAATATCATTATGTAGGAAATCTTTTTAGCTTTCTAATGAATATTTATAATCGAAAATCCAACATGTATAACCCTATGTAAAAATTTTTCTTCTAAAAGATGTAAGCTTATGCCATTTTTATTTTTATTTTAACTTTATTAATATAAAGTGTCATTATCACTTACAAGTGGATCAATGGGGTCCCAAAATTGACCCAAAGATGCCCATGGTCGACCATGTATCAACCAATAGGGTTAAGACACGTTTTAGGGTAATTTAGTATTATTATAATATTATTTTTTAACCCTTATTTACCGGATTTACCCTTAACCATGGTAAATAAAATATTTACCGCAGTAATTATTCAAAATGTCTAAAAATAAAAGTTACCTATTTACACAATTTGAACATCCTGATTCCAAATATGGAATCCATTTTTCTAAATTCAAAACACAGAAGTGGCAGAAATTAATTTAAAATAAATTCCCGCTGTCAAAACAAAAAGCGTGTTTTTAAGAGATAATAACTATCAAAAGATTGACACTTGTTTATGTTCGGTTTAATTGTAAAATTATGTCCAATGACCAAAATTATATTAAATGGTAAAAATATATTATAAATATACTTTAAAACCACTCAAATTCATAATTTATCACTATTAATTATTTTGATTAAAAAAGTTGTTTTTAATTAAAATTTAGTAATTTTTACTATTCATCAAAATATGAAAGTTATCCGAAAAGTACCAAAATTTCACCTTAGGATAAATTTGATATTCCAAATCCAAAAATGAAGTCCATTTTGAAATATAAAATATATATAATTTCAAAAAAATTAAGTATTACTATTCATAACGGCTAGTTTGATCGGTTGTGGTGTGTGTTAAAACTCGAAGTTGCGTACAACACACGCTACTGTTTTATTCAAAGGAAAGCGTACCGTGGAAGCTTGGGATGTTTTATTTTAAATTTTTTGATGTCCCCATGTAGTCAAAAAGTTTAAAATATTTTATTTAAAAAAGGGTTTACTATTAAAAGTTGGTAAAACTACAATACTGAAGATGAATTTGTTCTTACATTATGTCTAAGAAACTCATAATATGGATTCTAAAATTATAAGGATTATATAAAGTTTAAAATTTAGTTAATACTATTCATAACCTTTTTTGAACGGCTTGTTTGGTAAGTCATGGTGCGCTTGAACTCGGTGTTGCGTGTAGTGCAAGTTATTGAATTATTTTGAAGAAATAACACACTATGAAATCTTGGGGTGTTACATTCTCCCCTCCTTCAATAAATTGCGTCCTCGCAATTTGAAATTGTTCTTCGAAAATAAAAGGTTGAAAATAGAAAATATATTTGTGGGAAAACCCACATCGGAAATTGGTTTACTAAAATTTAGTCTTAATATGAGGAAAAGAGAAATGAAAGGGTCACCACCAAATTATGATCTCGATTAGGAGAACATTGGTGGCAACTAGAGACATATAATTGGAGGAAAAACGTAAATATTTATTGGTGGTGATTGAGGTCATCAATCACAAACAAGTGTAAAATTGAGGTCCTTATAATCATCAATCTATGATGATTTGAAATACCATCGGTTCAACAAAACATAGGGTATTAGGATAACACATTTTTGACGTTTCAAAATATCTTAGTTGAAATCCCACATCGAAAAATGAATTAATGAGGCCTCTATTTAAAATAAAGAGTGGAAAGTATGAAGATTACCGAAATTAACACATACTAGGGTTCCATGTAGGAAAATATGGATATGGAGGAGAAATCTAACCATCAATTATCTGATGGAGAGTGGTAGAGAACATGGCTATGAATAGGCCAACAATCCCAAAGCCATAAATTAGTGATGATTTAAGGTACCATCTAGGACAACATTTTTTTTAAAGTTACATTACATAAGGAAGAGGAATTCATTTATGATATTGACTAAGAACATTATGAGATATACTTAAATTTTAAGTAGATTTTCATTCTTTAATAAATTTCCACCACTAACTCAATTTTTTTTAAACGATGAGTATTCAAGAAGACTTGGTCACACTGGGAGAGATAGAATAAACTTCTATAGAATCACATGATCCATGCAGGATAAACCATATATTTACATTGTCTTTGAAGATTAATCAAAACCAAAATGGTTAGTGAATGATCTAATGATCCCCCAAAAGGATATTCATTGAGATAAATATGCACTAATCTTAATTTCTAAAATTAAACCAACAATACCCCAAAGTTAAATAGATACCATTCAATAACCAATTGTCCTTAAAATCCTTTAATATAATCCAAACTAATATTGAAACCCAAAACATAGAAGAATTTGATTATGTAGTCTCCCATGTTACATTGTATCTCCAAATTACATCAAATACTCTTAAAGTCACATACTTAAATGTAATCAACATCATCACATATTCTCTGTTATAGGTTAATCATTTCCATAAATAACCCAAATCACTATAAATCAACAATAAAAATGTAGATAAAAATCTACCATTACTCTACAAATGAAACCTCATTGTATTCTATTTTCCTTGGGCATATAGTGTTCCTAACAAAATGAACATCTTCCAAAATAACATTTATCACTTAATCACCAAATCATTTTCCTATACCAAGGGTATTCATTTGATAAGACATAAGAACCCAAATCATCTTATTATTGATCAATAAAATCATTTAACAAAAAAATAGTCATACTAACCAGGGACTTCACGTAGTCCAGTGGTAGGCGATAAATCCCAATTGCACTTTGGTTGTGGGTTCGATTCCCACAGCTTTGTCCGACGCGACGGGTTGTCACACGGTCTACGTGTTGTCCTTTTTCAAAACTATATTTTATAATATTACCAAAATGAGATAAATTCCTAAAAATAACATAATTTAACCACAAATGTTATATCATACTTTGCATTTTCATCCCAAATTATAATAACTTATCATTTTCTCAAACCCCAATGATCATATAAAACCAAATGGTTATTTATACCTATATCCACAAGAGAAGAGACAATTCTTCCTCAAATATCATTCTCACATGGCAAACTGCGGGGTTACAAATACAAGAGAAAATTATTCCAATGTAAACCCATCAACAAGTAGTGATAATTTTTCTCCAACCATTTATTTCCACACAGCTTCTTCTTTGACCAAGAAAATATCCTATAGAATAGGACATTCACTCGGGTAATGGCCAGGTCCCCTACATTTACGGCAAATGACTGTAAATGGACTCTTGGGACCATTTTTATCTTCTTCCATAGTACTCTTCATTTTTCTTCGGCAATTCTTCACTTTATGTCCTTCCTTCCCGCACGTAAAACATTTCGTTGTCCCATTGAGACACTTTCCTGGGTGTCTCTTTCCACAATTCCTGCATGATGAAAATTGAGGTTTCTTTTCTCCATGGTCTCCATTGCTGGAGATCTTATCATTTATCACCTTTCTCTTCCTTGTTGAGTCTGGGAGTTGGTTAATATATATGTTGTTGATCATATTTTTGGAAAACTGATTTGGCATAAAGACGATATCTTTTACGCCTATCAACATTCCATTTTGTTGCTCATTGCCACCACTGTTCCCAACTTGTACATCATTCTCAAAGTCACTATGACTTCCTTGGAATCCAGCCATTGACTAAAACCAGAAAGCATTGTGTGAGTAATAGTAGTCGTAAAATCATTTAGAGATTAAAATGTCACCATATTCTCAATTTGAAACATATTAGGATTAACCAAGGTCATTTACTCTCATCTTATGTATATATTACTTAAATCGGTTTGTAAAGAAAATGTAAATTATCCTAAGCATATCCCCCGGGAGTGTCGTAACCAAGAGTGCAGCAAGGCCCGTTGTCGTGCACCAGTTCCCGTTCGAGTCTAGCTCAAAGCAGTGTTTTCGGGTTTTACCCCTAGGTACATCTGTGCCAGAGCCGCCTCTACCTGCTCGTATCCAGACAGGGATGTATTGCTCAGAAAACTCACAAAATCTCTACAATACCAAAATTCTAGGAAGTTCTTTTATACTAATCCTCAAAGTTCATCTTAGGTCTACGTGATCTAATCAGAGTTTATCTAAATCTAGCTACCAAGGTTTGTACTAAACTTCCTCTGATACCAACTGTAACGCCCCGACCCCAGCTACCCAGAGTCGGTGCATTAATTACATAACATTGGAATGATCATGAGAAAGATCAAGTCTCGAAAGACCGATTAGTTTAGTAGCCTTGGAATAACTAGATACATCCATAAATTTTTACATTATATCATAAAAAAAAACATCTTGTCTTTATATCCCCTCATACTATCCCTGCAGGTCATTCATAAATTACTTCTTCATAATCCTGAAAAAAATAAAACATTGAAATGGGTGAGCTCGGATGCTCAGTAAGGATAACATTATAGCAGAAGCTTTCATAAATAAGCATAAACACTTAAGGCAATTTATAACTAAAACAAAAGCCTTTTAAACTTGAACTTCAGCATAAAATGGCAAAGGTAAAATGAAATAATGCCATTTACTTACTCACATGGATATTCTACTAGTCGAATGATCACATTCAATATCAATAACCACTTTCATAATGATGGAATGCATAATGCCAGACTATCATAACCACATAGCCAAGGCCTCGTGCCAAGACTACAAATAAGATTTTGCCAAGGCCTTGTGCCAAGACACTAGTTTGTCTCATGAGACCTACCGATGCATCGAGGAGCTATAGCGGGCTCCACCCGTCACTTATTAAGTCCAATGCATTCCCATATGAAAAGGTTTAAACATAACTTAAACATTCGTATTAAACTAGCATACGAAATGTCAATACTTTCACCACAAACCATGAATGGTATAAAAATAGCACATCCACAGTCAAACATAATTCATTCGATACAATATGGAAGATTGTATTGTATCACATTAACCTCAATCAATAATAATGAAGGATGTTGACATAGATGAAAATAATCATCAAAACTATTTGAGAGGAATATCCCCCTTTTCTTGAAAACATTTAAAAGTCACACTATTTGTCAAGAAGCCGTTTAAAAGTATATTTTTGAATCAAAGTGTCCCATACCACTTTGAAACTTTTAAAAGGAGTTTTAATTTTAAAACTTTAATGTCCATATAAATAATTCCTTAAAACCATTTTTAAAATATGGACATTAATGAGCATGATTTAGAAGAATAATTCTTTAAAACATTTTAAAATGGTATTTTGGTTAGAGTTTCTAACCAAAAGAGAGACACTTGAATACAAATAATTGAGGTAATCAAAACATTGTAATATCATGAGAATAAAGGAATTCATGATATACTATGTCAAAGTACATTATATACACCACATAAAAGTGATTTGGTGTATATCATCAAAGAAGTCTCAATGGAATGTAAATTGAGATGAAATTTCTCAAAAAGGTTGTATCCTTAGGTTAAGGATAAATCAATGAAATAATTATGTGTGACAAATATAAATACACTAAATATGATTGGATATTCAGTGTAAAACAATCAAAGGACATTCACACATATTCTTGTAAAAACAATACCAACGAATTGGATGTTTAACTCAACAAATGGAGAATGAGTTAAAATTACTCTTATCAAATTCATATCAATGACTTGAGAATTACCAATAGATTGATTATGTGTACCAAACTTCTATCCACAGGAAGGGGAGTGGAAATTATGACATAATCAAATGAATAGTGATTCCACACATAATCTTGGGGTAATATAATCAATGAAATATGTGTAAAGCCAAATGAGTGGAAATTGAAATCTCAAATTCCCTTATCGATTAGGTAACTTACGAAACATACACCCATGAAAGAAGTATCATACCATGATGATGTAAATACCCATAAATTAAAGTATATTACACAATGAATACGATCATGGGCAGTACACATACACCACATGCAATAATTAAGTGGTGATCAATGGAATTCTCACGGAATTAAAAGTGAGATAAGAAAACCCTTACATTGTACTTTTTCCTTGGTCGATGGTAGGTTTACCTCCTGTATAATGGTGAAATAATTGTTATTGAATAATAAAAGAATCATTTACTTTAATATGATATCATATATGATCTTTTATCATTGATTTGTTAATAATATTTTAGAATTATCGTCATTTCGGGTGTTAACGGGTTCATTTTACTTTATATTCTTTGTTATGTGAGACATATTCGTTATTAATGGGATGTATATTATTCATATCCAGAATGGTATCAAGTTCTTAAACATCATTTTTAAATCATCAAATGATAATTATACTTGAATGGATACGATGGAGAATGAATCTCATCGCGTTCGTGGAGACGGTAGTCCGTACGTACGCACGAACGCTACTTCCATTTAATTTTTATTTTAAAAGAATCGAATCCAAATTATACATAGGTATATTACTATTCCAGTATAATATAATATTTTATATATGTTACTTAAGTTCATTTACACCATCCTTTATACGTTCCATGTGTGGTATGAACGAGTCATATCATTTTAAGGGGGCGGTAGTCCGCACTTCCTCAAATGAAATTATCGTATGTATATACAACATGAAACGAATAATGGTATGAAATAAAATGGAATTACAGAAGCTTATATATAAAATATATATCATTAATATCATATTTAATTACAGTTCCATCCTAATGGCCACCATGAGAGGCGGTAAGATGTATTTGAACAATCATCGTTTCGTGAGGCGTTAGTTTGCCATCCACAGAAACATTATGTTCATCATCCATTAGATGGAGTTGTGTGAATGTGTATTTTGAATCCTTCTTATAACAACATCCTAGTATATTGAGGATACTGTTGTTGTTACAAAAGAAGGGAAATAAAAAGATTTTGGGGGTTGGAGAAGCAAAATAAATGAAAATACTTTAAGAGAAATTGTTACCTTTAATTTAGGTAACTCACTTTGGTTGGAACCAAAGGACTTCTTGAAATGATTTCTGCCTAAGGGGAAGCTTCAAGGAGGAGGAGAGGGATGTGGGGAGCTTAGTTGGGCAGAGTTTGGACGAGCCAAGTGGCTTGAGAGGTGTGAGGAATGAGTAGAAGTGGTCTCCTTTTATAAGGGAGAGGAGGGGCTCTTTAGGAAAGAGTGAAAGTATTACTTTATAATATAATTATATTCGGTTTATAATGGTCCAAAAATCATTGAGGTCGAAGATAAGATGACTCATATTCTAAATAACATCAACCAATAAGAATTGGACAGGTTTTAGATAATATTTTAATCATTATAATCTTATTTATTTAAATGATTTATTAATGAGGTAAACATTGCATCATTATTGTGTCATTAATAATTTAAATTATTTGCTGTCTAAAAATTATAAATAAAATATCATTATGTAGGAAATCTTTTTAGCTTTCTAATGAATATTTATAATCGAAAATCCAACATGTATAACCCTATGTAAAAATTGTTCTTCTAAAAGATGTAAGCTTATGCCATTTTTATTTTTATTTTAACTTTATTAATATAAAGTGTCATTATCACTTACAAGTGGATCAATGGGGTCCCAAAATTGACCCAAAGATGCCCATGGTCGACCATGTATCAACCAATAGGGTTAAGACACGTTTTAGGGTAATTTAGTATTATTATAATATTATTTTTTAACCCTTATTTACCGGATTTACCCTTAACCATGGTAAATAAAATATTTACCGCAGTAATTATTCAAAATGTCTAAAAATAAAAGTTACCTATTTACACAATTTGAACATCCTGATTCCAAATATGGAATCCATTTTTCTAAATTCAAAACACAGAAGTGGCAGAAATTAATTTAAAATAAATTCCCGCTGTCAAAACAAAAAGCGTGTTTTTAAGAGATAATAACTATCAAAAGATTGACACTTGTTTATGTTCGGTTTAATTGTAAAATTATGTCCAATGACCAAAATTATATTAAATGGTAAAAATATATTATAAATATACTTTAAAACCACTCAAATTCATAATTTATCACTATTAATTATTTTGATTAAAAAAGTTGTTTTTAATTAAAATTTAGTAATTTTTACTATTCATCAAAATATGAAAGTTATCCGAAAAGTACCAAAATTTCACCTTAGGATAAATTTGATATTCCAAATCCAAAAATGAAGTCCATTTTGAAATATAAAATATATATAATTTCAAAAAAATTAAGTATTACTATTCATAACGGCTAGTTTGATCGGTTGTGGTGTGTGTTAAAACTCGAAGTTGCGTACAACACACGCTACTGTTTTATTCAAAGGAAAGCGTACCGTGGAAGCTTGGGATGTTTTATTTTAAATTTTTTGATGTCCCCATGTAGTCAAAAAGTTTAAAATATTTTATTTAAAAAAGGGTTTACTATTAAAAGTTGGTAAAACTACAATACTGAAGATGAATTTGTTCTTACATTATGTCTAAGAAACTCATAATATGGATTCTAAAATTATAAGGATTATATAAAGTTTAAAATTTAGTTAATACTATTCATAACCTTTTTTGAACGGCTTGTTTGGTAAGTCATGGTGCGCTTGAACTCGGTGTTGCGTGTAGTTCAAGTTATTGAATTATTTTGAAGAAATAACACACTATGAAATCTTGGGGTGTTACAAAAAGGCGGTAAAATTGCATTTTTTAAAAAAAATACTTCTTTTATCTGAAAAAAATGAATTTTTTTTTCATTATGTCTAAGAAACTCATAATATGGATTCTAAAATTATAAGGATTATATAAAGTTCAGAATTTAGTTAATACTATTCATAACCTCTTTTGAACAGCTAGTTTGGTAAGTTGTGGTGTGCTTGAACTCGGTGTTGCGTGTAGTGCAAGTTATTGAATTACTTTGAAGAAATAACGTACTATCAAATCATGGGGTGTTACATTCTTCCCTCCTTAAATAAATTTCTTCCTCGCAATTTGAAATTGTTCTTAGAAAATAAAAGGTTGAAAATAGAAAATAACTTTGTGGGAAAACCCACATCGGAAATTGGGTTAATAAAATTTGGTCTTAATAAGAGGAAAAGGGGAATAAAAAACTCACCCCCAAATTATGATCTTAATTAGGAGAACATTGGTGGAAATTAGAGATACATAATTGGAGGAAAAACGTAAATATTTATAGGGAGTGATTGAGGTCATCAGTCACAAACAATTGTATAATTGAGGGCCTCAAAGCCATCAATCTATGATGATTTAAAATATCATTGGTTCGAAAAAACATAAGGTATTAGGATAACACATTTTTAGTTTTAAGATACCTTACCTAAATTTTAATAATTAATTTCTTCATAGAATAAGAGAAGAAAAAATATACTTTACAAGTAGAGTTCCATCCTTTAACTAATTTCTACCACAAACTCCTCTTTCACTCTAAAAGATAATAGAACTTAAAAAAATATTATATTTTTCATATTATTATAGGGTTCCAAAAAAATGAATTTATAATTAATCTACCTGACCTTTAAAAAAAACTTCATTATTAAATCTAGGACATCACGTGGGCTAGTGGTAGGTGATACACCCTTATTTCCCTTCGGTTGTGGGTTCAAGTCTCGTGGCCTTTCCGGACGTGACGGGTTGACGCCCAACATCTGGGTTGTCCTTTTTATGGCAATCCCAAAATAATCTCAAACTAAACTTATCCAAAATACTTCTGCCCAAACTCACAGTCCAAAATTTATAAGGAAGGTAAACACAATGAAGATCCTTTTTTCCACGTAATAACATGTGAACACTTTCATCATGTATTCTTTTAAAACACTACAACATCCTGAATTACCATAAAACCTTATTGATTACATTCATTCTCCCTTATTCCTTATAGAATACTGGATATACTCCTTCTGTCCAAAAATGTTTTAAACTCCAACAATGATGTAATATACAAATCATTAATTAGTTTCAAGATAGTCAATAATATCTAGTATAATTTATCCAAATCAATCATGTATTATTCCAAAATCACTACCTCAGTATCAAGAACATATTATGGTTTATATTTCTCTCAACCATATATTTTCCAAAAATTTAACCGGCTATAAAGTCACTATTCTTGGTTCCACACAATATCAAGTCCTTAATGAAATAGTACTACAGTACAATCCTTATATACTCTATATTTCTTATAACATGTACATCATTAATACAACAATCAGATGACACAATACATTAATAACAATTTAAGAACTTTTTTATTATCCAATAGAAGCATTTGGGGTATACTCTGATAATTTGGAAATTGATTCGCATAGTGTCCGAACTCATTGCCGATGAATAATTGTACATTTGAAACTTTTTTCTTACCCTTGAAATCACGTACTTGGTGTCCTTTTTCTCCACACCTATAACAAACTCCCATTCCCTTCAAGCATTTACCATGATGATTCTTTCCACAATTATCACATATGGGAAAATCCTTCTTTTCCCTCTTCCTTTTAGCCATCTTTATCTGTTCCATCCTTTTCTTCTCTTGCTTCCCTTCAAAGCCATAGGACTCAGAGAATTCTTTACTTATATTATTAACACATGATACTATTTCTTCATATGTTGAGAATACATTGGATAATATTTCCCTTCTAAATGTTGGATTAATACCGTGAAAGATATGATCCTTCTTACTCTTTGGATCATATGTATTGCCAGAGTTCACATTCCTTCTACTCGGTGCCATTTCTATACAATGTCATACACTAGGCGAGTTTATGAATTGAAATGAATAATTCCAAACTTGTAAAATACCTAATGTATGTTTAATAGTTTATGGATATTATCCATAATAATAAAAAATGTTTTCTTTGAAAAGTATATACACATAAACCCTTCATAATGGGTTTTTAAGAAAATGAGAATTATCCTAATCATATCCCTCAAGAGTGTCATAACTAAGAGTGAAGCAAGGCCCATTATCATGCACTGATTCCCATTCAAGTCTAGCTCAAAGTGGTGTTTTTGGGTTTTACCTTTAGGTATATCTGTTTCAGAGCCACCTCTACATGATCGTATCCAGACATGGATGTATTTCTTGGAAAACTCACAAAATCTCTACAATACCAAAATTTTAGGAAGTTCTTCTATACTAACCCTCAAAGTCTATCTTAGGGTTATGGGCTCTAATCAGAGTTTATCTAAATCTAGTTTCCAAGGTTTGTACTAAAATTTCTCTAATACCAACTGTAACACCCCAACCCCAGAAGCCCTGAGTCGGTGCATTATTACGTATCATTTGCATGATCACAAAATATCAAGTCTTGAAAGACCGATTAGTTTAGTAGCCTATTAAGTACTAGATAACTTAATAAGGTTTACATTACATCGTAAAATGAAAAACTATAACAAAATTGTTTCCATAGACAACACTGAGATCCCATAGACTATCCCTACAGGTCAGTCATAATATAATTCTTCGCATCCTGGAAAAAATAAAACATATAAATAGGTGAGCTCAGATGCTCAGTAAGGATAACAATATAGAGGAAACCTTCATAAATAAGAATAAACATTTAAGACAATGTATAAGACTAAAACAAAAGCCTTTTAAACATGAAGTTCAACATAATATGGAAAAGATAAAATCAAATAATTTCATTTACTTATTTACATGGATATTCTACTTGTCGAATGACCACATGAACTATAAATATTATTTTCATAATGAGGGAATGTATAATGCTGGATATTCTGAAACATTTTTTCAAGGCCTCGGCTAAGACGTCTAAAAATGATTAAGGCCTCAGAAAAAACCACATATCAAATTGGGAAAGGACTCGGCCAATTCCACATCTAGTTGTCTCATGAGACCTACCGATGCATCTAGGAGCTATAGTGGGCTCCACCCATCACTTACTAAGTCCAATACATTTCTCATATGAAAACGTTGAAATATAACATAAACATTCATATTAAAACTAGCATACGAAATTTCAATACTTTAACCATAAACCATTAATGGTATAAAAATAACACATCCACAGTAAGACATATCACAAAACCTTCAATACATTATGGAAGTTTTGTATCATAATAAATCAACATCAAATAAACTTCAAATCCATCAAAGGATATTGACATAGATGAAATCAAAACCTTTTTTAAAGAAATATCTCTTTATATATTGAAATCATTTAAGAGTCACATAATTATAAATAAAACATTTATTTTAAAAATAATCTTATAAGCTTGTAAGCTAATCTTAGACGATGTTATAACAATAGAAAATAGCCACACCCACACTATAAATTAAAATAAACATTCTTACCTTAATTTTGTCGAAAAGGTCATAAAGTACCTTGTTTAGAAAATGAAGAAAAGATTACTTTCTAAACATATTAGTTCAAATAAGGGTATAAATGAATTTACCTATTTTATAGTAAATATTAAAAATGTTTTGAAATACATTAAAAAAACATGGATGTGGATGATAAAGAGGTCCCAGTAGATAATTACGTATAAACAACCTCAGATAATAAAGAGATTGTGAAATTAACCCTTAACTTGTACGTTTACTTGGTCGAGGGTAGGTTAAACTCCTGTATAATGGTGAAATAATTGTTATTAAATTATACTTTAATCATATAAATTAATATGATATCATATATGATTATTTAATGTTGCTTTTTTAATAATATCTTAGTATTATCGTCATTTCGGGTGTTAACTGATTCATTTTCCTTTGAATGATTTGTTACGTAAGTAATTTTTGTTATGTATAGGATGTATCTTATTCATATTAATAATGATATTAATTATTTTAACATTATTTTTAATCATCTAATGAAAATTATTCTTGAATGAATTACTATGGGGAATGAATCTCATCGCGTTCGTGGAGACAGTAATCCGTACGTATGCACGAGCGACAATATCATTATTTTGATATTAAAATAATATATAATTGGATGTTATATCATATATAAAGAATAATTATCATGTCATATTTATTATTTACATAAATTACACATCATTATTATACCCATCCAAATAATAATGTATTGAATAACAATTACACCACGACATGGAGATAGTAAGTAGTACGTACGCACGTATGGTGACATGTCATTCAAAGGATGGATAAAATAATGAATATGGTTGTACCATATTTATAATAACATCAACATATATTGAATATAATGGAGTTATTATTTTATAATGGAAACAATAAAGAAAGGGGAAGTGGAAGAAGAAAGGAACTTGAAAGAGGTGATGAAATATTTCCCTCTTCTTCGGGTTCTTCCTTTTTATTTGATCAAAAGGGCTCCTTAGGTTAGATTTATAACTATAATAAGTCCACTAGGATAAATTTAGGACAGTTTGGAGGGTATTTGGGTAGAGTTTGGTTAAGACAAAAGGCATTTAAGGTGTGAATTTGAGGGAATGGGGAGTGCCCTTTTATAAGACGGGTGAGGGGCACCTTAGGAAAAACTAGAAATATTATTTTATAATAAAATAATTTCAAGTTTATAATGGCTCAAAAATGAATTATTAAAAGTATAAGGTGGGTATGGATTGAAAAACCCTCAACCAATAGATTTTAGATAGGTTTGTCTGATTATATTAACCTTATCTTTTAGATTTAACTCTTAGGTAAATAGTTTGACATTTACCATTTCTCTTTGTATTTTTATATTATATGGTTAATAAATATACTATATACTTCAAAGAGAACACCAAGTGTTCATTAATAATACAACTATCATTATATAAGTATTTTGGCTGAACTTTATATTTTAAGGAAATAATATCAATTAATAATAAAATATTTGTATTAAAAAATCTTTTTTGTCAATTTTGACACTATTTGGTATTTTATTTTTTATAAATTCATAACAGCATTATTACTTCAAAAACAATTCATCTAGACAACAATAATATGTCATATTAACCTATAAAACTAGTTTAGTTCATAAGAAGTCTCAAATTACATTTATTTGGATATTTATAATGTCAATTATTTTAATCTTTCATTAATTAGGTAATTACTGCATCATCATTGTCTTATAAATAAATTAAATTATATAATGTATAAAAAATATAAATAAAATAAAATTATTTAGGAAATCTTTTTATCTTTCTAATTAATATTTATAGTTGAATTTATCTTATGTGTAACCCTATATTAAAAATGTGTTAGTTATTAAACTTTGATTTTAACTCTTTTAACTCTTCTTTCAATTAAATAATAATAAATGTCCTAATCTAAACCATGTGTACCAAATAGGTTCATATTTTATTCCTAAGGTTTTTTTGGTTGAATTATACTTATCCAATAGAATTAGGAAATGCGTTAGGGTAATAATAATATCATTTTTACCTTTAATTACCTCATTTCTTTTAACCGTGGTAAATAAAAGTCAAAAGTTACTATTCACAAAAAATTATTTTCATCTCATTGAACCACACTTTACTTACTGAAATCAACCGTGTCTCTCGGATTTTCGAAATTCAACTCACAGAAGTGGTAAAATTATGTTTTATGTAAATTTGCAAATGCTCCTAGGAGGTTGGTAAAAGACGGTAAAAAGTTTAATACATTTTTTATATATTATTATAAACTGACTCCAATGAATTACATTGAACTTATATAGGTATTATGCATATATTTTTACCTAAAAAAATTTAAATAAAATAAATAATTATTTAAATAAAAAGTCAGTTTTAAACAATAACTCATTGTTTTTCACTATTCATCAAAAATAGAAAGTTTTCAGAAAAATACAAAAATTTATTGAAACTAAATTCTTATGTACCGATTCTAAAAAAGAAGATTCCTTTGTTAAATTGAATATATAAAAGTTTTAAATATTATATTTAAAAAGTGTTCACCATTAAAAGGCGGTAAAATTGCATTTTTTTGAAAAAATACATCTTTTATTTGAAAAAAATGAATTTGGTTTTTCATTTTGTCTAAGAAATTCATAATATGGATTCTAAAATTATAAGGATTTTATAAAGTTCAAAATTTAGTTAATACTATTAATAACTTCTTTTGAATGACTAGTTTTGTAAGTTGTGGTGCGCTTGCACTCGGTGTTGCGTGTAGTGCAAGTTATTTAATTACTTTGATGAAATAACGTACTATGAAATCTGGGGGTGTTACAACCTAGTACTATATGTATCCAGTACCATTAAACCTTATGATATATTCCTCTATGAAATACCCCATCTTGGTCAAGTGCATCTATTTTTAGTGGTTTTTGATAATGTTTATTTGCATGATCAGTGGTGATTCTCTCTCTTGGGATTGATTTTGTGATGTGTTTCCCTAGATTTCCTATTTTTACTATTCCATTCTTCTAAAAAACTAATATGTTTTTAGTCCAATTTTTTTATATTATCATCAACTCTATCTATATTTATATGTAAACATCCAAAAAATCCTTTTAGACAACAAATTGTCCCATGGAGGATATTCTTCTGCATTGGTCGTCTTTCATGTCTTGATGGGTGGGGGTGGTGTGTAGTTTTGCTTTAGTTCATCTTAGTGTGTATCTTGTGGCTAATACCTAGTTACACCATGCACACTTTATTCATAAATGATATTTCCTTACATTTTTTACCCTACTATGGAAGTTTTTGATTCTCTATTATTCCTCAGGGTTTGAAAACCTTTTCCAGTGTGGAAATACTTCTATCACTTTTTGGATGTTAGTGGAATGATGATCCTGATGAAAACAATGATATTCTTGATGAGGGTGATGTCTAGTGCATGTTCTGAGGTGATCACCTTCAGTGATTTGGGGTGACATAGGTGTTTAGAGTGCATTGATCTAGGGTCTTTGGTTAGAACCCATGGCTTGACCTACTTTTGATACAATCCCCCACAACCCTTATGCTTCCTTTTTAAATTATATAGAAGTATATTTGAATAAAAAATAAAAATTTGTGTCAATTATCCTTACTTTTTCTTCAAGTGGATATGTTTATTATAAAAATTTAGGTTGTTTTTACCAATCTGAATACAAGATCCATTTTTTTTCTTAAGATAAGGAAAAAAATTCAAGAAACCCTAATTCAACGATCCTATTAGGGTGTACTATGGGAATAAATGTTATAAAAAGTAGTATCAATGCTACTGGTTATTTCTAAATATGTATATATAAATTTTATTTCATGGATAATATTGTAAATGTAAATATATTACCCTTTTTTATAAGTTTAATTATCATATTTGGAAGAAAATAATAAGATTTCATTTGGGATAACTTACACTATATGATTACACAATATTAGTACATAGAATTCAAGTAAGATATTCCACCATAATATCTATGATGGAAGATGATAAAACTTTTTTGAACTTTTAGAGACCTGGTTTTCACATTGTAAGACTATGGATTATTTCTATATATATTTCCAAAGATAGTCACTGAGATGACATGCAATTTCGAGACCCTGTGTGCCCAGAATTAATTTTATAAAATTATTAAGTATATTTTATACTGCACAGGTGAAAGAAATTGGATAACTCTTAAATGGTATCTTGAATGAGAAATCTGAGGGCATGGTTGAGTCCAGGACATGGAATTTACCCTAGGTGGGACATAACTTTTTTCGGTGTGATATTTTTGTGGAAAAAGTCACCGGAGGGTGAAATCTTCAATAAAATAATTAAAAATAATTATTTTATCTCAAATGTCACATCAAATAACTTTTAAACAGAGTATCAGATTGGAAATCTAATACTTTTATTGAGTTCATGATGTTGTGTTATACATAAGAACAACCTAAAATGAGAAAGCATGAGGGGTTTAGATTCCGTGACCGTTGGTGGGTGTCTCAATAATTTTCTATAAATAGGTCATTAAGGGAATGACCTATGGGTTTTGGACCATTTCTCCCATGGTTAAAGAAATCCCTCATCCTCTCATCCCTTTGGCACTTCAACGAAGAAACTCTGGCAGATCATAGATAAAGTGTTGCGAACACATTGTAGATGAATAATAGATTGAATCAAGGTAGGATTTATTTTGGTTTTCGCACCCCGATTCCAATTCCTAAATTATGTTGTATTCATTGTCATTTGTTTCTTCATTTTGGAACTCCATCATTGATGGACAACCTCACATAGCCATAAATCCATGCTTGGAATCAATTTTTCCCTGTTCTTCATGGAAATCATTGTCTACTCTCAGATACAAAAAAGCGCCAATAAAAAGTTTATCAAAGCATGGTTCTATGTAGTTTGGGATCTGAGGTTTCTAGAACTGATTTTGGTACAATTTTTGGGATAATAGAGGAGGACTGGTGGCCCACAGAAGGGACCATCAGTGAGGTCAGATGTGCATGGTTGTGACTGTAAGTGGAAGTGGAGATGGTCTCATGGAGTCGGCCGATGAGAAGGTAGAGCCACGGGGCAACTAGGGTAGGTGGTGTGGTTGGTGAGTGAGGAATGGATGAGGAAGGTGGTGGCCAAAGGATCAGGGTTGGCGAATGACGGAGCACTAGAGCGCAAGGTCAGAAGGGTGTCAGGTGAAGGATCCAAGGTCTATGGGGCCATAAGGGAAGAGAGGCTGAGGTCGGTGGGGCCAGTAGGGAGAGGTAGTCAATGTGCATTGACCCACATCAGGAGGCAAGGTGGACTGCCTGAGGCGGCCAGGCACAGCGACCAAGGGCAAGCATGCCAGCTAGGATCGAGCTGAGCGAGTCGGACAGAGGCCGCAACTTGGGACAGAGTAGATGGTCCGAGCCTAGGAAGATGATAAAGCTAGGATGACGTGGGACGAACAAAGCGGGTAGGATCCAGGTAGATCCGGCTGGGCTGACATGGGATAAGTGGGCCTTTAGGTAGCAGCTTTAAACCTATGTAACTTCTAAACAGAGTGTCTGCTTTACGTGCTGTCTACAACAATGTGATACTCTCTTCGAGACAGAAATTTTGAGGCCATATTGGGAATTTTATATTTTGGTCTCATTGATTGGTTGTATGAAATGCCTAAATATAATAATAATAATAATAATAATAATAATAATAATAATATAATTATTATTATTATTGAGGATTTTTGTATCAGGCCTAACTCCTTCATATTATGTCCGATTCACTTGCCATCAGTGGTGTCATGACCCTAAAATTGAGGTGGAGGTTTCAAGATCAATTTCGGGAATTTAAAAAAAAATTGATTTTTGGGTTACACAAGTTCAGGTTTGGGAATTTGTGGTAAAATTTGACATTTTCTTTGGGTGTCCATTTTGGATGAATGAATAGACAAACTCATGTGTTTTTCTGTGAGGATCACTAAAGTGAAATTCGTATGATGTGTTCTAGGATTGATACATGGGCCCCATGAAGCACCATTCATGTATTATGCTGAGAGATGAAACCTATTTAACAGGTGTATGATTCAGGCGAATGAGTAGTCGATCATGTGAGATTTTCCGCAAGTATTGCAAAGGTGTGATCCCTTTGGATGTGCGAATCCTTATTCAAGATCTTATTAAATGTGAAAACATGAATACAATATATGTGTAAGATCCTTACTCTATGTTTGAAGAGATCCCATGACTTGTATCAGCATCGAATCTTGTGATAGTGGAAAAGATGTATGAAGAGACGAGGTCAAATATTTTAGGGTCATACGAGGAGGAATGTCATTGAAATTACGTTTTCACCATTCAGGTCAACAATGAGCATCGTGCACTCATTGCCTTTTGGACAGATATGCCATGTACTCAGGGAGTACACTGGCATGCTTAGGGGTACTTTTGAATATTTTAGTACCGAAGCATTGATAGGTACATGACCAGGCAATCAGGTGGGGTCACATATCATGTGGGCCCCACACACACTGTGTACCACTTTATAAATCTTATATATCTCATATCCCATTCTTTTGTACTCATATTTTGGCCCACAAGTATCCTATCTTGAGTATTGTTCTGTATAGAATGTTATGGTTCCCTCCATAGTGGATTTTGGGATATGATGTGAGATGTTCTAGGCATTATGACTATTTAGGTGATGTCTCATGATGATATTGATCAGGAACTGGCTATCAGAGCTATTTTGGATGGTACCCTCCAGTTGGGCTAGGTAGTGGGTCCTTGTCGACTGTGACTAGGCAGTGTTCCGATTGGATTTTAGAGTTTTCTGGGTGGTACCTTCAAACTGGGATGGGAAGTGAGTCTCCATTGAATTTCAGGTGGCACCATCTAGTTGGGCTGGGCAGTGGGTCCCCATTGACTCCCGGGTACCCTCCAGTATATTACCCTTTCAGCGGGGCTGGGTAGTGGGTCCCATTGATGATGCTTTTCAGGTAGTACCCTCTAGTGTTTTACCCTTTAGTAGGGCTATGAAATGGGTCCCCATCGACTCCCAGGTGTTGATCCCCATGACACACTATGGTGTGAATCCCTGATGACTAGAGTAGAATCCCCCGAACACACTAGGATATGGGTCCTCTATGACTATTATTATAGTGGAATACCCCTGACATACAAGGTTGAAGATCCTATACTTTGAGTTTGCATCATCTGACTATTCGGATTAGTGGAGAGACATGTGTTTACATACCTTTGGAATCATGAGAATGAGGGACACTTTCTCCACTGAGACGCATCCTTGTAACGCGATCTAAAACCATGAGGGTGAGTCAGTGCTGCCCAAAATGGATAGTATCAAGGTGTGATGATTGAGACCCTTTGACTTGCATGTTCAGGGTATCCGTGTGGGATGATGAGCATTGTTGGTGGATAATTTACCTTGGAACTATTGGTGACTCTTCTCCTTGGGCTGAGCTATGAGTTAGATATCAACTTACTCTCTCATTTTAGATTCTTTTACTGAGCATATATATATATATATATATATATATATATATTATTTCAGTACCCACTCCTTGTATTTTGGTTACTCTCTATCCAAAATAGGTGAAGACGCACAAGGTAAGCCACATGCTTTACATGTCCAGATTCTCATGGTTGGACGAGTCTACACTCCTTCTATAGGTAGAGAATACTTGATGAGATGATAATATTATCTCCATTTCGAGATCCTTGTGTATGTATGAGTTTAATTTCACTCACTTGTTTGGTTGAGCTATAATATTTACTTTACCCTGTTCTATCTACTATTTTCATCTTCAGTTATGTCTCTTACTTCTACCCCTTCACCTTTTTAGGGTGTCTGATTGAGTATGTTTCTACTCACCCCTATATGGTATTTTCCCGCATATATCATTTCACATGAAGATGATGGATAGGTTGATCATGACTTTAGAGGAGCTTCAGGATATGAGCTTCTTAGACTGTGTACGATGGTTGTAGCTTGGGATCTAGGAGTGGGGCTCTCTCAGCTATTTCACTTTTCACTTACTACCAAGTTATGGAACTTTTCTAGTTGGTCATGTATTTTTACCCTTTCCCTTTCAATTTACATTTATGTACTTTTACTTATTATAGGTTGATGCATGTTTGTGGTTTATTTATAGTAGTATTGTATCTTGTTTTGCTTTCCCTCTACACTTTTTCATTGAGTTGGATGTGTGTGTGTACATGTTCTTAAGAAAAGGACTCTCTGAGTTTGTTATTCCCTTGGTTATTTTCTCCACCTCATATCCTATGGAGGTGGGATTGGGATAGTTGTGGCTTTAGCCCCAGCATAGGTCGGGTTGTGACAGAATTATTACACTAAGGTTCAAAATTCCTTATTGAAATAAATATACAATAAAAAATATATAAAGGTGATATATTATATTATAGAAGAATGATATTGGGATAAAAACGTTAACTTCTATGAAGTTTATAGAAATTTTTAAGAAGAAAAACTATAGGTTTAAAAAAATAGGTTTAATGATTTAATAATGAGTTCCAGTGAAAATGTGGATGGATTCTTTAACCATATTAATGAATTTTTTGGTGCTATATGTGGACTTGGTCATCAGATAAAGGATTATAATATTATAAATAGAATCATAAAAGGGTTACCATGTATATACAATCCAAAAGTGTTATCACTTATTGAAATGAGCTGTAGAGAATTATCTCTTGATAAATTAAATATTATATTGGTCTCATTTGAAATGCAGGTGAAACCAGAGATCTCTTTAGAACATTCATTTAATGATATAACATTAAAATATGTTGATAATTAAGATGAGTAGGAAGATAGAAATTATTATAATGACGGTGTTGGGGTTTTATCATTGGTGGAATAAAAATCTAAGAGTCAAGGGAATATTTGAAGGAAAGTAACCATTAGATTTCTTTTATTGCGGAGATAGAAAATTCATCACTACTAAGTGTCTAAATAGGTTTGATAAAAAGGATGGTGAGTTTGAATCATCACAAAAAGATAATAATAATTCTATCCTAAGATGTAATTATAAATCATATAGTTTAAGTGTAAAGAAATTTTAGAGGAAGGTTTTAGTAAGCATTGAGAATGAAGAGATAGTGGTAGATCCACTGGAAGTAATTTAGGCTGATCTCATCTTAGATATATAATATGTAAAGATGGATTCAATGGAGAATTATAAAACTAGAATATAATTAAATGATCAATTTGAGGGATTTGTAGACCTCAAAGTGGAATTATAGGGGGATATTGGGGATCTTGACATATAGATAAAAGAAAATATGAAAATTGTAAGTTTTTGTGTCTTATTATAAATGAATTGTCATATTTCACTACAAGAAGGGGTGAATTATAGTATAATGGGGAATAAATCTTTTTATCTCACTCAATATGTAAGTTTATTATATAATATAAGTTATGATCAATTAAAAATATATCAGAGTAAATATATTCTTAGAGTGTTGAGTTACATAATTTAAAAAGAATTCTTAGAGTATCATATAATAATTTGAATTCCCCTCAAAGTGTGTTATTACCAATCTGATTCCCATTAAAGGAACCCTATGTTATTATCTAAATTTGAAGGAGGATTTTTCATACTTGTTCCTAGGTATCTTAGTTCCAACTTATAACTTCATTAACCATATCATGTTGCCATTATTTGATTATACACAAATAATTGAATTAAAAAAATGTTAGACACAAACCACTCCACCATAGAGAACCTCTTTGATTAGATAATCAGATAAAAGTCTACATTAGGAAATCATTGAAAAAACTATTTTAAGATATATATTAACACAAGGAAGCTCATTGATCCTAAATATGTGAAAAAATATTCCCCACATGGGAAGATCCTCATTCATGAAGGATTAGTAAATTAATTATTATAAAATTTATTCTAAGAGGTTTTATAATGGAAATTGTAAAATTAAATCTCTTAGAAATCTCATACTGAAAGAAAAATATTAAAATATTATGAATTCAAGTACTTAAGATGATTTAAACTTCAACATAAATACAAATTATCTTAGCTTATTGCAACTTGTTATCTACATCCCTTCTATAAATCCCCTAATTCAATTTATAGATGAAACTGTAACAAAATACAATGGTTGAATTCTGAGATATTTGGGTACAATTAAAAGTACAAAAAAAAAACAAAATTACATTATCTGATGAAAATATTTTAACTCTATCATCTGATAAACACTCTACCATAACACTTTATATGTTCTGGTAGGGGTAAAGTTCTATTTATTCCACTAAAACATACCGACCAAAAAATATGTTTTCACATATCACAATTGAAACTAACAAATCCAATTTAAATAAAAAAATTGATGAAATGTATTTTAATTTTTCAAAAACCAAGGATAAGAAGAGTCATTGACTCAATAATATCCTATTTTTTTATAATCACAAGATAAAATTAAAAAGTCAAGTTAGATATAACTTAAAATTAAACTCATTGTATTGTACAATTAATATTTCCAAGGATATAACATCTGTGAGATTCAAAATTCTCCATTAACAAACACATGAGGTTAGTAAAAATAAATATCCTTTAACAATTTCCAATTTTTATTATTATTATAAATAACCCCTCAAGTAATTATACCACAATACCAATTTCCTTTAATATTCCCCCAATATAAATTTCCCCCCATAAGGGTAATAAATAAGGACATATTTCTGAATTATTTCCAATATAAAACTTAAGGAAGACATTCTGAATTCTATCTAATAAAAAAATATAGAAAACCTGCCAAATTCTATCTAATGAAAAATATTAAGGAAAAATTACCAACTTTTATCAAATTTATCTCAAAATTTTCCACATTTTTTATGGTAAAAAATAGTGAAAAAATACATTGAGAAGAAATTAATAGTATCCATAGTAGATGAGTAATAAAATAGAAAATCCTTTCCACAACTTCTATGAAATTTACTTCCTTTTAAATGTAAAAATAATATATATAAGTAAACTATTATTTTCACTATTATTTACATTCTATATGGAAAGTACTTCCACCCATTAATGTAATTAGACAAGCACAAAGGAAAACCTTTATCTCACTTTTAGGGTTAGTAGACATAAAAAGATTCATTGGATAAAGTAAATGGAAAATAAGAAAAAAATAGTATACTCTCTTGAAGATATATTTTGATTCCTATAAATGATCTTATTATATTAAAGATAGATCCATAGAGTGTTAAAAATTAATTATTGTATGTAACAGGGAATTAATAGACTAATGGGAAAAGATAAATTATATAATTCCTTTTTTCATGGATTAATCATATATGGATCAAAATTTCAAAAATAAAAAACTTCATAAATGTATCTTATTTGAATTAAGATTAAATTTAATATGCATACATGAAATCAAAAAAGTATTAGATTATTAATTATACATAAGATATTTAAATTCCAATTTACTGCTCATATATAAGAAATTTAAATTTTTTTTAAAGACATCAGAGCATATAATAACAACACCAAATATTTTTTTATTATAAACTTTTAAAGGTAAGGATTAAAATACAATAAATAGGGCCTACAAAAGTGGAAACCTATATCATCTCCAATAACAATATCCACACCACCTAGGGGAAGAGATCCAAATCTAGTAAACTCATGATATGGGTCTGTTGGGAGACCTTTAAAGCCAAAAAATTAGCCATATGATTTCCTTCACGCCATGTATGTAACAACTCAATACCACTGGGGATAAGGGTCTTTAATTTATAGATCATGTATGTGATTTCTGAAGGAGTAGAAGACAGATCATTGAGGGAGATCTATATGATCTTTGAGTCCATCTCCACTATAAACAATAATTTTTTTCAAGTAAAAATGTTCAAGTCTATTGAGCATGGCCTCTGCTTCCGCCCTAAGAGAATTACCAGCCCCATTGAATGATCTAAGGCCTAGTGACACAAAAATTGTGGGGTCATTAACCACTGCTCCTCCCCACATGCACCCTTGAATACAATATACATCAATATTAAATTTTATACCATGGGGTGGGAGGTTCCAAATCACCCAGTGTCCCACTAGTTGGGGTCTGGAGAGATTGAGGGGTTTCCTTCTAACCATTAATCTCATGAGGGAGGGGATTTCTACCTTTTGTTCATAAAACTTTCAAGGTATACTATAAGGAATATGGTCCTCACCACCATGTCCGAGTTAGAGGGGGGAACCACGTGTCAGGATTGCTTCCTTAACTCCCACAAACACTGGAAACCCACCTTGAGGAGGAGTTATTGAGCCCTCAACTCATGTTTATTAGTGTTGGTGACTCTAAACCATTATTATAGGAAATCCTCAATGGAATCAAAAATGGAGTTTATTCCAATGAACACGTCTAACATTTTCCATAATTTCCCTACCACTCACTCTTAAAGAAGATGTGCTTCATGGTTTCCTCCATATGAGTCTTAAAACATGAACATTTATAGGCTATATTAATACCCTTATGATTGAATGAAATATCCATAGATAGATCATGGTTCAGAATTCTCCACAAAAAAATGTTGAATTTAGATGGAATGGGTTTACACGAAAGAACACCTCCCCACATGTCACTAGCTTGCTGCAAATGCGTCACATTTTTTTTGGCCTTAGTTGTGAAAGTACCCGAAGAATCTACCATTAATATGCACACAAATGTGGTCTCCTACATTATAATAGAATCAAAGATATTTTTCTGGATGGTATTAAGGATCCCTTTAATATAGGAAGTGTGTGATGTATCCTGCTTGAATTATAGTTCCACTGAGGGGCACCCATGAAATCCCAAAACCTCACTTACCCAATTGCATCCCTAGAAACTAATATATCTACATCCAATAAGCCACTGAGAGCGGGGTTGGAGTACTAGAATGTGCCCCTATAGTGACTTCCATAAGGGGGAATAGTTCCCTATGGACATTATCAAAACATTACCATATTTTACTTTGATGAATTTTCTCTAAAGGGAGTGACCCTCGATGACTTCCCATGCTATTTTTCATTGAAGATAATACATAGTATCCCCAAAATTCCTCACAATAATAACCCCATTCTCCACCAGTCTGACCAACATCTTCCAGGAGGCCTAGTGACACCTCCCCTCCACTTGATCAACCTAGATAAATGTGCTTAATGGTTTATCAATCTTCTTCAAAACCAACTTTGTCACCTTGAGAACTAATAGAATGTGCATGGGGATAGATGTAAACACACAATTGAAAAGGGTAATCCTGACACAAAATAAAAGGAACCAGTTTTTACAGTTTAAAATTCAGTTATTGATCTTTTATCACCATGATGTAAAATTTCTTGATACAAATTCTTCCAGGAGATATATGTGCTCCCCGATACTCCATAGGAAAGGCCTTACTATTAATACATAGCACTGATTCAATGTTACTCCTCCATATAGATGAACATGATGATAATAGAAACAACATATTTTTTCCCTATTGATGATATTCCCACTCCATCTGGTATATGATTTAGTGATTTTAATAAATCTCCCAATTGAAGAACTATGACCATTGATAAAGAAGATCATGTCATCAAAAAAATAAAGTGAGACACCTCAGTGAAACGAGCTTTGTAGTGGTATGGTTTAATGATACTGTGCTATATACTTGATCCTACATGTCTACTAAGGAAATTTTGGTCCATTATATAGATGTTGGGTGATAGGGGGTCTCCTTTTCTATTCCCAATATAAGGGTTCAGGAATCCATATTGCATCCCCCTTAAAATAATGTTTAAACATGCTGAGCTATAACACTAGAAGATCAAATCAACAACCCTTTCTGAGAACACCATGCTCCTCATAACCAGATTAATGAAAATCCATTCAAGATGGTTATATTCCTTATCCATATATAGATTAATGACTATGTTGGAACCAATAAACTTCCAATTTATTTATACAACCATCTCTTATTCCATACCCATTGCTCATATTATGGAATGACCTTGGATAAAAGTATGTTGCTCCTCAGAGGCATAGGAATGAATGAACTGTGTGAGTATTTTGTTGATGGATGAATCTAATACCTTGAAAGACACGATTCATATAATAATGGGTCTATATTGAGATATGGATTCTGGGTATTTAACTTAATAATGATCACCATGGTAGTGACACATGCAACTTAGGGGAGAGGCCCTCCCTGAAAGAAGTCCCAGAATTCTTCAACAAGGTATTTTTTAATGATTTCCCAAGAGCTAACATAGAAGGATGTCTAGAACCCATCTATTCCTAGATCACTCACCTAGTTAAGAGATGTTATTAAGTCCCAAATATCCTTATCTTAGGGAATGATTTCTAGGAGATTGTTAACATGGAGAGAGATCACATGTGGGACCAAATTGAAGAGTTCTACCTATCCACCTGTGTATCCATTCTACATGCATGGGTTAAGGAATATTAGGGAGTTAAATTTGGAGTCTACCATACCACTGATAAAATATTAATACCAAGTGATGGATCCATCATTAAGTTGGATGTTTGGAGTGTTAACATGTAGTTTTTACATCAAACCTTCATGGAATAAATTAGTATTACAGTTACCTTATTTCATCCATGTGGAACAAGACCTTTCACAGAGACATATTTCATGCTCTAACAAAATCTCATTGAGTTTTTTATTCTTGAGACCAAGGTATAGAAATAGATAATCACCACAAGCCTCTTCAAGAATCATTTTAGAATATTTAACATCCTTTTTAATTGAGTCCAAGTTTTTTGAGAAGAGGGGAGGTAATTATCCCAATCTGCAAGATATTTTTTTCAGGAGATACATCTCATTATGAAGTATGATCTAGAAATTTACTTGAATTGGTTTCTACCAAGAATCAAAAACTATGATAAGGAAGCTATACAGATGTAGCCATAAATTAGAGAAGAAGAAACTTATGCCCCCTGTGTGGCTATATTAAAGATGGATAAGGAGTGTAGAGTGATCTAATAACACACGAACCAGATGGGTGACCTCTGCATTGGAAAGGGAGAAGATAACTTTGAGGTTGCCGAAACAACAGTCCATACTACACCATATATGTTGTGTGCCTCTCTGGTTACTACACCAGGTGTATCTTTCTCATGATAATCCCAGCTCCAGGAGACCCTCTTGAGCCATGAAGGAAGATAATGGAAGCCTTTACATACTAGAATTGAAACCTCCTCCATTTTTATCTAAAGCCTATAATATTATATTAAAGTCTCCTCCCACCAACCAAGATGCATTATTGAGGTTTAAGGATGCGAGTTCACAGCATAGGTGATCACATAGCCTTGTGTCACACTTAGAATAAATGAAAGAAAATAATAACACCTTATTATCAAAAACCAATTTGACCAGAACATGAAGGTCTAAGGATTTTAAGTTCTCTACTTATACAAAGTATTTCTATAAAACTGAAATGTGATGGTTCATAGGTTATCCATTAATGAAATAATGCATGAAAATTATTCTTTAAAACTCCTCAAACATTGAGTATATTTATTTAAGTTCCAGGATGAAAAAAATAAATTATTTTATCTTGGACATATCATTGGAGAAGATGTCCATATGTTCCCAGAATCCTAGGATACAAGAATTCCAGAAAATAAGTGTGATCATATAAGGAGGGGTTACTTAGAACTATCCCCAAGTTAAGGAGGCATTTTACTTCATGAACTAGACCAAAAAACTTCCTCCAAACTTGATATATTATGAATACTCTATTTGGGGATAGAGATGAAAAGGTAGGGGACTAGATCTCTACTGATTGGGGTTGGGAATTAAAATGGATGATTTAAATTCAAGTGAACTATTTAGGTGTAATATATTTAAAAAAATAGAAACAAATAATGGTTATTCACATAAGAATAAACCATGAAGTAAATTTCATCTTCTAAAAGAAAATATCCCTTAAATTAAATAGAAAATATAACTTCAATTAGGCATGGTTCTAGTAGAAGTAAAAAACTAATTCATATATATTTTTTCATTTAATATTCTTTCATTTAACTTCTATATAATGTAGATTAATTGCATGAAAAATCATCATATTTCTAAAATAAATATTTTACCCCCCTTTATTTAGGAGTTTTGCAATGTGAAGACATTTTAAATTGAGAAACAAAAGTTATGATTACTTTTCATTGATCATATCTACCTTTAGTTTAATATAATTAAATACAATAAAATTTAAATTCTTAATAAAACTATAATAAAACTAATTTTCAGTTCCCATAAACATGATAATATTATATTATTATTTGTATAGTTTGAAATGATGTTGTTTTGTATATATATATACTTTACATGTGAGTGATGTGCATGTTTTTTAGACAAAGGGATAACACAATTTTTATCATAATGAATCATACTTTTAATTAAGCTCAAACTGAAATATGTGATTGTGTACTATATCAACATCCATTGAGAAAAATAACTTCTAGCCACCTTATATTCGGATTTAATAGTTCACAGTTCATCTAAATATTTTTTCTTGAAAAACCATGAGAGTAAAGAATCTCTTAGGAAATGACATGTTTCGGTGGTTCTCTTCTAATCCATTCTACTCCTAGTAAAATTATTATTAAAACAAAATTTTATAAGTAGAATTAGTTATGGATGAATAAAATAGGGTATGTTTTGATAATACTTTAAGGTAGAGGAGGATCTTATTGAATTCCTTAATATGGGATTCATTTATATTTTCTTGGAACTTCTAACACAAGAACACAATGTGAATAATTTTTGGTTGACTATCCCTTAAGTGAAGTAAACTTTTGATCACACCACTAAAAATGATTGATGAAATAGATTCCTAAATTAATTTAGTTTAAGATAAAAGGAGGTACCTATTAGAGTACTTATACTTTAGTAAATTTCAAAAAAATTAAATATATCATGTACTTATGTTGAGTTAAAATTGTTCTTTTCGAAGAGTTATTTGGAATCTAACAATGATATTAGGATCAACCATCATGCTTGTCTTGAAATCACTCTACATTAGATTCAAGAAACTATCTACAAGATATTTATAAGTTAATCCAAAAGTAATGTCATTAATTTTTTTTAACATTTATACCATCCTTAATAAATTTCTAGATAATAATAGTGGGGTTATCCATTCTTTTGGAAAAATGATTTTGAATAATAAAACCTTACAAATGATCTTATCAAACTTATAAAGATTTTTTAATTATATAGAGTACGTTGGTATGTTTGAAAACAAATTTAAGATAATTTATATCTACAAAATGAAGATGTTGTTCAACGTAAACTTCCTTATGAACATATCAATAAAGTAAGGAACTATTTATATCAATTTGAAATAAATTAAAATTAATAAGTGATGAAAAATCTCATAGAATTTGGATGGATTCAATCCTAGACACCTGTGAAAAAGTTTTTCTATAGTATATAACCTCTTCTAAGTTATAATACTTCATAAACAATATTGACTTATTTTAAACAATAGTTCTATTTTCATCACACTTATTCCTGAATACCCACATTACTCTTATAACAATAAGATCTTTTTTTTACATTCATCTAAGTTTCAAACCTTATTATTTTTAAAATTATTGACTTTTTCTTTCAAAGATACTATAAAATTCTCATCACAAAAGGCATCATCTATCATTTTAGGGACAAAATGAGATGGGATTGAAAGATTCTCACATTCATTTATAAGGGAACTTTGAGTTCTTACTGGTTGATCTAAATCACCAATGATATTATTATAGAGATATTTACTTAAGATAGATTTATTTATAAGTAAAATTGAGTTTCATTTCTCATCCAGTAAAGGATTTACTTACATTAATGTAACTTTTAATATTATTTACCCCTTTAGTATAGATTTTTGTATAATAATTTCTGTTAGATGGAATTCAACTTCTGGTATTAAAGCAAGAGGGGTTTCAAAAATTCTATCTATATTTGTAACAATTGAATGTTTTATTTTCATATAATGGCTTATCCCATAAAAATTGACATGTATATTTTCTTCAATAATGATTTTATATTTGTTAAAGACATAATACACCTTTCTAGTGGTGAAATAACCAATAAATATGCCTTTATCATCTTTTGGATACAATTTATAATTATTTTCTTTATCATTCAAGATAAATACTTTGTATCCAAAAAACGTTGAAGTAACTAAATTTAGATTTCCTTATAATCCATAATTTATAATGGGTTTTGTTAAATACCATATGTTATATAACATGATTTATAGTGTATAAATTAGTAATCACAACTGTTTCCCAAAAATATTTCGCAACTAAATATTCATATAGTAATGTTTTGGTAATTTCTTCAAGTATTCTATTCCTTCTTTCAACTACACCATTTTTTAGGGAGTGATTAGTGAAGAAAAATTGTGAATAATACCTTTATCACTATAAAAAGTTTTTAAATCAAAATTTATTAATTCCTCATCATCATCACTCATATAACTAAAAATAAATATGTCTTTCTCATTTTAAGAAAAATAATATAAAATTTTAAATTATGATAGTTTTTATAAATTAATTTATAAAAAATAAACCCATGTGTATCTGTGTATCATCCATTAGGACAAACATATTTTATTTTATCTAATTCTTTTAGTTTTTGTAGGACCAAATTGATCCTTGTGCACTAACTATAAAGGTATTTACACTGATACATCATTGACAAATATAAAATTCAACTTTTTTTATTAATAATTTTGGAAGGGATAACATATTTTTGGAAGAGGAAAATGTATGTTCTGATAGACCCCTCACTAGACCATTCATATAAATCCTTGAAATGTTCTAGACATTACTATGGCCTCACCTTATATTCCAAATCCTACACATATCCTCAACCACACTAAGGAAAGGTATGTTTTGAAACATAAGGTCCATTATGTATAAAATGTAAATATTAACATACCTATTTGCATACAAAAATTAAACCATATCTAAACTTTTAATGTTACATTACTATTCCCAAATTTTATAAAGTAAAATTCATTTCATAATTGAATAATTATAGTGAGGTTGTGTTTTAGTGGTAAAAAATATAGGACATTGGATATTATAGACTTACCTAGAAAAAATATCACTAATACTGATGATTTATCCTTATACATTATCTCTAAAAGTGACTCATTCAACCTTCACTTAGTAAGTTCTAGAAATTATACTTTTGACCAGTCATGTACTGATAGAAACTGTTTTCCATGTTATATATGTTCCATCTATTCTAAATTACTCTTTCTTCATGAATTAATGAAGGAAAGTAAATTAGGTCCCAAACTTTCTTTCCCCCATTAATGTTAGTAACAAAAATTAAAAACCCACATATATCTAACTCTTCTATATAGTACAACTATGAGATATTTATAAATATAATATTTGTGAGTTTAAGATACTGAAATTTATTCAACAAATAGTGTTTTTTCTAATAACCTACTATTTAATATTTATTACAAAAATGTGTTTTTTTGGTATAAAATAATTTTATTAGAAATGTGATTTTAGGATGTAAAATATATTCTAGAATATGTATGACTTGGTTTAAAATATATTATGAGCATTTTAAAATTCTCCCTGTCATAAGTAAAATTGTATAGAATATTTTTAAGAATAAAATATTCAAACTTGAGTTTTCTAACTAATTTCATATCATTATTAGTTGAAAAAATTTTAGATTTATCATCTAACTTGGATGTAAGCTTATAAATTTTAAAAGTAAGATTTAAAATCCTATATTCCACTTTATAAAAAATTTTCCTTAGTAGTGTCAAGGTCTTTCAATAATTTTTTATTTTTATTTTCTAGACAATTTACATACTTATTCATTTCTTAATAATATAAAGGACCATCTACATCTTCAGATGAGGTGGTACTATAATTTTCTTCTGAATTTAAAAATATAGTTCCTAAACATAAATTTATAAGAGATTAATCTCTTACCTTTCCCAAGAATATTTTTTTATAAATGATAACACAAAATACAATGTTCATTCTACTACTATCTATATCCATATCACTATTGTAACCAGAAGATAATGAATCCTCACTAGGACTCTAGGTATCATTGGTAGATCAAAAATATTAATTTTATTTTCTATTTTATGTTATTTTATATTTTTATTACTATTTTTTATGTCATAGAAATTTTATCTAATGTGACTATGATTTTTTAATTCATAATATATATATATATATATATATATTTTGAATCATTAGTTTCATACATATATTTTCTATCCTTATGATTATATTTCCAAAATTTATCCTTTACATGAATGTTTTTCACCCCCATTGAAATTTATGAACGTTCATCTTCACTAACATTCATACAACAACTATTAGAACCATGATTATATGATTACTTATTTAAATTAATCAATTTAGCAACATCAACAACAAAAATTAAAAAAAAGGAAATTGAAGAAAATGAAATTCTATTATTTATTCCCACTTTATAAATATATAATTTAAAATGAATTTTATATAAAATTAACATTCCAATAAAATCATCAAGTCTTGGATTAATAATATGTTTAGTATCATTTATCATAATCCTCTTGGATTCCCATTCTTTAGGAAACATATCAATCACTTTTTCAAAAAGTTCATCATATGATAACTTGTTCTAACTAAGAGACTAAAGGCTATTAAATATAATCATAAATCTCTAATACATTTGATGTAATTATTCTCTGGATAGAAAATAAAACACCTAATAATAATCATGCAACATTGTTCTTATGGTTTCATGAAGACGTTCCAATGTGAGTGATCACTAACATTATCTTTATTCTATCAATTTTATCATATGATGAAATATGATTATAGATATTTATATTCATGAAACAAAGCAATGTGTTCAAGAATTTTTAGTTGGATTGATATTCATTTTTCTCTACACTAGTAAATGTAGAAAATTATTTCTTCAAAATTCTATAATATATTATCGTCATAATAAAATGGTCAATATATATATTGATAAAAAAATTTCTTCATCAAGTCCCTATATTACACAATATATTCCATAAAAAATAGGAGGTTGTATTGGATTAAAATTAAAATTCCTTATGACTAGAGTTCATTCCATATAAAACAAAAAGATATTTAATCTTATGAAATGTTGGTGTAAAGAATCTTATATATGTTTCAATAGTCAAACAACAAATATAAAAATCAAGATAATTGATCTAATATAGAATATTAATTAAAAACTAATTGAAATTATTTAAGAACATGTGTATCAGAAACAAATGAATATACTATCTCTTATACCAAGTGTTATCTTAGTATGGTAGTATAAGTGTCTATAGACTTGATCCAAAGAATCTAAATTCTTACTTGAAACATCCTCAATTATATCTCATTGACAATAATATATTTGACACTAGGAACTAATTTGACATAAACATTAGACATTGGTTACTCTAACTCAGATCATATATTCTATTAGTTGATTGATAAAAATTCTACACCAATACATCATTGACAACATTGTTGGAAGATAAAACATCACTAATGAAATATCTTCGATCTAAAAGATCAGAAACAGGTTCCACACACTAAAATCCCCCTAACCGTGAATGACCAGATACTGAATGATTTAAAAAGAATTTATAAAATCTTATTCAATAAACCTCACCAGGTAAAATGGGTATGTAAACTCACAATGAATGAAAAATATTACAATCATAAGTGATTAAAGTATTGAGATAACAAAAACATTAACACAACTTAAAATCATCTCATCATAGTGTAACTTTATATCTTCTTTCATTCTATAAATCATTGGTTTCAATTTATAGATGGTTTCATAAGAAAATAAAATTATAGAATTCCTAGATCAACATGCATGGTTACAACTACATCAGACTCAAAATTATATCTTTTGATATATTTATGCTTTTAAATCTATCATCTATTGAGCATTCCACTCCAAAAAATCATTTGTTTTTTTTGGGTTATGGTTCTATTTAGTTCAATAGAACATACCCATTGGAAAAATATTTATTTACACATCAAAACTCAAAAAACCAAATCAAATTCAAATAAAAACATTAAATTTATAAAAATTAAGATAAGAAGAGACATCAACTCAACAAATTGAAGGAATTTTCTAGTTATGATGATGAAATTTAACTTGAAGTTAATAATATTAATTTTTTTCATAATAAAATGAATAGTATCATGTGAAATTTAAAGAATATGTAAATTATAGAATAAATATTGATGAATAAACCAAAATCAATAATAATCATAATATTTCAATCAGTGATAAATTTAATAAAACTAAAAAACTTTAGTAGTAATTAGTATAATTGAGAAAGAAGGTTGAATTAGTGATTAAAATATAATGTTGAAAGAATAATATTTAGTTTAGTAAATTCTCATATGATGTTTTAAAATAAAGGGAAGATCAATGCACAAGAACTATTAAAGAAAAACTAAGTGCTCAAAGACTAAATGGAAAGAGTAAAATTAGTATTATAAATGAGTCTAGAATATCAAAAACATGCTCATACAATGAGAATAATTATATAAATCAAAAGAGTAGTCAATGTTATTAATCGTTGAAAACTTAACAAATATCAATGATGTATTTAAAATAAATATATTTATAGAGAAATGAAATAAACATGATATTTCAATTGATAAATTGTCAATTTTTTGGTTTTATTGTCCACAGAAAGTCTAATTGTGGTGAATATAAAATTTATATAATAGTAATATATCAGATGTTACTAATTAGGAGTTGTAATGTATCCTTTAAATCAAAATTAAAATTCATTTTATAGATGCTATTTTAATTTCTCAATTTTTGGGTATAAAGTTGTATATTGTAGGAAAATAAGACAATGACCTTATGATGGAGGTAAAATAAAATTAGTTTCAATATATTACAATTTAATTATTTTTAAAAACATATTTTATCATCATTAAGAAGAAAAATTCCATATATTTTCTTATGATGAAGAAAATTTGAAGAGATAAAAAAATGTCTCAACTCATTTTAAAATATATAAAATGGAAAGAAAAAAATATAGAAATTTTTTTTTTGTTAAAAATTCTTTGAAATAATAAAATAATGGTAGTACTTAGATTCATTATAGTAAGTGTTCATCTCATATGATATGAAATTTTAAAATGTAAAAAAATATAAAATAAAGAGTTGATGGAACAATGCATTTTATAAATGATAGAGCATTGAAAATTGAAGGAAGTGGAAAGTCATAGTTGTCTTGAGATGAATTGAAGAATACTAAAGTCTTCTATATAAATTGACCTCATAAAAATTTATTGAGTGTAAGTAATATTTTTAAATAAGTTTTAGAATTCCAATTCGTCTGAAAAAGATATAATATTAAAGGAAAGGATGGGAACTTTCATATGAAAGGTTGGAAGAAAAATGGAAACCTATTTTGGGTATATATCAAAAAAAATACATGTATTATAATAGTGGAAGAATAAAATAACTTATGGGACTAGAGGCTAGGACACATTAAGAAAAAATGTATAGATATGTTTTCCATATTTAGAGGTGTAGTGGACATTCCTAATTTTTATGTGATTGGGAAAAGATATGTTATGTTCTCATGAAAGGAAATACGGTTTGAAATCCATATCCCCCCAAGAAGAAGTTATTGTTGGGTTTATTGAATATTTTTCACACTAATATTTCTAGTCTAATTGGTTAGGTTAGAACATATGGTGATAATTATATCATTTTATTTATTGATGAATATAGAAGGATGGGATGTGCTATTTTTTTATGATCAAAGAGATAAGTGTTGGATTGCATAAAATGTTTTTAAATAAAATAAAAAAATGAGACGCTAATAACTATCAAAATTATTAGATTAAACAATTAAATAGAGTAAATATCCCATGAGATTAAAAATTACCTTAAAAACATTGTATTAAACATAATGTATCCTCAGTAAGAACTCCCTAATGGAATGATGTTGTGGATAGAATAAAATATATGGTAAAAAATATTAAAAAGGTATTTTTGATAAAATCTTTCATCTCACATCACTAATGGAAATAAGTTGTGAAAGTGACTCTGTATACATAAAATAAGGAACTACTTAGTCTAAGAGTAGATAATATTTGATATGAAATATTATAGGGAAGTAAAATTTATTTTTTTCATCTCAGGGTATTTGAATAAAATTCATTATTAAAAATAAATAAATAAATCAAGGAAAATGAAATGATGTTGTGGGTGAAGGAATATTATTATGCTACCCATAAAGAAGTATGACCTATAAGTTATTCAATAAAATGTTCAACAATATTTTTGAGAGAAATTTTATGAATGTGTTCAAAGATACATATAAATAAATATTTGGAAATATTGTTCCTAAATAAGTTCTTGATGAAGATAAAGAGATAAATTTAGACCAAAGAGAATCATAAAATATTCAAATTGATTATAATCTTTATGTTTAAATAGCAGTAGAGAAAAATGAAAAATATATTCCAATAGTGACATGATCAAGAACAAAAAAGAAATTATTTTTCTATGAAATATAATTAGAGACAAATATTTTCTAATAAAAATTCATTGGATGAGAAGAATATATCACACTTCTCTATTATTTGAGATTGAACCAACTTTATTTAAAGAAGAACCAAAGGAAGAATCATGGATAAAATACCTGAATGAATAATTGGAGCATACTTATAAAGATATAATACATACAATTTGGATATACCAAAACATTATACTGTGATTGGTACAAATTGGGTCTTCAAGAAAAAATTGGATGAAAGTGGAAGAGTGATCCTGAATATAGAAAAGTTTGCATATAAGAGATTTTCATTGGTTGAAGGAGTGTAAGTCGGAAAAATTGTAATGTATCAACCTAATATACCACTAAAACAGTAACTAGACCAGTCACCACATGGAATTAATCATGTATCCCCGTATTCCATAGTCTACCCACTAGCATCAAGGGTGTAAATATAGTTTAGTGGGGAGACTATACCCTCATACTCAGAGTTGTACAATAGTAACATATAGTAAAAAGTAAGAAACATGATATGTAGTATTAATATATTATAAAGCAACAGAAGATAGGTGTAATATCAACTAAAAACTAAATATATCGAACACCGTTTTATAAAAATCATTCTTGACAGATTGATGTACATATGCTAAAATACTAAACGAACTGCATGCTTTACAATTCAGTACAATACAAAACTCAAGTATGAAAGGAACTAAAAAACCAAAGTCAATCCCCGTGATCATCCCATGATTCAATAGAGTCCTGTTCTCCTAACTCCTCAGTTGAAAGAAAAAAACACAAGCAAAGGTCCATATCCCTACAAAAAAGTTGGTCTACTTGGGTACCAATAGTACCCAAGTATATTTTGAGATATAAATCTCAATAGGCTGACACCGATGGTGTCAAGCACAATCAAATCTATGATAAATAAATATATCAATGTGCAAGAAGATATATCAAAATTAAGGAATTACTCAAAAGTAAGCATCCTATAAAGTCCATGTTTCCACTCATACCTAAATATAGCTAAACAATTTCATTTGAGTAAGAAGTATTTGATTTAATAGTTCGACATGTGTCATTATAACCAAGTTTAAAATAAATATCATCCCATTGAATTAATAAGTCTCAAGACCCAGTGCATAGCCTGACATCCCCCATAATGATATAATCAAAGATGCCTAATTAGGATATCTATGAAGAACAATCAATACCCAATACAAGATTGTTCTTTGGACTGGCAGACACATCATATGAATCATTTAATTAATTAGTAAATTTATTACCTAAGCCTATCCTTGGAATTCCTATATTGGAATCCAAGTATCATTCTATATTTAATATGAACCAACACCCTAAAAGACCACCCCTAATGAACCACTCAGGAACTCAGTATCTCTCTAGGTGTGTTATAATGTATCAGCCACCTATGTCCATCTTTGTAGATCCTTTAAGGAATCCTCAATTATCACCCATGGCATAATAATCAATTCCATTTATTCAATCCTTGGAATCCTCTATGGGATCCAACCATCACTCTACATTTAACAGTAAAAATACTCTATGAGTCTATCCTTGACACCCAAATATCACTCAGGAATAATAGCCAAGCCTCAATGAGTCCGTCCATGGAATCCTTTAATTGGATCCTAGTATCACCCATGGAATACAACATTAAATCACAATATCATTTATATATTTCATGGAAGAACTAATAACATCTCATTTAAAACATCACACAGGGGTGGATAAAGGCATAGATCAAGAAAACTAGGCTTGTATCACAACTATTCACAACATATATATAGGTTCAAGCCATTGAGCCCATATGTGGAATTCTAATGTGAATCAACATTATCAACCAATGAAAATAATTCAATAGGCACATGTGTTCATATATGGAATTCCAATCAGAATCCTTATATAACCCTTTCCTATTAATCATTTAACCAATTCCATTTTATTTAAACAATTCATTAAACATCCCAAGGTCAAAACCAAAGGAATTTAATATAATTCACCTTAAAAGGGTGACTAAATCAAGGACCAACCTCAAAGTCTTGGAATTTTCATTTACCCACATGGTAATAACATGATAATGAGCTTCACATGCTTAATTAATTCATCATATAGCATGGTATCAACATAAATCCCATGGGCTATCAATTCTTAGGAAATTCCAATAATCACATGTCCATTTTTAATATAACAAGACTAGTAGGCCTATAAAGGTATCACATGGATTATTTATCATATAAATCATATGGAAAGAATAACTATTAGAGCAATTCAAGATAATTTCATAAACTCATAGCATAGCCTTTACTGTACTCATGTGAGCAAGGAAATACAAGGGCAATTCCGGATTAATCAAGAAATAACATAATAAGGGCCATGGGTCATGGTCACTCCTCCCTTATCATTAAAACCATTTAATTCAAAATTCAATATTCTATACATCCAATCCAATGGCCCGAAGGCCTTCATTTTTTATTTATTTTGATAATACAATAGGTGATTCAAGCATAACAATCTATCTCATGGTAGAGACTTAAACATAAATCACATGGGAAACAAGTGATATAATGATCATCACATGCTTAACAACAACCAAATGGACCAGTTTCCATTTAACCCACATGACCAACATCATTTAATAACATCAGAGGTTCCATGCACTAACATTCCATATATCAACACCAACAAGAAGACATATGGAAAAACAAAACCATAGCTAAGAATGATATAACGACTATCAAGACTTTTTGGTTTAAAGACAATGCACTGCTATCAAGGGGTTTTATTATAAAAACACGACTTTATTCATCAACTAGTCATTTATCACATTTAATCATTTCATTCAATCTTCATAGTTCCATTAATCAAGGAAAATCCTAATTAAATTTTTTAAAAAATAACATAAGGAATTCTTAAATAAAAAGGGCCAAAGAAAGGGATCCTATTTCAAATAGTATACCAAAGCTAAGCCAACACTTTGTCACTTGACATTTTTACTGAAAACCACACGAAACTACCCCACACTTTCACCTACATACATTTATATATATATAAACCTTAACCCATTGCATGTATTCCGCTATCCATAGGGGAATACTTACATGGAAGATACGTAAAAACATACATACATACATGCATACATACATACATACATGTGTATATGGGTGCAAGCCTCCATGGAAACATTAATACTATACAAAAAATTTAAGGACTCAAAACCACATAAAGACCCTAAATAAAGAAGAAAAAACCAAACAATGGGGGTATAACCTTACCCAAATTGATGGTGGTGAGATAAATAGAACCCATCCACCTCGACTTCGACAGCGGATGCCAAAATAAGAACCAAAGAGTCATGAGGGAGAATTTACATGCCCTAATACTAGAATAAAACAAAAAATACGTCTTATTCTAACCCTAGGGTTTCTGCTGTACCTCACCGAGCGACAAGGAGGCCTAAAATCATATCAAAAGGAGAGATAAGTGAGAGATAAGACCTTACCTCAAAGATTTATAGATAATCTGAAGGGAAACAAGTGGAAATCAACAACCAAAGGAGGTGATGAGGATGGGGTGTCATGCATCGAGAGGGATAGGGGGTGGTGTGTCATGAAACCTAGGTAAGGGGAGATGAACACTTATGTTCCTTTTTAATTTTAATTTAATTTAATTAATTTAATTTAATTTTTAAAACAGTGTCTCAACACATGGTTAAGGCTCTATGGTTTGTCAAACTATGTAAATCCTGTGCGCCCTTTACTGGGATCCTAGGAACCCTGCATGATTTTTCCCACATAGTTTAGAAACCATGTTCCAACCATGATGTGAATAGTTTTTAGGTACGTCCCAAAAACTATAATCGTATGGGATAGGTGCACAGTTTGGAAAACCTTGCATAACCTGTGAAATAGATATTTCCCACCTACATAAGGCTACACTGTTTCCTGATGTGGGATGTATAGTTTTCGAAACACTATGTTCCCTCTACATGTCCATTAAAACCTTACCTTCCCAGTTCGGCACAACTAAAACTGCTCGGCCCACCCATTAAAGTTCTTAAGACTTCTCCCATGTCTAAAAACATCACTTTGAAGCATTCCAACTCTATGAATTTTATTATGAAGCCTACTTTGTAAAAATAAACGTCTAGTAATCCCCAAAATTTTAAATTCCCTTAGAATTTTGTCTGGTTCAAAGATACAGGTTCTTAAAAATCCCCAAATTAGAAATTATTTTCCCTGTGAAGTATTTGGGAAATAATTAAGACATCACCCAACCTAAAATGGTCACGAAGTTTCATTCAAATGGGCACATCACTTTTCCAAATTCATAATGCACCTCAAATTACCTCTTAAGAACACAAAACTTATACCATCAAAACCTGATCCAATGCTCTATTTTCCAATTGAAACACCAAATAAGTTCTTACCCGAGCCTACTTAACCAAATACATGATCACATTTTCATCTTTTTAAAGATGTTACAAAATGTGACCTTCACCTTAGGCTTAAACATTTAAAAGGGTTCAATTCCTAATTAGGGGTTTTCTCCACAACAAGAATTTCCTTACAAAGAATTCCCCTAAGTGTTTTAACAATGCTCCCCAATCTATCTTGAGAAAACTAAAATGAATTCCTTCAAGGATTCTATATTTAAAAAAATGAGTCCATAATAGTTCACACCTGAATTCTGGAAAATTTTCAAGACCAAACCAACACTTGGGCATTTTAAAATGTTGTAGCTCAGAAAATATGAAGACATAGACCGGTTCTAGCCCACTAGAAACATTACACATAAATCATTACATCCGATCCAAAAAAATTTCTGGGATAACCTCAGAGTAAACCCACTAGAGTTCATGTAAATATCCCTAGGTATCCCATACCCCATGTTATAAGTGAAACATTTGTACAAATCTGAAATGTACACATAAGAACATTGACTGAGCCTAGAGTGGTATCCACCTAGAGGACACGTCAAAGGAATCTATAGGTGTCCAAAAGATTGTCCAAGGCATTCCTACATGGAAACAAAAGACTCAATTAGGACTAACCAAGCCCCAAGAAAAACTCATGCATCAGTTCACAACTCTAATATAAATCACAAACAAGCCCAAAAACTTAAAAACATTAGCATGATATATAACCGATGCTCTCTTAAAGAATCATAGACAACATCATGATATGGTAAATGCTTCTAACTAAGAAATAAAACTAAGAGGATATCTAGGATCACTAGAAGAAGAATGGATGAACCACTATTGGTAGACCTATTGAAAGAAGATCAACTTCACCTACCGACACATCATTAACCAAACCACATTTCCTATACCACCTGAGGCATTCATGTTCTTTAAAACATTACCACTGAAACTCTTTCAATACTAAAATAGTTTCTAAAGGGTTGGTCATAATTACCACCACATCAAAGTCATGCTTCCAAGTAATCACTGACATATAAACCATAACTGATAGAACGATCCTCTGAGACATGATCACATATGTTGGAATTTTTGCATGAAAGATGAAATCAAACTATCTGGCATGTCAAAACACCTGATTCCTAGACAGTACTCCCAAGTAGTGGGATAAACTTTATTCTTTAATGATCAGGTCACTCTAATCCGGATATGAGCTGAGAACATACTCAACAGCTCAATGACTTGACCGAACTCATCTGTTTTGTTACATCAATTAACACACAATGGGTGCTGCATGTACCAACACATACTACCCCGAGTTTACAAGATAAATTTACACTTCTTGAGCATTATCCATAAGTTTTCCTCCCTATCCAATCATGTATCAGATGGATCACAGAGAAATTGGTTCAAAATCACATAATCTTATACAACCATCAACTCATATGATGATATACCAAATCATCCATTACTGAAGAAAATAGAGGTTCACCTGAACTCCTAAAAAGATGACCATCCCTAAGTCATTTCTAAGATGTTGAACTGAGCATTCCTTGATGATCATTCCCATATCATGAGTCAAGATGCAATGGCCACCCATCCAAACAAGGGTTTACTTTTCAAATCCAAACATCCTTTTAAGGAAACCAATGCCTGAAAGAAACCAAACATTAGAAATATTGTAGTAGAAAGAAATATATCAATCACTAAGGGTGCTAAAAATAATAGTCCACTAATAAATTCTCACATCTCCATTCTATGGAATACCACCATAAACATTTTAACTAAACTTCTAAAAGGGTCCAAAAAGTAAAAACTACTTCATTTTCCAATTAAAATACATTTAATTAATTCACTTCAACCTTTAAAAATTTGAATAAATTTTAACAAATTCGGAAGTACCATTCTACAAAACAAGGCACTTGCTAACTTTATTTAGAATTCACCTTAAGAAAAAATAGGAATGTCTTATGAACTTCCTTTTAAACATTTAACATTCGTTGACATTCCATCAGAATTATTCAACTTAGCATATAAATTCCTTTTAATCGATAAGGTGACCTATGATGGTCCCATTAAACCAACCAGGATTATTAAAAACGTAACCCAATAGTAGTTGTTTGACTATAAAAAGCATAAACACCATAACAGTTTATCTTATAAAATCCATCTCCAACTGTCTTACTTGGTCCCAGTTGAGAATTTAAAGTTAACCAATCCAATTAATTTCATAACTTAACAAATTTCATATTTATAACCATCACATAATATACCATGGTTATATAATAGCTTAATCACATGGGTGTCAATCTACTAATCCATAAGGCACCCATACACCTTAAGGTTGGCATTTGGATTCCATTGATCAAAATCATTCTACTTTAACATTTAAATTTAGAAGCCTTTTTCCATTCCAAAAATTTCTATAAACATTTATAAATGTATAGAGATGGTTCGAGTATACAGGTTTCCATTTTTCCAATTATAAGGTTCCTGTACACACTATAATTGAAAATTGGCTCCCACATAAACTGCAACCAACAAATTTCAGTCCATGAAACCATTTTTATATATCAAAACCAGTATGATTTAATAATATGTACACATAGATAACATGATAAAAAGCATAAAATCATGTAATATAATCACATAAGAAAGTTACATCACTCAAGGCACAAAATCATACTCAGTTGTCAACATAAAAAAACACGACATGTCATGTGAATTTTTCTATGTTCCTAATATGATGCATTTTATGTCACTTCCTAGACATTCTCGGATAAGGGTAAAATACCATAAATTTCCACAAATCCATAATCCATGAAAAATACACCATTCACTCTATGTGAAATCACATCAACTGTAACATCAAAAAGTATAAACAACAATTCCCAGCCCTATCCACTTGGTCATTTCCTGTACATGGGGTGATCATTCCCAAGCATGGATATTTAAGAAGTACAGAAAAATTACTAATATTCTATCCACTAGCCCACAAAAGTAAGAAAAAAGGAAAAGGGCTCTGATAACACTTTGTAATATCCCCACCTGACTTACCATAAAACCGGTAATAGGACTGGTCACCATTTGGACTCAAGAACCTCTCCCCATATGCCAGAGGTTACCCAATAGCAGTGAGGGTGTAAAGGTAGTTCAATGGGGATACTATACCCTCATACATAGAGATTCACAATGGTAACAGATAGTAAAAATAAGTAACAGGAGATGAAGTATTAAGAAATGATAAAGCAGTGGAAGATAGATGTAATATCAACTAAAAATAGAATATGAACAATGATAGTTTATACAAAGAATTCTTGATAGATTAAGGTACATAAGCTAAAATGGTAAAATTAATTCATGATTTACAATTCAGTACAATACATGTCTCAATTATGAAAGGAATTAAAAATCCCAAAGGTGATCCTCACAAGCATACTAAGCTCCAACTTAGTCCTGTTCTCCCAAATCTTCAGTTGAAGGAAAAACAACATCATAAAAGATCCATAAAACTATAAAAAAGAAGGTCTACTCTTGTAATAATGGTACCCAAGCAGGGTGTAGGATATAAATTTGAGTAGGCTGGCACCCATGATTTCAAGCCCAATCCACTCGGTGTTATGCAAATCTAGCATTGTGCAAGAAGATATATAACAAGTAAGGAAGTAATCAAATGTAAAAATCCTTTGAAGTCCATATTTCCACTTATACCCAAATATGATTATTAAATTTCATTTTAGTATGAATTATATGATTTAATAGTTAGACCTATATCATTTTAATTGTGTTCAAAAGACAACTCAACCCGTTGAATTAATATGTCTCAAGACCTGACCTATAGCCAACATCCCCCATAAATATATTATCAAATATTCCTAACCCGACCGTATATAAAGCATAATTAAGACTGAATCTGATCATGTTAATTGGTTTGGTAGATGCATCATATAAATAATTTCATTCATTAATCAATTTAGAACATGCACTCATCCTTATAATTCCTATATTGGAATCAAATCACTGCTCTAAGTTTAATATAAACCAACACCCTACAGGCCCATCCCTAGAGAATCTCTTAGGAACCTGATATTTCTCTAGGTGTTGTATAATTTCTCAACCACCCAAGTAAATCCTTGGTGATCCTTTAAGGAAGCCCCAAGTATCACCGATAACATAATAATCAATTCCCTTGAGTCCATCCTTTACATCCTCTATAGGATCTAAGTATCACTCTACATTTAATAATAAAAATTCCCCGAGAGTCTATCCTTGGAATCCATGTATCACTTGGGCATTATAGTCAATACTCAATGATTCCTTCCATAGAATTATTCAATTGGATCCATGTATCATCCATTAATTACAATATTCAATCAGAATATCATTTATATATGCTATGGATAAACCAATAACATCTCATTTCAAACATCTCCCAAGGGTGGATAACGGCACAGAGAAAGCTAACTAGGCTTGGATTATAATTACTCACATCATATATATAAGGATGGGATGTGATATTTTTTTATGATCAAAGAGACATGTGTTGGATTGCATAAAATGTTTTTAAAGAAGATCAAAAAATGAGACTATAATAACTATCGAAATTATTAGATTAAACAATTAAATAGAGTAAATATCCCATGAGGTTAAAAATTACCTTAAAAACTTTGTATTAAACATAATGTATCCTCAGTAAGAACTTCCTAATGGAATGATGTTGTGGACAGAATAAAATATATGGTAAAAAAATATTAAAAAGGTATTTTTGATAAAATGTTTCATCTCACATAACTAATGGAAATAAGTTGTGAAAGTGACTGTGTATACTCAAAATAAGGTATTACTTAGTCTAGAAGAAGATAGAATCCTATTTGAAATATTATAGGGAAGTAAACTTTCTTTTTTTCATCTCAGGGTATTTGAAATAAAATTAATTATTAAAAATAAGTAAATAAATCAAGGAAAATGCAATGATGTTGTGGGTGAAGGAATATTATTATGCTACCCATAAAGAAGTATGACCTATAAGTGATTCAATAAAATGCTCAACAATATTTTTGAGAGAAATTTTATGAATGTGTTCAAACATACAGATAAATAAATATTTGGAAATATTGTTCCTAAAGAAGTTCTTGATGAAGATAAAGAGATAAATTTAGACCAAAGAGAATCATAAAATATTCAAATTGATTATGATCTTGATGTTTAACTAGCAGTAGAGAAAAATGAAAAATATATTCCAATGGTGACTTGATCAAGAAAAAAAAGAAAATTTTTATCAAAGAAATATAATTGGAGACAAATATTCTCTAATAAAAATTCATTGGATGAGAAGAATATATTACACTTCTCTATTATCTGAGATTGAACCAACATCATTTAAAGATGAACCAAAGGAAGAATCATGGATAAAATACCTGAATGAATAATTGGAGCATACTAAAAAATATAAAACACAGACACTTTGGATATACCAAAACATTATACTATTATTGGTACAAATTGGGTCTTCATGACAAAATTGGATGAAAGTGGAAGAGTGATCCTGAATATAGAAAAGTTGGCATATAAGGGATTTTCTTTGGTTGAAGGATTGTATGTTGGAGAAATTGTAATGTATCGACCTGATTTACCACTAAAACAGTAACTAGACCAGTCACCACATGGAATTAATCATGTATCCCCGTATTCCATAGTTTAGCCACTAGCATCAAGGGTGTATATATAGTTCAGTGGGGAGACTATACCCTCATACTCAGAGTTTTACAACAGTAACATATAGTAAAAAGTAATTGACATGAGATGTAGTATTAATATGTGATAAAGTAGCAGAAGGTAGGTGTAATATCAACTAAAAACTAAATATGTCCAACACCATTTTATACAAATCATTCTTGATAGATTAATGTACATATGCTAAAATAGTAAACAAACTGCACGCTTTACAATATAGTACAATACAAAACTCAAGTAAAAAAGGAACTAAAATTACCAAAGGCAATCCCCATGAGCATCCCATGCTTTAATTGAGTCCTGTTCCTCTAACTCCTCAGGTGAAAGAAAAACTACACAAGCAAAGGTCCATAACCCTAAAAACAAGTTGGTCTACTTGGGTACCAATGGTACCAAAGTATAGTTTGAGATATAAATCTCAGTAGGCTGACACCCATGGTGTCAAGAACATTCCAATCTATGATATATAAATATATCAATGTGCAAGAAGATATATAAAAAGTAAGTAATTACTCAAAAGTAAACATCCTATAAAGTCCAAGTTTCCACTTATACCTAAATATATCAAAAAAATTTCATTTGAGTAAGAAGTGTATGATTTAATAGTTAGACATGTGTCATTCTAACCGAGTTTAAAAGAAATCTCATCCCATTGAATTAATAAGTATCAAGGCCCAGTGCATAGCCTGACATCCCCCATAATGATATAATTAAAGATTCCGAATCAGGATATATATAAAGAATAATCAATACCCAATAACAGATTGTTCTTTGTACTGGCGGACACATCATATGAATCATTTCATTAATTAGTCAATTTATAACCTAATCCTATCCTTGGAATTCCTATGTTGGAATCCAAGTATCATTCTAGATTTAATATGAACCAACACCCTAAAAGTCCACCCCTAACAAACCTCTCAGGAACTCAGTATCTCTCTAGGTGTGGTATAATGTCTCAGCCACGTAAGTCCATCATTGGAGATCCTTTAAGGAATCCTCAATTTTCACCCATGGCATAATAATAAATGCCCTTGATTCCATCCTTGGAATCCTCTATGGGATCCAAGCATCAATCTACATTTAATAGTCAAAATAACCTATGAGTCTATCCTTAACACCCAAGTTTCACTCAGGCATAATAGTCAATCCTCAATGAGTCCATCCATGGAATCCTTTAATTTGATCCTAGTATCACCCATGGATTAAAACATTAAATCACAAAATCATTTATATATGTCATGGAAGAACCAATAACATCTCATTTCAAACCTCACCCAAGAGTGGCTAAAGGCATAGAGCAAGCAAACTAGACTTGGATCACAACTATTCACAACATATATATAGGTTCAAGCCATTGAGTCCATATGTGGAATTCTAATGTGAATCCACTTTATCATCCAATGAAAATAAGTCAATAGGTACAGGTGTTCGTCTATGGAATTCTAATCATAATCCTTATATCACCCTTTCCTATTAATCATTTATCCAATTCTATTTTATTTAAACAATTCATTAAACATACCAAGGACAAAACCAAAGGCATTTAATATAATTCACCTTAAAAGGGTGACTCAATCAAGGACCAACCTCAAAGGATTGGCATTTTAATTTACTCACGTGGGAATAACATGATAATGAGCTTCACATGCTTAATTAATCCATCATATAGCATGGTATCAACATAAATCTCATGGGTTATCAATTCTTACCCTATTATAATAATCACATGTCCATTTTTAATATAAAAATACTAACAGGTTTATAAAGGTATCACATGGATTATTTATCATATAAATCATATGGGAAAAACAATGATTAGAGAAATTCAAGATAATTTCATCAACTCAAAGCATAGCATTTACTGTACTCACGTGAGAAAGTAAATACAAGGGCAATTCAGGATTAATAAAGCAATCAAAAAATTAGGGCCATGGGTCATGGTCACTCCTCACTTATCATTCAAACCATTTAATTAAAAATTCAATATTCTATACATCCAATCCAATGTCCTAAAGGCCTTCATTTTTTATTGATTTTGATAATCCAACAGGTGATTCAAGCATAACAATCTATCTCTTGGTAGAGACTTAAACATAACTCACCTGGGAAACAAGCGATATAATGATCATTACATGCTTAACAACAACCAAATGGACAAGTTTCCATTTAACTCACATGACCAATATCATTTAATAACATCAGAGGTTTCATGCACTAACATTCCATATATCAACACCAACAAGAAGACATATGGAAAACTAAAACCACAGCTAAGCATGATACAACGACTATGAAGACTTTTTGGTTTAAAGACAACACACTGCCATCAAGGTGTTTTATTATAAAAACATGACTTTATTCATCAACTAGTCATTTATCACATTTAATCATTTCATTGAAGCTTCACAGTTCGATTAATCAAGGAAAATCATAATTAATTTTTTTTAACAAATAACATAAGGAATTCATAAATAAAAAGGGTCAAGGAAAGGGATCCTATTTCAAATAGTATACCAAAGCTATGCCAACACTTTGGCACTTGACATTTTTACTGGAAACCACACGAAACTACCCCACACTTGCAACTACATACATATTTATATATATATATATATACCTTAACCCATTGCATGTATTCCCCTATCCATGGGGGAATACATACAGGGAATATACATACATACATATATACATACATACATACATAGATAGATACATACATACATACATACATACATACATACATACATACATACATACATACATACATACATACATACATACATACATACATACATACATACATACATACATACATACATACATACATACATACATACATACATACATACATACATACATACATACATACATACATACATACATACATACATACATACATACATACATACATACATACATACATACATACATACATACATACATACATACATACATACATACATACATACATACATACATACATACATACATACATACATACATACATACATACATACATACATACATACATACATACATACATACATACATACATACATACATACATACATACATACATACATACATACATACATACATACATACATACATACATACATACATACATACATACATACATACATACATACATATATGTGTATATGGGTACAAGACTCCATGGAAACATTAATGCTATACAATAAATTTAAGGACTCAAAAACACATAAAGACCCTAAATAAAGTAGAAAAAACCAAACAATGAGGGTATAACCTTACCCAAATTGATGGCGGTGAGCTAAATAGAACCCATCCACCTCGACTTTGGTAGCGGATGCCAAAATAAGAACCTAAGAGTCATGAGGGAGCCTTTACATGCCCTAATACTAGAATAAAACATATAATATGTATTATCCTAACCCTAGGGTTTCTGTTGTACCTCACCGAGCGACAAGGAGTCCTAAAATCATATCAAAAGGAGAGATAAGTGAGAGATAAGACCTTACCTCAAAGATTTATTGAGAATATGAAGGGGAACAGGTGGAAATCAGCAACCAAAGGAGGTGATGAGGAGGGTGTGTCGTGTGTCGAGAGGGATAGGGGGTGGTGTGTCGTGAAACCTTGGTAAGGTGAGAGGAACACTTATGTTCCTTTTTAATTTTAATTTAATTTAATTAATTTAACTTAATTTTTAAAACAGGGTCTCAACACATGGTTAAGGCTCCATGGTTTGTCAAACAATGTGAAGCCTGTGAATCCTTTACTGGGCTCCTAGGAACCCTGCATGATTTTTCCCGCATAGTTTAGAAACCATGTTCCAACCATGCAGTGAATACTTTTTAGGTATGTCCCAAAAACAATAATCGTTTGGGCTAGGTGCACAATTTGGAGAACCTTGCATAACCTGTAAAATATCTATTTCCCACCTACATAATGTTGCACTATTTCTTGATGTGGGATGTATAGTTTCAGAAAAACTATGTTCCCTCTATAGGTCCTCTAAAACCTTACTTTCCCAGTTCGGTACTCCTAAAACTCCTCGAGCCACCCATTAAAGTTCTTAAGCCTTCACCCATGTCTAAAAACATCACTTTGAAGCATTACAACTCTATGACTTTTATTATGAAGCCTACATTGTAAAAATAAACGTCTAGTAATCCCCAAAATTTTAAATTCCCTTAGAATTTTGTCTGGTTCAAAGACACAGGTTCTTACAAACTCCCAAAATTAGAAATTCTTTTCCCTATGAAGTATTGGGGAAATAATTAAGACATCACCCAACCTAAAAGGGTCATGAAGTTTCACTCAAATGGGCACATCACTTTTCCAAATTCATAATGCACCTCAAAGTACCTCTTAATAACACAAAACTTATGCCATCAAAACCTGATCCAATGATCTATTTTCCAATTGAAACACCAAAGAAGTTCTTACCAGAGCCAACTTAACCAAATACATGATCACATTTTCATCTTTTTAAAGATGTTACAAAATGTCATCTTCACCTTAGGCTTAAACATTTAAAAGAGTTCAATTCCTAATTAGGGGTTTTCTCCACCACAATAATTTCTTTAAAAAGAATGCCCATAAGTGTTTTAACAATGCTCCCCAATATATCTTGAAAAAACTAAAATATATTCTTTCAAGGATTATATATTTAAAAAAATGAGTCCATCGTAGTGCACACCAGAATTTTGGAAACTTTTCAAGACCAAACCAACACTTTTCCATTATAAAATGTTGTACCTCAAAAAATATGAAGGCATAGACCGGTTCCAGCCCACTGGAAACATTACCATTAAAGAATTACATCCGATACTGAAAAATTGTCTGGGATAACCTCAGATTAAACCCACTAGAGTCCATGTACCTATCCCTAGGTATCCCATACCCCATGCGATAAGTGAAACATTTGTACAAATCCAAAATTTACACATAAGAACATTGACTGAGCCTAGAGTGGTATCCACCTGGAGGAAACATCAAAGGAATCGATAGGTTTCCAAATGTTTTTCCAAGGCATTCCTACATGGAAACAAAAGAATCAATTAGGACTAACCAAGCCACAAAAAAAAACTCATGCATCAGTGCACAACTATAATAAAAATCACAAACAAGCCCAACAACTTAAAAACATTAGCATGATGTATAACCGATGCCCTCTTAAAGAATCATGGAAAACATCATGATATGGGAAATGCTTATACCTAAGAAAGAAAACTAAGAGGATCTCCATGATCACTAGAAGAAGAATGGATGAACCTCTATTGGTTGACCTATTGAAAGAAGATCAACTTCACCTACCGACACATCATTAACTGAACCACATTGCCTATACCGCCCGAGGCATTCATTATCTTTAAAACATTATCACTGATACTATTTCAATAATAAAATAGTTTCTAAAGGGTTGGTCATAATTCCAACCACATCAAATTCATGATTCCAAGTAATCACTGACACATACACCAGAACTGATATAAAGATCCTCTGCGACATGATCACATATGTTGGAATTTGGCATGAAAGCTGAAATCAAACTGTCTGGCATGTCAAAACACCTGATTCCCAGACAGTCCTCTCAATTAGTGGGATAAACTTTATTCCTTAATGACCAGGTCACTCTAATCTGGATATGACATGAGAACATACTCAATAGCTCAATGACTTGACCAAACTCATCTGTTTTGTTACATTAATTAGCATGCAATGGGTGCTGCATGTACCAACACATACTACCCCGAGTTTACAAGAGAAAATTACACTTCTTGAGCATTATCCATAAGTTTTCTTCTCTATCCAATCATGTATCAGATAGATCACATAGAAACTAGTTCAAAATCACATAATCTTATACAACCATCAACTCAAATGATGATATACCGAATCATCCATTACTGAAGAAAAAAATGTTCACCTGAACTCCTAAAAAGATGACCATCCCTAAGGCATGTCTAACATGTTGACCTGAGCATTCCTTGATGCTCATTCCCATATCATGAGTCAAGATGCAATGCCACCCATCCGAACAAGGGTGTCCTTTTCAAATCCAAATTTCCTTTTAGGGACAACAATGCACGAAAGGAACCAAACATTAGAAATATTTTAGTAGAAAGAAATATATCAATCACTAAGGGTGTTAAAAAGAAAAGTCTACTAATAAATGCTCACATCTCCATTCTAAGGAATACCACCATAAACTTTTTAACTAAACTTATAGAAGGGTCCAAAAAGAGTAAACTACTTCAATTTCAAATTAAAATACATTTAATTAAGTCACATAAACCTTTAAAAATTTGAAAGAATTTTAACAAATCCTGAAGTACCATTCTACAAAACAAGGAACTTGATAACTTGATTTAGCATTCACCTTAAGAAAAAATAGGAAAGTCTTACAAAATTCCTTTTAAACATTTAACATTCATTGAAATTACATCAGAATTATTCAATTTATCATATAAATTCCTTTTAATTGATAAGGTGACCTATGAGGGTCCCATTAAACCAGCCAGGATTCTTCAAAATGTAACCCAATAGTAGTTGTTTGACTATAAAAAGCATAAACACCATAACGATTTATCTTATAAATGAATTCTCCAACTGACTTACTTGGTCCCAGTGGAGCATTTTATATTTAACCAATCCACTTAAGTTCATAATTTTACAACTTTCATATTTATAACCATCACATAATATAACATGGTTATATAATAGCTTAATCACATGGGTGTCCATCTTCTAATCCATAAAGCACCCATACACCTTAAGGTTAGAATTTGGCTTCCATTAATCAAAATAATTCCACATTACCATTTAACATTAGAATAATTTTTCCATTTCAAAAATTTCTATAAAAATTTATAAATGTCTAGAGATGGTTTGCGTATACAAGTTTCTATTTTTCCAATCATAAGGTGCCCGTACACCATATAATTGAAAATTGGCTCCCACATAAACTGAAACCAAAAAATTTCAGTCCATGAAACCATTTTCATATATCAAAAACAGTATGATTTAATAATAAGTACACATAGATAGCATGATAAAAAGCATAAAATCATGGAATATAATCACATAAGAATGTTACATCACTCAAGGCACACAATCGTACTCATCAGTCAACTTAAAGTACTCTACATGGAATTTAATTTTCCTGGCATGTGAATTTTTATATAATCCTAATATGATGCATTTTATGTCACTTCCTAGAAATTATGGGATAAGGGTAAAATACCATAAATTTCCATAAATCCATAATCCATGAAAAATACACCATTCACTCTAGGTGAAATCACATCAACTGTAACATCAAAAAGTATGAACAACAATTCCCAGCCCTGTCCACTTGGTCATTTCCTGTACATGGGGTGATCAGTCCTAATCATGGATATTTAAAAAGTACCTAAACATTAATAATATTCTATCCACTAGCCCAAAAAAGTAAGAAAAAAGGAAAAGGTCTCTGATACCACTTTGTAATATCCCAACTTGATTTACCACTAAACCGGTAACAGGACTGGTCACCATATGGACTCAAGAACCTCTCCCCATATGCCAGAGGTTACCCAATAGCAGCGAGGGTGTAAAGGTAGTTCAATGGGGATACTATAACCTCAAACATTGAGCTTCACAATGGTAAGAGATAGTAAAAATAAGTAACAGGAGATTAAGTATTATGAAATGATAAAGCAGTTGAAGATAGATGTAATATCAACTAAAAATAGAATATGGACAATGCTAGTTTAAACAAAGCCTTCTTGATAGATGAAGGTACATAAGCTAAAATGGTAAAAGTACTTCATGATTTACAATTCATTACAATACATGTCTCAAGTAAGAAAAGAGTTAAAAATCCCAATGGTATTCCTCACAAGCATACTAAGCTCTAACTCAGTCCTGTTCTTCGAACACTTCAGTTGAAGGAAAAGCAACATCATAAAAGATCCATAAAACTATAAAAAATAAGGTCTAATTAGGTAATAATGGTACCCAGGCAGGGTGTGGGATATAAATTTGAGTAGGCTGGCACCCATGATGCCAAGCCAAATCCACTCGGTGCTATGAAAATCTAGCATTGTGCAAGAATATATATAACAAGTAGGGAAGTAATCAAATGTAAAAATACTCTGAAGTCCATATTTCCACTTATACCCAAATATGATTAGTCAATTTCATTTTAGTAAGAATTATATTATTTAATAGTTAGACCTATATCATTTTAATTGTGTTCAAAAGAAAACTCAACCCATTGAATTAATATGTCTCAAGACCTGACATATATCCAACATCCCCCATAAATATATAATCAAATATGCCTAACCAGACCATATATAAAGCATAATTAAGACTGAATCCAAGAATTTTAATTGGTTTGGTAGATGCTTTATATAAATAATTTCATTCATTAATCAATTTAGAACAAGCACTCGTCCTTAGAATTCCTATATTGGAATTAAAGTATTGTTCTAAGTTTAATATAAACCAACACCCTACAAGACCATCCCTAGAGAATCTCTTAGGAACCTGATATTTCTCTAGGTGTGGTATAATGTCTCAACCACCCAAGTACATCCTTGGTGATCCTTTAAGGAATCCCCAAGTATCACCGATGACATAATAATCAATGCCCTTGAGTCCATCCTTAACATCCTCTACAGGATCCAAGTATCACTCTACATTTAATAATCAAAATTCCCTAAGAGTCTATCCTTGGCATCCAAGTATCACTTTGGCATCATAGTCAATCCTCAATGATTCCTTCCATGTAATTATTCAATTAGATACATGTATCATCCATGAATTACAATATTTAATCAAAATATCATTTATATATGTCATGGATGAACCAATAACATCACATTTCAAACATCTCCCAAGGGTGGATAAAGGCATAGAAAAAGCTAACTAGGTTGGATTATAATTAATCACATCATATATATAGGTTTAATCCATTGATTCTGTCCATGTAATTATAATGTGAATCCAAATTATCACCCAATGAATATAAGCCAATAGTTGTAAGAGTCTGTCCGTGGCATTCCAACCTGAATCCATGTATCACCCTTGCCTATTAATCATTAAAAAAATCTATTTTATTTAAACAATTTATTAAAAATTAGAAGTTCAAAATCAAATGCATTCAATATAAATCACCTTAAAAGGGTGACTAAAGCAAGGAACAACCTCAAAGGATTGAAATTTTCATTTACTCACATGGGTATAACATTATAATGAGATTCCCATGTTTAATCAATCCATCACATGACATGGTCTCAACATAACTCCCATGGGTTAGAAATTACTAGGCCATTAAAATTCTCACATGGCCATTTTTAATATAAAAATCCTAACAAGACTATAAATCTATCACATGGATTAGTTATCATATAATTCAAGTGGGGAAAATAATGATTAGACCAATTCAATCTAATTGCACCAAATCATAGAATAACCTCTACTTTACTCACATGGGAAAGGCAATATAAGGGAAATCATGCTTATTAAAGAAATGGCATAATAAGGGTCAAGGTTCATGGTCACTCCTCTCCTCCCATTCAAGCCAATTAATTCACAATTCAATATTCAATTCAATTACATGTTGGACTTCCCATGACATGGGGTAAAAGGAACACCTAAGGGTGTCCAAGGACAAAATCCATTCAAGTTCCATGTAATAAGAAAACCCAAAGGGTGATTTAATCTTAAAAATCTATATCATGGAATAGACTTATCATAAATCACATGGGAAAAAATCAGCATGATAAGGATTACATGCTTAACAAAAACTACATGGCCCAATCATCATTTAAATTTTGTGGGAAGAATCATTTAATAACATCAAAGGGGTCATGCACTAACATTACATATATCAACAATAGAAATAAGTCATATGGAAAACTCAAACCACAACTAAGAATGATATAACAACTATCACTACTTTTTGGTTTGAAGGCAACATACCTCCATTGAGGGGTTTATTATTAAAACATGAATTTATTCATCAATAAGTAATTTGTATCCACATTGAGGGGGTGTCACATGTCGAGAGGGACAAGGGGTGCATGTGCCACATGTCCCAGGTAAGGGGGGAGGAACACTTAAGTTCTGTTTTAATTAAATTAAATTAATTTAATTTTTAAAATAGGGTCTCGACACACAGTTTAGGCTGTACAATTTATCAAATAATGTGCCACCCATACACCCTTTACTAAGAACATAGACACCCCACATGGATTGTCCTGCATAGTTTAGAAACCATACACCAACCATGTGGTAAATAGTGTTTAGGTACTTCCCAAAAACACTAACTCTAAGGGCTAGGCACATATTTTGGAAAATTGTGAACAACCCATATGACAACCACTGTACACCTACAATAGTCTTCATAATTTCCTACAATGGAATGCATGGTTTTAGACAAATAGGGCTCCCTATGTAGATCCTTTAAAACTTGAATTTCCCATTCCAGCTCTCCCGAAAGACACCCAAGAAAGTAATTTGGCTATCACCCATTTCCAAAAACCTCACTTTGAAGCATTCATACTCTCGAAATTTCATTCTAAGTCCTTCTTTGTAAAATAACCCATCCAGTAATCACCAAAAATTCAAATTCCCTTATAATTTTGTTTTGTTCAAAGAAAAGCGTTATTACAAAAATATTCACTCAAGTGGAAAGAATGGAATCTATTAGAATTTTTCTATTAGTTATTTTTCCAAGTAAGTTATGATTATTATAAATATATGGGAATAAATTTTTTTTGAATATATTATTTAATTAAGAAATCTATATAGAGATTTTTTTTGGATTTGTCCTTAGAGATACTGAATCAAAGGTGCTCATGTTCAAAAAGGATTTTTATGTCTTAAAGAAAGAATCCCATGATTCGGATGTATGTATTGATTATTTTCTATCAAATATTTAATTAAATATAGAAGATTTTGACCACAACTTCTATGTGAAAATTTTAGAAGAGGAATAATTTAGGGTAATTATTGCAACTCAAGACACCCTAAGAGAGGAGGGGTGAATTTGGTTGTCTATTTTTATTTTGACTATTAGGATATTGTTCACATATTTGTAGGAAATTGTTCAACCTATAAAATTTATCCAAATATCCACTAATAATACAATTGTAAAAAATAATTTAAGAGACAACAATTTTACTTGGTTTACTATTAAAGGATAATCATCAAATGAGCATACATCGGGTGAGGTTACAATGTACTATAATCGACTAACCCTTAATTTTTTTGAGGATAAAATTTTTAGTGATGTCCACTCACTTAAAGGTTTACTACCTTTAAAAAAGAATTCATGGATAACACATTTCTTCCATTAGATCACTTTTGATGTGTCCTATTTACTCACATATTTGAATTACTTCTTCCTCAGTATAATAAATTCAGGGTTGCCTCAAAATATTAATGAATTCCCATTGATAATTTCATAATTAATGTATGTTTTTGATAATCTAATGAATCCCTAAATTTTTTCTCATGTAGTATACCCACATCCTTATATTCACCCAGGTATTTTTCACCCAATTCCCTAGATTCACTCAGGTATTCCTCCAAAAAGTCCCTATATTTACCCAAGTATCCTTTTCATAATTCCCTAGATTCATTAAATTATGATTTTACTAAGTTAATCTCTTAAGTAGAGTTCATTAAACTCTATTATCTAAGTTGATTTCACCCTAATTCCTTCACTCTATCATTATCATGAAACTTTGTTCACATAAGTTCTTACAATCTGTTATATCTTCATAACTCTTTTTCCTATCCCCTTCACTCATGTATAGTTCGTATAGGTGTGAATTATGAAAATAGAGAGCCTATAATCCTTCTATAAATATTTACTAAAAAATGAGGTGATAAGTGATTATTTATAAGTAATTACTACACATTTTATATATCCCTTTTCTTTGAAAATATAGTGTGTCATTCAAACAAATCCATCAATATGTGGTTCCTCAACTAGAATGCATAAAACAATGTGGCTAGACACAGATGTGGATTTACAATCACTCAATGACTTGTGTGTGTCACCCTTATCTACTAGTGGACATGAATTTTGGGTAATTCTCATGTATTTTCTTTAGAAAAACCATTCATCTTACTCTAAAATTTCACACCCATAAAATTCACCATTTTAAAAGTAATTTAATTTTTATTAGGATTACATTTTATAGAATACTTTATCAACCTAGAAATGGGTTTATAACAAAAAAACACACTATAAATATCTAAATTAGATAACTTTGATTCCAAAATTTTACCCATTTGAAAATATTTTCAATACAAAGTGAAATTCAATTCTTCATACACTCTCCACAAATTTTAGATAGAAACTAAAATACTCATATATAACTCCAAATCTAATTGATAATTTATTAATATTGAAAAAAATATTTCAAGAAATCATTACTTTCCTCATTTCATTCCTAATTTCATAACTCCCCTTATCTTCTTTACCTTGAAACCCTGAATTCCCCCTATTTGTGATAATATTAACTTATATACCACTTATTGAAAAAAACATTCTCCAATTATGATGTTGAATGAAACCAATATTTATAATCTATTAAATTTCATAATTATATATCTCCCTTTGAAAGTAAACCCAAATAGATAGAAATTTCTACTTTTGAGTCATATAGATGTTCAATTGACAACACAAAACACCCCATGGTTTTATCTCCCACATAATCCTATACCAATTCAAAAATAGTTAGGAACATTAAAGTGCATAAGGATAGGGGTAATTTTGAACCTCCTAAACATGATGGATTTACCTATAAATTTAGATTTAAAATATTCTTCTCAAACATTATATTTTCCAATATCTTATTCATGATTTTAACCACTTGTTCATTAGTGCTAACATAATCCTATTTGATCATTCCTTAATCCAATTTTTTATTGATAAATCAATATTGTATATTGATATATTTCGTATGAGAGTGATTTTTAAAAATATTCAAGAGTTATATTTCACTCTTATTATCATAGTTAATCTCTATAATATACCTCACATATTCACCAATACAATCCAACTATTTCTTTATATACATAATTTGAGTACATGCCTTGGTCGATATAAAAATTATCCATTTTCAAATAACATCAATTCCTCAATGGATTTCATTTTATATACTCCTTAATCAACTATGAATTTAATTATAAATAAAAACACACATTATTAATCTCTAACATTTATCACCTTGATTTCAATAATAATAGTGTCTGTAACATACCATGTTTTTTTGAGTTGTAAATTTTCTAAATGAATTTTAATTTACAATTATAGGCTAGGTAAAATTTTGATATGAGACTCATAATAGAAATTTTAAGGTTGTAATTACTCAATATAATTTTTCTAGGCATGGTTTGAGGCTCGAAAAGTAGTTTTAATGTTTTAGGAGTGTCCTTAGGGGTCGGGGACCAGAGTTGGAGTTTTGAAAAAATGCCACATAGGGCGTATGGTTTGTGATAACTCTGAAGACCAATTTTTACTAGAATATGGTTTGTTTAACCATGTGTGGGGGACCAGTTAACTATATAGTTTGGTGTAGAGGTGCTATAGGGAACCTACCTTAAACATTACATATTCTAGTGACTTTAAAATAGAATTTACATTATTAAAATCTAAAAGATATTTTAGTTTTAGTGCTTTAGAGAGTTAGGTCATAACTATTACATAAAAAACCCATATATATATATATAAATTGAAATATTATAATTTTTATCCATTTTCCCATAATATAAGACTTTTAAAATAAAACATTATTTCATTTCATGAAAAATATTCATAACATTCAAATTAACTTATTTATTTCCCTTACCCATCCTTATACACTGTGATTTTTTTAAAACATGGGATGAGAAAAAAAATATTTTTAAGGGAAATAAAAAGAATAAATCTATTATTCCCCTAAAAAAATTAAAACCCATGAAAAAATCATTTCTTAAAAGCATACCTTCTTAGCTGAAAATAGAATTACTTATACTTCAAAAATATCATTATATTACCTTTTGAAATAAAAATATTTCCATGAAAACTCATTTGAAATCATAGAAAATTCATATAGTTTCCTTTAGACATAATCATATTAAAACCATTAAAAACACATTACAAATAGGAAAAACCATTCATCCAACTTCCAAAATAATTATCTAGAGATCATAATCATTACCCAATGCATTGTAGTGCTATATGGATGCACTCATCATATAAGATATAATGGGATAACCTATTGATATATGGGTGAAACCATCATATAATATATATTGGGATCACCCATGATATATAATGGGGCTCAACCCTTTGTAAAAAATTTCCAAGGACCATATCATGAGTAAAACCCTTGAAAAACCCTATTAAACCCATGTGCAAAAATATTTTAGATATCAAAATATCTTTTCTTCTTAAAAACACATTTTCAATAAAAAATACATTGAAAAATAGAAATTGAGTTTTTTTGTAAAAAAATTAAATATTTTCATGTAATAGAATATTTAAATAATGGTTACATCAATGATAAAATTCATTGCCACTGTATATGTTAAAACAGAACATTTTTTTTGTCTTTTGTAAAGAAAGTCAAAAAATTCCATAAAATATTCCTTTTGAAAAACCTTGAATGAAATTAAAATGATTCATACAATTTAATTTATAAATATTTTATTTCCATAAAAAACATTCATAAAATAACTTTAAAAATATGGATATAGAAGAAAATTATGGTTTTAAAAGAAACTTTAAAAGATGATTTTTTAGATAAATTCTCTTACCTTGAGTCAAAATCATCACGTATCTTCTTAAACATCCTAAATAAAAACCTTATGTTAGTTTTTAATACATGATAAATATCATTTATAAAGTTATTTTTTCCTTTATTTCATTTTATACCATGTTATATACAATTACTGAATCAATTAAATTCATGTTGGGAATTTTGATGATATTCAGACCATATGTCAAAAATGAATTTGATAGGTTGACTATGGTCAAAGAGGTAATTATTCCAACATATCCAGATTAATAATAATAAAATAATTATCACTTTTTATTTCAATTATAATTTTAAATTAAACCATTAAATATGGTTATGAAAAATGAACTACGTTACAATAATGGTGACAGTAGGTTATATGTACCCAAGCGTAACGTTTCAAATTTTCAACGATCATTATTGAAAGAAGGTAAGTTTTATTTTATCTTTCCAAAATTATAATAATATCATAAATATAATATTAATTCATTTAATATACTTATATATATCATCTATGTGATGTGGTGTTGAAAAATGAATCACATCCCTTTGTGGATGTGGTAGTCCACATGTATGCCTAGATGATGTTATCATTTTTCATTAAATGGAAAGGTAAGAAGGTAAATTATATATTAACTATTAATAATGATAAAAATTACATAAATATAAAATATAAACATTAATTCCATAATTATAACCAGTCTTTAGAGGCAATTATGGAAAATGAATTACATTTGTTTACGAGGTGGTAGTCCACCATACACACAAATAATGAATTTATCTCCCATTTCACGGAGGTTGTAGAATAATATAGGTAATTAAATTAACATAATAAAATATAATTATATGGATTATATATATTTTATTATTTTATAATGTTTGGAGAATATTTTATGGATGAAAAAAAAGAAAACTAAAACATGCTATTAAAATTATTCTCTTCTTTGGAAAGTCTACTTTGATTAACACCTTAAGCCATCTAAGTTTACTATTATACCTAAAAATGACCTATATAATGTGGGTATAGAATGTATTATTATATTTTTATATGTACTTGATGAATTAAAATTTTCTTGAATTGTGATGTAAAGATAAGGAGATACATCCTTTTATAAGAGAGGGGAGGGGCACTCTTGGAATCTCTCAAAATATTAGGTTAATATAAATTAATTTTTAATTAAGAATAGATACAATATAATTTATTTAAAATATAGTATTATTAAGGGTAGAAATAATATTATCCAATAAAAATTATGAATGTTTTGACTATGTTTTTACCCTTATCATTTGTTTTAACCCCTCATTAACCCCTTTCACAATTACCGTAACAATAATGTTTTTTAATCTTTGAGGGTACATATAGTTACTATAAATGGATAAATGTCCCATAAATGGACCATGTTTGATATAATAAACCATATAATAATCACATGGTATAATATATGTTTTTTACCAATTTTATATCATTTTATAAAATGTTATTTATTATAATATACCATTAATGTCAATTTTTAGAACTATTCATTACTTTGATTTTAATAATATCAATAAAAAAAGTAAAATAAAAAAATATTTTAATAAATTCCTTAAATTTTATTTTTATCTATAGAATTTGTGTATTACATTAATTATCTTAAATTATATTACTTTTAATATTTATAAAATCATTTATTTCATTTTTTCTATTAATTTAATAACTACTATGTTGGCATGTAAGCATTTAAGTTACTTATTTAAAAAAACAAAAAAAAAAAATACCAAGATGAAGATAAATTATTTTTATTTAAAATTAATATTTATAAACAAACACATACATTATTTATTCCCATTATAAAAATATTATAGTTATTGAAAACAAGAGTGCAATATTTCTGTCTTTTCTTTACATAAAATATTATAAGTGTCATAATTGTACCAAAATGGAAACAAAAGGTCATATAATGAATTATTGGATGACTATGGAAGAAATTGACTCATAAAATAAAATTAATTCATGTTTTAGGGTCATTTTATAATTCTTATCATATTACCAAGGTTACTATTTATTTTGACCAAAAATAATGGGGGACTATTTAAAAAATTTTACCTACAAATTAAGAATATGAAATAACATTTTTAAAATTAAAGACACATAATTAGTATAATTTATTTTAAAATTAAATCATAAAAAAATGATGAAAACATTTATTCATAAGAGTAAAAATGTTTTTACAATACAATAAAATATATAATTCATTTAAAAAAAATATATAATTCAATTATTTTAAAAGAAAATTAACTAATAAATTTTCAAAAATCATCAAAAATAGATTTTTACTTTATAAATACTTGAAAAGAAATATAATTTTTATTAACAAAAGTAGAATTTTTCATTCTTCACTAAAAAATAAATGTTTTTAGAAAATTATCAAATATTCAATACAAGATAATTTTGATATGATGACTTAAAAAATGAAATTAATTTTTTCAAATAAATTTTTCAAGATGATTCAACAAATAATTTTAATATTCACTCATAAAAATAAAGAAAAATCCTTTTTGAACAAATCATATTTTGGAAGAATGAAATGAATTTACTAAAAATCAAGTTCTTATTTAGAAATAATTAATTAATACATTAGAAAAGTGTAAGAAAATTATATTTTTCCTAATGTGGTTAATATAATTAATTATCATCAATTTAATGACATGGTTATAATGGCCACATTTAAATAATAATAATCCATTTTTTATTTAAGCTTCGTGTTTTGTATCTTGTATGATATCCGAAATAGTCCTTATTTTTAAAATCTTGAAAAATTATTGGTTATGAGTGATTCCATGGGGTTGGTTCATGGTTTTCCAAACCATGAGTTATGACCATGGGAGGTAGGAGGACTTTGAGGTAGTAAATCTGCATGGTTGGAACATGGATTTCTAAACTATGTTTCCTAATCATGTGCTTCATTAAAAAGGAGAAAATTATCATTTCCCCCCTATGAACCATAAACTAATGTGCCCCATTCCCCCCCCCTCATTTCACCCAAGATGTCCCCCACACACACCATCCTCTTCCTCCCTTCCTCCATGGGAGATATTCCTTATTCTAGGATGGAATTGAACACCATCAGGCATGTTTGAAGTCTTGTAGTATGGAATCAAATCTCTAGTCCAATGTTCTGTTATTTTACTTATTTATATAATTTTGGCTTCTCCATTTAGGTTTTTTCATCCCAATTCCACATGTTCATGGTAGAATTAGATACCTATGTTGGGGTTTTTACTATTCTTAGGTAGTGGGTGTCCTGGGAGGATGTAGGAACTTCTTTATGTGCCATTTCATTGAGGAATGTATCCAAGGTGGGTTTTTAGAGATTTAAAGCTTAATTTATTTTTTGGGTATTTTTATTTATGTCATTTCTTAGGTATGATGCCCGATTCAAGGTTGTTGATGTTTCACAGGTTTTTGGTGAGCGATATATTATAGTTATGGTGTGATGAGATCAACCAGTAAGGTTTTGAGATTTATTCCCTTGTAATCATACTTGTTAAATAATTTATTTCTCATTGATATTTATTGATTAATTATAATGTAATTATAATTAATAATATTCTGATGGTTTTGTAGTGAGATAGGAACAAATATGTCTTAGATGGGCTTGGGCAGGACAAGGAAGCTTCTATTGGCCCTATGAAATTACATAGAAATAATCCTAAAGTTAGGTGGTCTTTCATACACATCATAGGGTATTTCTGAATGTTTATGGTAATATGTGTATTCTTGGGCTCACCCTTGTGGGTGATGAATCCTTTTTAATTCATAACTATGTATGTTTAATTAATTAAACTCCATAATTCTTGAGGATAAAAACCGGGGTTCACTAATAAATCCAATTTTTTAGCCCCATGCTTCAACCCATAGTGTCCATGAATTAGTTATTTGAGACATATAATTGTCTCCATATCTCTCAGGAGGTGAGACTGCACTTAGTAAGTCATGCAAGCCTTTTTTACATTCCTAGTTGGAGAAGTCTTAGGTTGTCCAAGATTGGGATGTGTGTACATACCATTCCAAGGAGACTTTGTCACCAATATTGGATCACGAACCATATCATGATGGTTTCCTGATATGAGCCTATATATCTAGAAAGGTTGTGCTACCTTATTTATGATTTCAAGAGATGCAACTTCATTGTGCATTTGGTGTTGACCCGAGACTGTGGTTCTAACTTCTAGGATCCCAAGATGGATTCCTATGCCTCTATATAGACCTCGAGGATCCCTAGTATGATACCTATATGGTGTATTGATTTAGGGGAACTTATAGGGTTCTCTAGTGGTTGACTAACCCTGGCCTAGAGTTTATGATTTTGGGTTGATATGGTAGCTAGTGTTTCTAAGAACCCATCCAAAAACATGTAAGCATATGAGGTTGTGGTGGTTCTAGTCATTCAACCACCCTCACAAATTTATGAATTCATTTGGTTATTAATGATGTTTTTGTGATTACATAGATGGTTCCTGGTATGCATCCCATAATGACTAACATGATATGATTCTTTGAAAGGGATTTCATGAGGTACTTCCTAGGATTCAGATTTGAGGCTTAATTGTTCTTCCTTGAGTGATAATTTTATTCCAATATAAGAATTCCTTGGATGTAATCATAGGGAAAATGTATTATATCATGCCTTGAGTGATATTTGGATACCCATGTAGGAATTACTTAGACAAACTCAAATGGAAAATGGCTTATATCACACCTTGAGTGATACTTAGATTCCCATGTTGGAATACTTTGGACAGAATCATAGTGAAAATGGATTATATCATGGTATTAGTGATACATGGATTCCATATAGTAATTAATTGGATAGAATCATAGGGTAAATGGATTATATATCATTACATAAGTGATACTTGGATTCCCATGTTGCAATTCCTTGGATGAGCTCATAGGAAAAATTAATCATATCATGCCTTGAGTGATACTTGGATTCCCAAATAGAAATTCCTTGGAAGGACTCATAGGGAAAATGGTTTATATTACTCATTGAGTGATACATGGATTCCCATGTAGGAATGACTTGGATAGTCACATATAGAGAATGGTTTATTCTATGCATGATTAGTGGTAATGATGATCCCCATATATGTTTGAGTAGGGTGGACATGTTTTTACACATATATAGTGGAAAATAGTGGACATGGAATTCCATATGTGTGATTGGGATACTGAAAGGGTGATCTAGGGTTGAGTAGTACATTATATGGGTATAGATCCTTGTATACAGGATGTCCATATAATCCTTAGAATCCGTTATTATAGTGATTGGAGGTGAGTATAATTGATCATGGTGTTTGGACATGTACCCCCTATAGTGACATAGATTACTCCAATAAATATTTAGTGCTATCCAAATAAGGTATCATCAATTAGGATTACTGACCCAAGGATCAAGTTGAATTATACATAACTTGAGTGGTAAGATATCTAGCACAATTCCTTTTTTACAAGATGTCCAGTTGATCAAGATCATGAACCCCATGGATCGAAAGTGGGGTTAATGGTATTGTTGGGTATTATACCCCCTATATAGTTAAATAATCATGTGCACATAACTTAATTTTATTATGGGGTATTGTACCCCCTATATGATCAGGTACCCAAGTTCTATGGTTTCTTGAGCAGGGTGTGAGTAAAACTCAGTAAGCCACCTCTAATGGTGTATAAACAAATAACTAGTCTATAAAATAAATAGTGTATTACGGTATTTAATTAATAACAAAATAAATGGAAAATATAAACCATGTACCATTTAGTAACTGGGGTCACATTATTCATTTTCATCATTATTTCTAAGGTTTATCCATATTCCTGAAATTCACTATGGTCAATGCCTGTAATATAAATTAAGAATGAGGGGTAAAGTTCCGTAACTCACAAGGAAAACAATTTCATGAAACAAAATTCATTAAATTATCTCAAAGCCTCAGTCTGGTGCATTACCTCAGCTTGGAGCCTCATTCCATATGCATTACCTCACCTTGAAGCCTTAGTCCAGGTACATTACCTCACCTTGGAGCCTCACTCTAGGTGAATTACCACTTTTAGTCATTAGGGGTATAGATCCTCAATCTGAATCCCTAAACCAAGCAATATATCGGTGGGCTAAGAGCATTAGTCTAGTTGAACCATGTGAGGAGCCTCAATCTAATGCCCCACAATATAACTAAGTTATGCACGCATGCTTCTTTAACTATATCAAATTTAACAAAAAAACCAAAATTATTTAACAAATTGATCATGTTAAATAATAACTCATCATATGTAACTCACTTATAAAAAATAAAACATTAACATGTATAATTATTCTAAACACCCCCTTATGTCATGACATAAACTATGAACATTCATCCTTTAGTTCATTTCATATACATTCCATTAGGACAACATAATTTTCATGGATACTTTCTCATTAAACCATACATCAAACCAATGACTATGATATAAATAGACCATTAAAATGAAACAATGGTATAACAAATTTGAAATACTAATTTGAAATCATCTTTAAGACACCCATTAAAATACGGTTCTTCAACTTTTAAAACTAATAAATTTCCCAAGGATTTAATTTACATTTCAACCATTCAAAACAATCATTAATAATTTCTATAAGAAATTTTCCACACCCCTCATTTCAAATAATCAATTTAAATCTCATAGTAAAAACCATTTTTAAATCACATTGAGGTCAACACCTATTTTGAAAACATTTTCCCCTTCCAAACATCATTTTCATCATTTAAAAACCATAATCGGTTCAAAATCCATAACACCACATTTAATCCATTCATTCATATTAGGAATTTAAAAAATCCAACATATAATTAATTTAATTATCCTTTTAAGGAATATTGACATACCAATTCACTATTCACAACCCATTCATTTTCATAATTTCCCCATCTCAATGTTTTCTGACTCCTTTAACCATTTTCAAAGGTGTGGCATACCCCAAGGGAAACCCTAGGTCTGTTATCATATCTTAGATGAGCATAATGTTGTCTATGAAGGGTATCACACCTCAATCTAAGGCCTAAACCACTTTCTGTGGTCAAATATATTTAAACACAATAAAGAATTACATTAGAAATACCACATACACTTATAAAACATCAAGACTATAAGAAAAATATTTAAGACCACCGACCTCATGTTTTTTTATGAACAATTGCTTAACCTCTACCCTTTATTCAAACTCAAATTCCCATTAAATCCCCAAACTATAATCTACTTGAAAAGTGATGGTTTTAGGGCATCAGAAGAAGAGGATAGATTCTACAATCCCTAATCGAGAAAATAGATAAAAAGGAGTGTTAGACTCACATAGATATTTTATTCACACCCAAATGCACAAAAAATTCCTAATAATCAAAGTATAATCATCTCTTTGAAGTCTTAGAGGGTTTGGTTCTTCACCCAATCCATTGGAGGAGTAATAGGGAACACAATCGGGTTAGAGCCATTAAATATTGAGAGGGAAAAAAAATAAAATTTCATAGTTTTTAAAGGCCACAATGTTTGTCTACATAGTTATCCAAACCTTGTGCCAACCATGCAGCTCACTCTATCCAAGAGGGGCCAAGTCACACAGTTTTGTAGAAGCACCCACATAGTTTGGAAAACCATGTGGTAACCATGTGTCAGCCTCTGTTTGAAAGGGTCCTCAAGTCACACGATTTCCTAGGCCGGGCACACAGTTTGTACTAATCAAGGGACAACCATGCACTTCACACTGTTTGTCCTCTCTTCTCTTCCTTTCATGTCCCTCAACCCTAGAAAACTCCCAAAAAATCTCATACACCTAATAACAACTTCATTATACATAATAGAGAAAGTTTAACCAAAATTTAAATAAGGACATACATTTACAAAAGGTCGGGATCTCACAACCTCACAACCTCATCCTCAAGCCGTAATTTGAAATCATACTGATCCTTCAAGACCAAAGGCCATTCCATGCGGAAAACCTATCAAATTCCATTTCCCAAGATTTTCCAAGACAAAGACATTCCATTACCACACTTGGATAAAGGAAATATTCATACCCTAAAAAAATTCCCCCGTCGTACTCCAAAACTACAAGCCGATGATCCTAGAGGATTCAAATAACTCAAAATCATTATTACAAATATCAAACTCAATATAAAGGTACGGGTAACACTAATGAACCACACTATTTAAGTATACAAACAAGGAACTACATTCCCCCTAGTATAGACAACTGGAACACCCTTAGTTTGATCCTCTCCACAATTCATGGCCCAAATCGCTTGGTTCTATGTCATCCAAAGCATTCAAATATATAATGGTAACTCAAGATGGGAATTACCTGAAGGATAATCCAGATACCAACCACACTTCTCGACCCACACTAATTGTAGACGCTGAAAGAGTCCGTAACTCCTATATGAGGTTTTGAAATGATGAAGCGAAGTCATATTCGGACTCAGAGGCCCGGTTCAGAGGGCCCGGAAGTGGTGCGCGAAATTAAAGGGTACTCGTGCGTAAAAATGTTGTGCGCACAAAGGTCTCCCGGGATTCGCGAAAAAGAACTAGTGCAGCATGCAATTTTGCACGCCCGGTTTCGCACGGGGAGGCCTTGCGCACCGACGGGGCCCGACGCGGAAGATTTCGCGCGCCGCCCTGATTCCGCGCTGTCGAATTCCTATAAATAAAAGGTGACCCCAACTGTTTCGGGGTTGAGAAATTCAGACCAGCTCCCGGGCGCGCAAATCGGACTCCCGCGCACGCAAGATGACTTCCAGGCAATAACCCTTTTCGCGCAACCTTGCCCTGGGGTTTGCCTTTGCGCACAATCCCACTAGCATAATTGAATTTTCCAAACTCCTCAAGGTTCTTCCTTTGCACGCAATCCTTTTAACCCCATGCGCAATCCCCTCCAATTGCGCTCAATATCTTCCAAATCGCGCACAATCCCATCTTTAGGTTTCGCCCAAACCTTAGGAATCGACCGTTGCCTCCTGTGCGCAATCCAAGCCCGGTGCACACAATCCCCCTAGCCACGCACAATCCCTATGCCCCCCAATTGTGCGCCAACCCAGTGTTTTGCATGCAAAAATTATCTTTGAGCAAAAACCACAGGGCTCCTCACCTTTCCACCCCCCGGGTGCCTCCCTGCATAGGCGCCCGATGTCCTCCATACCGGGCATGCACGCCATGCGTTGTTTTCCCGTACAGCCTTCCAGGCTCGTACGAAGTGACCTCAAGGTCCCTTGGGCGATGTTTCCCATTGCGTTGCTTTGCCTTATGCTTCTTTTCATAGGAACGCTAACGGTTATTTCTTCTTCACATAGCCATGCTAACGTGGACCCCTCGATGGTTCGCCCTACGACCCCCCTTCACTACGGCCTTTCCGATGCCTTCCCTCCCACGAGGGGTAGAGGGTGTTGGGCATGTAATCCCTATGGGTGTAGAGAGAAAACACCTCGTATGAGCTGTAGGATGTTAAAATTCCAAGCACCTCGTCCTCAACACATGACGTTAAACTGTGATCCGACCCCGTGCCTCGCATGCAGGGTCCCCCCAGCTTGGACATTCTTTACACCTCTTGTCTCCATGGGAATGGAATCTTCCTCACATGGAATGAGATCCTCCCTCTCAGAGTGGCGTTTGTCTACAAGGGAAGGGATTCCTCAGAGCGTAAGCCCCTAGCGTCTCCTACGGAAGGTTGCACCCATGCACCTCCATACATCCCCACTACCAAGGCCAGGGGAGGGCATGATAGGGAACGAGGAATCTCCTTTGCCCTGTCCCAAATACCTCTCCCTCTATGCTTTGTCACACCATAGGCCTCCATCCTTGAGTAAGTCCCACCACCAAGGGCTACTAACCACGTGTAATCCCTTGTTTCCCCTTTGGGCCGCTCAACGCGTAAGCCCATTTCCACTTCTCACGGACGCACCCTTCACGACGTGATCGTCTGGTCCCTGATGCATCTTGTTTCTCAAACCGAGCATGACTCACATGGGCTTAGAGCGAGAATCGACCATGAAATCCTCCTTGGGCTGCTCAGAGCATAAGCCCCATCCAAGATAACTACAAGGACTTTGATCCCTGCTAACACATGGTATGTAGGAAGCCTCCACGAGGTTCAAACCCACCACCTGGTCGTTCCAACTTCTTCACGTAGGTTCACCAACACTATGGGCCGCCTCAAAGCATAAGCCCCAAATTACCCATCCCGCATGATGTTAACCTGTATGCCCTCGTCCCACATGATGTTAAACTGTATACCGTCCCACATGACATTAAACTATATTCCCCGAACTATGTGGACTTTGATTCTCTGCCATGGGGATACGTAGGAAGCCTCCACGAGGTTCAACCCCATCACTCAGTTGTTTCGACCCCTCCGCGTCGGTTCACAACCACCATTATGGGCCGCCTCAGAGAATAAGCCCCATATTCCCCATCACTCAGTTGTTATGACCCCTCCATGTCGGTTCACAACCACCATTATGAGCTGCCTCAGAGCGTAAGCCCCATATCCAACTCCCACGTCTCATCCGGACCTGTCCCTTGAGCCCATGTGCCACAGGAAGCTCATGCCCTAGCCCGGAGGTCTTACTTCCTCCAGGATCTAGTCCATGCATTCATTCTCATGATTCGCCTCTTCAGGTGTCCTACCATACCACCGAACTACGCGGACTTTGATTCCCTTCCATGGGGATACGTAGGAAGCCTCCATGAGGTTCAAGCCCCTCTTCACTCCATCACCCATCCTGATCCTTACCCGGGCCTCCAAATCCTAGTGGGATCATGCCACCTCATTCCACTCCATTGTATCCGGGAAGCCGCCCACGTGCTGGCCCCAATATCGGTGTTCCCCCTAGGGGGTCCTTCAATATGATCCACTCTCAGTGTTTCGATCAGTCCGATCCATCTCCGCAAGACGTTAAACTCGCGGAATACCCCATATTAAACACGGTAAGATGAGGAATACCTCATATGGCACACAATTCCCCGCATTCGATGTGGTATGCCTCGAGCTTCCACACCCTCGAGAAGCCCTATAATAAGGGACAGAAGAAAGACATGCCAATCCCCCAGCGTCAAGTCGCGCCAACGACACCCCAGCGTGACCATTCTCCTTAATGAAGGTTGCTGCCCCGACCAGACCCCTTTGAGCGTCCCAACGGAAGAAACATAATTAACTGGTGTCCATGAAGATATGGAACCAAGAACGAGATTCAAGAACCCATCTTAAATCTATAAGTGAGACCCGAACTAGGTGACGAGCTCTGAGGAGGAATCGACATCCCATCATCTCGGTTTCGATTAAGGAGCAAACGTCCCTGAACAAGGAATGGATGTCGCCCGCCTTTGGAAAGCGGGAATGCGGGGCAATAAGCCGCGCGTCCTCCCCCCTGCGTGATGGATACATGCACACCCCAGCGTAAAAGTGTCAGTAATAGAAAATAGTGAACCTGATGTGAATCTCTTCTCCTCAATACGAAGACTGGTAGCGTTCGGGGTGTCGAAAGATTAGCATGTCACCAGGTCCAAGCACATAGCACTGGGACGTGAAACCCGCCAGGGGTTGAGGCAGTCAGGATGTTGAGAACTCTATTCTGCGACATCGTCAGCGTGGATCCCTCTTACCGATCATGGAAGACGGAATGGCGTTAGGCTATTGGTTGTCAGTTTATTTTCCTATTAAGAGCTAATGGGTTCATCTCCCTACTTATAGAAATTAGATCGCTGCATCTGGAGCTCGATCACCACCTTCCAACCGGTGCAGGGGCAGGGGCAGTACTGACGCGGATACCTCACGTGGTCCCTCCTTTTCCATAGTTTATCCAACTTCCACAACTTCCGGGCGCTCACGCCCCTCTCTCCGTCAGAGATTATCCAACGAAGGGTGATCAACAACCTTGTGCGTAAGTACAATGAGGAAGGGGTCATCCCGACCAGGGACATGGCCCATTTGGATATAGAGGTAGCTGCGCCTCACCACCATCACCGCCCCCGAGGGCCGCGCAGGGAGCTGCCGCTCCCCACTCCGACGTTCAACCGTTTCAGGAGCCTATCCCTGGAGCGCATTAACACCTCCCTTCCCTATGACAATGAGGTGGGGGATGTCTGGGTTCACCCAATCGAAGACCCGATTCGAGGTTCCATGACAAGGGCTCCCGCCAGGCTGCGTCGATGCCGCCTCCCAACTCTCCGGACTGAGGAGCAGGAGATCTATCTGACTGCACTACCGGCTCCAACCCATTTGACCCGACGCCAGCGTCGGGTGCGAGAGGAAGAGTATGCCCACCCTGGGGCATCAACATCAGCAACCACTATGGACCGATCCACTGCTGACCCCTGTTATCAGACCCCCGCACACGTTGAGCAAGGGCAGTCACATGCCTGACCCGGATCGAGGCCCCGACCACCCTGCAGGCAGGTTGGGTCGACTCTCCCAGTCACTGGCACAAGCAATGGCCACCGCGGACCAATTCGCAGTAGTGCCATACAACGTGAGGGCCTACTCCGTGCCACCATTCTAAAAAGAAGAATGCTTCCCCGTGACAGCTACGCTTAGGGTGTGACTTTTTTCCGCGCTCACTGTATTGGGTACGAGGTCGCTTCCCCTACCGTAGACCAAGAGTACGGAGCCGTTGCATGTCCGGTCACTCGCCCACATGGAGGTCCCCCCCATGTCCCTTTCGACATCTGTCCCGGTGCTCCTCGCACCCCGGCCTTCAGTCCTCTCTGCCCCAGCACCAGTGAGGCCAGATGACTCCATGATAGAAATCAGTCGTGCCCCATGTAGCCACCCAGGGGCAGGAAGGCGGGACGTCATCGCCGCAAGAGGAATGTCGGGGAAGTCCGGCCGGAAATCAGACCGGTCCGTTTCTCGGACTCTGAGGCAGAGTACGACTCGGCGATGGAGCCCTACCCCCGGTCCTATGAGTCAAGGGCAGGGATGAGGACACGACGCGTCAGTATCGTACTCCCCGAATGTGAGATTTTCATGATTCCCACCTCCCTCTAAAGGATATCCAGGAGGAAAAGGACTTGGCATACCCCCAAGGATAAAACTTGCAGTTACCATTGGCCTATCCGGAAGCACCTTCCACCTTGGTCAGAGAGGGTGGAGAACTTTTCTGGGGACCGAAAGAAGAGTCACGACATGAAACACCCTGGGAATGTTCTGAAAATGTGACATGAGGCCTGTTCTCCGACCCATCCTATCGTGACGTGATAGCCAGGACACTGCAGCCCTTGGAAGGCATTTTAGGATTCGGCAACCAATCGTCCTGCTCGCCGTATTCTCCACCGGCCAGCCCACTGGACCAGCGGCCTACCTCAGCACCACTGCCAGTTCCTCGAATATTCTCAGTTGATGAGCAGGGGAAGAAAGGGCTGGATCCAGAATGAGAGTCGTGGAGCTTCTGAACTGTCCTCACAGTAGGCCACTTCCCCAAGAAGTTTTGGTCGGTCGCATGATCAGATTTTGATATACCAGAATCGCTCACCCCGGGAGAGTTTGAATGTTTCTTCCAGACTCTCTAGGAAATTTACTCCCGTCTTTACCATCAGCAAGCGCCTTATCCTAGGAGTCAAGCACATCTCGAGGATATCGGTGAGCAGTGTCGTCGGGTCGACCTGGCTACGCTCCCCGTGGTTCGGCACCCCGAGTCACTTGGACACCACAGGGCCCTTCAGCAACAATGCATCTAGATTTTTTAGGTACTCTACAAAGTTATCGAGGAGGGCACCCCCCATGCACACCTCCATGGATGGGGGCAGTACGCTGCCATTCTCTTTAGCACAATTCTCCGACAACCCGACTCACTGGGCGACTCTGAGGGAATGCCCCCAGGGTCAGTGGTAGTTAACATGGTCGACCTGTCAGGAGAGGGGAATGGTTTGGAACTCCTCGATGGGGACTCACCCCCGGAGGACAAGCCGATACTAGATCCATCAGGGAGAATTACTCACCAGCAGAGGAACCTCCTGGGCCTCCCCATGCCCACTGAAGCCTTAACACTGAGCCGAAACATCAGCAAGGGTAAAGAGCATGTCGGGGATGTCAAGCTCGCTGACCCATCTGCCTCGGTATAGAAGGTAGAGGAAGATCCCGAGAAGGCCACACTGCGCCAACAGCTTGCTGAGATGAAGAGGCTGGTTGATGAGCTCTTGGACGAACGCATTACAGAGCGGTGGCTTGACTACGATGATATTAGGTCGGGACAACAGGGGCAGGAACAACTACCGTTCGATGATATTCTCCCGGGAAACTGCGATCATGCTATGTTCGCCGAAAGAGGAGAGGACGAGGCTCATGGAAAGAGGGCACAATACGTTTCACCTAACCCTCCTGAGCGGCGTGATCACCCAAGGGACCCCACTCGGTTTCCTCCCACTGCCCCAAGGGCCGCTCCGCCAGCCACCCCGCGGGCTGCGGAGCTTGACTACCGGATTGAAGATCCCGACAATGCACTTGTGGTTTAGGATCCCTGTTAGGACAAGAATCTGCATCTAGAAGATCTGATGGAGGCGCTCATCGCCCTCTTAGAGGCTCTGGAAACTCTATAGGTGTAAATCCCACTGGATGACAAGCCATACCCAGCATGGGTGGATGATATGTCGGCCCTGCTGGGATTTGGGAACCCCACTTTTTCCCCCTTTAACGGGACTGGGGACCCTCCAAAGCACTTGGCCCACTTCAACTCGAGGTGAGGGCCTATGTTAGGGACTCTGGCACAGCAGGAGGCCGCCAAGCTCCGTTGCTTCGTTCGGACACTAGAAGGGCCGACATTTGTCTGGTACAGCCAGCTCCCTGTCGGATCTATGACTAGCTGGGAGGAACTTTGTAGGAAATTCCTATACTAGTTCAGTTCCACAACCCGGACGATGAACATCACAGACCTCTTCAGGTGCAAACAAAGGCCCGACAAGCAAGTTGTGGGCTTCGTCACCCAGTGGAAGGGGCTCACATACTCCCTTGACATTCCACTAACTCAAAATAAATTACTGACAATGTGCATAGGGAATGTCAAGGAAGAGATAGTTCCTTCTCTGATCACTCAGAATTACCCTGGAGGGTTCCGGGACTTCCCATACAAGGCTTAGCGCGTCGAAGAAGCCCTGCAACAGGCTAGTCAGACACGCCCGCTGCCTCCCGTGATCCCTACAAGGAGAGCCGCCAGAGCCGAGCCCGCTGCTGTGGCCCAGATAGAGGCCCCCAGGCAGCTAGAGTTGCTACTAGTGAGGCTAGCTCCGCAGCCCCATAGGGGTCCACCCCCACGGGAACAACTTCCGGCCCAGCAGTGACCGCCTCAAAATCGGCAGGTGCCTCTGCGTAATGCACTGCCACCACCTAGGCGAGATAATCAAGTTCCGCCTCCTCGGTATGCTCCTCTAGCCCCCCCGTCAAGGACAACCTCCAAGAGCCCCCTTTCCATACATAAGGAATCGGGCCTACTCATTTGAAGATACCAAGGTCCCCGGTTACTTCCGTAGTTCCTTGGAGCAGAGAATCGTGCGACTGCCTGAGTGCCGGAAGCCAGAAGAGACGCATCTCACTGATCACCCTAACTACGACCCTTATCACCGGGCCCTAGGGCACACCATCGAGTGATGCTACGTGTTCAAAGACTGGCTCCAAGACCATATTTACAATAATGTAGTCAGGTTGGGCCCAGCCCCGACATAAGTAGCAGGTGTCTTTGTAAGATCAGAAGGCGGTAGTGGCAACGAGGATGAGTGGCATCAGGTTTCCAACTGTGGGTCTCAGAAGTATAACGACTGGATGGCCCGCAAGATGGTCGCCCGCACCAATGGCATCATCCGTGCCCACCTAAATCATCTAGAGCCCTTAGAATCTGCAACTACTACATCGACATCATTGTCTCAGCCATCCTCTTCCCGGAAGAGCAGGCGGCGGTGGCGCAAGAAGAAAGAACGTGCCCTTCCAATGCCGTCGTCATCCCGTACTCTTGGCGACTTCATGCCCCCAAAAATGGGGATCCCTCCGAGACTCCACCCGGTATTGGATGACTCCTCAAGTGACAATCAGGGGTATGCTTCGGTTAACACCGTAGAGTTGGTAAATCCCTTTTTGACTCACGATGATGAGGAACGCTAGGTGGACCTTCCAAATGTCCCCAGCCATTGCCAACGTCGGCAGAGCCATGGCTACACGAATTGCCAGGGCCCGGTAGTTGGCGCCTTGAGCTTGGTCGTGCACGCCACTGAGACTAGGTAGTAGGCCCAGTACAGGGCTCAACACACGTGGACCCTTCATCTGGTGTCGACAGGTTCGCCTCCGCCACCGTTTGTGTTGCTGGATCAGGCAGAACCACCTCGGTCATGCCGCGATCAGCTCTGCCCTATCACCAGCCGACCTCAGCCTTCCAGTCCTAGTCCGACAGCCACACTCCAGGATTTGACTAGTGAACAACGAGACATGCCTAGTACCAGTCAGCCACTGGTCCAGCCAATAGGGCATGTCATGCCTCCAATCACAGAGAGGCCTCCTGTAAACAGAGGCTCACATTTGGCCTGAAAGTATGATGTTATGAAGCACCTGGCCGGAATTCCAAGAAGGCTTTCTATCCTTGAGTCTCTTCGCCTGTCGTCTGAAATGCGTGAGGTGCTCGACAAGGCCCTAAGGATCCCCCTTCAGTTTGAGATGGAGGTAGCGGCTGCAGAAACCTTCCACGCTGAAGCAATTGAGAACGCTGAATGCCAGGTAGTTATCTCATTCTCTGGTGAAGATGAAGACCCTCCCATATAGGGGCACATTCACCCACTGTACATCACCAGCCAGTTCAATGGCATGGAAGTCCGACGCCGTCTTGTCGACATGGGTTCTGGGATTAACCTAATTCCAACTGAGACACTGCGGAAGCTGGGTCTGTCTGAGGATGATTTAACTCCCTCCGACCAAAGGATCCAGAGATATGACAGGACCGAGAATACTCCACTCGGCAAGATTCGCTTGAAGACCCAGTTCGGTAGCCTAATTGGCAACACCGAATTCATGGTTGTCACTCAGGACACCACCTACAATGCGTTGATGGGCATGTCGTGGCTCCACCTTCACGCAGCAGTCCCGTCATCGTATCACCAGTGCCTCAAATACTCCCTTAATGGTTGAGTAGGTGTGCTCCAAGGAGATACATCTACTTTTGCCTCTTGTGAAGCCCGTTATCTGGATGCCGACTATTACAAGAGCAAGGACAAGCAGGTTCTAGAAGGTGAGGTCGAGCCCTCCACTATCACAAGTGCTCCCTGGGTAGGTTTGGACAATGATTATGTCTTCCCAATACATCGGTTGGAGGCCACAACCCCCAACATGGAGAAGTGCTTTGTTGTTTCGGGTACTAGAGGAAGGCATATTCCCAGGTCCAAGCGGCGGCAGGAAATCACCTCGTACTCCTACACCAACCAGGCTCATGTGATCCCCAAGCCTCCTACCCCTATACGGTATCAGGATGTCAGGATCATTACAACGGTGGTACATCATACCCGTCTCTTCTGCCGGGCTGGAATTGACCAGCTCAAGCCAACGCTCCACTACAGATTTGATGTCATCAAGCGTGGCCGCTTGGGCTGAATACCAGATGGGATTGGATCGACTGCCTTCATCATTATGGTCTCAGTGGTGAGTGAGTCTCCTGATATGATAACCACTGCCGTCCATGCCGGCACCAGCCTCCCATCAGGGTCTAGTAGCCCCGAAGCAGCTCCCCCCATGGATGATCCCTCCACGAGTGGAGGGGAGGACATGGAAGATGCTCCCCCTACCATTGAGGAGGCATCTCCACCACAGTCGACGAGTTAGTACATGTAAACTTCGGTAGCGAGGCAGACCCAAGACCCATGTTGGTCAGCGCCACTATGCCCCTCGAGGAGCAGCAATAATATGTAGACTTTCTTAGATAGCACCATGACGTGTTCTCTTGGAGTTACGACGAGATGCCGGGACTAGATCCTCAGGTAGCCGTCCACCACCTCGACCTTCTGGAAAACCATCGCGGGTTCAAGCAGCCTCCCAGAAAGATGCACCCCTCCCACGACGCCATGGTTGAGGCCGAAGTTGAAAATATTATCAAAGACAACTTCGTCAAAGAAGTCCAGTACCCTAGATGGTTAGCCAACATTGTGCCAATCAGGAAGAAGAATGGATAGATCGTGGTCTGTATCGACTTCCGCGATCTCAATCACCACTGTCCGAAGGATGATTTTCCCCTTCCAGTGACCGAATTATTGATTGATGTCATGGCCGGGTTCCAATCCCTCTCCTTCATGGATGGGTATTCGGGGTACAACCAGATCCGGATGGCCCCCAAGGATGAGGAGTTCAATGCCTTCAGTCCCCCCAAGGTACTTTATGTTACCAGGTTATGCCCTTCGAACTAAATAATGTGGGCGACACCTATCAACGAGCCATGCATCACATATTCAAGCCGATTCTCAGCACGCTGGTGGAATGCTATGTGGATGACCTGGTGTTTAAATCTTGCCAGTGCCAGGACCATCGTAAGGACCTTGAGAAAGTGTTCAGCTTCCTTCGTTCTCGCCACCTGAAGATGAACCCATTGAAATGTGCCTTCGGGGTCACCTCTGGAAAGTTTCTTGGCTTCGTTTTTAGATACTGAGGCATCGAGATCGACCCAGAGAAGATCAAGGCCATCATCCAGATGCCTCCCCCAAGTAATACTTGGGAGCTCAGAGGCTTCCAAGGCCACTTAGCCTATGTACGCCGATTCATTGCGAATCTGGCTGGAAAGTGTAAGCCCCTTTCTAGGCTCATGAAGAAAGGTGCCACCTATTAATGCGATGAATAGTGTCAGATCACCTTTGACGAAATCAAGCAGTATCTGCTCCAACCTCTGGTCTTGATGCCACCTATTTCCAGAAAGCTGCTGGTCCTTTATGTGACCACCCTATAATGGTCCCTCAGTGCACTTCTTGCCCAGAAGAATAATGAGGGAACATATAATAGCCTCTACTACCTCAGCCTCATGCTCCTCGACATGGAAATTAGATATTATCCCATCAAGAATGGCTACATGGCGCTCGTATTTGCCGTGCAGAAATAACAGCACTACTTTCAGCACCACGAGGTATAGCTGGTCTCTCAGGTAGACCCGTTGAAATATATCCTGAATCGACCTATGTTGATCGTCCGACTGGCACGCTGGGTGGTGATCCTCCAGCAGTTCGACATCAGGTTCGTACCTCAGAAGGCTATCAAAGGACAAGCGTTTGAAGACTTATTAGCTGCCCACCCAACCTCCGCAGATCATCCACTGGATCTAGTCTTTCCTGATGAGGTAATCCTCTCAGTCAATCATGCCATCCCATTCTGGCAGATGCACTTTGAGGGTGCCTCCCAGAGCCCCACCGGTAGAAGGCTCAATGATCCTAGGATCAACGGAGTGGGCCTAGGTGTCGTCTTCATCACCCCGGAGCAAGCTGTTCTGCCGTTTTCATTCCTACTGTCAGAAGGCTACACCAATAATGAGGCAGAATATCATGCCCTCATCACTGGACTTGAGCTGTCTCTCGAGATTGACGTGCCCCATCTGCATGTGAAAGGGGACTCCGAGCTAGTCATCAAGCAGGTCAATGGTGACTATGTTGTCAGAAATCCAGAACTCGTGCCATTGTTGGAGTTCACCCTCCATCTAATGGCTCAGTTCCCTTCTCAGCCAGAGGTCGTTCATATTCCCCAGTCTAGGTGAATTAGCTCACCCTGGAGACTCAATTTGAGTGAATTACCACTTACATTTTTTTATGGTCATAGATCCTCAGTCCGACTCCCTAACTCCTGAAACATATCAGTGGGCCTAGAGCATCAGTCTGGCTGACCCATGGGAGTTGTGTCTATTTAATACCCCACACTACCATTAATCCATGTGCACATTATTCTTTAAACATATAACATTTACCAATACAATCCATAAATATTAAACACATTTATCAAGTACAATCATAAATCATAATACATAAAACACTTACAAGACATAACACATTAACACATATCATTATTCCAAACACCCCTTATGCCATGTCATCAACTATGCACCTTCATTATTTTGTTTATTTAATATCCATGTCATCATAAAAACATAATTTTCATGGGTACTTTATCATTAAACCATACATCCAACTAAATATTATGGTCCAAATAAACCATTAAAGCCAAAATATGGTATAAAATAATTAAAATACTCATTTGAAATCATCTTTAAGGCACCCTAAAAAATATGGGTCTTCCACTTTGAAAACTAAGACATTCCCCAAGGATTTCATTTCTATTTCAACCATTCAAAATAATCATTATGAATTTACACAAAAAAGGACCACACCCATCATTTCAAATAATCACTTCAAATCTCATGGGAAATCCATTTTTAAATCAAATTTGGGATAACACATCTTTTGAAAACATTTCCCACTTTCAAACATCAATTTCATCATTTAAAAACCACCACCAGATCAAAATCTGAAACAACAAATTTATGACATTAATTCCTATTATTCATTTCACAAATCCAACATACAATTAATTAAATTATCCCTTCAATCCATGTTTACATACCAATTCAATATTCATAACCGAGACATTTTCATAATTTCCCTATCTCAATGTTTATTGACTCCATTCACCATTTTCAAAGGTTTTGTATACCCTAAGGGTAGCCCTTGGTTTGGTCTCATATATTTGATGAGCCCAATGAGGCATGTGAAGGGTCTCACACAACAATCTAAGTCCCAAATAACATTCCATATTCAGGGATATTGAGACTAAACAAGGAAGTACATTGTCATTATAATATACACTTATAAAACATCAAGACTGTAGGAAAAAGGATTAATACTACCTACCTCATGTCTATTGACGAATGATTTCTTAAACTCTACCATTTATTCAAACTCAAAAACCAATTAAATCATCAACCTTGAATCTTCTTGAAAAGTGAGGGTTTTAGGGATTTGGCAAAAGAGGATAGATTCTAAAACCCCTAATACAAAAAATAGAGCAAAGAGGAGTGTTAGGCTCACTCAAATCATCGATTCACAGCCAAATACACTCCAAACACCTCAGAATAAAAGAATAATCGTATCTTGGAAGTCTTGGAGGGTTTGGTTTCTTATACAAGCTATTGGAGGATGAATAGGGAAGAAAATTTGTTTAGAACCCTTAAATATGAAGAGGGAAAACTAGAATTTCACACTTTTTACGAGAAGCATGGTTTGGCAGCATGGTTAGCCAAACCGTGTGCCAAACAAGAAGCTCCCTCTTTCCAAGAGGGTCCAAGCTTCTTGGTTTACTGGAAGTACCTTCACTATTTGGAAAACCATACAATAATTTTGTTCCATCCTCTTTCGGAAAGAGTCCCCAATCCGCATAGTTTCTCGGTCCACATGCACAGTTTGTACTAATATTGCACCAACCATGCACTTCACAATATTTGGAATCTTTTCTCTTCTGTTCATGTTATACACCCCCAAAACACTCCACAAATTTCTCATACACACAAGAACCACATCATTGTACAAAAAAAAGAAATTTTAACCAAAATTTAAATAAGGACGTACATTTATGAAAAGTCGGGATCATATAATCTAGACAAGGGGAGAGATAAATAAAAAGAGGAACCTCTCTCTTACCATCTGATTGAAGTAGAATTGGTAAAAATTGGAAACAATGATACAATAGCACGAGGGTTTAGAGAACCCATTCCGGTCAACATCTTTCATCAATTTTTTTAAAAACTAATCTATTTAAACTGCTTTTCAAAATTAATAATTTTCTAAATTCAAATGAAATTTTCATTTTCATTAATTGACTAGAAGGGAAAAACGTATTTTGTTCACACTCATCATAAGAAGGCAATTTAGGTTAATTGTTATACTATACTAATCACTAAATAATTGTTTTCCCATGCCCCATTAAAGGAATGAATCAAGCATTCCCCCATGATATCCTACCTAGGTGTAACCCTTATCTCTTATTTTATCATTAGTAGTTAGTTATCATTATTATCATTTTTATCTTTTGTTGATTATCTAACATATACATACACTATATTTAGTGAATAATCATGACACCACATTGGTGGATCCCTACTATGTTTTATACTAACACCCTTCTTGGGAAACCATTACACTAGGCTACCCAAGCAAATGTTAACTTAATTGAAGGTGTATGTTGGGATAATACTAAGGATAGATCAGGAAAGAAGGCTCCAATATGTATATAGAGATTGGGTATGTGATATTTCATGGTTTATACAATATATCCATGTAATTGTATTTCTTTTTTAATTTATTTACTCATGTGTATGTGATTGTACTAGTGGGTGATCAGTGTTGTAAGTATGACATGGCCATTCAAGCCTATACTACAATTCACTTAATTATTATAACCTAGTTTATATTTATTTCTTCTACAATCTATTTATTTTATACTATGGATGATATTTGTTTATTTACCTTATTTTATTACTATGATATGAGGTAATATTCTTTCCACTTTCACACCATTGTCCCTTGATTCTAGTTAGTAGTCTCGCGTATGAGGATGCATGCTTGAGGCCTTCTGAAGAACCGACTCAGAGCACAATTCTAGTGGAATTCAGTTCAAGACATTACAAATTAGTTTTAGAGAAATTTATTTTCTTATTGATTTAAAATTTTGGATATAGCAAATATGATTATTAGTAATGTGTAAGAGTATATAATGAATATCATACTAGTGCATTGAAAACACTTTCTCTAGTAAGAATTTTAGGTTTCTAGGGTTATGGGATATGTGTTCTTGATATGAGATGTTATGGTTTTATATAATGTTTACTTTAAGAGACACACACATGATGTGTAGTTTAAGATTCATTATGAATTTCAGGCTCTTGGCCCGTTGGTGAGAGTCCAATGATAGATTTTTACTCTTAGATAGAAAATGAAAGAGGCATCTCATGCATTATATTTTTCATATAAGGTCTAAATGGTATAGGCCCACTAGTGTGTGATTTTAATGGTGATAAAGGCCAACTGTTTAAAATTTATACGACAACATAAATTGTGTTTTACCATATAGGTTCTTGTAAGTATTCTACTCAATCAGTCCAACTTGTATATACATATTTCCTTATGATGGATGGATATATGGATCTATGGTGAGATGTTCAACAGTGAGGTAGATGAGTTAATCCTTGTGAATATGAGGTACAATGACCCTAGTAGGTTGATAAAGCAGACAGTTCCCAATTTTTGGACCCCTAATGGGGAATTTTTTCTTAGGTTTGGTTATTTAATGTTTTATTAACAACATATACTCTATTTTCCTTCATAGATGGAATAAAATTAGACTTATCGGAACCATATGAGTACTATTTTCCCTTATAGGTCATCTTTGGTATCTAATTCCCTTCTTTTAGAACCTTTATAGGGTATATCCCATTCAGGTGAATTTAACTAAATGTTTGTAATAACCTAAATGGAGTTCTTATATTGATTTCTATGATATTTTACTTAACCAACCATCATTTATGGATATCTATTTGGATCCTATAGTGAGATGTTGATAGGTTCGAAAATGTATATAGTAATCTAGAACCCTCAATTAGTTATCACAATACATGGATTCCAAATGAGGGTTATTTCTTATCATTTTTAGTTGATATTTTGACCATATAGGGATCAATTCCTTATGATGATGCTTAGAGAGGACCAGGTCCCTAATAGGCTAATTCCTTGAAGGTGATGTCATTATAATTTTCCTTATTTATAGTTATAATTTGATTTTAATTAAATGGGTTGAAAAATAAAACTCATATGGTGTTTTCCTCTATAACCTGGGAATTTAAAACCTATATAATTAAACATAGGTTGATAGGTTTTTTCCCTTTTAGGTCAGTTTTAACCTTACCTCTCTTAAAGATGGCTGAAATGCACATTATATTCCTTGTTTTGATATGGGTGTGTGGATTAGGACCCGTGATATGTGACCTTGGTGATAGGTTTGATGTACGGACTAGGAGGTTGGTCCAAGTGGCCATATTACGAAACTTGATCATTAGAACTTGGTGGGATACCTAGAGACCCTTAGTTGTGACTCAGAACCTTGTAATACAACATTTGGTTTGATCTAGGTAAACTTGGAAGAGGGGTTTTCCTAGGTTTATATATTCCTTTGAGGTAGTTTTCTTATTAGTACACTCTTGTTGAGAACGATGCACAGGATGTGATGAGGTTTTGTGATATAGATTGGTTGATTCCTTATGTTCCTAAGGAAGCACCAAGGGTGATGGTGTTTCAGGTCTATGTTGGATGGGTAGGACCATTCAAGTGACTTGTTCTATTGACCATTGGTTACATGGTTACTGATATAGTCATAATGAGGGTAGATTCTCATTACTATAATGAAGACATGTAGCAGGTTATGGAATAAATATGGCATCAGTGAGGTTCTTGATTTTGAAGAGGAATTCAAAGGGAGATTCTGACTTAATGAAATTGATGTTCCATGTAACACGGTCAACTTAGCCTTGTGATATATGACTCTCTAGAGTGTGATTCTTGTCTTGAATTTGGTTTTACATGATAGTACACCTATTATACTAGTTGAGATAGTAATGGTTTGCATTGGTTTCACATCATACAGTTTAAATAATAAATCAATGATCGGTCACGTGTGATTCAAGGACCAATGGTTTCAAATGAAGATTTTGTTCATGGTTTCCAAGGATTTGTGAAAATTTCTGAATATCCCTTTGTGGTAGAGGATTCATAAAAAATAAATTAGGTTCCATGATATAGTTGACCCATGTATGGACATGGACACACATTATCGAGATATGGTGTTTGAATTTGGTAAAGGGTGAGTATAGACTAGTTTTCTGTCAGCATGGATAGGGAAGATTGATATGAACCTATCGATGAAACCATAGTATACTCATAACCTAGAGAATATGCTTCCCAATATCATGAAATAATCCTAAGTACATTGAGATAGAATTGAATATATGCTGATATTATTTTCTTATTAAATGTATTTTCTATTTTATGAAAGGGACTCCTAGGGTGTTTGACTCAGGAATTAATATATGGAAATCCATATGGTGGGAGTGAACCATTGGCTGTTAAGGATGGTGAACCTCATGGTGAGTTAGAATTAAACTTTTACATGGAAACCTTTCTTGGGAAGTAGGAATGGGTGATGCTTCATTGTTATGAGTTGGATCTCAGGAGTGAGTGAGTTTCTATCATTTCTGATGGTTATGTATGATAATATATGAGGTTTCTTTTCTATATTTATCATGATATAATTTTTAGAGTATGATTGAAAAAATACTTATAAGGTAGGGAAGTATGGGATCAGTCATTGGAAAGTCGTTTAGATTTCACATACCATTGGATAAATGCACCTAAGTATTACTATATTCATTAGTGAATTATATTTATAAGTTTATCTTGTGGAATAATATAATGGAAATGGTATGTTTGGGATAGGAAATTTCACCTGGAGTTAGTTACAGGTGCCGAAGATCATGCTTGGCAACAATCTTGTTGTGCATTTGGTTAAAGTCATTAGGATTGGATTTTGAAGATTTGATGGGTTTTAAAGTCGGACATTTTTTAGAATAATAATACATAGGTGGGTTGACTTGTGTTCTCTTGATTAATGGCATCTGGTCCGTGAGGAACTTCAAGAGGCATTCCATTAGGATGAGGTAGGTGCAGTGCAATGGTTAGCCATATATTTTCAATGAAAATTAAGCATTTATAGTTTGAGTTTGGTCAATGAAGATTCAACTACTTAGATCAGATCAAGGGCCAAGATTTGGGTCCTCATGGGAGATTAGGTGTTGTGAGTTGAGAACCATTCCATGAGCGTCATTAGAACTCTAGGGGTGTGTTTCAGTAGGCAATTTCTCTAGTGGATGAATCGTGGATCAGAATTGGATTTTGAAAAGCAAGAACCTATGGTGGGGAGATTCATAGTCCATTTGATCATTAAGATTATTATGAAATCATATATTGTCTTTTAAAAGCTCAAGTAAGTGATATCTTGATGTATTGATAATGATTATGAACATTATCTCAGGTTTGGGAAATTTAAACACCATGTGTTTAAAATAGTGGTTGGAAGACTATTGATAATTTAGATATGAAATTCTTCCATTTGGATGGAGTTCATGACCCAAGTAGTTCAAGTTATTCATTTTGATACCCACTAAGGATTTTTGAGAATAGGAAGCATTAAGGTGGGAAGGTTGTAACATACCATGTTTTTGTAAGTTAGAAATATTCTGAAGGAATTTGAATTTTCTATTAATGGATGGTTTGAATCTTGATAAGAGACTTAGAATAGAAATTTGTAGATTTGTATACCTCTAAATAATGTTTTAGGGCATGTTTTAAGGCTCGAAAATTATTTCAAAGGTGTTAGAAGTATTCTGGGGGTTTGTGTCCTAGAGTTGGAGATTTGAAAAAATACAGCATAGGGAACATGGTTGCTGCACTGTTTGTGTTAACCCTGCAACCTAACTATACACCCCAATTTTTACCGGAACATGGTTTTTTTGACCATGATAGGGGTCAATGATCACTATTCAGTTTGGTTTAAAGGTTATTAGGGATCCCACAAATTTAGTGCATAGTTTTTCAAACTATTCACTAAAATCATACAAGGTTGGAGGACTTGGTTTCAGTAGCTTCACACAATTGGAAAAAACATTTCTATACTATGTGTCCTGACCATGAACTTCACTAAAGAGGGGGAAATTACTATTTTCACCTTTTAACCTTGAGGGATTATACCATGTTTTCCTCCCTCAATTCACCCAGTATATCCTCCATACACACTATCTACTTCCTCCCTTCCTCTATGGAAGATCTTCATTATTCTTGGCTGGAATCAAATGGTATCGAGTGCATTGGAATCCTTGAGGCATTCCTTCAAATATATTGGACTCTATTGTGTTATTTTACTTCTTCCTATATGTTTAGATTATTAAGTTAGTGTTTTTATTCTCGATTTCACCTTATCATGGAGGAATCAGATACACGTTTTGGGGATTTTACTCTTCCAAGGAAGAGAGTGAACCAGGAGGCTCTCTGCACTTTTCAATGTGTCGTTTCATTGAGGTATGTCTCCATGGTTTATTTCTAGAGATTTAAATCTAAATTTAATTTATTTCATGATTTTCTTGACATCATTTCATAGGTATTATTCTATATTCAAGGTTATAGATGTGTCACATTTTTTTATTGAATGATATGTCACATGTTTAGTGTGATGAGATCAGACGGTGATATTTTGAGCTTTATGACATCATAATTAATTTTGTTAAATTGTTTATTTCTCATTTATATTTATTAATTCATTATAATAAAATTATAATTAATTTACATTTATTGGTTGGTTGTGGGATAGGAAACGGTATGTCTCAGATGGTCATGGATGGTCCTTTAAAGCTATTTTCAGCTCTTGGAGATTAAATGGAAATATTTCAAAAGACTTGTGATACATATTACATTACCTAGGGTATTTATGCATGTTTATGGTAATATTTTTATGCTTGGGAACACCCATTAGGGAGACACCTCATGTTTAATTCATACAAGAGGATATTTATTTAATTAAATTGGATAATTATTGTGGATTAATTCTAAGAGTCACTAACAACCCCTATGTTCTAGACATATGATTTATTACATAGTGGTTGAGACTTAGTTCTATGAGAAATATAGAAGCCTCTATAATTATTAGGAGGTGAGACTATGCAAGGAATAACCTGGTAGCCTCTGTATAGGTGTAGGTGGATAAACCTTAGGAAGACAAGGAATGGGTTGGGTGTATAGACCATTCAATAGGGAAATTGTCCTAGAGATTAGGTCACAAACCATCTTCTAAAGTTTGATATAATGAAATGACCATGTGTAGCTAGCAAGGTTGTTTTACTCTATTCACGATGTCATGGGATGTGACATCCTGGTGCATCAGGTGTTGAAATGAGATTATGGAATTAACTTGTAATATCCCAAGAGGTATGCCTTCATCTATTTATAGACCTCAAGGAACCCTAGTTGGATGACTCTATGATGTACTGATTTAGGGGACATCATAGAGTGCCCTGGTGATTGACTAACCCTAAACTAGAGGTATGGGTTTGGGTAGAGATGGTGGTGGGTGTCACCTACAACCCATATCAAACATGTAATCCCATGAGGCTGTGGAATTATTAGTTAGTCTAGGAATTTGACCACCCTCACTCCTTTATTTATAACTTCACTTGGTTATTGATAATGTAGATGTGATGCCAAAGGTTCTTTCTAGTACATTACCCATGGGTCCTGATGTGATATGACACTATGTTAGGGATTCCTAGAGATAGTCTAGGAATTTGACCACCCTCACTCCTTTATTTATAACTTCACTTGGATTCCCATATAGAAATTCCTTATATAGATTTATAAGAAAAATGGATTATATCATGCCTTATGTGATACCTGTATTCCCATTTAAAAATTCCTTGGATGGACTCATAGGGAAAATGGATTCTATCATGCCTTGAGTGATACCTAGATTCCCATGTAATAATTACTTGGATGTAATTATAGGGAAAAGGGATTATATCATGCATTAAGTGATACTTGGATTCCCATATAGGAATTCCTTGGATGGACTCATAGGGAAAATGGATGATATTATTACTTGAGTGATACTTGTATTCCCATGTAGGAATTAATTGGATGGAATTATAGGTAAAATGGATTATATCAGGCCTTGATTGATACTTGGATTCCCATGTAGAAATTCCTTGGACAAACTAATAAGGAAAATGTTTTATATTTTTCCTTGAGTTATACTTAAGTTCCTATATAGGAATTCCTTGGATGGACTCAAAGGAAGAATGGTTTATTATATTCTTTATTACAGTAATTAATGATCCATATATACATTTGAGATGGTTGGTCATGTTTTTTTATAGATATAGTTGAAAAAGTGGACTTAGTATTCGATATGTGCGGTTGAGATGTTGGATGAGTTCTCCAAGATTAAGTAGTATACTATATGGGATGAGAGCCTTGTTTACAGGATGTCCATATATAACATGAAATAAAATATTATAGCAATTAGAGAGAGTAAGGGTGATCCTATGGTTATGACATTTAACCTCTATGGTGACATATCATGCTCAAATACATCTCCAACATTGGCTAATGAAGGTATAGTAATCCAGGATTATAGACCCAATTGGGATAATAAACCTAAGGATTGACTATAATATTTTTTTATTATTATAATTGTAGGTGTGCATTGACTAGGCTGGGTACATTTCATGATCATCCCCCCCATGATAGAATGCCTACATGTGAACCTTACCTTTTAGTTTATCTTAAAAAGTTAGTTATTATTATTATTGTTGTTATCTCAATGAGTGCCTGACATATACATACACTAAATTTACATGATATGTATGGGACTACGTTGGTGTTTCCATGCTAGGTTTTGTAATCACACCCTTATTAAGCTTCCATTTCACTAAGGTACCCGAGACAACGTTCACTTGGTTGCCAGCATAGTTTGGGTTGAGACCCAAGACCGATTGAGAAGGATGGATCAGATATGGATGTGATGATTAGGTATGTGGTATGACTTGGTGTATACATTAGATCCTTGTACTTTTATTTTTATTTATTTTTTTACTCCTATGTATGTGTTCGACTTAGTGGGTGATCAACGTTGTATCTATGACATGGTCATTCATGCATTTGTTGCGTTACATTTTATTATAACAACATAATTTACATTTATTACTCTTGTACACCATTTATGTTATGATGTGGAAGATGTTTTGTTATTTCTGTGGTTTTATTACTTATATATGGAGTCATATTCTCCCCACTATCACACGATATGCCCTGACCACTTGTTAGTAGGATTTGGGATATGGGTAGGTGTGCTTGAGGCCTTGTAGTGAACTGACTCAGAGAATTTGTTTAGTTGCATATGAGTTGGGAAGTTATAGTGTATTTGGATAACATAATTTTTATAGTCACCAAGAAAAATTTAGTTGTAAAAGTTTCTCAAATAATGTGTTTACAACTTGATATGTCATTAATTATAGAATTTAATTACTTTTTGGGGATACAAATAAAATAAAATAAAGATTATATATTCATATCATTAGTAAAATATGGAAGGGTAGTATTGAATAAATTCAAAATGAAAGAGTCTAATATAATTTAAACTCTGATAGATATTAGAAAAAAATGAAAAGGAATGAGGAGAGTGATGGAGTAGATTCGGTACACTATAGAAGAATCATTTGAAGTTTACTTTATCTTTCTATGACCAGACCATATATCATTTATGCAACATTTTTGGAAAAATTTTTACAGATTTATACTAATTATGGACACATTTTAGTAATAAAGAGAATCATATGTTATATTTATGATAAAATAAATTATGGTTTGTTGTTCAAGGATGGAAAATATTTTGATTTATTTTCTTATTCAGAATCTCATTGGGCTAGTGATTTTATTGATTGAAAACTCACAAGTGGAAGATCATTTTCCATTAGATGAAACTGTGTTGGGTGGTTATGTAAGAAACAAGATTGTGTTTCTTTGAGAATAGTATAGTAATAGTATATTTCAGTCACTAAGTTATCTTATTTTGGTCTTCTCATTGTTAGATGGAATTTCCTATTGATTTCAAAATCCCCTTTGATTTACTTTTGGATTAATCTTACCATAATATGATTAATTTTCTCAACATTCCAATGCTAGATTCCTATATTTTAGTTTAATCACACTTTTACCCTAGATATAGATGTTTAATAATACATGAATACACATAACCCACTACTTATCTTCACATATAATTAGGGCTAAAGATGATACTCAATTTTTTTTGAAAAAAACTCTTAATCTTACAGGACTCAGTGGTTCTTTGGAAATACAAAAAATACACCCAATGATTATATATGTAAAATTAAAATTAAAATTATTATAGTTAAATAATAATAAAATAATTGAATAAGTTAACAAGTAATTTTAAAATACATGATACACTTCAATGTATTATTAAATTTAAACTAAAACTAATTCCCTAAATATTATATTATAAATTGTATAATTTATGTAAGATTAAATAAATTATAAACTCATTCATAATATTAAATTTTACAAAATATTTTCATGGAATAATAAACATAAACTAATTATAAGATATTTTTACTTAAATAATTTATATACTATTAAAATTAAATAGTTATACTACATAACATTAAAACAAAATGTGCACAACCTAAATAATTTATGTAGATTATTCGTTATAAAAATAAAACTAAAATTAAACAAATGAATTTAAACTTGAATCAATACTTCATACTAAATATAAATAAATTAATATATTTCTACTAAACAAAAAATAAAACCAACTGTAAAAAATTAACATATATTTATTGAAAATATATAAGATGAAGAAAATTGTACATAAAATAAAACTAAATAAATTATAAATTTTTATGTAAAAAAATATATTTATAAACTCAATATTTAATATACCAAATACTATTTATAATTTTAAATAATAAATTCATAAAATAAAATTTATAAAATTAAATATTAAAATCACTTAAAAATTATAATAATATAAATTTAAAATAAAAAATATTTATTAATTTAAAAAATATATTAAAAAAAATATAAGTAAATAAATAATAATAACATAAAATGAGAATTATCCACTCCCCATGCTTAAGATTAAGCAAGCCCTCATGCTGATATTCTAAGACACCTAACATAATCCCAATTTTACAAAAAAATGAATGAATGAAATTAAAATAATAAATTATTTTTTAAGGTATATATTTCTTTAATGAAATAAGATTAGTCAAAATAAATTATATCTCCTTAAAAAAAAGATTTTGAAAAAACATGGTTTCCAATTTTATAATATTATTAGAAAGCATTAAACCATCATCATTCATACATTCAAATATTCCTTCAAGATTATCATTTTTCCATGGTTAAACACACACACAAATTAATAATTAACTATAATTAATCATATAAATAATTAATTAAATAACAACCATAAAATCTCAATGGAAGAGTGGGTTCAAGAAATAAACAGTAGCTTAACATAATTTTTAAAAAACTCCTCCATCAACTCTAAACACTCACAAAAATCAATCATGAATTTGGATTTTATTTTCAATACATTCAAATGTATATTTTAATGTCCAATTCCAATAAAAAATTTGAAATTAAGTTGAAATAATAAAATATATTTCCAAATTTTCACAAATAATAAATTTTCAATAGTGAAAAATGAAAAATGTAACAAGATCAATTCCTGAGAGAAAACTAATTATTTAATAACATAAAATAAAAAAAAACTATGATCAATTTTTAGAAACAAATTAATAAATTAAGAAATAAAACCAATGATTAACAATAAAACATTTCCAAAAATAAATAAAATTTGATAAATTCCTTAATAGAATAAGTTTAACACAAATAAAAGATTTTTCACCCACTCTTAAAATTCAAAATCTCCATAAATGTTGAATTATAATATTTTAGAAAAGGTAATAATAATAATAATAATAATAATAATAATAATAATAATAATAATAATATACTAAAAATAATAAAATGAAAAAATTATAATTTTTTAAAATGGAATACTTGTTATGAATAAATGAATAACATTGTTTTTCACATGAAATAATTTTGAGGAAAAAATATATAACAACCCAGAACTTTATTACACATTAATACATGATTTAATCAAATAAAATTACAATTAATAGAACCCTAAATATTGATAATTCTGGTGTATTTTGGAATTAGGTATATTTCATTATAACTTTAAACATGAATTACCACATCTTTATGAAAAAATTCTTTGATATGATTGAGATTAAAACTGCATTGGATAACCTGGGGAAATACATAAGAAAGGGGTGAGCCATAAATCCCAGTAAGGTAATAAAAATGGAATAACATGAAGATAATCAAACAAGTTTGACAATGAATTTCAATGAGGCATTAATTAATATGAATAATAAGTAATGATATAACATGATAATCATAACATGAGAAATGTGGAAACAACTTAAAAAATTGCATTATAAATATAGGTCAAGGATAAACCACCAAGGCATCATGGTGGGAAAATTCTCATAAAGGAATCAGGTACAACCCTTTCCCAATATGATGTATCATGATACTAAACATTACCCAATGCATTAAAGTACAATATATTTCTAGGTGCACCCGTTGCTTTCATTTCATTCTCTTGCTTAAGTGTGCCACATAGATCATAAAACATGGATCCATTCATCATCATAATTTATTCTAGGATCAAGGAGTATGGAATACATACATGTAACTCCACAATAGAAAGGTATATTTCCATAAAAGTGAACACCCTTTATTGGAAAAGAGTACGACATTCACTACACAATTGGTTTGGCATGGAAAATAGCGGTGAAAATTCGGCAACATAATGGCGTCACCTAAAAATTAATAAAATAGGTTTATAAGAGATAAATGGGTCTCCCTTAATTTTTAATTTATGTGAAAAATAATAGGTACATGTAAGGACATGTCCACAGATTTATAATTTGAAAAAGAATGCATATGATAATAAATAATCTTGAATATAAAGAGAAAGGAAAGGATGCTTATAAAATTTAGACATGGTAACAGGTGTACATGGGAGGGATTAATGAGAGATAAACGGGTATACCATCATTTAGAAACAATAATGGAAGTAGTGGGGAGGTGTGAAAACATACCCCATCATTATTAACTGAAAATAAAAGGGCATAACAAGATAAATATACTTGGATAAAGATGAGAAAGGAAAGAACCGTTACTTCAATGTGTGACTCCAAAAGCTTAAAAAGTGACTTATTGAGAGATTGGGTCACCTTGGGAGGATTATAGATAGGGTATTGAAGAGTAAGGATGTGATCAATGGATTTTGAGTGAAGATAAGTGGGATATTGTGTGGGTTTATATCGGTAATGAGAGGAGAATTCTTTAATATTTCATAAACTTTGGTTTTGGACTTTATAAAATAAAATATTCATAAATACAAAGATTACCATGTTTTTTTACAATGTGGAAAGTTTTTTATTATTTTATTAATAAAATATTTTAACATATTAATATATTACCAATTCTTATGTGGAGGTGAGTCACTCTTTTAAAGAAATGAATTTAAAATCATAAAATATATTATATATTTTGGAGGATTCATAATAGAATTATAAAATTAATAAAATGAACTTAAATTAATATTATTTTAAGATTAAAAAATAAATTTTACCAATTATACTCATTATAGTATTTATTAAATCATTTTTTGGTAATTATGATGTCATAAAACACACCATATATTTAAATGGTATTTAATTTTTACCTGAAAATTTGACTATCTCAAAAAATTATAAAGAATTAACTATTGGATAATTTAGAAATTATGATTCCAAAAATAATATTTATTTTATATAAATAATTTTCTAAGTATATTAATTTTCACTTTTAAAATAATATTCAACATTTATTGAAAAAAATGATGGGTTTTTGACAATAACAGTTTTTGAACCCTTATAAAAAGTATATTTCACTTCATAAAAATTATATGACCAGTTATAATTAATAAAAATTATTTAATGATAACATTTTTTTTAAAATACTATTTATTTCAAAAATACATTAATTCATCAAAATAAATCCCTTAATTTAATTTGAATATTACCCAAAAATACAATTTATATTTAATTAAATAAAAAAAATTCATTTATAAAGTAAAAATAAAAATGAAAACAATTCATTATTCTATAAAATATACATATTCATATTATTAAGGTCTTGATACACATCCCTTTATTATACTGGCATACTCCCTAAGAGTAACATTCATGGTAGTGAGACTTTCATGGGGTCGTTCGGTAAACATGGTTTGGGTCGTGATCTTGATGTGATTGAAATTATCTCATAAATGGTTTCACTAATGCTCACGTTTTTGGATATCAGCTTGGTATTAGTCAAGAGAAAATCCCAGAGATGCTATCTTCTTACGAAGCTCTGATAAATGAGATTCATAGAGCATGATTCTACTGGTTAAGGCCATTACTTCCATTGGCGGAGTCGATTGAATTTGTTAAAATCCTTATATTTATACTAATCATATGATTATTGTTCAATGGCTATATTAACAATGGTAATATTCTTAATGGTATTTTAAATCCAAATATATTACCAAGGATGTTCATGAGTTTTATATAACCATATTTCATAATAATACATTTAATTAAATCAAAAAGGGAAACTTCATTTATAAACGTTTGGGTTGTTAAAATCTTCCCCCCTTAAGAAATTTCATCCTTGAAATTTTCATTTGACCCCCTTAAAATAGATGAGGGTAATTATGCCTTATCAATTCCTCTGGTTCCCATGTTTCTTCTTCAAACTTTTGGTTTCTCCATAGAACTTTGATAATGTGCATCATATTATTTCATAGAACTTTTTCTCTAGAATCTAATATCTTCACTAACTTATAATCATAGGAAAGATAATTCTATAACAGTGCCACATCTTGATTGAGTATATGTGAGGGGTTAGGTTTTTACTTCCTCAACAGTGATACATGGAATACATCATGAACTTGAGATAGGTTAGGTGGGAGTACAAGTCAATAAGCCACCGCTCTAATGTGATCAAGGATATCAAAGGGGCCGACGTATGTTAGAATAATCTTTCTCTTATTCCCAAATATCATCACTTTATTCCATGGATATATGTGGAGGAATACCATGTCTCCAACATCAAACACTATGACTCTTCAATGATAGTCAACATATCTCTTTTGCTGACTCTGAGTATCCTTGATGTGTTACTGAATGGTCTTAAACTTTTCCACCATTTCCTTGACCATTTTAGGACCTAGAAAATTTCATTCCCCCACTTCATCGTAGCATGAATGTGTCATGCACCTCTACCCATAATGGGATTCACAGGGATCCATTTGGATGCTCGGGTGGAAATTGTTGTTGTAAGAGAACTCGACCAAAGGATGATGTTGATCCCATCCTCCATTGAATTCAATTGATAATTCTCTCAACATATCCTAAAGTGTCTAGATAGTCCCCTCTAATTGGCCATTGGTTTGAGGGTGATAAGATGTGATGAATTTAATATTAGTGTTTAGATCATGCTGAATACTTTTCTAGAACTTGGAGGTGAATATTGTATTTCAATCAGATACAATAGATATTGGTACTCTATGAATACTGACCAATTCCTTGATGTATATCCATTCATGTAAATCTAGTGAGAATTCCTCTCATATCACAATGAAGTGTGTAGTCTTTGTAAGACTATCCACCAAAGACCATATAACATTATTCCATATTGATGTCTTTGGAATACCAGTTATGAAGTTCACAATATTTTTTTTTTCTATTTCCATACAGGTATGGGTAATGGTTGCATAATCCACTTGTATTTTTTCCTTTATGCTTTTACTTGCTATCATACAAGATACATTCATGTATAGTATGTGATATCCTTCTTTATATTGTCCCACAAATTTTGTTCTATGATATCTCGATACATCTTTGTACTTCCAGGGTGAAGATACAAGGTTGAGATATGTACATCATCCAACAACTCCTTTAAATAAGGATTTGATGGTACACAAAGTATTGACCCAAATCTCACAACAACTTCATCATTAACATTGAACTTTGAGGATTTCCATTTCCTTATACATTCTAATTTCTTCTGAATTCCCACATAAACCCTTTGAGCATACTTTAACTTCCTTGAAGAGATTGTTTAACAATCATTTGTAAAAGAATTTATGATGTTTCTCCCTTTATCATTCCCATGTCCATCCTTTCCAAATCAAAGAATATCACATCCTTATCAATTCTCATGAATGAAAGAATTACTGGATACTTTCTACTTAGAACATTTCCACTTTATTTTCTTTCCTTGGATGGTAGTGAATTGACCAGTCATAGTCCTTTATCTATTCTAACTATCTTCTTTGGAACATGTTGAGATATTTCGATGTTAATATATACTTGAGACTTTTATTATTATTATTTATTTCACACTTATACCCAAGGGGATAATTCCATCAAAATTTAAAGATAAAATCACTACATCCAACTCCAGATCATGTGTTGGGTAGTTCTGTTCATGAAATTTCAATTTCCTTGAATAATAGGCAATGCCTTTTTAATTTTGCATCAACACCTATCCTAGACCCTTCTTCAAATCATCTATGAATACCACAAAAATATCTCCACTTGTGGGTAGTGTGATCATAGGCACATTGATAAGTCTCATTTTAAACTCATTAAATCCTCCTTCATATTCATCATTCCAGGTAAACTTGACTCCTTTTTATGTTAGTTTGTTGAGAGGGTTTTAAAATCACTAGAAATTTCTCAAAAATCAATGATAATACCTAGATAACCCAAGAAAACAACAAATATCTTTCATAGTTGTTGGCCATAAACAACCTTCAATTGCTTCTATTTTTGAAGTGTCAACATATATCCCATTTCTTTTGATTATATTACCCAATAAGGATACTTATTTCAATAATAACTCACAGTTTCTGTACTTGGCATAAATATTTACCTTTCACAAGTTCTTCAGAACTATACTCAAATACTCATCATACTCCTCCTTACTTTTGGAGTATATTAGAATATCATTTGTGAAGACTTTCAAAAAAATTTCAATGTAATATATAAATACTCTATTCATAAAGTCCATAAATATTTCTATATCATTATTGAGTTAGAATGAAATTACTAAGAATTCAAAGTGCCCTTAAATTTTACAAAATGGGGATATCCTCCTTCAACCTAACATGGTAATATCCTAACCGTAGATAAACCTTAGAGAAGTATTGTGCTTCACATAACTGATCAAACAAGTATTAAATCCATGTAAGAGGATAATTTTTTGCTACCATGATATTATTGAGCTCACGATAATCAATGAAAATGAGCATTGACTAATCCTATTTCTTAATAAAGAGGATTGGTGCACCCCATGGTAAAGTACATGGGTGTATGAAACCTTTATCTAGATTCTCATGTAGTTCTTTCTTCAGATCCTCAAGTTCCACAAAAGTAAATCTATATGGAGTCTTGGATAATTTTAATGCCTATGGAATAAGATATATCATAAATTCAACATATCATCTAGGAGGAAGACTAAGAAATTCTTTAGGAAACACATTAGAATATTCCCTCAAAATGGAAATGTTTTCAAGGATGATTCATTCCTTAGAATCAACCATTTAATATAGATATGCTATCTCATTGGGAAATAATATCCATTATTGAGATTATAGTTCTATAGAAGATTTATCCTCCTCCTTACAATTGTACAAAATCAGTGGTCGATTTCCAATATAGAGAGTGATTTCTTTCTCGTGTAAATTTATGTTGGATCTATATATAGAAAGTTAATCCATGCTTATAATTTCATGAAATTCCAACAAAAGGTTATCCTAAAATTTTATCCCAAAATTTTTTATTGGGGAGGAGTTATATACTTGGGATGCAATAATTTCCCCATTTTCCATCTTTACTAATAACTGTACTTCCATGATTTGTAATGGTGTTGGAATAGTTCTACAAAAGAAATTTCGATATGAAGGAATACATAAAACCAGAATAAAAAATTATGTTCACTATTAATGAATGAATAACTTGCATACCTATCACCACATTTTTCTTGGGATCCACTTTTCTAATTGTGATGTAAAAATCTCTTTCTTTCTACCTTAGAGGTTGTTGGTTGTCTCTAAAAATCATTAGTTTAGTGCATTGGTTTGGAAATTACGCTGGTTCCTTGTAGTTGTATCAATAAAAAATACACCGAGGGTTGAATGAAGCATTACTTTCCTCCATCATAGTAGTGGGTTTTTCCTTCTATAAATTGCTAGATATGTGCCCTTCCTTCCCACACCTAAAGCATTTCCTCACCCCCTTCAGTAAATTTCTTGGGTGATTATTTATTTACCTTTGGAAAGAAGGATGTTGAAATTTCATGGCATCGTTAGATCGCTCTATCAAACCACCAGAATTGATCTCGACTTTTTTATTCTTATCCCCATGATACCCATGAAATTCACCGATCTCTATTTTTACTTTGAGGGAACATCAGATAATTTCCTCATATCTATCAAAGTCACTGATCTCCATGACTTTCCATAGGCTAGGTTTTATCCAACCAAAGAAGCATTCAACCATGCACTCATGGGTAACAAAAATCTATAGGCATATTATTAAAGCCTTGTGAATTTATCCTCTTACTCCATGATTGATTCGTTATATCTTTTTATTTAGGGTAAGGAATTCCCTTTCTATTTTAAGTTGAAGGGTGTGGGGAAATTAATTATCAAAAAACATTTTATGGAAATCCTTCGATCCCATCACCTTGATCACTTCATCAAGATTTGTAATTTTAATCAATTTCCAACATTGATCAACTTCACCCTCTATATGATAAACAAACAAAAAAATTCTCTTTTTTGGAGAATTGAAGGATAGATAATATCTTCTTAATGAACTTGATTCATTGTTTGATGATTAAGGTATCAGATGATCCATTGAATGTATGATTCCTTTGTCGCCTGAAGCTCTTGATTTCATCTTATTCTATTTTGGGGGTATTTGGAAGCTCCTTATTATCTATGTTTATTTTAAAAACTTGATTTAGTTTATAGATTATCATCATGATTTTCATGACTCCTTCTCCCAATGGGTTGGGAATCTCATTGGGGAAATCATAACATTTACCTTCACAAAGATTTTCGCCCCCGATTCCTCATATTTCTGTCCATTAGATATAATAAAAGGAAAATTATGGATAAATATTTTTAATCTATTAAAAACATAAAGAATAATCCAATAACATTAAAGGGATAACTTATAAATTACAAGTATTTCCTTAACTTAGGAATTTCTAGGATTCAATATATGTTATCCATGATCTATTTCATAACATATATTATTATGAGATTTTTTTGTTCCTTTAATAATGGTTCATACTATGCTTATGAATTTACCAAAGCATATCCCCTAGGAGTGTTAAACCTAGGGTGAATTAAGCCCCGTTGTCATGTACCATGTTACCTCGAGTCTGGATCGGGACATCATGTCTGAGTTGTTACCCCTAGGTACATCTATTTCAAAACAACATCCACTTGTAGTATCCAAACAAGGATGTATTTATTTGATAAACCACTTACTCTATAATCACTAAAATTTTAGGTATGTATTCCTATACTTATTCTTATCTCTAAGGATTTTTCTAGAGTTTTCTAATCCTAATCCCAAAATAACTAATCTTTTACTTTGATACCAACTATAGAAACCCCCCCCCTTTAATGCATATTAATGCATGATTTAATTGCATAAAATTACACTTAATACAACTAGAAATATTAATAATTATAGTGTCTTTGGGAATTAGATACATTTCATTACAACTTTAAATATGAATTATAATATCTTTATTGAAAACTTCTTTAACATACTTGAGTTTAAAACTACATTGGATAACATTGGGAAATATATAAGAAAGCGGTGATCCATAAAGACCAGTAAAATAATAAACATGGAATAAATTGAAGATAATAATACATGATAGACAAGGCATATCAATGAGGGATAAATAAACATGAATAATAAGGCATGATATAGCATTATGATCATAACATGGGAAATGTGGCAACAACTTAAAACATTGCATCATAAATATAGGTCTAGGATAAACCCTGAAGACTTCACAGTGGACAATGTACCATAAAGGAATTAGGTAAAACCCTATCCCAACACAACGTATCATGATACTAAACATTTTCCAATGCATTGGAGCACTATATAATTCCAGGTGCACCTGTCACTTTCATTTCATTCTCATGCTTAGGTGTGCCATAAAGATCATAAAAAATTGATTAATTCATCATCATAATTTATTCCATGATAAAATAGTGTGTAATACATACATTTAAGTCCCTAATAAAAAGGTATATATGCATAAAAGTGAGCACCCTTGATAGGAAATGGGTGTGACATTCACTACGCAGTTGGTTTGGCATGGAAAATCACGGTGAAAATTCAGCAACCTAACAATGTCACTTAAAAATTCATAAAATGTGTTGATGAGAGAGAAATTTGAATCTCATAATTTTATCATGAAGTGTATAACAATAGGGACATGTAAGAAAATCTCTACACATTTATAATTATAAAAATAAGGTATACGATAATAAATAAGCCTGATTAAAAATAGAAAGGAAAGGATTCTTATGAAATTATTGCATGGTAACAGGTTTAAATGGGAGGGATTAACGAGAGATAAAGGGGTACATCATAATTTGGAAACAATAAGGGAAGTATAGGGGAGGTTTTAAAACATATCCCATCATTATTAATTTAAAATAAAAGGACATAACAGGATAAATAAACTTGGATAAAGATGAGAAAGGAAATAACTCTTACATGAATGTGTGGATCCAAAAGCTTGAAAAAGGGATTATTGAGAGCATGGGGTGAGTTTAGAGGAATCAAGAGATGATATGTAATAGTAAGGACATGCTCTAAGGAATTTTAGTGAAGATAAGTGGGATCTTGGGTGGGTTTATATAGGAAATGAGAGGAGAATTCTTTAATATTTCACAAACTTAGGTTTTGGACTCTATATAATAAAATAATAAAAACCACAAACCATACTATGGTTTTTGGACCTAGTTTTTATAAAAGTGGATATTTATTTTATTTTATTATTAAAATGTCCGAACTTATTAAAATATCACTCCTTCTTATGTGGAGGTGAGTCACTCTTTTAAATAAATGAATTTAAAATCGTAAAATATATTACATATTTTGGAGGATTTATAAAAAAATTATAATAATAATAAAATAAACTTAAAATAAAATTAATTTATGGGGAAAACATATATTTGGACGATTATAAAAATTATAATATTTATTACATCATTTTGGGTCATTATGATGTCATAAAACACACCGTATATTTATACGGTATTTAATTTTTACCAGAAAATTTGACTGTTAAAGAAAAGTATTAAAAATTAACCATTGGATAATTTTGAAAATATGATTACAAAATTAGTATTTATTTTATCTAAATAATTTACTAATTATTTTCATTTTAACTTTTTATAAGACATTACATTTATTGAATAAATACTGGGTTTTTTACAATAACCATTTTTGAACCCTTATAAAAAGTACATTTCACTTCATAAAAATTATATGCCCATTTATAATTCATAAACCTTATTTAATAATTTTTTTTATTAAAATAATATTAATTTTAATAATACATTAATTAATCAAAATTTATCCATTAATTGAATTTTAATATTACCGAAAACTACAATTTGTGTTGAATAGAATCAAAATCAAAATCACTTATAAAGTACAAATAAAAATGAAAATAAATTCATTATTACATAAAATATAAATATTCATTTTATTAATGTCTTGATACAAATCCATTTATTACACTGGTGTCAACCCTAAGAGTAAGGTATATGATAGTGAGAGTTTCACGGGGTTGTTTAGCGAATATGGTTTGGGTCTTGATCTCAATGAACATGAAATTCTCATATAAATGGTTTCACTCTTGCTTAAGTTGTTTCATATCAGCTTAGTCTTGGTCAAGGGAAAATACCATAGATTCTATCTCCTTCATTAGCTTTCATAAATGGTATTCATAAGGAATAATTCTATTGGTTGAGGACATTACTTCCTTTGTTTGAGTCAATTGAACTTGTTAAAAGCACTATATTTATTCTAATCATGTGATCACTGTTCAACAGATATATTAACAATGGTAATATTCTTAAAGGTATTTTAAATCCAAATATATAACCAAGGAATTTATGGTGTTTCCTATAACCATATTACATAATAAGACATTTAATTAAATAACAAATGAAATCTTCATTTATAATAGTTCAGGTCATCACAAAATGTGTTTATCACCTAATAAAATATGATAATGATATATTTTAGATTAAAAACTACAGTTATGACATACATTTTAGCATGAAATCATATTCAAGATATAAAATAATCTTCGATTTTCAATTTACATAGAAATAAAGAAAGTTTAAAGTTATAAATTTTCCCACACATATATTATGCTATTAAATAATGATATATTTTCTAATAGATTCAGTATAAGAACAAAAAAAGGAAAGATATAACCAAGATTTTGTTTTTCTAAAATTGAGAGAAAACTGATAATATGATCCTCATTATGATATATAGAAAATTCCCAATCAATATAACCTATAAAGAAAAAGAAGCTGAGTATTATTTATTATATTAGATTCTTGAGGGTATAATTACATTAAACCCACACAAACCACACACATGCTGGAAAGGAAGGCCGTATCCCCCCAATGCATGAATAAAAAAGTAAAATCAATCAACCATATAAAAATAAGGCATGATTATTCTCTTTAATAGCTATGTGGAGTCATATATTTACACAAAACATTAAATGAAACAAGTAAAATCTTGTAGAATTTAATATGAAGAGTTATAAAATTGCGGAAGTAAACATTTTCTCACAAAAAATAGTTAAATAAACAAAAATAATATATTAAAAGAATTAAAAATATCAAAAATTTAAATATAATTAAGAAACTTCCCTAAAAAAAGAATACTTTACCTTAACATCAATAATTATCAAAGAGTTAAAGAAAAATTATTCTCTTAAAAAATAATTAAAATATTTTTTCTGTATACAAAATAATGTAAATAATTTTATATAGAAAATATAAATACATATATGTTAATTCAAATTGATTTTATTTTTAATTTATCTGGATTTTATGTGTTTAAAATTTTTAATACTAACCCAAGTCTTATATTTAAAAAACGATACATTTATTTACAAAAAATATGTGACTAATTTTTATACAACTGAATTCATTCACAACAAGTTTAAATACAACACACAAAAAACACATTTTCAAAAGAATTTTCATGAGAAAAAAAACAACATCAAAAAAAAAATATAAAAACACACTAAAAATATTAAAGGTATAGGTACAATCTTTAAACCAAAAATAACATCTGAAGATAACAATTTTTAAAAGGGTTTTATATTTTTTATATTTTCTAATTTTCTATAATGTTTAAATTTTTATATTTAATGTTTTTTGTTTCTATTTTAGGTTTTATGATTTTTTAACCTTTTATATTTATATTATTTTTGACATTTTTTAGTTAAAAACATGTTTTTTACTTTTTTTGATTTAATGAAATATAAAAAATGGACGAAGGAAAACTAAATGTTTTGAGAGAGATAGAGGTTACAAAAATCCTATTTCTCGTATAACTATGTGAAGTATTAGACTAAAGTGAATTGAAACTTGGATCCATACAAGTAATTTATTATTTGACACTTTATAACCCTATAGAATGAACATAGAACACCTTGCCACACAAAATGACAAAACATTGGATTTTATGTGAAAAAATTTGTATCATGTATAAATATTGAATTAATTCCTGAAATATGAATCATTATTATTTTTAGATTCAAAAATAAAATATGAGAAAATATCCTAAAACTAAAGAGTCATATTTTCATTCATTATTCAGAAAACATCAATTTTATTTTCAGTCATAATTGGTTTTTCATAACAAAGGAAAAAAGATAAACATAATTTTTCATGTGATGATAAACCAATCAAAACACTTTCAAAATTAACAAAGCATACATAATTAATCCCACCCCCTTTTGAAATTATAAAATAGTATATCTATTCACAAAAATATCCATTGAATCATTTAAATATAGATACAAACTTATCTAAAATAGTCTCATAATGTTTGTTTTTCTGATACCATGTACTCCAAAACAGCTATACAAGAATATTCAAGAAGTTAATTTTCATTTACAAATAATTTTTTACTATATGGGAGTGATAGATAATAAATTAAGTCATTTTAATTTTCAAAAAATAATTTTTTTAGTAAATTTAAATGAATTAAACTCAAAATCATGCTCAATAAATTCAAACTCCATATAAAAAATAAAATAATTCTTATTACTAAAATAAGAAAATTCATCTAAATTAAAATGAAAGTAAAAAATTACCAAACTATTTTCAATCAATTCAAATTTAATATAGAATTTAAAAAACAGATTATGTTTAATTGGATGAGTTTAAAGTTCTATTTTGTTGAAAGAATCCAATTTACAAGAAATATAATACACCAAACATGAAATTTCACCTAAATAATCAAATATATCAACTTTTAACATATTTTCAGCAAGTAAGAATCCATTTGCAATAGTAAAAACACAATAAGAAATTTGTTTTTAAATTATTCATTTCAATTTCATGTGGATAATTAAAAATAAAAAACTCAACATCTATTTTCAATTCATTGTGATGTTTTCTTCTCCCATTTGATTTTTATCACAAAAGTCATTAAAAAAATGTTCTAAAATATTTTTTTACTAAACTATTGAATTTTATAATAAAAATTTTAGAAAAGAAAATTAATTTTAGGAAAATATTTCATCTAAATTTGAGTTATCATTTGAAGAAATGTTCAGGAAATATTCTATCTTATTGTTTTTATAAAATTATAATTTTTTATTGGAAAAAATTTATGGAGAAAAAATAAAAGAATTAAAATAAGTTTTTTATCCATTTAAATAAATTTATTAATTATTTAAAATGAAATATATTAATGGATATCTTTATCTAACTCAAAATAAATAATATATTTATCACTAATATCTTCAATAATATAAATTTTCAATTGTTTTTTTTTTCATATTTTCAAAAAAGAAAGAGAATATTAGAGTTTATTTCACCTAATATAACAGATATTATTACAAAAAAATTCTAAAATTTTTATTTATGGTCTCTAAATAATTGATAAATTTAATTATACTCATTATTTTAAAAATTATCATGTGAAAATGAAGGTGTATAACCGCATGTGTGATTTAGAAATTCATTAAATGGTTAGTATTGAAATCTATATTCAAAAAACTTTCCCCATTAAACATCAAAGTTTCATTATTTTTAAAAATATATATCCATCTGGATTTTTTTGGATAAAATGATTCACCAATATTTTTATTTTGAAAATAAAAAATTGAGAAATTTTGCATAAAAGATTAATTTTTTCACTAAACCACTAAAATTTTTATTATATTGAAAATACCATGGTCCATTAAAGTTATTGTGTTCATTTTTATCCTAAAAAAGCTTTAATTTAGATCAAATTGGAAATACCATTGGTTTTTTATCATTTTAAAAAATTTATTTGGTGACTAAACTAATTTTTATTAAAATATTTTTTTAGTGGTATATTGTAATTAAAAATGTTTTGGTTTTGAAAATAATTTGTGATTTGATATTTGAAAATTATTTTAGTCAAAGTATTTTTTATTAAATTTGATTCCAAATTGATTATAATTACATTACCGGGGATTATTTATTTGAAAAATATTTGAATAAAATTTATTTTATGAATAAAATATTTTTTATGTTTATACAAAGATCACAACACACAAATAAAATAGTTTTAGTAATAATTACACAATAATAATGAGGCACCCCAGATCCACACACCCTGTTCCATTGTTAAGAACACATACTTTACACATATTCTTTAATACCAAGTTAGATGAACCAAGAAAAAAATATATTTTTTATATCATTTCCATATGTTAAACATTACATATCTCAATAAACACACTATATTAGGAACTGAAGGTTTAGTGTCTTTGAGGACTAGCTATATAAGTAACTTATTTTATAATATATTTTTAACATTTCTATACAATTTATCCTCACTATAAACTCATATAAACTTATCATAATTTTATACTCATCTTCATAACTTGGGGAATGGAAAAATAAGAAAGGGGTGAACTCAAATGCTTGGTAATGTAAAAACTTGTCAACATTTCATCAATAATTATATCATAATTGTGTGAGAAAATATGAACATATGTGAAATATATTATTAAAAAGAACATGGAACATTAAAAGTTTTCCGTAATTCATGATAATAGGACGTATAATTTCCAATAAATAAATATGTACCATGGAATAAGAGAGTAAGATAATAAACATGAGTCATGAAGCATAATAATATACATATGAAATAAAAATGTGGCATGTTACAGAAAAATCTCATAATAAGGAACTAAAAAATAAAATATAAGTATAGGGAAACATCATATTATGAGTATATCTAAGAATTATTACCCTTTATATTGTGATCATATCCAAGAAGGATCACCATTTATGTTGTGAACATATCCAAGTAGGCTCAGACTTTATGTTGTGATCTTATATAAGAAGGACCTCACTTTATATTCTTAGCATATCCAAGAAGGATAACCCTTTATGTTGTAAAAATATCCAAGAAGGATCACCCTTTATGTCATGATCATATCAAATCAGGATTATCCTTTATGTTGTGATAATATCAAAGATGTATCACCCATTATGTAGTGATAATATCTATAAAGGATCATACTTAATGTAGTAAAAAAATTCAACTATGTCCACACTTCACAATCTCATGAGATGTAAAAACCTAAATAATTCATTATTGGGTGATATAGGACCCCACCCATCATCATCCATACATATGTATTCCATAACATATCAATCATTGATCAAATAATGAAAACTCATGAGAAGAAAATGGGTTTCATATTATTTCCAATGGAATCACATAACATGATATCAAATATATATTAGTTGACATATAAAAACCAATCACCAAATTTTGGGACAGCTAGCCAACCAGCCCTGTGAAGGTAAAGTGCTGATATCATGACATATGCTGGGGAGGAGCAGTTCCAAGTTGTCTTGTCTATGTGATTCCCTCTAAGAACTATGGTTCATGTAATTGTCTCTAAGTCTTTGGGCCTTTTAAGGGTTCCACCTCACCCCTTGAAAGGTGGATTATCAAAAAAATAAAAAAATAAAGGCCTTCGGGCCATACCGAGTAATGGAGGGAAATTCATGAAAATAGATTTCATAATTTTTTAACATTATCAAAAAAGGTTAAAGTTATACATTAATTTCAAAATTTTCAATCAAGAAGTTGACATGAATTATTTCTAAAAACATAATTTGGAAAGGAATTTCAATACTGTCGCATAGAGAGGTATAAAAATATTTTATGAAGTAAATATGGAGTGAAAGATAAAATGTAAAATAAAGAAATAATAAACCTTTATAACATTTTAAAAATACCTTTATTGAAACCCACATCATAAAAAGAGTAATAAATATTTCATTTAAAAAAAGATAAATTGAAATTTTAATGTAACTAAAAATAATATTTATTTAGGTTTAAAAATAATAAATGGTATATTATTGAGAAGAGAGAATATGGACATGGAATAAAAAGAGCTCATTTGAAGAAGATAAGAATTATTTATAACATCATTAAATTTTATAAAGAATGAAATCCATCAAAGAATATATATTTTATGTGATCATGTTATTACCCAAAAAATTTAGAGGAAAGGAAATATAATATCATCATCGTATATAATAAGACATTCTTTTATGACCATAGTAAAAAGGATCATTTTGACTCTATAAAATAATTCAAGTCAATAAAACCCTTTAAAACATTTTTAATATTCAAATAAAAATCCATTGAATAGAAAAACAAGAAATAAAATAATAAATTCAATGAATAAAAAGATAACCATTACTTATATTTGTAAACATAAAATGTATGCACTAAATAAAATAGGATTGGTGCATAATAAAAAATATGTCTCAAAGAAGGAACTTTTCTGATAAATAAGCCTTAAAAATATTATATCAATTGAATCAAAAAAACTTGTAGGGATTCATTAAGGGACTTATAAATCCAATGAAATAAAAATTAATAAATATAATATATATTCGTAATATTTAGTAATTATAAAAAATAAAATTATTATTGATTCACAACTTGAAAACATGCCTCAATGAATGGAAATTAAGACATAAACCCTTACCTTTAATATCGACATCCATGAAAGTTATTTAATCTCATGAATAATAAATATACCTATATTAATCATATATGACATAATCTTATTAATATATATTACTATTCCTAATATTTAATTATAATAATTCATTATATGTTCATTAAATAGATAATATTTTTATTATTATCAAATGTCAGTAATTATGTTTTCCTCAAATGTTTATTTTAATGATTATACCAATACTTATTATATTAGATACAATTTAATAATTCATATATCATTGAAATTGATTGGAATATATATTTTTTTAATTATTTATAAAGTTATAATTTCATTCCATGAATTATTTATTTACGATTCAGGAAAATGCAATAAGTGGCCGTCATGAACCGGATCTGGTCGCCACTATTAATGGAACCAAATCCCACCCATGACAAGACCATAAGAGCTTTACTTATCCCCATGATATGGAACAAGTTCCCGGGTATCAATAAATCTGTTTTGGGAATGATTTACCCAAGTATGAAAACATAAAACATTAAAAACAATCAATAATAAGAATCAGGTATTTCCATACCAAACAAGACGTAATAAAAAAACAGAACCGAATACATATTTTTAAACAAAGTACAATAGGTCCAAATAATAATAGAAACAAAATCAAAATAAACACTAATACTCCACATGAAAAAAGGTCATCACCCCTGAGCTGCCTCCACGACACCGCACCAAGAGGGGACTAACAACCCAAACAACCTTCACTCGAGGTTTTTTCATTTACAAGAGTCAAAAATAATGAAGTCTACTTACACAAAAGGGGTCTAAGTAGGGTGTGAGCCTAATCCCATTAGGATACCACCCAAAGATTCCAAAGGGTATGCAATACAAAGTGAAAAGCTTGCAGTTTTACTATGTAAAGAAAACGACTATAAATTCCAAGTAGTGAAACTTTCAATTGAAAATAGGTTTTAGACTAAAAATTTCATAATGTTAGAACAATTAAATAAGAAGTGTTATCTACTGTAATGTGAATCCAAACAATCCTTAATACAAGGGTAAATACCATAAATCCAATGAGCACCAAAACCAGGAACACCCCTCGGCAACTAGATAGTCTCGGGCCCTATGCACCTCATACCTCGGTGAAATGTAACCATAAAAAATCCATTTTAATGCATGATATACTAGTATGGAACATAAAAATAACCTATTGGTCCCCCATAATCATCTATATAGTTTATTTAGAGTTGTCTTTATCCATTTTCTCAATGAAACAGGGACAACACCCACCCAGTTCATTAGTTTTACTAGTACATATCCACCCACCTAGGTACCTGAGCTTCCCCTTTTGTGTTCAAACAATTTTAGAAAGCAACACACATCCCTTTTCATGTAAAAACACCACTAATGTTCACTTAAAAATAGTACAGTATCTCCACACACTTTATACCACTTAAAACACAAAACATAGCATTTTGTTTTTTAATAAACAACTTCTCAAAATCTTATATTATTTTGTGCCCAAAACTCCTTGAAATCCCCACTTTCACAACATGTTCACACATTAAGTTACCAAAACCAAAAATGGAAGTCCAAAAACTTCCAATAAAACCATGAAATCTATCTTAGGGAAGCCCCACATAATTTAAGAAGTGATAACACTGTAAAACCTCTATTTTTCAAAAACATGGCACCTAAAAATTTATGAGTTTCACAAACACCATTAAAATAGATTTTAGCAAGAATCATAAAAGGAGATATACATTAAAAGCAATATTTCCATACCTAATACATTTCAATAAAATCAACTAAGAAATCATTGGGTAGCCCCAAGTGAAGCAATGAAAGTCTTCTTTGTAAAACCCTCAATTTCACATAAAATTGACACCAAAAATTCATTTGAATTTTAAATATCACTAAAACAATTTTTTTCAGAAACATTTAAATGAAATAAACATGCAAATACCATAAAAACAACAAAGAAAGTCAGAAAATTTCACACATAGTCGAATCACCTACCAAATTAATGAAAACCTTAAATCCTTTATGAGAAAACTCAAACGAACCCCAGCCATACCTCAAGAAGGGTAGATCAATCAAAACAATTGACTATTGGATTAAGAAAACCCAAGGTTAAACCCAAATTTCAAAAAACTACCCTATGGTCATTTGGTACTTCAAGGATAAGGGAAGAAACCCTAATTACATTGAATGAAACCCTAAGAAAAATTAAAGAAGAATGAAGGAGACCCACTTACTTGAGGGATCTTGAATAAATCACCTCAAATACACCACTAGTTGAATTTGAAAACAAAAAAAAAATGAAATTGATGTCGGAAAAAGGAAGAGAAGGTTAATTGAGAACTGAAATGGGGGTAGAAGAGTGAAAAATGAAGGATTTATGAAGGAATAAAATTACATTTTTAAATCTGGAAGAATTATGAAAGCTTAAAATGTTTCCACCTAAACCATGAGGTAAAGGATATCTAAAGAGAGGGAGAAGTAAATGGGGTAACTACTGGGTTTATTGGACTTAGATGAGAGGTGGAATCACTGAAAAATCATTAAAATTGAATAATATATTAAATAAAATTAAAAAAAAAACTGGAAATGGGCTTTCGGGATGACCCAACTTCTAAAATAAAAACCCAAATACACTATTATTATGGACTTATAAAGGCTCAAAATTGACATGGTGGTGTTAATAGGTTATGGGAGGACAAGTAGGAATTAGAATGGATGAAAAATGTTGAAAAATGAAGGCATTATAAAAGAAAAAAAATTATTTTTAAATCTGGAATTGGGATCACGATTTGGCCTAAATTTTGAAAACCCACCATATCCACCAAAATGAATGGGAAAAACCCAAAACAAAGAAATAATGGAAATTAAATGAAAAATACCTTAAAAATAATTCATGTATGTGGCAATTCTCACCACCCTGAAAACTTTTCATCCCAGAAAGTCAACCTGAAGTTTGATCGGAAAACAGGAACAAATACTCTTCCTCAACCCATGACTTCTGCTCCCATGTCTCATGTGTATCATTTCTATAATACCAAAGAACCAAGACCAGTAGAATAGACATTCCCAAAATCACCTCCTCTTGGGAGTCCACTATTTTCACTAGCTTCTCAAAAACTAACAAGTCAGGCTCAATCTCTAGTTCTTCACAACTCATCACATGGGACAGATCCGAGTTGTATTTATTCAACAGCGAGACATGGAAGATGTCATGAATGGATGTCAATTGGGAAGGTAAATACAACCTGTATTCCACCTTGACAATATTCTCGGTGATCTCAAAAGGTCTGATATACCATGACGCCAACTTCCCTTGGTTTCCCCATCGATGATGGCCCAGACATAGGGACACTTTTACGAATACCCTGTCACCCAAAAAAACACCATGTATCAACTCCTCTGGTCAGCATAAGATTTATGGAGACTCTAAGCTGTCAATAAACGCTACCCGATCAAGTTGACCTTCTTAGAAGTATCCTACACCAGACTCATCCCCAGTAGTGAGGTCTCACCTACCACATCCCAACATAGGGGGACCGAAAAGGCTGACCATAGAGAACCTCAAAAGGATCCATTCAAATCAAGGATTGGTAACTATTACTATTATAAAACTCAAACAATTACAACTGGTTGTCCCAAGAACCTCAAAATTCCAGGACACATGCACAGAGCATGTCCTCCAAAATCTGATTCACCCGCTCTGTCTGACCATCCTTCTGAGGGTGGTCTGCCTTGAGCATCTTAATCTGAGACCTCAAGTCCTTATTAAGGCCTTACCAGAAACGAGAAGTGAAATGGGGGTCTCTATCTAAGACAACTACTGATGGCATGCAATGGAGTCTCACCACCTCCTGAAGATACAAACAACCCAACTCATCCAATTTAACTATATCTCTGATCAAAATAAAGTGGGGGTGATTTGGTCAGATGATAAATCACCACCCAAATGGAATTCTAAACCTGAGGTGTACGAGGAAATACAACAATGAAGTCCATGGAAACCTCGTTCCACTTCCAGGTAGGAATGGGTAATGGATGAAGCAAACTAGAAGGCCTTTGATGCTCTGCTTTCACCTGCTGGCATGTATAGCATCTTGACACAAAGTCTGCTATGTCCCGTATCATACCGGGACACGAGAACTACCAACATACATCATAATACATCCTGGTGTTACCTGGATGGACAACCCATTGAGACTAGTGGCTATCCTACATCACCACCTTCCATAGAGATAATGTCACAACTGGACGACCCTTGAAGCACAAAATACCCTCTAGAGACGACAACCAATTAGAGGACATCTCCCCACAATGAAGAAATTGCCTCGACCATTTAAAAATATGATCACTAGGCTATTCCCACATAATCAACTCCAAGAGAGAAGGAGTCAACTGACCACTTGACAAGAATGCACCTCCACTGTGCTCTATGGTCTCCACATGCATATGAGAAAAGAGTCCCGTCAAAGTCCACTCATCACTAGACGTCCTCAAATCCTGCACTGGAGGATTTCTTCTCAAGGAATCAATACCACATTAACCTTTCCTGGGGTATAGACAATGTCAAAGTCAAACCCCTGCAAGTACTTGATCCAACTATTCTGCCTCAAGTTGAGGTCCTTCTGTGAGAAGATATAGGCCAAGATTTTGTGATCAGAGTAGACCAAAAACTTCTCCCCAAAGAAATATTAATGGAAAGTTTTCAAATAATGCATCACCAATTACAAATATAAGTCTTGGGATGGGTAATTATTTTTGTGTGGTCGAAGTTGGCTTGAGCCATACGCCACCATGTGATCATACTGCATAAAGATGCGCCTAAGACCCATACCTGAACCATCATAATACACCACATACCCCTTTCCAGCCTCTGGAAATATCAGCATAGGGGAAGTAGTCAACCACCTCTTTAGCTCCACAAATGATGCCTGGAATTCTTGGATCTGTAAAAACTTCACCCCTTTTTGGGTAAGCGTGGTCATCGGTGAAGAAAGCCAAGAGAAATCCCAAACAAACCGCCTATAATAACTAGTCATGCCATAGAAACTCCTAATATCAAAGACATTCTTCGGCTGCTCCCATGAAATAACTTCACTAATCTTCTCAGGGTCCAATAAAACCCCCTGCTCTGAGATCACATGCCCTAGAAATTTCACCTCCCTTATCCAGAAAGTGCACTTTGACAACTTCTCATAAAGGCAGTGATCCCACAAAGTGCCCAAAACAATACTCAAGTGATGTTCATTTTCCTCCTTAGATCTAGAGTATACAAGAATATCATCCAAGAACACTACAATGAAGTAATAGATATACTAATAGAACACCCTATTCATGAGTTCCATAAAGACTGTTAGAGCATTGTTCAATCCGAAGGGCATGACCAAATACTCAAAGTGGTCGTACCTACTTCAGAAGGCTGTCTTTGGGATATCTAACTCTCTCACCCTAAGTTGATGGTATCCCAAACACAAGTCTATTTTTGAAAACCAATTTCCCCCCTTCAACTGATCAGAAAATCATCTATTCTAGGCAAAGGTTATTTGTTCTTAACTGTTACCTTATTCAGCTTCCGGTAGTCAATGCACAACAAAAGGGACCCGTCAGCCTTTTTTGAAAACAACACAGGAGGAGCCCAAGGAGAGACACTCAGGTGAAGGAATCCTTTGGATTCCATGTCATCCAACTATATATTTAATCCACTCAACTAGATAGGGTCCATGCGTTATGAGGGAATAGATATTGGTTGTGTTCCTAACGCCAGATCAATCAAGAACTCCACATCCCGCTCTGGGGGAAAACCTAAAAAATCATCTGGAGATACCTTCGAAAACTCATTCACCACATGAGGTGGTTCACCTTCAGGGGAAATACCATCGTAATCTATAAGGAGTGATGATAAATGGAAGATAGGACTTCCCATATCTGGGAGTGGGGGACCTGCACGACCCGAATTCGGATCACATTCTCCCCAAAATACCTAACAACTCCTATAAGGTGCCATGAAACTCAGTCACCACCTATAGAAATAAATGTGTGCCAGGAAGTGTACCGGGAAATCCATGTCAAGTATTATATTAAACAGTTACATATATAAGAAAAACAGGTCCCACTCCATATCAATCCCTGACACAGAGAGTGCACACTATGGGCACCTGAGACCCCATTCCTTCTTCTTTCCCAACGAAGTCACCAACTCCATCAAAAAAGACAACAAATCAGTTGGTAAATTAATAATGTCCACAAAACGGGCAGAAATGAATGGAACAGAGGCACCAACATCAAAAAGAGCTACATCTATAGAAGAGGTGATCAAAACAGTACCTCGAACTGTCGATGGTCCCGCCTCTGATCCCCCTGGTGCCTGATCCACTGCATGAAGATGTATGGTCTCTTCCTGAAGACGAATGCTAGTCTGTGGCTATGCCCTGAACTGGATCAGCCCAGAAGATGACCCAACCCTACCACCACAGCCACCAAATCAGGATCCCCTAGTCCTCGATGACTCGGACTGTTCTGACACTCCTCTTGAAGCCACTGACCCAACCCCACTTGGAAGTGTATGTTCCCCCCCGAATAAGCACTGAAAATTCCATATACCCACACACTAGTAACAAGGATTCGGAGGAAGTAGGCATGCTAGTCACATATGCCACGACTTCGCACACTGGTGGCACATGAACGATCTCGCATCAGAAGCCGCAGATGAAAACTGCATGGAAGAGCAGCCTGAACTGCCACCTCCATTCTTCACCTGATCCTCCCGGTTCCTTTTCTTATCTAAAGAGCTTCCACATCTCACTACTGATACTGACGTAGAGAAACCCAACCTACCTTTACATTCAATCTCCACCATACACAATTGGTCAACAACCTCAGCATAGGTACTCAGATTAAACAAGAACACCTGGGAGTATATCTCTCGTCGTAAGACTTTCTCAAACCTCTGGGACTTCACTTGCTCATTGGAGACAATTTTAGGAGCATACCAAACCAATTAGGTGAAACAATTGGAATAATCCATCACAGATAGATTCCCTTGAACAATATTTATCAAATATCGGGACCTGGAATATGCCAAGACCTTAGGGATGTACTTCTCATTGAATACAACCTTGAAATATCCACAGTGCATATGCTCATTCTTCCCAGTCTGAAGTACCAATTCCCACCACATGAGACTAGGACCCTCTAAAAGAAAGAGGCACATTTCAACCTGATCTCCACAGGTATACCCAAGAACTTGAACATACACTCGATCTTCTCGAACCATTCCTCTACTTCCTGGGGTTCTATGCCGCCTTGGAAGGTGGGAGGCTTATTTTTCAGGAACTCCTATGAATTTTCCTTCCCAGGAACAATATCATCATCTATAACTGGATCTTGAATATGTTTCACTCCCAGTCATAGAGCTTGGAAAACCTAGACTATGGCCTTGACTAGCCTCTAATCAATCGGTGTGGGAGAACTCTCTCCTACTTCTCCCTGTGGAAGCATGAGAGCTTTCTGGGGAAGCATATTTCTACAAAATGAAACAGTCACAAAAAAAATTCAATACCAAAATTCCGATTTTTTTTAATCAAATACATCAAATATAAATAATATAAACATATTACATTAATACAAGAAACAACTACTCTACCCTCGCCCAACATTCATATGTGGTCTGCAACCCACACGTCTCACCTGGAAGTGAAGTCAATCAAACAATTCCAACGTCCCCTAGTGAATCACGGTCTTCCACGAGGGGTGTGGGACAGGAACCCTAATCAAAACTAAAAATCCAATCCATGACATTCCTAGATCCTTTCTATCCCAACTCATCCCAAAATAGCAATATAACCCAAAAATATTAACCTCATTTGAAACCATTTTGTCACAAACTGGATATGGTTTCCACTATTACCAGGACCAAATCCAACCCATGACAAGACCTTAAGGGATTTCCCTATCCCCATGGTCTAGAAAAAGTTCTTGAGTATCAATAAATCTGGTTTGGGAATGATTTACCTGAATATGAAAGCATAAAACATTAAAAACAATCAATAATTAGAATATGGAATTTCCATGCCAAATAAGACTTAATAAAAAAACAAAAATGAATACATATTTTTAAACAAAGTGCAATAGGTCCAAATAATAATAGAAATATAATAAAAATATGCACTAAGACTCCACACAACAAGGGGTCATCACCCTTGAGCTGCCTCCATGACACCGCACCAAGAGGGGACTAACAACCCGAACTGCCTTCACCTGAGGTTTTGCCTTTACCCAAGTCAAACATAATGAAATATACTTACCAAAAAGGGGTGTAAGTATGGTGTGAGCCTAATCCCAATAGTATACCACACAAATATTACAAAGGTCATGCAATAAAAACTGAAAATAATGCATTTTTACTATATAAAGAAAATGACAATAAATTCCATGTAGTGTATAATTTAATTGAAAACAGTTTTTAAAATAAAAATGTCAGAATGTTGACCCAATTAAATAAGACATGTTATATACTATAAAGTGAATCCAAACACACCCTAATAAAACGGTAAATACCACAAATCCAATGAGAACCAAAATTGGGAACACCCCTAGGCAACTAAGTATTCTTAGGCCCTATGTACCTCGTACCTCGATGAAATGTAACCATAGAAAAATCCATTCTCATGCATGAGACACTAGTAAGGAACATACCCATAACCTATTGGTCCCCCATCAAGATCCATATAGTTTATTTAGAGTTGTCTTTATTGTCACACGCAGTTTTTTTCTGTCTTTGTATTGATCTGGCCCATTAGAAATCCCGATCCTCTTAATGGGTATTTGATGAGATGAATATTGAGTTTTGAAGTTTCATATATGTCTAACCACCATAATTTGGGATCCCTATTGCTTGTTTAGGAGTTTTTGAAGAAAGGGTGGTTACTTCATGATTTGGGCCAATCGTGAGCCCATTCCCAGTTTTAAAAACTGAATTTGTTCCTTTTATAACTCTTTTGTTTTTCATCCTTTTTCACCCAATAAACTTCCCACTTGTCCTATACTGATATATTAAAATTTATTTATCATTTTGGACCCATTAGAAATTCATAATCCGGGTGAATTTTGGTTACTTATTTAGGTATTGGGCCAGCCCATGGGCCCATTTCCTGTTTTTTAAACAAATAATTTGTTTCATTTATATCTATTTCATTTTTTAATATTATTCTGTGATTCCACCTCCCAACCGAATAAAATATCCTTATCCTCACCCCCAATATCGGTTTTTCCTCTTTGGAGCTCATATGGGTCGCGTAAGAGGACGAAAGTTCTCAGGATACCTCAAATCATCCAGATTTGACAAGGTAAATTGTATCATTCATAGATTAATCAATTGGTACTCTTTTGGCCACCAATTTTCTTTCCCTGGTACTTCCAGATATTAGGAGTCTCTCCATGAATTTTCAAGCCATTCCCTTCCCTATAGGGTTGCATATCTAATGGAAGATGAAGAGTTTTCTAGGGTGAAAGGTGAGATTCCTTCTCCTTTCTCCTTCCTCTTCCCCCTCCTTTCATTATTTCTTTGATTTATATTGTACCCTAGTCTTGATCAACCTAGGGTTTTGATATACAATGTTTTTTTATGGGTTTTATGTTTGTTTAGGTCTGGTATTTATAGTTTTAGGGTTTATAAACCCACGGTGGGTGATTTCGGGTGTATGTTTCAATTACGCCAAAGCTTTGAGGTAGGATATCCTTTGCACATGCCTCTATCATAGAAGTTTCATCATTTTAATATTATTCTATACTGATATAAATTTTTATTATTGTTTTTAATCCTTTTTATAAATTTCTTGGTGTGCAAAGTCGTTGTTTAATAACTCTTATGTGAAAGGTAGTGTTGTTTTGTCATGAAAGTGCTCAACAAGTGTTTGTTTAAATGTTCCATTATCTTTTGAAAATATTTTGTGAGGTTTATAATCTGGTTTATGGTATTTTTAACATTTTATATTAACTTGAATGAAAATATGACATTCAATTGGTGTTTTATTCCTTTTCATGTACATAAAATAAATTGTTTTGTTTAAAAAGGGCATGACATGTGTTCGGTAAATTGCCCGATTGGCTTTTATGTGTGATGGGTGATTTAAAAGTTATTTGATTGGATTTATAAAGGAATTGGAAGAATTATAAATGGTATTTTTGGTTACTTATATTTATTTCCAATTTGGATTTGTTTTTACAAAAAAGTGGGTTTTGATTTAAAACATATTTTGGCCGGAGTTGCCCAAAAATGGACCGTTTCACATCTTTATGAAAATTGTTGTGTTTTGAATATGTAACTTGAGTATTATAAGAGATTTATGAATGAGGTTTGCTTCTGTAAATTATGTTTATACATATCATTAATAAAATTAAAATGCATACCTTAATCAAAGGTTAGTTTTGAGAAAATGTTTAAAGGCACGTTTGGCATTTCCTAGAAATGAAGGAGTGTTTTACTTGTATATAACTAGTTGTGAAATTGGGATTGTTTTATGGTCCAATAAATGATTTTATTAAATGTTTATTGGGCTTCCAAATATGATTTGGTTTGGTTATGATGTGTGTTTATAATTTAAAGAGTGTTTTTGAAAGAGTTTTATGTGAAAAACCTCAATACACTTCATGAAATTGTTTTACGAAAATATTTAGCGGTTTGTTGATTAGTGTTAGAAATGTGAAGAAAGATTACGGGATGTTTGTATTTTTATGGTTTTGGAATGGAATGTGGATGTTAAATGTGTATTTGATAATATGTGTAACTTGATTGTGCACTAAAGGGAATCCCGGGTATCTAGGTGGGCGGACGTGTACTAGTATGCTAGTGATTCTGTGGGGGTTGGCCCCTGTTTCACGTAGCAAGTTTGACGATGACAACACTAACTAAACTATGATGATTATGATGATTGGGGACCACTAGGTTATGGGTATGTTCCCTACTAGTGGCTCGTGCATGAAAACAAATATTTATTATGGTTACTTTCACCGAGATATGAGGTACCTGGGGCTCACAACTAACTAGTGCCTAGGGGTATTCCCATGACTAGTGCTCATTGGCTATATTGTACTCACCGTCGGCATACAGTGTGTCTGGATGGTAAATTCAGTAGTATGGGTTATTTATTTTAATGTTAAAATTCTTTAAAGCAGCCCTCTTGAAAACTATGTTCATTTTGAAGTTGCACCTCTTTGAAAAAAAATAGTTACTTTCATTTTTGTTTATTAAACATGCATGTTTTTGTCTGATAAATACTATATCATGGAACCTCATTTGAAAACCATACTTTAATATCTTGAATTTCAAACTATAAATTGATGTTTCAATTATTTTAAAGGAATGTGCATTGGGAATAGAATATCGGGCTAACCTACTGAGTTTTAATACTCACGCCTATAGTCTTCTTCTTTTTTTTAGCCCTTGTGCAGGCTTCATCTTTAGTTCGATCACCTTGTCCGACTTTTGATCATTGTGTTGGAGAGTGACCAGAAGTGTCACATGGAGTTAGTTGGTCATTGGTATTATTCATTTGAGTTTTTGTTTTTGTTCTACCTTTAGTTTCTTGTATAAAAAAATATTTTGTTCAATTTTTATATAAATTCATTTTGGGCTGTCCGTTTATTTCCGCTATTTGTTTGATTGTCTATATATGGGCGAAATAGTTCCCTTAGGTGTTGTTTTTTTTCAGCTGGAAAGTGTTATGGCTTTCCGGGGGCGGAAAGCTTTAATGGTGGGGAGAATTGTCACACACGGTTTTTTTCTGTCTTTGTATTGATCCAGCCCATTAGAAATCCCAATCATCTTAATGGGTATTTGATGAGATGAATCTTGAGTTTTGAAGTTTCATATATGTCTAACCACCATAATTTGGGATCCCTATTGCTTTTTTAGGAGTTTTTGAAGAAAGGGTGGTTACTTCATGATTTGGACCAACCGTGAGCCCATTCCCAGTTTTAAAAACTGAATTTGTTTCTTTTATAAATCATTTTTTTTCATCATTTTTCACCCAATCAACTTCCCACTTGTCCTATACTGATATATTAAAATTTATTTATCCTTTTGGACCCATTATAAATTCATAAGCCGGGTGAATTTGGGTTACTTATTTACGTATTGGGCCAGCCCATGGGCCCATTTCCTGTTTTTTAAAAAAATAATTTGTTTCATTTATATGTTTTTCATTTTTTAATCTTTTTCAGTGATTCCACCCCCAACCGAAGCCAATATCCCTATCCTCACCCCCAATATCGTTGTTGCCTCTTTGGAGCTCATATGGGTCTCGTAAGTGGACGAACATTCTCAGGATACCTCAAATCGTCCGGATTTGAAAAGGTAAATTGTATCATTCATAGATTAATCAATTCGTACTCTTTTGGCCACCAATTTTCTTTCCCTGGTTCTTCAAGATCTTAGGAGTCTCTCCATGAATTTTCAAGCCATTGCCTTCCCTCTAGTATTGCAGATCTAATGGAAGATGAAGAGTTTTCTAGGGTGAAAGGTGAGATTCCTTCTGCTTTCTCCTTCCTCTTCCCCCTCCTTTCATTATTTCTTTGATTTATATTGTAACCTAGTCTTGATCAACCTAGGGTTTTGTTATACAATGTTTTTTGATGGGTTTTATGTTTTTTAGGTCTGGTATTTATAGTTTTAGGGTTTATAAACCCGCGGCGGGTGATTTCAGGTGTGCTTTTCAATTACACCAATGATTTGAGGTAGGATATCCCTTGCACATGCCTTTATCATAGAAGTTTCATCATTTTAATATTATTCTATACTGATATAAATGATTATTATTGTTTTTCATCCTTTTTATAATTTTCTTGGTGTGCAAAGTCGTTGTTTAATCACTGTTATGTGAAAGGTAGTGTTGTTTTGTCATGAAAGTGCTCAAAAAGTGTTTGTTTAAATGTTCCATTATCTTTTGAAAATATTTTGTGAGGTTTATAATCTGGTTTATGGTATTTTTAACATTTTACAGTAACTTGAATGAAAATATGACATTCAATTGGTGTTTTATTCCTTTTCATGTACATAAAATAAATTGTTTTGTTTAAAAAGGGAATGACATGTGTTCGGTAAATTGTCCGGTTGGCTTTTTGTGTGATGTGTGATTTAAAAGTTATTTGATTGGATTTATAAAGGAATTGGAAGAATTATAAATGGTATTTTTGGTTACTTATATTTATTTCCAATTTGGATTTGTTTTTACAAAATAGTGGGTTTTGATTTATAACATATTTTGGCCGGAGTTTCCCAAAAATGGACCGTTTCACATCTTTATGAAAATGGTTGTGTTTTGAATATGTAACCTGAGTATTATAAGAGATTTATGAATGAGGTTTTCTGCTGTAAATGATGTTTATATAGATAATTAATAAAATTAAAATGCATAACTTCATCAAAGGTTAGTTTTGAGAAAATGTTTAAAGGCCCGTTTGGCATTTCCTAGAAATGAAGGAGTGTTTTACTTGTATATAACAAGTTGTGCAATTGGGATTGTTTTATGGTCCATTAAATGATTTTATTAAATGTTTATTGGGCTGAAAAATATGATTTGGTTTGGTTATGATGTGTGTTTATAATTTAAAGAGTGTTTTTGAAATAGTTTTATGTGCAAAACCTCAATACACTTCATGAAATTGTTTTACGAAAATATTTAGCGGTTTGTTGATTAGTGTTAGAAATGTGAAGAAAGATTATGGGCTGTTTGTGTTTTTATGGTTTTGGAATGGAATGTGGATGTGAAATGTGTATTTGATAATATGTGTAACTTGATTGAGCACTAAAGGGAATCCCGGGTATCTAGGTGGGCGGACGTGTACTAGTATGCTAGTGATTCTGTGGGGGTTGCCCCTGTTTCACGTAGCAAGTTTGACGATGACAACACTAACTAAACTATGATGATGATGATGATTGGGTACCACTAGGTTATGGGTATGTTCCCTACTAGTGGCTCGTGCATGAGAACGGATATTTATTATGGTTACTTTCACTGAGATATGAGGTACCTGGGGCTCACAACTAACTAGTGCCTAGGGGTATTCCCATGACTAGTGCTCATTGGCTATTTTGTGCTCACCGTCGGCATACGGTGTGTTTGGTTGGTAAATTCAGTAGTATGTGTTATTTATTTGAATGTTAAAATTCTTTAAAGTATCCCTCTTGAAAACTATGTTCATTTTGAAGTTGCACCTCTTTGAAAAAAAATAGTTACTTGCATTTTTGTTTATTAAACATGCATGTTTTTGTCTGATAATTATTATAGCATGGAACCTCATTTGAAAACCATACTTTCATATCTTGAATTTTAAACTATAAATTGATGTTTCATTTATTTTAAAGGAATGTGCATTGGGAATAGAATATCGGGCTAACCTACTGAGTTTTAATACTCACGCCTATAGTCTTCTTCTTTTTTTTGCCCTTGTGCAGGTTTCATCTTTAGTTGGATCACCATGGGCGACTTTTGATCATTGTGTTGGAGAGTGACCAGAAGTGTCACATGGAGTTAGTTGGTCATTGGGATTGTTCATTTGAGTTTTTGTTTTTGTTCTACCTTTAGTTTCTTGTATAAAAAAATATTTTGGTCAATTTTTATATAAATTCATTTTGGGCTGTCCGTTTATTTCCGCTATATGTTTGATTGTCTATATATGGGCGAAATTGTTCCCTTGTGTACTCTATTGATGCCCTTGGTGCTTGTCACCATCCCAGGAGGATCGGGAATGCCTCTCGGGAATTGTTGCGGGCTGGCCTGGGTGACCGGTTCAGGGTCGACTCAGGCTGGTTCGTGACATTTATCCATTTTATTAGTGAAATAGGGACAACACCCATCCAGTTCACTAGCTGTACTAGTACATATTCTCCCACCTAGTTACTCAGGCTTCACCTTTTGTGGTAAACAATTTCAGAAAGAAAAACACATCACTTATAATGTAAAAAAACCACTAATGGTCACTTACAAATAGTATAGTATCTACAAACACTTTATACTACTTAAAACACACAATAAATCTTTTTGATTTTTAATAAACAACTTTTCAAAATCTTGTCTTGTTTTGTCCCCAAAACTCCTTCAAACCCCCAATTTACACAACATGTGCACAATTTAAGTTACCAAAACAACAAATTTAAGTAAAAAACCATCCAATGAAACCAAAAAATCAATCTTAGGGAAGCCCCATAGAATTAAATAAATGATAACATTGTAAAACCTCCATTTTTCACAAATATGACACCTAAAAATTTATGTGTTTCACAAACACCATTAAAACAGATTTTCACAAAAACCACTAAAGGAGATAGACATTCAAAACAGTATTTTCATACCTAATAAATTTAAATAAAATAAACTGAGTAATTATAGGGTATCCTCGAGCGATGTAATGAAATATGTTTTCATAAAACCCCCAATTTCACATAAAAGTGACACCAAAAATTCATTTACATTATAAATACCACTAAAACCAATATTTTTCCGCAACATTAAAATGAAATAAATATGAAAATACCATAAACATAGAAATATAAGTCAAAAAATTTCATAAAAAATTGAATCACCTACAGAAGTAATGAAAACCTTGAATCCTTTGTGCGAAAACTCAAACGCACCACCGCCGCACCTCAATGAGGGTAGATCAAGCCTAAAAACAAACTATTAGGCCAAGAAAACCCAAGGTTAAACCCTTGGATAGAAACCATACCCTTTGGTGATTTGGTACATCAAGGATAAGGGAAGAAACCCTAATAACATTGAATAAAACCCAAAGAAAAATGAAAGAAGAATGAATAAGACCCACTTACTTGAGGGATCTTGAAGAAATCACCTCAAATACACTAGTAGATGAATTTCAAAACAACCAAAAATGAAATTGAGGTTGGAAAAAGGACGTTAAGGTTAATTGAGAACTAAAATAGGGGTAAAATAATGAAAAATTAAGGAGTTATGAAGGAATCAAATTACCTTTTTAAATCTAGACGAATTGTGAAAGCTTCAGATGTTTCGACCTAAACCATGAGGGAAAGGATATACAAAGAGGGGGAGAGGTAAATGGATGTGCGTCTTAGTTCAGTGGGCTCAGGTGACATGTGGAATCACAAAAAAATCATTAAAAATGAATAATATATTAAATAAAGTTTCTTTAAAGCTATAAATGGGCTTTCGGGATGGACCAAATCCTTAAATAAAAACCCAAATACACCATTATTATGGATTTATAAAGGCTCCAAATTGACATGGTGGTGTAAATAGGTCAAGGTAGGATAAGTAGAAATTATAATGGATAAAAAATGTTGAAAAATGAAGGATTTATAAAAGAAACAAATTTTATTTTTGAATCTAGAATTAGACTCACGCTTTGGACCAAATTTTGAAAACCTATCATTTCTACCAAATTTAATTGGAAACACCCAAAAACAAAGCATGAATGGAAATTAAATGAAAAATAACTTTAAAATAATTCATGTATGTGATAGTGGAGATCACATTTTAGTAATTTTTAAATAGAGATGGATTTTATATCAATAACTAATAAAATATTAATATAACACTTCTATAACCTTAATAATATTATTAATGACATTTTTTAGTCATTAAATACATTATTATAATTGTGAAAGTTTAATATTTATGAAAAAAATACATATCTATGAAGTAGTGTTAGTCTTCATTTATACCTGGATAATGTATTAATTTTATATAAAATGGAAAGAAGGTAGGAAATATGAAGTACATACACTATATAAAAGGGGGTAGGTGCATAATAGAAAAAATTTCACAACGAAAAAAAATTTAAGACAAGAAATGATTAAAAATTTTATGACAATTGTATCAAAATAATTAAGAGGGATTCATGAAAGGACTTGTAAATACCATGAAAGGAACATTAATAAATAGAATATATTACAATATTGTAGTAAGTATAAACAATAAAATAATTATAGGGTCACAACTTGAAAAAATTCATCAACAAATGGAAATTGATTCATAAAATCTTACCTTTACTCTCAAAATCCATGAAGATTATTTAATCTCATGAATAATAAATATAAACATATAAATAATATATTTCATAACCTTATTCATATTTATTACCATTCATATTTTTTAATTATAATAATTCATTATACATTCATTATCTAGTTAATGTTTATTTTTATTATCAAGTGTCAATAATTTTGTTTGATTTGAATGCATATTTTAATAATGATGTTGATTCTTATTATCTTAGATACAAGTTAATAATTCCCAGATAATTAATAATAATTGGAATAATTTTTTTTAAAATGATTTATAATGATATAGTTTCATTCCATTGATGATTTATTTATGATTTATAAAGATGCAATAAATGTATAGATTATTTTTATAATTGTTAATGATATAAAAAATTTATATTAATAACATGTAATATAGTAATATCACACTTCCATAACATTAAAAATGTTATGAATGAAATTTTTTATTCATTAAATACATTTTTAGAATCCTGCAGGCTCAGTGATGACTAAAATTAAAATTTATCTCAATGTAAAAGTGTTAGTTCTCATGCACCCATGAATGATGTATTCATTTTCTATAAAATGGGAGGAAGGTAGGAAATAAATGATATTTTCAGAATTTTAATCATGTCAATACAATATTAGTTCATTAAAATATAATCTTTGAACAATCCACATCATGTGGTGATGAAAAATGAAACACACCATTCATGGAGATGGTAGTACACACATATGCATGCTGAAATTTTCATTTTTCTAAGGTAAAAAGGTGAAAGATAGGTCTTGTAACAACCCAAGATTTGGAATCCTTAAAATTAATACTATCATCGATATCTTGTGTCACACACAACACAAAACTAATGCAATACCTGACTAAAATGAATTGTAACAAAATAAAATTACATATATAAAAAGATAATGATCAATTTAAATTATTATATATCATTATTTTTTTATGATTAATATTTTAAAAAGGGCGACTTTTGAAGAAAAATTTAGAAAAGGTTTTTTATTTTACCATAATATAATGAATTGATCATAGTTAAAAAAAATTTATAATAGAAAAAATTTGTATATATAAACTAATATATCAACATTAAATTACATAGAAATCTAAATGAAATAATATTAAAGACGCTTGAGGTTTTAAAATGTCATTTTTAATCAAATAAGTTTTCCATTATATTTTTTATTTTAATTAAAAAAATATAAAATTTTGAACTTTAATTTTGTAAAAAAAACAATTTCTATATTAATAATGTCAATATTATCTTAGAATATTTTTTTTTAAATTTTTTATAAAATAATTAATTTTTACGTGAATAGTGAAACCACAAAATTTTTACTAAAATTGTAATGTTTATAAGTCTACCAGGAAGTAATTATCACTTATAAAAAATTTATTAAACTAAAAATATATTTTAGGAGTAAAATTATTCATTTTAAATTTCCTTTTTAAATTTATTGAAATCATATATAATGTTTTGGAAACATAAGTAGAATTTTACTCTAAAAACAGTTTTTTATTCCTTTATATTTAAATTAATCATCATCACTTGTAGAAATTAACCTAAAAAATTACATTCATATTTAATATAAAAAATTATATTATATAATAACATAAATTTCATATTTTTTCATAAGAGTAATATTACTATGATTAAATTTAATTATTTTGACAATGGTAAAACTACTATTTTAAAAGAACTTTTTCTTAATGTTGTATAATTTTTTTCAATTATATTTGAAAAATATTTTTAAAATAATGAAGTTCATATTATTTTTTAACTTATATATAATTATATTAACACTAATTTAATTAGAAACCAACACTGGATAATATTAAAAAAACATAATAGTTAGAATGTATTTTTTCTACGAAACAATTTTTTATCTATAATTTATGTTTTAATTATTATATTTATATATTTAATTGGATTAAATAGTGGTAAATTTTACATTTATAAAACAAAACTTAAGTACATTTTTTATTTTTTATTTTTAATAGAACATATATCACTTAGTTAAAAAATAGTTTCCTAAGTAAAAAATAAAAAAGGTAAATATAAAAAAATAATGGTAAATGAATTGAAATATATTTAAAACATGTGTTAAAATATTTAGTAGTTACTTTATAAACCTTACATCAATTCTTTCTCTATTATTTAACACTTTTGGAACCATTGATCCTTGAATAACATCATTTCATTATTAAAAAATAATGGATGTTCACCAAAGTTCCTTTTTATTCACTTATAAAAGGGGAACACTTACAACCTATCAAAATTTCACATATTCTTATAAATTCACATGATACCTAGCCCAATTTTAATCTCCTATAATTAATTTTCATGACCTAAATCCGATGGTCACCATTTGTTTTCCTAATCCCTTTATTTCTAAGGAGAATTTTAAGAGAAAGTTCAAGGTCCCAAAGTGAGTATTGCTTAATACTTATCCTTTTACTCTTAATATTTATCCTCCAAACCTACCATAACTATAGTAATATAATGACCTAGATATAATTATTATATATATTTTTGTTAAATTAATTTAACAACCATTATTTATTACTTTCTATACACTTAGAAAAATAAAAGAATATCAATTGTGTGTTTCTACAGACTACAACCTCCAAGAAGCAACATCTTCCATTTTTCAAAACTACCTATATTCACTAGTTCAAAGGATTTAATTGAATAATAAATTGGAAATATATAATATAATTATTATTAATAGAAAAATTATAATTCACCATTATTCGCTCTAATTTATTTGGAAATGGAAATGTTAATTGCACGTTGTGCGGACTACCACCTCTACGAAGATGTTTTTTCATTTTTCATCTATAATTCAAATATTTATCAAAAATTACTAAAAAATGATTAAAAAAATATAAAAATTTAAAAAATTTCATTATTATTATATTATAATGATATTATATCGAAATAACCAATTTCATAACTATACCCACCCATCAAAATATGATATGTTCACGTTTGGATCAGTCTAAACATCTACTTGAATAACGATACAAAACTATAACATGGAAGTATATGGAAACTTAAATAATAATATTATTATAATATAATAATAAAATAATGTTTTTTTGTTGTAGAAAATTTTTCATAATTATGTAATTTTTTTTATTAAAATATCATTTTTATCTCTAAAATTATAAAAATAAGATGACACTGATTGAATTTTCACTCAAAATAACTAAAATTATTATGGAATGAGATAAAAAATTTATAAATAAATATAGGATATATATTATATTACCTTCAATTATTTAATAATTTTTAACTTGGTACTATATAATGGGTATTGAAATCAATATCATAAATATTGCTCAAAATTAAATAAGTTACTAACACCTGATGGTAAATAATAAGATATAACTAACTAATATATTCATAAAAAATGAACATAAATAAATTATATAAAATTTAATTAATATTAATAAGCTTATAAATTATAGTATTAAGATATTTTTGTTTGTTATATATGATCTTAGAATCCATTTGACTAAGAATGGAAATAAGGTAAGGGTTTTTTTGTATCATTTTTAACTACATGATACATGTTTGATATTGAACATAATAATTTATTTTATATGGTGTATTCATTACCCTATTGATTTTATTAATGAAAAAATATTCCATTTCATGAGATTTTAATGTCCATTTCATGATCTTCCTCCCAAAAACCTTTTATTATTACATTACCAATACCATGAGGTTTTCATCAACAATCTCATTTTCAAATATAGTTTTCTTTTAAAAGAAAATAAATATGGTGAATTTTTATATAATCATCTCTAAAACCCCTAACATGTTACTCTCCTATAGTAATTCTTGGTTTTGTTCTTATATTCTACATATTTCAATTTCCCTATTTTATTTCCCTCAGTTATTATTGATATTATTTATTTATCTTGTAACACATATGTAAGGATGCTAATGGGTGAGGTCCTATATAACCCTCCAATTCATTGGTTTCTGTTGATATCTCTTGTTATAGTCAAGGATAGACATAATGATTTTTTTCTACATATGCATGGGAATAATGAGTTTTCTTAAATTTTTGGGCATATACATAATGATTTTTTTCACATAGGGATGGGCATAAAGAGTTTTCTCACAAGGATTACAATTAATATGATTATTACACCCTTTTAATATGCCTTTATTTTTAGGCTATGCTGCATTTCATGGGTATTCTTTTTTTATAAGATATTATGTACTTTTATTTTATTCCTTTCCTTATTCCATGATTTATGATCTATTAGTTGTTAAGTATAAATTTATTATGTATCATAATCATACCCATATAATCATATTATGATCACTTATGATCTTTGATTATTATCACTTCTATTTACCTTTTCCGAGCATCTATGCTAACCGCTTTCTTATGTTTTCTTCTCTCGAGGTTATAAAGATGCGTATAATGAATAATAAGTATAGAATGGAGTCTAGTGTGGATAAATTATCTAGAAATTTTCATAATGGTTTTCAAATAATTTTCTTATTCATCTAGTCCTCAAATAAATTAGTCCTTCTATTCTTGAGATTGTGTTATTAATTATGAGATATAAAGTTTATGTTATGAAAATGTTGTAAAATAAAATAAGTTTATATTGGGTTTTTATAAGTAATATTTATTTCATACACATAATAATATATAATCATAAAAATAATACTAATTTCATCATGTACTAATTGGTAATATGGGCTTGGATGAGAAATAAAGATAAGGAAAACCATTATAGTTATTAGTAATCACAATGAGAATTCGAAATTCATCTTGAATTAATTAATATGAATTGAAGAAATATACAAAATTAATGTTCCTAAAGGATAAGAAAAGTGGAATAGGATTATAATGGAATTAAAATAGTTGTTTTTCAAGGTATATATGAATTATTATAGTGTATTTTAAGGGGTGGTGGAAGGCCCCTTTTATTACTGCAGGAATATTCATTTTTTTAATATTACATTATAATATAATGAGATCACATGTTTCACATGGAAAGTGGATCCAAAGTGGACAATAATGGAGTGGATTTATGTTATCTAATACATGTCTCAAACATTCATTTTAAGACATATTTGTAACATTTTTTTAAGTCTTTTACCTTTAGATTTTTCACTTTTACCATTTTTGTTTTTTATACTTGCAACTAAGTTTTTCCTAAGAAATTTATTTTTAATAAATAAAAGTAAAATCAATATTTTTAAATAATTTTTACCTAATTATTGAAAATATAAAATCCAATTTATAAAATATAATTTATAATGTAGAGAGAAACTAATTTTATTACAAGCTCACATAATATTTAAAAACCATTTAAAAAGTGTATTTTATGCACAAAAACTAGGTTTATGATAGAATTATGAATGTTAGGGATTTTCATAAAATAAATGTTATAATTTCTAAAAAAGTAATATTAATGCATATTTCCAAGAAAGAAAAACTAAAATACTCTAAAAGAATAATTAATTAAAATAAAAGAGAAAAGTTTGTTTTTATAAAATATTATTTGAGTTCCAAAAACATTAAACACAAGTTTTATAAATTAAACATAGTAAATTTAAATGAATTATTTTTCTAATAAAATGAAAATTTGTTTTTTAAAATTATTATGTCATTTTTACATTATAATAACGTCATAAAAGTTAAAGTATTGGTAAAAACACCATTTTTTTACTTTTCACTAAAAAATCAATCTTTATAGAAAAATAAAAAAACTAATACTAAAATTATATTATTATGAAGACTATAAAAATGAAGTTTATTTTTTAAAATTCAAATTCAAAAATTATTGAATTTTACTTTTTATGGGAAAATTAAAATATAATGAAAAAATATATTTATAGGAAAATATATTTTCAAAATATTAATTGGTTTGTTCCTATTTAAAATCAATTAAAAATTAAATTAGTGTTAAAATTTTATTTTTATTAATTATATAAATTATCACAATATAATCATAATATACTTAGTTTAATGAAATAAAAATGCATAGCTCATAAAAACCCAATATTTGAAAGAAAAATATTTTTAAACCTAAAATGATCTTATTAGTTATTTAGTTATACTAATTGAATTTTATCACTGTGTAACATTAAAAATGGCATTTTTATTTATAAATATATTTTGTAACTTTAATTCAAACCCACCAATTTTTTGTCTACTTTAAAATGGTACTTTAGAATGGTTATATTTATTTTAATAAAATGTGTTTCAGTTTGTTTTAGTTCAGTGTTTCATATGAAAATAGAAATTTGAAACCGTGTTTATTAATAATAAAATCATTGGGAATTATATTCTCCCCCTAGAATAAATTGTTTTTTCAAAATTTTAATCATCACTCACTAGTGAAAAAGAGCTAAGGGTATTAGTGAGGGTATAATTTCCTACTCACTTTCATGGTCAAGACTATAATACATATATCTTCATTTATAATAGGTATATATTATGATTCTTAACCATTTGTTCCAAATATAAATCCTTATATATATATATATATCTTAAGAGTTTATATATATACACTTATGACCAATTCATTTATATAGTTTAGTGTCCAACAGTATTCTAAAACAAAAATGTTTAATGTAGAAATACTATATTAAATTAAATATTCATATGAATAAGATAAATTGATCCTAATATGTATTCTTATATGAAACATTTTTATTAGATTATTATAAATTTAGTTAAATTCAGTTTTCATTAATTTAGGTTCTCTTTTACATCACAACCAAATCCCATAAATAACTATTCAAAAACTTTCATGATGTTTTCTTATAATATCTTAAACTTGAAAATAAATCAAATATAAACTCTAAAAAATAAGCATACCCTTTATCCATAAAATAACATTTCAATTAACATATATCTTAGCTTAAAAATATCTAAATTTAAAGCTATGTTATCCATGTTGATTTACTTTTAGAATATCTAACCCTAATATACCCAAACCCCTTATGCTGTTTCATAAGGAGAATGTGAATCACCAAATAATATCCCACATAAGTTTCAAAATCAATGTGTTATTAGGCCCAATTTTCATGCACCAAGTGAAGATCGAGTTAATACCCAACCAAAAGTTTCATGATTATTACCCCTAGGTTCATCTATGTGAGAGTTTGTATCATCTTTTTTATACCCATATATTCATGGCATTAAAACTTAACAATCTCAACTTTAATAAAACTTCAATAAATTATCTTATATTTAGACTTATCGCTAGGTTTTTAATTAAATTTATCTGATCTTAATCCCTAAAAATATCTAAAATAATATCTAAAAATAACTAATCTCTAATTTAATACCAACTAAGGTTTCTTAGACCCATAATCCTTGGTATAGTTCTAAAAAAACATATTTTACACATATTATTTGATACCATATGAAATGGGACTATATAAATTTTACATCATTTCCATAAGTTGAACATTATATCTCAAAATAAACATAAAATACCAAGAAATAAAGGTTTAGTGCCTTTCATGAATAGCTATATAAGCAACTTATATTAAAATATTTATGAACATTTCATCATATTTGAGTCACACTAGACTCCCTTCTAGGTTTCTCATAAGTTATACTCTTCTTCATAATATATGTAATGGAAACATAAAAAAGGGGTGAGCTCAAAATATCAATAAGGTAAAAACTCCCCAAAATTTCATATAGGTTTATATCACAAGCATATGATAAAACATGGGAATGGGAGAAATATAATATCAAAAATAATATAGAATAATAAGAGATGTCCATAATTTATGATAGTAGGACATGTAATCTTCAATAAAAACATATACCATGGAATAACTATGTGATATAATTAACTTATCCATAGAGAATAATCATAGTCATGTGATATAAAATTATGATATTTCATAGAAAAATATCATAATAAGGAACTAAGAAATAAAACATAATCCTAAGGAATCACCATATTGCGATCATATCAAATAAATCACACCCTTTATGTTGTCAGAATATCAAAAAAGGCTCACCCATTATATTGTGTGTATATCTAAAAAGGATATAAATTTATATTTTGATAATATCTAAAAAGTATAATCCATTATTTTTTCATCATATCCAAGAATTATCATCCTTTATGTTATAGGTTATCTAATAAGGCTCATCCATTACATTGTGATCAAATCTAAGAAGGCCCACCCTTTATGTTGTGAGCATATCCCGGAAATCTCGCCCTTTATGTTGTGAACATATCTAAGTATATCCACACTTAATTATCTCATGAGATATAAAACCCTCACCAAATAATTGGAAGACGATACACAACCCCACATATCATCATCCATACATATGTGTTCTATAAGATATCAATCATTCAACATATAATGAAAACCCATGTGAATAAAATAGTTTTCATGTTATTCCCAATTGATATCAAATAACATGATATCAAATGTAGATCTCTTAATTCAAAAAAATAAGTCACCCAAAATTATTATTTCATATATAAAAATAGAGAGTGAGTTATGAAATATTTATCAAAATGATATGGATATCTTGGAGACAAATAGGAAAATTGATGTGAATTCATGAAAAGAGATTTCATAAATCATTTTAAACATTATTGTACAAAGAGGAAGTTATAGGTTACTTTCAATAGATTATTTTGAGAATATTATATGATTTTTTTCAAACAAATAATCTAGAAATGAATATAAATATTTTATCCATGAAAAATACATAATTTTTTCTAGAGAAAATGTGGGGTGGAAGATAAAATGTACGATCAAGAAAGTAAAAACAATTATAACATTTTTAAAATATCTTTATTGAAACTCACATAATAAAAATAGTGATTAATATTTAATTAAAAGGAGTTTAATATAAATTTTATGATCAAAATAAATAATACATATTTGGGTTTTAAAATTAAAAGGTAGAACATTAATAGGATGAGTGAATATGGACATGGATGAAAAAGAGATCATTCAGATAGGATGAAAATTTTTCTAAACATCACTAATTTTTATAAATAATAATGTCCATAAATGAATATATATTTTATGTTGACATGTAATTCACCATAAAATAATAAGTATAACTAATATTCTATCATTATAGGATAGATGAAAATAATCATATAAGACCAAAGTCAAAAAGGAATCATTATGACTCAAGATAAGAAGTTGAGTTAAGATAACCCCTTATGAATTTTATAACATTAAAAATAAAAATCCATAAAAAGAGATAACATGAAATAAAACACTCAATTACATGAATAAATAGTCAACCATGATATAAAGTGTTGAAAAGTCTCTCTATATTCCATATAAAAGTGAGTAGGTGAATAATATAAAACTTGTCTCAAATAAGGGAATTTTGAGATAGGTAACCCATAAAAATCATGTAAAAATTGGATTAAAACAATTAAAAGGATGGATTCATGAAATTAATTATAAATATAATTAATTAAATGTTAATAATTAGAATATAATCTAATGGGGTAGCCAATACACCACATAAAATAAGTATAGGTGTATAACTGGAAAACATTCCTCAATGAATGGAAATTGAGTTGAGAACCCTTACCTTTACTCTCAACTTCCATGAAAGTGATTTAATCGTGTGTATCATAAAAATAAAATTCTTAATAATATATCTCATCAAATTATCCATATATATTAAAATTTATATTCTTTAATTATAATCATTCATTATACCTTAATTATTTAGTTAATGTTTATTTTTTATTATTAGATGTTATTAATTTTGTTTTCTTATAATGGGTTTTGTAATTAAAATGTTGACAATTATTATATAATATACAATTAAATAATTCCAAGATCTTTAAATATACATTAAATATAGATTTTATAATGACTTATAAAGTTTTAATTTTATTTTATCAATTTTTTTTATTTATGATTCATGAAGATGGAATCAATGATGCACTTATTGTGTAATTGTTAATGAGAAAAATAAGTTATATTAATAACAAGTAAAATATTAATGTAAAACCTAAGTAAACTTAATAATGTTTAGAATATAATTTATTATTAATTAAATACATTATTATAATCATCCAAGTAGAGTTATTATGAGAAAAAATACATCACTACTTGGAACCGGTTGTTCAAACACACACATGGTAGACATTCATTTTCAATAGAACATGTTAAAGGTAATAAATGGTTTATATTTTTAGAATTGTAATCTTGTTAAAAATACCATATTAGTTCATTAAATAACATTTATAATCATATATTAAATCCAGTGATAAAAAATTAAACATTTTATTCATGGAGGTGGTAGTCTGCATGTATGTATGATGTCGTTTTATTTTTTCAATGGAAATTCTATGGAAGGTGGTTAATTTATAATCCATAAACAAAAAAACATATATAGTTTTTTAATAATAATTATTTTTACATGTTATAAATCGGTAATATATGTTTTTTGGATAAATATAGGTAAGTAAAAACATTATAGAGTGAATAGTTCTTATGTTGAGAATTTAAACATTCTCTTGAAGAACTTTATGTGTAACACCCAGCCCCTACCTCATTGGATTGAGGAGGCAGTGAGGGTTACATGGCTTTAAGCGATGTTCCCAAGGCTCCAAAGGCTGGTAATAAATTTCGAGGGCTTCGAGAAAAAATTGGGGAACGATTTTCACTTAAGACAAAACCAACCAAACCATCCACTATCAACCACTATATGATGCATGTCAATCAAAACATTCATGCATGTATTCCCAAAGGACAACCAAGTTGTTCAACAATACAAACCAAAACCAATAAAACCAATACCATATCAGATTAATATGTGCAAGACTCAAAAAAAGACCCAAAATAAGTCAAGACACACTCCATGGCTCCAAACCAAGCTCCATCCTCCAATCTCCACCCAGACATTATGATGCACCACTAAAGGAGGGTGATGCCTTACCTTTGCCCACATCACGATACCCGAAATCTGAAAATACACCAATGTGAAAAAGTAGGGGGTGAGTACAACTACTTAGTAGGATTTCCACAAATGAATTCTCTACACATGACACTAGGATAAAACCATTTGAAAATTTAAATATAATAGTTTATATAAAATAATAACAAGTGAAACCATTACCATAATCCAAAAACACCCTTACCAAGCCATCTCACCCACACCAAGAAACCAAGGGAAATCCAAAAAGAACATTCCACAATCCATTTCATCATTTACACATTAGCACAACAATTTCCATCATGGAAAGCAATGCACACAAATAAACCATAACGGTGGAACTTATGTCCAACCCGTTCACCCATTCACAACTAGAGGCACTTCCTGACCACTTATCCTTTTATGGTGGCACTTTCGTCCACTATCAATCCCCTTTTTATAGTGGTACTTTACGCCCACTTCCACACAATAGTCCTATCAATCCATAACCAAACACATAACCCACCAAGGCCACAATAAAATGTAATCAACCAATTCCATTACATGTCAACCACTTCAATAAATCACCCATTTATTGATACCACACTTAAACCATTTTCCCTTAAATTAAAAATTTCAATAAAACAACATCTTTATTGAAAACCATTTTCATAAACCATTTTCACAAATCATTCAAAGAAACCCATTTTAAAATCTTCATTTTAAAATCCACAACCAGAAACACTTCACCACAAAACCCACTTTTTCCCAAAAATCCCCAAAACATCACCCAAGGGATTTCTAAACAATTTCTCACATTAAAACAAAATTAATTTCAAGCCAACCAAATTAATTTTAACTAAAACCATTAGCTCTAAGAAAGTGGAATCGAGAGAGAATCCACCTACCTTTTGGGTTCCTGAGAAATCGACCCACAAGAAAACACACCTCAAATCTGGTGAACACACCACCGAAACCTCTATAGATCTCTTTCCCTAACATCCACAAGTCTTAAAATTAACATACAAGGAAACCAAAACCATATATCTATACGCAATGGGTGTAGATCTAGAAAACTGAGAGAGAGAGAGAGATTTAGATCTATAGGAAAACACAAAGAAACCAAGAGGAGAGACTTATCTGGGAGAAACCACCTTCAAACCACCACGAAAACCCTTCGATTTGCTTCCAAAACGAGTGGGAGATCTCCCGAAACCTCTCAGAACCGGAAATAATGAGTGAGGCTCGAGTGGGAGAGAATTTAGAGAGAAATGAGGCAACCTCTAGGGAGCCCATATTTAAAAACCCTACTTTTAAGTGGCCGCATGGTTATCCCACATAGTTTGGCAAACCGTGCGCTAACCGTGAGCACACTACTGCCTCGAGAGCAAGGGTCTTCATGGTTGCCTCACACGGTTTAGAAAACCATACACACGCCATGTGAAGCCTATTGTCTCCCCCTACAAGGTTTTATAGATAAACCGCATGGTTTCCCCTGACCGTGCTCAAACCATGCTCCCTACGAAAAGCCTCTAAACTAATTCAAAACCATTCAAAACTCTCACAACCTCTTCCCAACTCATCCCGTGAACTTTAAACACATAAAAAATCATAAAAAAGGATACGTACCTCAAACCGGGGGTACAAAAATATGGAAATAGTAAACCTAGTCCAACATACTATAAATATAGTTTTAGAGAAGTTGAATTGGATCATTGGGTAATTAATGTGGGAAGAGTCTTAATGTATCTTATAATTTTTAGAGTGGATTTAATGTTGTGTTGTAAGGCCCCTATTAAAAGTGGAGGAAATGACATATTTAGAAATATAACTGTTTTAAAGATGAAAATAATTTTTATAAGATAAAATTTTGTCGATCCAAACCTCAACCATTCATTTTAAGATGCATTTTAACAAGATTTATGTCTTTTAATCATAGATTTTACACTTTTACCATTTTTGGTTTTTATAGTGGTAACTAATTTTTACTTAAGTAATATATTTTTATAGCCTAAAAATAAAATTGATATTATTAAAAAAATTGTACCCACTGATTCTAAATATGAAATCAATTTTATCATATATAATTTATAATCGTGAAAAAGGATAATATTAGTACTAATGCACATAATGTGTAAAAATAATTTTTTTTTTGAAAATGTGTATTTTAAGAATTAAAATTATATTTAAGATAAAATTATCAATATTTTTTATTTTAATAAAATTAATTAGTTTATTGATAAAAAACAATATTTATTTGGATTTCCAAGAAATAAAAAACATAAATACTCTTTGTGAATAACTTATTAAAATAAAATACCAATTTTTTTATAAAATTTTACTTGAGTTCAACATTGTTAAACATAGGTTCTCAAAATTAAAAATAGTATATTTAAATGCATAATTTTACCCATTAAATATTATTTTTTGAGAATTTTTTTATAAAATTTCTATTCATTTTTACATTTTGATGACTTCATAAAAGTTACATTACTAAAAAATATATTTTTTACTATTCAACTACAATTCAATATTTTAAAAAATAAAATATTAATCTTTAGTTAGGATATGATGATTAAAAAATATAGTTAATTATTAAAATTCTAATTCTAATTCTTTTTAGTATAACTTTTAAATGTAAACTTAAAATATAATGATAAATAACTTTTATCTGAAAATGTATTTTTAAAGTATTAACTATTATTGTCATTATTTACTATCATTTAAAAATTTAATTTGTGTTATTATATTTTTATTATTAAAAATATAAATCATCATAATTTAAAAATGACATACGTAGTTTCATGAAATAGAAATTCATAGTGTATAAAAAACCAAAATTGAAAAAAAATAATTTTTAGCATAAAATGGTCTTATTTCTTTTTTTTATAATAATTGAATGTTATCAATGTTTTAGGAATAAAAGTGACATTTATATTTATTTTTGTGTCTATAATAATTGAATTTGTCTATATTTATTTTTCTTTATAAATATATTTCATAGTTTAGTTACCAAAATATATACCCTTCAATTCAACAACAACTTTAAAATAGTTATATTTATCATAATAAAATGTGTTGTGGTTCGTTTTGGTTTGGTTTGGTGTGTGAAACATGAAATTGAGAATTGTGTTCTTTAATACTCAAATATTGGGTTGTTATATTCTCCTCACTTAAATAAATTTCCTCCTCAAAATTTTAATTATCACTCAATTATTAAAAATATCTAAGGGAATGACTCAGTATATAATTCCCTACTCACTATCACAGGTAAATTAAGATCCCATAATTTTTAGGTATGTCCCTATATAGTTTTTTTATAAACCTATTTGACCTAGTTATTTTTTTAGTTTGAATCTTTATTTTTGATCCTCAGTTCAGATGGGTTTTTGGGAGGTTCAAAGGTGTTTCAGGAAGAAATTAGGGGGAATATGAGCAAAAATATCAGCTTAAAAGAACTTTAGGATATGCTTTAAGCATGGACACTATAACGTATTGTGGATGGTTGTGGTTTAGGAGGGTCAAGGGAGGATTATATAGCCACTTCCAATTTTATCATGATTGATCCATGTATATACGTTTCAGTGTAGTTGGGTTGTATTATTTTTTCATGGAGTGGGGTTACCATGTCAGCCTTTGAGTGGCTATGATGTGGAGAAAACAATTGCAGTGTAAGGGTTTTGAGGTAGAATTTGGTTGGTTCAACAAAATTTAAAAATCCCTTCACTATGGAGTCAACTTGTGGCACAATGTCCACTTAATATTGATATGTTTTGTGACATGGTGGTGATCTGTGGCATGTAAGGGTTCATGAATCTAAAATATGGTTTTAACCAAAGGGTTTGTCACATAGTTTCAAGAAATGCCATGTAGTCCCTCCTATGTCATCCCATATTACACTGTATTGGTGTAAGTCTTCATCAAAGAGTGGAAATTTTCACTATGTCTAGGAGGCTGCTACATGGTATTTTATTTTTATATCCCAAATATAAATACCTAGACTCCCCTCTAAACACTTTTTCTTCCATATCTAGGAACCCTAAAGCGACTTTCTAATTATTTTAATGTTCCTTTAAATGATATTAAATACTTTCCTTCTAGGGATCAATCCACGGTGATCTAAACCTTTCAATGGGAACCTATGAGTGTGCTCATCAAACCTAAATCAAGATTTGTTATATCTTTTTGTTCCAACCCTAGAGTTGAAGGTAATCCTTCAGGTTTCTCTTCTCCATGTAATTTCATTGATTTTATCTTGGGAACCATTTTTAGAAACATTTATTATCATTATTGAAGGTAATGATAAATAAACCAAACACTACCTTATATGTAATTTGTTTTTCTTCACATTCTACACTTTTATGGTAAGTGGTCTAGAACAACCCCCTTTTTTATATTTCAATTTCTACTAGTATGTTCAATAATTTCATTCACACCAACATGTCATAAACACAACCAAAATAATTGTATAATTCACAATCTAATGATTTCCCATTCTTAGACCTCCCATTTGGTTCATCGAGTCTATTGGAATATTGATCTAGCTTAAGGAAACCCATGAGATGATCCTACCCTTAAAATCATAACGAACTGGATATTTTAATAATGAGGATTTTGGATTAACAATATGAGAATTTTCTTGGGTTAATATTATTAATTGGCACAACAAGTTAATTTTGATGATTTTTTAACATAAGTTCACATAGAATAAAGTAGATATATTTGTATATAATTATTCTAGTATATTGACATGATGATAATTGGATACATATATATATATATATATATCATAAAGATAATGACTCTTAGGATAAAATTTGGAATGGAATATAAAGTGCTCTAATTGATATGAAAATTGGGAAACTGAATTTATGGAACGTAAAATTCTAAATAAATGGTAATTAAGAGAATTAACTATGATGGTTTAAGAGGAATTGTCTAATAATATTTTAACATGGTTATGCATTTTTCTTTATTAGAATTAAATATTGATATCAAACTTTTTTTATTGATGTCTGGGGGTGGGATTTAACATGAATTGTGGATATTTTATACTATTATGAATCATGCTTGTTTTTTTGTTCTTAGGAGCCCCATAAGTGATACACGTGGATACAGTTCATGGTTATGGTCCTATTATGAGGGTAAAATTAATGGTATTTGACACTACCTATGTGTAATATGCATGAGATATAAACCACATGAAGGTAAGTTTCCCATTTATGGGATTCCTAATGGTGATATCCTTATTATCCAAAGGAAAGGGACCAATTTTTCATGATATGTTATGTGTGATTTATCATTAATAGTAGAATCTAACACTTACTTGGGTGAACAGGCCTAATATACGAGGATCCACCCATAGAATGATATATCAAGAAAAACATTGAAGTAAGTTTGGCTGATCTCAGGTGACAACTCAGATATCGAGGGTTAGAGAGTTTATTTTATGTAAAATATTAATTTTTTGAAATAATACCCATGTTTATCAATTTATTTCTGGCACTATATACTCATACTAGATTTTTAGACATATTTGGTGGTGTATTACTAAGTTTTACTCACACCATGTTCATGCAGTTGTTTGATACCTGAACAAACATCATGGATAACGGTATGTATAAGTGAATGAGACCCTATTGTTGAGTGTTTCTTACTGAATGGGTTGGATCTTGAAGATATGAATGAAATGGGGTTCTGGACTAAGGACTTTGGAGTTACTTATAGAGTATACTAGTCTTTTATTTTCTTGACTTTATCAAATCATGTAGATGCATTCAACCTATCATTACATGACTCAATTATTATTTTTGTTATTTAGTTTTGGATTTTATTCCACTGCGGTTACATGATTGATTATTTATATTGTTCTCTATATTTCACTACTATGTTATATTTATAATTTTATTGAAACTCTAAACTATATTGTATAGTCTCCCCACTATATCCCACAAACCACTCTATTAGTTGGAAGCCTCTGAAATATGGGGGGGTGCTCATGCAGCGATATAGCGAATCGACATGGTCACCCGAGGGATTATTAGGTCGGGGACATTAAATATAAGACTATAAAACACATATTTTCATTTATAATAAGAATACATTGATATTATCAACTATTTTTTCAAAATATTACTCCTTATCTATATATATGTCTTTGGAGTTCCTAGAGACATACCTCCCACCGATCCATTTTTGTGGCCTAATTTCAATCCATATTCTATAACTAAAATGGTTCTCATGTAATAACATGTAAAAGTAAATCATCACATGAATAATAAAAAGTGATCCATTTATCTATTATCTTATAAAACCTTTTTCATAGCATATAATATATTCTTTTCAAAATAGTATTCTTAAAGTTGGATTTTCTTATACAACACAACCTAATCCCAAATATAACTATCCCGAAATTATCACAAACTTTTTTAAAATGTTCTAAACCTAAAAATAATTGAAATATATTCTCCTAATATTTAACATACCCTTAATCTTCAAAATAAAATTTCAATTAATATATACCTTAAAAAATGAATATCTATGTATTAATCTTAGTTATCCATGGTCATTTCCTATTAGGATCTCTAAACCCAATATATTCAAATCTATCATAACAGTTAAGAGAGAACATGTGTATCACCAAAGAATATCCAATATGAGTTTCAAATTAGATGTTTAGTTAGGCCACTTTTTTGTGAACTAGTTAAGATTGAGTTAACACCCAACCATCATTTTTATGGTTATTAACCTTCGGTTCTTTTATGTAAGAGACTCCATACACTTTTGTATATCCATAGAAGGATTTAATTTCTTGGAAAATATAAAATCTTTTTGAAAACACTCAATAACATGATAGGAAAAGAAACTATTAATAGTATATAAACATAGATTATTTATTAAGATGGCCTCATCAATATATTCTTCAAGAAAAATCTTGAAATATTATAATACGAATCCCACTCATTAATAAGATCTTGAAAAAAATTCAATTTTATGATTTATATTTCATAAAGTCGATCAATTCTTCACCTCATGGTTGGGATTATATTTATATATTCCATCTTAAAAAATATACAATTGTAGGATTCCACACTTATTAGTATCTATTACAATAACACAAAATAAAAATATTCTTCTCTTGATGAGTTCCACCCAACATCACTTTGTATGATGATCTTCTAGTTCAATGACTTTAAAATGATTTTAATAGAGTTTTCTATGGTAGAAATAGTAAAAACCCATTGGGTACACTTTGTATAACTCGATCCATTATACTTTGTAAGTCACTATCATATAGATTTTTAAGTATTTGTCCAATAAAGTAGAAATAATCCAGTCTTTAGCGTTTAAATTATTAATCTTGTAAAACTAAAAACTTTATTCACAATTTTGTACTATGGAAGATATAACCATTAGTAATAGAAACATTTTATAAGTGAATTGTGATTTTCAAAAGAAAGTATAGAAATAGATCTTTTAACTAAAAAATCTCCTCTTTTTTAGAATCCCAATAAACAACACTAACAAACATTAAAAATTTAAAAACATACCCCTTTAGTTACACATCTCTTGGGTTCTCTAACTTTCTCTCCCTTTGTGATTTTTGAAATTAAATTTAAATTAATAAACTAAGTAGGAAGATATCTTGAATTGTTATAAATAATATAAAAACAATTGAAAGGGGAAAATATGAATTTTTAAAAGGTTAACATCTATTCAAAGAAGTATATGAAAGTAATAGTATATATAAAGGAAGTTTAATTGTTTTAATAATCAGTATTTCAAGAAAAAGATCAATCTTATTTTGAGTGTTTGTTGAAAATATTCTTCATTTTCTTTGACTTCACATTCTTATATTTTGACTACACAATACCATCCTCCTAAAAATATATGCTTATCTTTTATTAGGATATGTTTTAATCATGGTAAATAGTAAAGGAATTAAAATTATCAATTTCCCTTGATGATTGTCTAACATATAAATTTACAATATATTCCTCTCAATGAAATTATCATAGTAGGGCTTTACCAAAACATCATGATTTTATCCTATACTTATACTTATCTCTAGGGGTTTTAATAAATTTTCCCACCATAATTACAAAAAATAAAAAAACAAATCCCCAAGAATAATTAAACCCTTCTTTGATACCAATTGAGGTGACCCAAATCTACACTCTAGGTCTTGTTCCTAAGTACACATCCATTAAACAAGAATTTAATACCAAGTGAGATAACCCGTGATAACATATATTTATTTTACACCATTTCCATAACTTACATGTTATATATAATAATAAACACACAATCCAAAGATCTGAAGGTTTAATTTCTTTGAGGAATTGAAATATAAGAAACTTATTTTATTATACTTTTGAACATTTATCCATAATTTATCCACACTAGAATCCTTTTTATACTTATCATAAGTTATATGAATCTTCATAACTTGGGGAATGAATACATAAGAAAGGGATGAGGTAAAATACTCAATAATGGAAAAAATCATCAATATTTCATCCATAGTTAGATCATACACATATGAGAAATGATGATCATATACGAAATATATTATTAAAAAGAATATGGAATGATAATATTTTTCCCAAATTCCTGATAGAAGGAAATTTAATCTCCAATAAACAAGAATGTACTATGAAAAAAGAGTGTGAGATAAAAAACATGATCCATGAAGAATAATAATAGGAATATATCATAACAATGTGTCATTTCAAGGAAACATAGAATAATAAATAAATAAGACACAAAACATAAGCACACAAAATCATTAAATTGTGAGAAATTCCACCCTTTATGTCTTGATCATGTCTAATAAGTCTCGCCCTTTATGTTGTGATCATATCCAATAAGGTTCACCAATTATATTGTGACAATATCAATGAAGGCTCACCCTTTATATATTGAACATATCCAAGAGGGATCACCCTTTATGTTTTGAGTATATATGATAAGGATAAAGCTTTATCATGTGATAATATCTTGGAATTTTGACCCTTTATGTTGTGAGAATATCCCAAAAGTATAACACGTAATATTGTGAGCTTATCCAAGATGTATTAACCTTTATATGGTAATTATATCCATGAATGATCACCCTGTATGTTGTGATCCTAACCAAAAAGGATATCACATTATGTTGTGATCAGATCTAATAAGGCACACCCTTTTTATAGCTAACATATCCAAGAATACCCACAATTTATATTGTGATAATATCCCAAAAGGTTTACCCTTTATGTTGTGAAAAAATCTAAGTATGTTCATGCCTCATTATCTCAAGAGGTGTATAACCTTAACTAATTTATTATAGGGTGATATAGGACCCCAAATATCACAATTCATACATATTTATGCTGAAATATATGAATCATTCATTATTTCAAGAAAACCCAAGATAAGAAAATGAGTTTCATATTATTTTCAAATGGTACCACATAATGTGATATCAAATATAGATTGATTGATACTAAAAATTAAATCACCAAAAAGAAGTATTTTCATAGAGAAACTTATAAGGTTATTTATGAAACATTACTTCAAAGGTGATGGATATATTGAAGATAAATTTGAAAATATAAGCTCATTCATAAAATGAGATTTGATAAATTGTTTTAACATTATTGAAAAAAGAGGAAGTTATAGGTTACTTTAAAATGTTTCTTTTCAATAATTTGACATTTTTTAGAAAATATTTGTAAAGGATTATAAGTAATGGATCATTTAAAAAATATAATCTATTTTCTAAATAATTTTTGAGTGGAAGATAACACCTACAATTGGGAATGGAAAATATTTTCTAGCATTTTTAAATACCTTTACTGAATCCAAAATCATAAAAATTTCGATAAAAATTTCATTTTAAAAGAATTAAAGAAAAATTTCAAGATAATAGGAAATATTTCATATTTGGGTTTTAGAATAATAAAGGGGAACATTGGTAGAAATAGTGAATATGGATGTGGAAGAAAAAGAGCACATTTAGATAGGAAAAGAATTATTCTTAGCATCAACAAATTTAATAAAGAAATAAATCCATAAAATAATATATATCTTATTTAAACATGTAATATAATAGGAAATAAATATTAAATAAAATAAAATAAAATTATTTTTTATAAAAAAACAATATTTTAGGACAATAGTAAAAAATGAGTCATTATGACTCAAGAAAAGAAGTTAATTCAAGAAAACCCCTTATAATTATTGTAATATTTAAATAAAAAATTCATAAAATGATTAAACATGAAAAAAATCACTAAATTTCATGAATAATGAGATAATTATGATATAAAGTGTCAAATAGGTAGTAAATACACCGTATAGAAGATGGTAACTAAATAATACAAAACATGTCTCAAAGAAGGAAATTTTGAGATGAGAAACCCATAAAAATATTGTAACAATTGTATCAAAATAATTGGATGGAGGGGTTAATTGAAGGAAATTTAGAAAAATTTTAATAAAATTTAATAATTATAATATATTTCAATTGGGGTAATAAGTACACAATATAAAATAAATTTAGGTGCATTACTTGAAAACATTCCTCTTTAAATGGAAATTGAGACGGAAAATATTACCTTTACTCTCAAATTCCATTAAAGTGATTTAATATCATGTATCATAAACAGAAAAATATTAATAATACATTTCATATACTTATTCATTTATATTTATATTACTACTCTTGAATTATAATCACTCATAATATGATCATTATCAATTTAATGTTTATTTTTATTATCAGACGTTCGTAAATGTCACCACTTATTATAAAGCGAGCACATGTTTCATATTTCAAGTTGATATAAATTGGAAAATAATGGAAAGGAGATACGTTTTAATCATGAAAAATCCCAAACATTTATTTAAATACTTTTTATTATTATTATTTTAAGCCTTTTACGCTTAGAATTTAAACTTTTACTATTTTTGGTTTTTATTGCGGTAACAAATTTTTACTTATGTAATTTATTTTCTATTACTAAAAATAAAATATAAATCATTACATAATTTTTAACTAACTATTAAAAGTATTAAATCCATTTTATCACATATATTTATAATGGTGATAAAAATTAATTTTAATACTAGCAAAAATAATGCATAAAAACCATTATTTTAAAAGAGTATCTTTGAGCATAAAAATTATGTTTAGGAAAAAATTATCAATTTAATTGATTTTTATATAATTAGATAGTTTATTAATAAAAATAAGAGTGATTTTTTCTTCTAATAAATCCAAAACCAAAATCCCCCAAGTGATATCTAATTAAAATTTGTCCAAAATAGGTTTTATAAACTATTACTTGAGTTAAAAAATGTTAAACATAGGTTTTATAAATTTAACAAAGCATATTAAAATGAATAGTTTTACTTATTTAATAAACCATTATTTTATAAATATTTTTTTAATAATATTTAAGTCATGTTTACATTATAAAAATGTTATAAAAGCTGTGATATTGGTAAAAACTTTAATTTTTCACTATTGACTTAAAAATCAATATTTTCAAAATAATATAAAAAATTAATCCAAATACAACATTATTATAATTAATACCAAAATGAAGTTATATTTTTTAAATTTAAATTCTAAAATTCTAAAATTAGCTTTTAAATGAAAACACAAAATATAATGAAGAATTGATTTAATTGAAAAATGTCATTTTAAAATGTTAACTATTCATGTTCTTATTTCCTATAAATTAAAAATTAAAAATGATTCAATATATTATTCTTGTTAATGATATAAATTATAATAATTTAACCATAATATAAAAAATTTCATGAAATAAATATGCATAATGAATAAGATTCCAATATTATAAAAACTACATTTTGAACATAAAATGCTATTATTAGTTGTTTATCTATACTAATTTAATTTTCTTAGTGAATTAGAATTAAAAATGATCTTCATTTTTCTTTATACATATATTTTATAATTTATTTACCTCAATTTATACCCACCAATTAAATAGTTATTTAGAATTATTACATTAATCTTAACAAAATGTGTTATGGTTCATTTTAGCTCAGTGCTTCCTTTGAAACAAGCTATTTAACATATTGTTTTTCAATTATAAAGTCTTGTTGTGTTAAAAATTAAGACCAAATTAATCAAAATGACTAAAAAATAGAAAGTAAGTATAATTACTAGTTTATTACCACACAATTATGTCATAAATAGTGAATTAATTTAATAAAAACATATCAATTAGAGATACTAAATTGCGCATTTTTTTAGAAAAAAGATTTGATGATTTAGAAAACATTTTTGAATTTTTTTTTATTTTTTTTATTTTTTTAGATTTTAAATTTTCTAGATTTTTTTAAATTTTTTAAGGAAAATTTTACAATTCATAGAAATGGTTCCAAAATATTGTGTGAATAATATGTTTTCATAAGAATTACATAATCAATTTATAACTCAACCACACTAATGTAACATAAGTGATGTCGTCAGGCCATTAATCTCTCGAGGAAGGTGTTTATTTAATCTATATATATTTTCTATATATATGGGTGTTTTTTAAAATATAGGTCATAAAATATATATGTATTTATGAATAATAAAAAATTGAACATATACTAGAATGAAACAAAATTGATTCTTGATCAATTTCTTAAAATGTAAATTGAAGCTGAATGTTTAACCTCAAAGTCTTCTTATCATTTTGCAATCTGAATTTTGAAATATGAGTTCAAAATTAACCTTAAGAACTGAGAATTGAGTAGTAAATTTAAATAATCAAAATTAGTCTAAAATATTTCCTTAAGAATTGAGAGGAAAAACATTAAAACACATAAAATACACATAAAATTATATATATAATCATAATAATCTCAAATATATAGAATTTTTCTCTTGAATTCAAAAGTTAAAATCTGGTAAAAAATCACAAAAAATAAACAAAAACTAATATGTTTTCATGAATTAAAAATTAAAAATAATAACTTATAGTGAAATGGTGAATAATAATCATATGAGTGAACTAAACACATAAATTAAATCTATTGGCTTACATCTATAATTCTACTACAAATTTCTAAAAAATAATATAAAAAGAATTATAGTAAGACCTAATACTAATAGAAGACTACCAATACTAAAATAATAGAGAAGAAAAAATATATTCTCTTCACCCAAAACTATCTAATCTACCTTTCATTTATCTCTTATATAAAAATCTATAATTGGAAATAAAAATTTATCTATATACTCAAACCCCCGTAGAAAAACTCTTTTATCTCCTTTAATACTCAATCATCCACCACATCATTCACAAGGGTTACTTATTAATTATTGATCATTAGGCTTAATATTAACTTCTAGGATAGAATTCTGCCTAACCATACAATCATTATCAACCTTCCTTTTGTAATACCCTTCCACTGAATTACTTTCTCTTTCACTCTATTTTTTCCAATCAGATTTTATTCAATTACTCAACTTCACTTTATAATGCATGTTCATCATGTTAGACTTGGTTCATGTGTTATTCTTAATCTTAAAGGGTTCCATAATATTTTCCATTCATCTAGTATCAAATAATTCAATTAATGTTCATATTCAAACCAAAAATTTGATTCTATCATGTTTATAAAATCTAATTCATTTTTTCATTGGTGAGTTCCAAAATAGAATACATTTTATTATTTTCCAATTTAATAATCTTATTTTTTTAGGATCTATATATTTTTAGATACTGGTTATGTGATTTTATAGATTAACATATATGTGGTATGTTATGACATTCAATGAAATTTGTTCATTGTTAGTTTATAATCACATAAAATTTTAATTGTTGGTCTCTCTGTTTTCATTTTTAATAGGAACAATAAAAATAGGTTTAACTATTTTATTTTATTTTACCGAACTTTAAATCATTTATTTTTTAGAAAATTATATTATTAACTTAAATATACATTTAAATAGTTATTAAATATTTTTCTTTGGTTTTGTTAACCTTAACTTTTTATTTAATTTATAAAGTGGTTTTTTGTGCCAAAATTTATTTTGGAAATAAAATATTTACTTAATTCCTTATTTAAAATTTGTAGGATCCAGGTGCAGTAGAAGCTCATTGGTGGATGTGACCACTTGGCCTTTTGTCATTAGAAATGATCAATCTGGGATCAATACGATGATAAAATGCTAGATTCCATGGATCGAATCATAGAAATAGACAAGGAATAAGAATAGTTCTAGAATCCACAATGGAGCATCATCATATGTTGGTTATAATTAATTTAATTAATTGAAAAAATTACCTTGATGAAATTCTTTCTTCATTGATGTCTCCGGTCATGATCCGATGTGACTCATCATTGCATCATAGAATCCAAGTGTAGGATTCCTCTAGTGGTGATCCACACGTGCTCCACATCTCTTTGGACTTTGCCAAAGGAATCTCCAGGTGCTAGCGTGGAGAAGCCTTTGCTTGCGTTGTCTGCCTTAGATCGCCTTGATCCGATGGAAGAGGATCTATCTCGGTCTTGAGAGCGTTCTTGGAAGAAGGAGTTCTTTTGGTCTTGAGAGAATTCTCTAGAATTTTTCTGCACAACGATTCTCTATGGAAAAGTGTTGGGGTTGTGAGGATATTTATAATCAAGTTTGAGGTTATAGAGTTATGACAATAAATAAACACTTTACGCATTTTATTTATTTAATTATCTCTTATTTAAAATCCCTATGAATAATTATTAATTCCTTGACATGCTCCTATGCTGATTATAATAAATATCATTTAATAAAATGATATTATTTCCTCAAAATCCCAACTGGAAAAACTACATGGTGTGTAATAATTAATACACGGTGTGTACTTGTTTTCCATGAAAACTACAGAGTGTGTAATCATCAATACATGGCGTGTATATCTTGTTTTCACTTCCTTTCCAAAATGAAAACTACACGGCATGTAATCATTAATACACAACATATAATTATTTTCAAAATAAAAACTACATGGTGTCTAATCATTAATACACAAAATGTACTTGTTTTCATTTTTTTCTTCCTCCAACATTAAAATGATTTAGGCTTCCATGAATAATTATTAAACCACATATGAGAATAATATTTATTCTACTTGATATACTTGGATACACTTAGTGTGTGACCCTCTAGGCCTCTTTCTTGTTGGCATTTGGTGGGCTTACCTAAAGTCCAAGATTACTATCTAGTAACGGGTCAAAGTACCTAAGAAAAAGAAGCTGACACCACATTGATGTGTCACCTCATACGAATTCTTATCGTGTAATTTAATCCCTTTGTCTCAATATCTCCAATCAAGCGGGTTGCATGCTAGTGCCATCAACCCTTGTGCTCAATTATTCTTTCTTTGACTTTCTAGAATTGAACTCGCCCATTCCTCACCATGGCCATGGATTTATTTATTCTATATCAATTCCATCAAAGGGCCTGAGATATCTACTTTTGTTATAGAACAGAAGGGAAAAATTCTTCTCGCATTATCTATTAATGCAGTATTACTCGTGATGCACCCAACATTTCTTACTTCACTGCGAACAGTGTGTCATCATAGTTTTCATCAATAATTCTAAGTCTGTGAGTTGTAATACACATTACTAATAATCTTAATGTCTAAGGACCAATACACACGTCCGTAGATAAGAACATACAATGACACTATAAAATGTGGATTTCCTACTAGCGGGTCTTGTTCTCATAATATCCTCCTGGATATTACCAAGAGTGCACACCATGAGAAAGTGCCTCAAAGTTTTATGAGTCCTCACCCCTAATGGCCTATATTATTTTTGTCCCTCAAATAACATCATCCATCCATAGAACATAAATTCAAGAACAATGTTATGGAACTTCCAGGTTTTCATCATAACATGGATCTGCTATGACCCTTTAATGCAACATCTATCCTTAGGACATTATCACATGTATTGTCATGCAGAAGAACAATAAAGATGTGACAAAGTATTTATTAATGAATAATGTACAAAGTAGTTGGTTCTAGGCCACCAACTCCAATAGACTCCCACTTGGACTAGATCCAACTACTAACAACCTTTAACCCGCTAGCACTCACATGATATTCATGCTTCTGTTGAGATATGCCTTTAGTCATGGGGTATGCCACGTTTTATTTAGTGGACACTCTACTCACTAAAACTTCAACCCCTTGATAGAAATACCTATAGAGTTAATACTTTTAGAGTATGTGATTTGTCCATTGATGTGACCTTGGTTCTTTGGCAAGATCCACCGCTACAATATTATCACAATACAGCGTGATAGGATTTTTACTACTAGGCACCACATCAAGCTCTTAGTCAAAGTTCTGAATCGAGATGGCTTCCTTGGATGCATCATAAGACACTATATATTTGGACTCCACTATAGAATCGACGACAACTGGCTGCTTTGAACTCTTCCAGCTCACAGCTTCTCCATTGAGACAGAAAACCTATCCAAATTGCGACTTTAGATCGTTATGATCTATCCAAAAACCAGTATCAGTATACCCTCTGATGACAAGTTCCTCCTCTCCTCCATACACCAAGAACATATCCTTAGTTCTTCTCATATACTTAAGGATTGTCTTAATAGAAGTCCAATGCTGTTCTCCTGGATCTTCTTGATATCTCCCTACCATTCTCAGTGCATAGGCAACATCAAGCCTGGTACATAACATGGCATACATGATGGATCCTATAGCCAACATGTATGGGATCTTACTCATTATATCTTTATATTGTTATGTTTGAGGACACATTTTCTTAGAAAGATGTATGACATGTGACATTGGAACCAATCCCCTCTTGGATTCTTCCATACTAAATATCTTTAGTATCTGGTCAATGTATGTACCATGACTTAGTCCAAGAAGCCTCTTAGATCTATCAATAATTATATTGATCCCTAGAATGTAGGCTGCTTCACCCATGTCCTTCATCGAGAAACACTTGTTCAACTATTCCTTAACTGACTGTAAGACTGGTACATTGTTTCCAATAAGCAATATGTCGTCAACATATACTACTAGGATAACGATCACATTCCCATTAAGCCGCTTATAAACACATGGATCACATTCATTCTTAATGAAACCAAATTCCATTATGGATTCATGAAATCGAATGTTCCATGACCTAGATGATATCTTTAATCCATAAATGGATTTATGCAACTTGCAAACCCATTTGGATTCACCTGGTGTCACAAAACCTTCTGGTTGTATCATATAGACATCTTCATGAAGGTTCCTGTTAAGGAATGTTGTTTTGACATCCATTTTCCAAATCTCATAGTCATGGTAAGTTGATATGGAAAGTATGATTCTTCTGGATGTAAACATGGAAACTGGTGAGAAGGTTTCATCATAGTCAATTCCTTGATGCTTTCTGAATCCTTTAGCCACCAGCCTTTCATTATAGGTTCTTACTTGACCTTCCATGTCTAGTTTTCTCTTGAATACCCATTTATATCCAACATGCTTTACATCAACTGGATCATCTACTAGAACCCAGACATGGTTATGATACATGGAATCCATCTCAAAATTCATAGCTTCTAGAAATCTTGTAGCTTCTGATATTTCTACTAATTACCTGTAGGAGGGAGGTTCATCATTGTCCAACAATAATGATTCACCATCCTTGGTGACTAGGAAACCAAATCTCTTTGGTTCCCTTACCTCTCTTGAGATCCTATGTAGTACTTATGTTTCTGGAACCTCTTCCATGAGGACCTGTGGAACTTATTCTTGTACTAACTCCTATGTATCTTGAGCATCAACTTCGTTGAAGTCAATCTTGACCCCACTATCCCTTTTGAGGAAGTTCTCCCTCTCATGAAAGATGAATTTTCTGGTGACAGTCACTTTCTTATCTTGAGAGTTATGTAGGTAATATTTTTTTTGTTTCCTTGGGATATCCAATAAAGATACACCTCGTGCCCTGATGTGCTAGTTTGTTTCTTGATAGTGCCTTAACAAATGCCTCGCATCCCCATATAGGTGTATGTGACAAAATGGGTTTCTTTCCATTACATAACTCAGAGGGAATTCCATTTTCAAACTAAGTTGTTACTCAGTTTAATGTGTATGCTGCATTTTGTAATGAATATCCCCAAAAGGATAATGGAAGATCTGCAAGACTCATCATCTACCTCACCATGACCAACAATGTATGGTTCCTCCTTTCACTAACACCATTCCACTATGGTGTATAAGTAGGAGTGATTTGAGATAGAATCCCAGACTCCTGTAGAAGATTGATGAACTCTTGGTTCAGATATTCTCCACCTTGATCCAATCGAAGTTTCTTTATCTTCTTACCAAGTTGATTCTTCACTTCATTCTTGAATTCCTTAAATTTCTCTAGGGATTCTGACTTATACCTCATTAAGTAGACATAGCCATATCTACTCAAATCATCAGTAAATGTAATGAAGTAATAATATCCAAATCTAGATTGTACTGGAAATGGTCTATACAAATCAGTGTGCACTAATCCTAGAAGCTCTGTGGCCCTTTCACCTTGTCCACCAAAAGGTGTCTTGGTCATTTTTCCTTGTAAAAAAGTGACATCTTTCAAGTGGTTTTAACTCAGTAGAGTCTAAATAGCCATCTTGGAAAATCTTTGTCAAGCACTTCTCATTTACATGACCTAGATGGTGATGCAATAACTGGGTGATGAATGAGTCATGTGAGTTTGATTCATTATCGATTGCCAACACTTGGTTATCAAAATTTAATACATACAAAAAATTATTTAAATGTGCCATACCATAACATATGTTGTTCTTATAAAATAGACAAACCTTATTTCCAAACATGAAAATAAATCCATCCATATCCAAACAAGATATAGAAATTATGTTCTTGGTAACACTAGGCACATAATAACAGTTATGTAAAACAAAAATCATCCCAGTTGGCAATGATATGTCGTAATCACCAATGTCTAATGCATCCAACCTCACGAAATTGGAAGCTCAAAGATCCACTCTCCTTTGTAAATCCTTCTAAATATACTTGTTTCCAGCATTTGAATACAGATGTGAGCCCCACAAGCTCTATCTAATACCCATTGTGTAGAAATGGAAAGATTGAACTTGAAAATGAACACACCTTTAGCATCCCCACGCTGCTGGGTGCACTTCCTCTTCGAGTGTCCTTGCTTGCCATATGAAAAACATACCACCTCCTATTCCTTGACCTACCTCTGGATCTTCCCCTTCGAGGAGGGATGGTGCTCAGGGGCTTCAAACCATTTATAAGTCTTTGGCCCCTTTTCCTTGTCATTCCTTTTCTTATTCACCATAAAGACTGTTGGTTTTTCATGCCCAATGTCCTTATCTACTTGGAAAATCAAGGTCAGAAGTTCCAATAAACTCTTCTAATTACTGCTCATATTGTAGTTGACAATAAAGATTGAGAAGGTCTTGGGAAGTGATGATAGGATGAGATCTATATGAAAATCATCTAGGAACTTAATCCCTAAGATGTCCAAGCGTTCAATGTAGCCAATAAGCAAGACTACATGAGGCCCAGCTGGCGCAGACTCTTGAATATTACTTGTAAACAAAGCATTGGAGATCTCATATCTCTCTTGTCTCACCTTCTCTTGGTAGGAATCCTTAATGTGAGACATCATGCTATACACGTATATGCTTTCATGTTGCTTCAAGAGCTCATTAGACATGGCCAATAACATGAAACATTCAAAATCTTTGGAATCATCCATATGTTTCGCATAGAGAGATATTTCCTCATCATTGTCCTCTTTTTTAGGCACAACTGAAATATGCTATTCCAGCACATACAATTTCCTTTCTTGGCGAAGGATGACACGTAAATTCCTCTACCACTCCTAGAAATTAGTGCCAGTGAGAAGGTTTTCCTTCTCAAGTATGGTTTTCAATGATATGTTTGAAGTCATTTTTCTTACTATTTCAACAAATTAAGATGAGAAAAGGTTTAGTACTTTATTACAAAACTAAGACAAATACTTATTAGTCTCCCACTATTTTATCAAAATTTAATAGCCCTCACCATTGACTTCGAAATATTCTGTTGCCTGAATATTTTAGTGGAAAGGATCCATATTTCCCTTCAAATTACACCAACTAGGGTTGCCCAAGAAACTTCAAGGGTTTTAGGTAGGCATTCCAAATGCCAACTGCATTAACTCACAACTCCTTGATCCGCTGAGTGGACTCCCCAATCCTGAAATCCTTTTATTTTGGATTTCCTCAACCTTTTCCTCTTGGTCACACCATGTCCTACAATGGTAGTCAAACCTTGATGCGAACCAAGTTAAGTCAACCCAAAACATTGAATTAGAATTCCCCGATAATTGAAAGTACCCCAATAGGGTTGGTCAAGCACTTTGAACTATGGTTCGATTCTAACCAAGATTATGGAAGGCTATACCGACTTAATATTTCTTTGATGGATTTTATCCTTATATATAAATTTCCATTTTATTATCTTTGATTACATGCCTGTTAATATTAAGTGGTATATACTCAAGTGATTAACCATGTCTAAGATAATATTTACGCATAAGCCAGTCTTATTTTAGTTCCATCTTGCATGCTTGTTTAATTCATTAATTGTGTGATCGTGACAACACACCCAAAATAAATAAACCATGAAACTGACAGAAATAAAATAAATGGTATGATCATGATCTTGTTCTATCAGTAAGTTTATCTAGCAGTTGATAAACTAACACAATACCTTGGGGAGAAACACCTTGTACCTTTTGGGTTCGTGTTTACAGCTTTCCACCTATCCACCTTTGTATCAGCTAGGATTGGATTCACCTTGGCTCCTGAATTGAGCCACCTCCACTAGTTTGGGAGCTCCATCGATTACATATGCATTTATATCACATGCAGATGAGGGGTAAAAGGGGGGTTTTTACATAAAAGAAACCTTGGTCACACATGCCCTACATATTAATGAGGAGAAGGCTCATAGGCCAACAAATTTAATTTAAATAAATAAATTAAAATAAACCATTCACATACAAAGTTCTTGGTCTAGCTCATGATAATCCATGAATGAAACGATATTACGCATTAATAAAACTAGCATTCAATTATTTAATCATTCTTGTTTAAGATAAATCACCCTCAAATCAATTAAATATCTTTAATTAATCAATCCTTTTACCTTAAACACCTTTTCTGAATTTCCGTGAGATTCTTATCCATACTAATTTTAAACAAATAAATTCATTTAAAATTATATTTGTACGTAACTTGTAACTTGGAGGAAACCTGGTGAATTCCTGTCTACGCAGATATTAAAATAAACACACACACTCACACACACACAAAACACCTATCATGTGTTGTGACTCATCTTTAAGCATGCACTATGATACACATCTCTAGGGTTTGTATAATATATTAATAAATTTTAATAAATCTACACAATTTGGATAAGTACAAGACATGTAGTTCTGACTACATGGTGTGTACTTTTGTTCACCGTCCATCCGAAGTACATGCTCGGGGACATGGCATGTTTTTGTACTTTGGAAATTTTCAGAGTACACGACATGTACAATTGGACACACATGGTGTAGTATCCATGTTACACAGTTTCTAGATAGGCAATCCATTTATGGGGTACACAGTCCAACCCTTACATGAAGGCACTACACGCCATTTTCAGTTGGGCCACATGGTGTGTAATTCAGAACCCGTGTTCCACTTGTTCCTAGTCAACACACGGTGTCATAAATGACATAGATAGGATCCAATACATGGACTGATTTGGAGGATCAGTCAATGCACTGAACCTAGACTACATGGAATGTACTTCTGAATACACGCCGTGTATTCTGGTGTTGTACGGCCAGGAGCGTTTGGCACCTCAAGATGAGTTCCTCTATATTATTTTAATCAAAATTAAAAGAAAAATTCGTTTCTGTAAGGTGAAAGAGAAACAAGATGGGGGGGGGAATAGATCTAGAGATTCATATTTTAAAGAAAAATTAACTTGAATTGAAATAACTGAATTATTAAATGCGTAAACCACAAATGAAAAAACTAAATAATTATAATCAATGATATGATTCCTCTGATACCACTTGTAGGATCTGGGCACAGCGGAAGATTGTGGGTGGATATGCCCACTTGGTTTTTTTTTCATTAGCAATGATCAATATGGGATCAATACGACGATAATACGCCATAATCCACAGATCGAATCACATAAATAGACAAGGAAGAAGAATAGTCCTGTAATCCACAAAGGAGTATCATCATATGTTGGTTATAATTAATTTAATTAATTAAAAAAAATTACCTTGATGGAATAATTTCTTCGTTGATGTATCCGGTCACGATCCAATGTGACTCGTAATTGTGTTGTAGAATCCAAGTGTAAGATTCCTCTAGAAGTGATCCACATGTGCTCCACATATCTCTGTATGTTGCCCAAGGAATCTCTAGGTTCTAGTGCAGATAAGCCTTTTCTTTCATTTTCCTCCTTCGATCGCCTTGATCCGATGGAAGAGGATCTCTCTCGGTATTGAGAGCATTCTTGGAGGAAGGATTTCTTTAGGTCTTGAGAGAATTCTCTAGAATTTTTGTGCACAAAAATTATCTATGGAAAAGTGTTGGGGTTGTGGGGATATTTATAATCAAGTTTGAGGTTATAGAGTTATGACTATAAATAAATGCGTTATGCATTTTATTTATTTCATTAACTCTTATTTTAAACCCCCCATGTTGAATGATTAATTCCTTGACATGAACCCACGCTAATTATAATAAATATCATTTAATAAAATTATATTCTTTACTGAAAATCCGGACTGGAAAAACTACATGGAGTGTAACCATTAATACACGGCGTGTACTTTTTTCCATGAAAACTACACGGTGTGTAATCATTAATACACGACATGTATATCTTGTTTTCATTTCCTTTCCAAAATGAAAACTACACGACGTGTAATTATTAATACACGATAAGTACTTGTTTTCAAAATAAAAACTACACAGCATGTAATCATTAATACACTACGTGTACTTGTTTTTATTTTATTCTTCCTCCAACATTAAAACAATTTAGGCTTCCTTGAATAATTATTAAACCACGTATGGGAATAATCTTTATTCTAATTGAGATACTTTGATACACTTAGTGTGTGACCCTCTAGGAATCTTTCTAGTTGGTATTAGGAGGGCTTGCCTATAGTCCAAGATTACTATATAGAAACAGGTCAAGGCCCCCAGGAGAAAGAAGTTGACACCGTATTGACGTGTCTCCTCATACGAATGCTTACCATGTAATTTAATCCCTTTGTCTCAATATCTTTAATCAAGCGGTTTTCATGCTAGTGCTATCAACCCATGTGCTCGATTATTATTTCGTTGAATTTTCGAAATTGAACTCGGCCATTCCTCACCATGGCCATAGATATATTTATGCTACATCAATTCCATCAAATGGTCTAAGATATCTACTTCCATTATGGAATATAAAGGACACATCCTTTCTCAAATTATCAATTAATGCATTATTACTCATGACGCACCCAACGTATCCTACCTCACTACGAACAATGTATCATCAAAATTTTCGTCAATACATCTAAGTGCATGAGTTGAAATACTCATTAATAATAATCTTAAAGTCTAAGGACCAATACACACGTCCACAGATAGGAACATCTAATGATACTGTGAAATGTGGATTTTCTATTGGCGGGTCTTGTTCTCATAATTCCTCCTGGATATTACCAAGGGCACACACCATGAGAAAGTGCCTCTAAGTTTTATGAATCCTCACCCACAATGGCCTGTATTATTTGTGTCCCTCAAATAACATCATTTGGCCATAGAACATATATTCTAGAATAGTGTTATGGCACTTCTAGGTTCTCATCATAGTAGGGATCCGCTATGACCCTTTAGTGCATCATCTATACTTGGGACATTATCATATGAATTGTAACACAAAAGAACAATCAATATGTGATAAATTTTTTATTAATGAAAAAACTACAATGTAGTTGGTTCTAGGATTACAACTCCGACAAAATTCACTACAAAAAATATAGCATTTAGAGGGGATTGTTTTAGCTACTAGTAGTGGTATAATCCATTATATATATATTATCAGTGGGGTTGATTAACTTATATAAAAATTAACACCATCTTCTAATAATGGAGGTCATTTTTAAGTATTACCAAGGTAAAAAATATCAACATTTATGTTAGTGGAGATCATAAAACAATATTATTTTTTAAATACTTTTTCCAAAATAAACCACATATTTTTAAATAAATTGAAAATAAAATTAGTTTTAAACCACAACTATTTCAAAAAAAATTAGTACGGTTGGTTTAGAAATCTTCATTGGTAATATATATTTTTTAGAAAAAAATTCACCTATATGTGTTTTGGGACTATCAGATTTGATTTGATTTATTGTTAATAAGAGATGATTTTTTTATTTCAAAATGTTTTGAGATGAGATGAAGAAGACAATGAAGAAAATTATTGAGCAGGGAAGGTGTAGGCTATGCACATAGGATGGGGTGTTGAGATGAAAATTTATAACATGGGATATTTAAAAGGCTCTATTCCATGGTGGTCCTTATGGTGAGATTCTATGTCACATGTGAAATACAATTTAGTACAGCACAAGCACAATGGTGGTCATGGTTCAAAAAATTTAGTTTTCATAAACCAATATGGACAACCCCATATTGCATAGATGAGAATAGTGATTGGGATGTCTTCTTGTGTAATATATGGAAGGTCAAAACAATCATAGTGTTGATCATTGTGTGATGAATGAGTTCTTATGAAAAACATGAAACATGAAATGACCACACTATAGTGCTCAATGTCTTGAGGCCAAAACAACCAACATTTTTCCCCATGATGTAGTGAAGAAATATCATTAGGTGAAGAGTAAAATTTGATAGAATTTGTTATCATTCTTAAATAGATCTTAAATGCTTCCATAATCAAAGTCTTTAGTTTTAGTCTTATATTGTAGCATGATTTGATGGAGTATTCTACAATCAAAATAGAGAGTTAATCATTTGAATTAAATCACATTTTAAGGAGAAAGAATGAGGTTTTATGAGGTAGTTATAGATAACTTAAAATGGATTAAATCATTAAGGAAATTTGTGGGGGGTAATGGAGGAGTTATAGGTTGTTTTCTGAGCCCAAAAATTTAATAAAAAGTGTAAATTTAATTTACAAGAATCATTTAATCTATTTAAGGGGATAATCCTAAAAGAGAAGGTGGATATTTGGGAACTCCTCATGAATTGAGAAGACAAAGGATAGGTGAATTGTGTTGTGAAAATGAGGTAGATATGATGTATTAGGAAGAAATGAGACCTGATACTCTCAATATAATGGTGAGAATGTGAGAAGACATAGATAATCATGAATTTGAATTATGTTTCAACCCCATATTGTATGTGTTTCCAGTTGTTGAAGATCTTAAAAGGCCACATGGGCAGATATCCTGAACCATCTATTCAGGAGGGAGGATAATAAAAAAGAAGTGTAGATATCAATAGGTGTCTGTAATAGGTATTTGTTTTTTAGGTCATATTTTTAAAATATTTGTATCTTCCAGTAAACTCTATAGTTGGAGAGAACACAGAGGAATATATATTGTAAGATGTTGGTGGAATAGTAGACAATCCATGTTGGGGGACTAACCAATATGGTAAGAAGTAGGCATGTGTAAATAAACCTTGTAAATATCATGTGTCACTATATTTCATTTATATATGCTTAAGAGGAATTGTGGAGAGGTTTTTAGTTGATCAAGAACCATAACTAGTTAAAGTGGTTGAATTTAAAAGGGATAAACTCATAAAAAAGAAGAATAGGATCACTGATTCTCCCCTCCCCTCATAGTGATTTAATTAGATCCTAACAATTGGTATTAGAGAGAGTTTTCCACTAAACATCCAATTTTTTCCCTTATTGTTATAAGTAGATTTTAGGAAATAAAAATTCTAATAAGCCTTTGATCTATATCAGATATAGAAAAATGAATTTACTCTCATTATTACAAAATCTGGAGATTTATATTAGGACATAGATAAAAAATAATAAACCAGAGTAAATGAATATTTAGAAGAATATAATAGTAAAGGGAAGGATACTAATAACTGAAGGTAATAATAGTGGTATAAGTTGAAATATTTTTATTGATTATGATTCTTCTAATAAAGATTTTTTATGTAGTGATGATGGCGAATCAATTAAAAATCTCCATTCAAAGTTTAAATTTAATCTTATAAATGTTATGAAATAAGTTGTAAATTGTTTTGTTTCATCTATCATGGGCCTTAAGGGATTAAGAATAATAAATTATAACTTAAATATGAGGCTATTTCAATGTATATGGCATTGGCTAAAAAGGTCAACATTTGAAACACTCTTAGAAAACATGTCAGAGAAAGATATGAAATACTCTCACTTAACATGACATATATGGTAAATCTATTAAGATGTTACAATGAAATGTTTGTGATAAATATATCACTAATTTGTTTTATAATTTTTCCATTCACATGAAAATGGCATAAAATTTCTATGGATGTCAAAGATATTAAATTAAAAGTTAAGCAAAATAGAATCAAAAGCTATAAAATTGATTGCAAGAATTAAGAAAAATGCATAAAAATCAAATTTAGGAGATAACTAAGGATATGGAAGATAACATATGATTGGTTGAGGATGAGGAGAACTCCATAAACATGAAGTGTCTTGAGATTTAGGCATGTCTAAGAAGACTTGAATCCACAAAAAAATAATTTTCAAGTTATTGAGAAGAAATATACATACACTTTGATTTAAATTAAGAACCATGGATCTAAGAGGACTCATAATGATAGTAAGAAGTTTATGAGATGATCCTATCTCCACGTAGAAACATCCTCTGAAAAAGATAGACCATAACCCATAAATTTATTATCATACTTTTACTTCTTTACTTTTTAGTATAGGTTTAAAAGAAAACACTGGGAAAATATTGACACTGAAAAATATTGATAATGCCACCCCATAATCAAGAGTGGATGATATAAGATGTATGGAGAGATATTCCACTAAAAATTGTTCAAATAAGTGGTGGTTTTACTCAAAAATAGCACGGTTCGCAACCTATGAAATCAAGATTTATTATACTTAATCAATAATAAAAGATGATTCATAGGAAATTTTTGGTATTTGAAGAAGATATTTTATAAATAATTATAATTTTGACAAAACTTGTTAATTCATAAAAGTCATAGAATAACATAAGTTTTAAGAAAAATGATGATAAATGGAGAAAACCTATCGATCAAATGAAAAATTAACTAGAACTGAAACATACGTATTCATTGGGAAGTAAAAAAAAAGTGATTATCCAAAAAGTTCCACGAATTCAAAAAATTAAGGAATTTTTTCAATCAATGGATACATGAAGAATACCTATGAATTGTGTAAAAGGTTTAAGATTTCAGAATATACCATATGGAAATGCTTGACATGGATTCCTGTATAGTTGAATCTATTCTAGTGTAAAATGAAAGTTCTTGAAACATCATTTGATCAAATTAATATTGTATAAAAGGAGGTTTCACATAAAGGATATGTTGACATTGGAAGGAGAGAATGTCCTGGGGTGATAGGAAACTCTGAGTCTGAATGTTTCCTTTAAAAACCAAAGAGGTCCCTCCATATTATTTGTTAAGTTTTTTCATTTATTGTAACTTGAAATGAATTAAAGAAGAATTTTGATGCTATAAATTTTGGAAAGACAAAAAGGATGAGTTGATCATGGATTAGTTCGCTATGATGAAGAGGATAAGAGTGTATCCCTTTAGGGTGAGCTCCATTAAGAAGGAATTTGTCAAGACTATAATTTTAGGAAAATATAGAGAGATCTAGAAAAGAGTTATGAAAATCACACTTAAACTCTATTGTTATGAAAATATTCATTATATTTATCAATTGAGGGTTTTTATTATTCAAAATATGGTATAAAGGGGGAAATATATTTCTTGCACATGAACTGTTTTGATGGTGTATTGAGAAGTGTGTAGGAGACTCATGTTATATCAATTTTAAGTAACCCTATTTTTGAGAAATGTGAAATATTTAAATAATGTTTTCGCATGATGATATTTTATATACAACTTAGATAACCTCTATTATATCTCTCTTATTTTAAACACTGGGTGATCCCATATAGACTTAGAATGCGAAAATAACACCCCATTATTCAATATTTCCATTTGGTTGTTAATAATGGGGTTACAAAAAAGGAATGGGTGGAAGATATGAAAAGAAAATAGTCCACATATTGGATTGTTGATATTTTTTATGGTATTGACAACAAATCCAAAGGGATATATTTTTGGGACTATTGGATTTGATTAATTTTTTTTGATAAGATAATTTTTTTTATTTCAATTAGTGTGAAGATGAGATGAATAAGTCATTAATGATAATAATTGAGAAAGGAAAGTGTGGTCCATTCCCATAGCATTGGATGTTTTGAGAAGAAAATTCAAAACATGGGCTATTTAAAGGGACCATGTTGTTGTGGTCCTTATGGTGAGATTATAGGTAACCTGTGCAACATGGATTAGCCCAAAAAAAGAATAATGGTGGACTTAGATAAAATAACTGAGATTTCATAGACCAAAAAAATTAGTCTCGCACCATAGAGGTGGGACTGGAAATTAATGTCTTTATGTGTAACACAGTGAAGGAAAATATGGCCCTAGTGATTATTGTGGTGTGATGAAGGCATGCCTATACAAAATGGGAAACCTGAGAGGACCATGTTGTTGTGTTTGGTGTGTTGAGGCCAAAATGGAAAAAGGTTTTCCCAAATCCATAGTGTAAGGATTTTGGATAGGTGATGCATAAAATTTGAGAGTTCCTATTATGATGATGCTTCAATAGATCTTGAATGATTCCATAATCACAGGCTTTAGTTTTAGGCCATGGTTATTTATTAATTTGAAGGATTTTACACTGATCTAAATGGTAAATTCAATGATGAATTATTTCATGATGAAAGGGGAGACAATGAGGTTTCATAAATTGGTTAATACTGACTAAAAATGGAGGAAATCACAGAGGAAAGTCATGGGAGTAATAGTGGAGTTATCGGAAATTTTGAAAGACCATCAATGATTTTAACAAGTGAAAATTTAATTTCTGAGAATTTTCTAATATAGTTTAAGGGATAAAACTATAAGATAAGGTGGGTATGAAGGAACTATTGAATAATTGTGAATATAGAGGAGTGGTGCATTATATCTTGCATGTTAGGAAAATATTATAAATGAGTAAGAAGCGAGACTTGATTCTCTTTATATCAAGGAGAGAAGGTTAGAAAACCAAAATAACTATGAATCTAGTTGAAGTTTCAAGACCATTAGGCACACATCATATGGTATTGAGTATATTTAAGGAGTATACATGAAAAACTATTTATCTGTTTATTTGTGGAGGAGAAATATATCAAAGAAGTGTTGTGATCAATGGGTTTTTTAAAAGGTCTTTCGTTATTGGGTTATATTTGTAAAGGAGTTGTATCTTCTAGTAGAATCTAAAAGCATAGAAAACATAGTGGACTCAATGTTTTATGATATTGTGGGAATGGTTTATAATACTTGATGTGGGGGGAGGGGGGGTAACCAACATGGGAATGAGTAGGCATGGGTAGATGAACCTTGTAAATATCATGTGTTGTGCTCTTTAATTTATCTTTGCATATGAAGTAAGGTTGGGAGTTATTTTGAGTGGAATAAGAACCCTAACCAGTTCAATAGGTTGAGTTTAAAAGGGAGTAACTCATAAAAAAATAGGATCATTAATTCATCCCCTCCGTTCATGGATCTAATCAGATCCAAACAAGTTGAGAACCCCAAACTCCCCCACCCACAGCCTATGGTCTGCATGCCCCACACATTGCACTCCATTACCTCACTTTGATATATAGCCCCCATGCGCCACATACAATCCATACTCTTTGGCCTCCTTCCACTCACCTCGACCTGCAATAGACATACCCCACCACTCTTATCCTTCACCCATGCAATTTTCATCAGCGGGGAATTGATCTTGTGACCAAGGAGACCCAAGCTAGTCACACAACCAACTCACCCGAGCACACATCTGGTATATTATTATACCATATATATCTATATATAATAGAAATTATACTATATAATATATATCTAATATAACTATAATATATTATTTATATATAGTATGTTATATTATATTTATTTATATAAGACAAAAATGTTATATTATATATATATATATATATATATTATTATATAATACTCACACACACATACACATATTTGTAAACACGTTTATATTTATGTATAAAAATACGCACACAATATTAATATGGAATATAATGTAAGTTAATATAATTGAATGTATATTAAAAATATATATTTATTATAAATACATTTATATATTATATTTACATAGATGTGTATAATTTATATATATATTTATTGAATACATATATATTTATATGTCACATAATATATATTTATTATAATTACATTTATATAATATATTTTTAAAAGTGTATATACACTATATATGTAATATTTTTATGTAAATGAACATATATATATATATATATATATATATACATGTATATAATGTATTTATATATATTTATATATATTTAATGAATGCATATATATCTATGTATTAAATAATATAAATTTCTTATAAATACATTTATTAAATCATTTTTTTAAACTATAAAAATTAAAGTGTTTTATACTATAAATTTAGTAAATACATTATATTATATATTTAGGTATACATTATATTATATATTTATGTGTACATTATATATTTAATTACTTATATTTTATTTTATATTAATATTATATATTTATGTTATATTAAATACATTTATATTATAAATGCACATCATACATTAATATATACTATAAATTTATTAAATAAATTTATATTATATATTTATGTATACAATTATCTTATATATTTATGTATTTATAATATAATATATATTTATATTATATATTTTTATCAAATTAAATATATTTATATTATGAAAGTAGATTATACATTTATATATTCTATATATTTATTAAATAAATTTATATTTTAATTTATATTATAGATTTATTTTATATTAAACACATATATTATATATATATATATATATTTATATAATATACACAAAATTAAATACACACTCGTATGTATGCACACACACACACATACACATTTGTGTGTCTTTGGATATTATATATGTACACATATACACATATACATATATATCTATTGAATTTACTTATTATTGTTATTACTATGAAATTTAAAAAAATAGAGGGGTTATAAATTCTTGCTAAAATAAGTGGTTAAAAAGTGTTTATAACTCTTACTGAAAGTTTTTACATTTTTTAAATGGATAAACTATAGATTTACTAGTGTGTTCAGGAAAAACCGTTGCTGCATATATAATCTATTTATTAAATATTATTTTTAAAAAAATGGAGGGGGTTATAAACCCCCTATTTTTTTATTCTTTCATAAACGGGGTGTGAAACATTTTGGTGACGCACATATCTTTCCCTATACTCCCACTTTTCAAGGGAAGGAATCTTTCACCACTTTACTCATCGATGTCAGCTCCTAGATCGAAACAAGATTATGGGATGTTGGTTATTCCATCCATGGATACCTCACTGGATCGTGTTTCCTAGTTTGGGTCTCCCTCATATATTTATGTCATCTTCACGAAAATTATTCCCGATTCCATCTCAAGGTTGACATTAGTAAATTATGCTACTTCTATCTCAACAGGGAAAAAAACTTTGGTTAGAGGAGGTAGAAATGTTGGGCATGTCTCAACATTTCTGGATGGTGGGTAGGTTGGCACCTGTAAATTATTATCCTTTTGAATTTAGAGGAATCTAATACAAGTAATTTCTTGTGAAAAACCCAAGGCAACCCATGTCAACCATGGATTAGTTGATGTTAGGGGAATATTTCTTCTAAGAATTTTTACCATAGGTATCCAATGTTTATTTCATTGGGTGGGGATTCTATATTAGATCACACGATTAATGTCTTTTGGAGAGAGGTTAGTCAAAATTTTAACAACTTATGTAGATGGGTTGGTGGTTAAGTGTGTCCCAAAGGGGGAATATTTCTCACTTGGGAGTTGGTGGTGAGAGTCCCCCCAAGGGGGGTATTTCACACTTAGATTTGGTGGAGTGTGTCCCCTCCATGGATGATTATTCACACATTGATTTGGTGGAATGTGTTCCCCCCAGGGGGAAGATTTCAAACTTGGATGTTAATTGAGTGTGTCCCTCATAGGGGGACGATTTCACACTTGGATGTTGGTAGAGTGTTCCTCCCCGAGGGGGAAGAATCCACACTTAGAGGTTTCCAGGATTGAATCTTATGGAGGCATCTTACTTACCTTATTTGTAAACAGGAATTAAAACCCACATAGTTCTATGCCCCAGTTTAATGTCATGTGACATGACCAGTCCATGTTGTTTAACATCATGTAGTTAGTATGCTCGTGTTGCAGATCAAGAATCAATGAGGATTGGTATGGGGCTTACACATATAATCTTCCAGGGGTATGGGTTTCATCCCAGGGAAAGGGAAGAATGGTGTGGGGATTACACATGGAAGATTCTTGGAATATGAGCTTTTCTCCATGGTAGGGGAGGAGGTGGCATCCCATGATGATTATACATGGGTAATATTGTGTTCAGCACATAGAGTTAGTGGTGTAAGGTCATCTCATGCCAGTCATATGTGGGAAATCCTATATTTATTGAATAGGGTAATGCTGCAGTTATACATTATCTACTACGGACATTGGTATATAGTTTAATGTCATAATACTAGGATCTGGAGCTATAAAATTTTATATCATGCAGCTCAAACATTGATGTGGCTAATACCTTGAGGGGGACCATGTCAAGGTGAGAGGAAGATATAGAAAAAGGAATCGATGATGAGAAAGTTAATACACCACCTTAGTGACAACACCTTTAGGGATTACGTATCCACTACTTATGCACCCATGGGTGTTACATTGAATAGAAACTACCATGGAGGATTAGAAACCAGGAGGCCCAAAATTAGGGTGACTATGATTAGGATTATAAGGTATTAGGGTACCTATGATAAAGAGGAAAGGGTTGGGTCAGTGGTACTAATCACCTGAAAATTTTGGGTGTGGTTGAACCATTTCTGGGTTGGTGTGGGGGCCTCAAGCACTAGACTTTTGTGAAAGGATATTGGCTAAAAGGAGGCACCATAAGGAGTGTTGGAGGATGGGTTTCACAAAATCTGGGTTTTTTTTGAATATTTGGTGATTCAAAAAGTCCGGGGGTCTTGTTGAGGTTATGGGTCCTGAAAAAGAACATGTTTCACTAAATAGGGTGACCCTACCTCAGAGTGAAGTATTGGTTCCCATGGGGTTGGTTTCATGAAGGATAATGATCTCATGAAACTCTAATAACCATAAAGGGATTTCTTCTTATGGAAAGGACATAGAACATTTTGAATGGAATTTCCATAAAGGGTTGAGTTTCACTAAAACTAATGGGATGTAGTTTCATGAAAGATGTATTCCAATGGAAATATATCTCATCTATCACTTACAAAGCTTCTGATTTTTATGAATTCAGATATTTTCTTGGAAGATAAAAGGTTACATACACTTGAATATCAGAAATAGGGGGTATTTATAGTCCCAGCAAAGTAAAGGGAATATATTTAGTGAAATATAGAGTCTTTCCCAAAATATTACGATCTTTGTGAAATGATGGGGGTTTTTCAAATAAGAGATATTATATTTGAATGTTTCAACCACATGCTTCATGCAGCTGGGGATTTATGTGAACTGGAGTTATGTTGTGAAAAGGTTACCACCTCAAGCTTTATATAGATGTGGACATTCAGGAGAAATGATTATTCTTTAAGATTAATACCTTTATAAATCCATACCTTTAAGTTAATTTTATGCTTATGGGAATAAATTCTCCTCAAATTGGACATTCCTTTTTCAACCTTGCACATGACACATGTATTTTGGTGTCAACCCCCCATAATTGGATCTGAGGAGGGAGGGGAGAGAAGTATTAGATTTTGAGGGAAAAATGAAAAAATTTAGAGATTGTAAAACCTTAATTGTGTAACTCAACATGACCACATGACTATAAATAGATTTGGGGTCCCATAGAGGATGATGAAATTTTTAAGAAAGATAGGTTAATGATATCTTTTTTCAAAACTCAAGACCTTCATGATAGTTTTGTGATTTTGATCCTCATTGCTTGTGAAACTCACCTCTTCTATGAACCATGTTTACTTGAATAGAATTCTATAAACTTTATTAATTGAGAAACTTTGTCTAACCAAATGACAATAAATAGAGCTAGGCTCTATTAGGGGATGATGAAATTTTTAATATAGTCAGGTCAATGTTATCTTTTTTCAAAACTCAAGACCTTGATGATTGTTTTGTTATTTTGATCCTCATTACTCATGAAACTCACCTATTCTATGAATAATGGTTCCTTGAATAGAATTCTTCAAACTTTTAAATTCCATGAACCCAACCTTCATGATCAAACCTCCATGAAAGGAATTCTATAAATCAGAGTCTAAAAAATTTTAAAGTCTTAATAAATGGCTATTGTGGGTGAAAATGCTACTAAAACTCAATTAGAGGAGATAGATGGGAACCTCATGATTGGAGAGATTTTCCAGAGTTTGTTGGATTATGACACACTCATTGCACTACTGCTAGAGTCTCAACAAGAATAAATACTATGCAAGAGGATTCTGTTGTATCGTTTTAGGCTGAGGGATGATGTGTTATTTCCCAATGTTGATCAGAATGATCCTGCATACTGGTTTAGGAGAGCTCCTAGATAGAACCAGTGGTACATAGATGTGGGAGGCCACACCATGAGGGAATATGTGTCTCTTACTATTAGTTCCCACCCATGATCAAGTATCACTAAGAGGTAGAGGGGGTGAATCAAGAATATATTTTTCTTTTAAGTTTGGTTTCTTTTGAAAAAACATTATCTTCCTGTTAAAGATTTATTACCTTTCTGAAAAAACCAATCTAACATCCACAAGGAAAAAATAATTTACAAGGTTCAGTACTCAACAAGAGTATCTACATCCTTTGTATAGTATGGAAACAATCCAGTACCAAACAATCCACAGAAAAAAATCCTTTTGTGTGGAATACAACGAGTAAGATATTTTCTTACACTCATTTAGGACAATGTTCAATAAAAAAACACATTCTATTCTATTAGAATAAAATGATGTAATATAATTTGTGTCATAAAAAAGTTGTGGTGCTATTTGATCAACTTTCATAAATAATATCTATAAAACAAATCTTCACATTCTTACCCAGTAGCAGGAAGAAAATTATTATGGGATTCATACCGATACTCACCCTAATTTATGAGTTTCATTATACAGTTTTATTAATCAATTTGGAAATGTGATTCTATAAAAATATGGTTGAGAAATTATTAACATCTTCTATTCAAGTTCGAAAATCCTTGTCCTATTTCTCAGTCATCATCTGAAAACCCTAAATATGGTCTTATCTCTTCTCCTTTATTTTTCTATCCAAAATAATTCCTCAGGAAATAATGATCTGGAAACTTATTCTCCCTAGAACTTTAGACCTTCACTATTTTTTTTTGAATAGTTCATACATCAGAAATTACAAAGTATCTCCTCCTTTTATAAGTGATCCAAATAAATTTTTGGTGGGATTTTGAAATGTTTTCCAAATAAATAAAGTTTCTTGAAATATTTAAATTCAATTAAATCTTGGATATATATTTGACTCTTTCGAATCATCTCAACTCTTCACACATATTTTCAAATCATCTCATGGCTTCATATCACTTCAAACTTTAAAAATATTTAGTCTGATTCTAATTTTCTTATTATGTTGAAGACATGTTATTCATCATTACTTTTCTCTGAACCAAATGAAACATATAAAAATCATTCTTCAAAATTAGTCAACTATTTTTATGACCCCAATTTAAAATTATTTGAGTAACTTCAAGATTTTATATTTTTTCCTTCTTTTCACTGACCGATGATCTTATGCCCGATGAAGTCATCGGTGTTAACCAACATTAGATGGACCAGTCTCTAGTTCACTCTGATAATAAATTTCATTTCAAGTATGAATTCTCTTGATCCAATAATATAAGTCATATGATAATTTATATCATTCCACAAAGGAAAACATATCAGTGTTATTCTTTCTATTGACCCACTTGATAAGAAAAACAATCAATAAAATTATCTTATATTCTGTATTTATTGGTCTTAATAATACCCAATTTATTTCTATTGATTGGTCCCAAATAATTCCCCAAAAATAATTCTACCTCTAATTTGCATATGTTGATCAGTGTTATTATGAATTTGATAATTGGTGACATACCACATCTAATGGACTAGTTCTAGTAGTTTCAAATTTAGAAACATCATTCCTAATCAGATTACAATTCACACTTCTTTTTCTAAATATTTATCTCTCATGCCTTTTTGGTTTGACTAAAAAACAATATCTTCATAACTTTAAATTCTAATCAACCTTCCCAACTAATAATCATTTCTACATATTTTGATCTTACATTGATGATCTGAGATGAGAATGATTTAGCTCTAGATACTTCCTTCTTCCAAAAAACTCTATCTATATCATGAATTCCTCATGAATTTTAATATGATAAAGATTAGATTCATAATTTTATGACTTATAATTGAATTTATTGTAACTTACCTTTCCTCAAGAACCATATTTATTTCTATCTGGACCTCAATATAATTAGTATCACTTCCCCTTTCGTTAATAATGATTGCATCACAAATTTCTTGTAAATATTTGGATTTTTGTGAATAAAAAAATAGGATAGAATCATCTAGTTTACATCTAATCCATGTAGAATCTGATTCTCTTCCTCACTATAATCTTCCTTTCATTTCAGACCCAAGGTGAGTCTGATGAACCTTTTATTCTATAAAACATCTTCCCATTCCAATATAATCTCTTTAGTATTATGAGTTAGACTTCTTAAATACAGTGGTCATTATGATTTTCATCTTTTACAAAGTAAATTTATTTCTTTATTCATTGAAATTTCCATGAAAACAAAAGACAACACCTGATTATGATGATGAGTGTGATCATATTCTTTATCATCTTGGTCTTAACAATCTCCACCTCAGGATTTTGTTTTCATCCAAGGTTCATAAATCACTAAACTTTGTAACCCCAAGATATGGATCACATATCAAAAATTCTAAGCCTATGTGAACTAACCCTATGTAGGAAACAAAATTTATTGATAGAAAAACCATGCTTTCCAAAAGTAGTTCTTATTAAACATATTCATATTTCCTTTAAATCTTTCTTAACTTCTTCAACATTCCAAAAAAATAATTATTTCCTATAACCTCTCCAACAAACTATTAGAATAGTTTACACATTCACATTGTGGATTCCCAACTTACCCACAACTCCCCATTTCTACATGATTCCTTAAAATGTTTAGCACATAAAAATTGATTGATTTATGAAACATTCCCTCCATTAAAACACTATACAAATACAATATGGGAGAGGGGACACAAACAAATACCTCAACCTTAATGGGTAGGAGGTTGGACTCCCATGTTTAACCTCAATTTAAAAAAAGGTTCCATTGGAAAAGATTTTGTGATAATGTCAGTAATTTTTTTCTATGAACAAACATACTCTTGATTTAATTAATTCTTCTCCATATAATGTTTGATGAAATGATATTTGATATCAACTTGTTTTGAATGATAATTTTGTACTAAGTTTTTGGTTATATTTATTTCATTTTGATTATCACAACCTTAGAGAAAGTGTAACTTCACTTAAATAAGTAAATATTATAACCGTGTCTTCATCCACATAAGTTGGGTAGTGGATTGAGTGGTAGAAACATACTTAGCTTCATCCAGGTTAAGAGTTACTAAATTCTATTTCATTGTATTCCAACTAACACAAATTTTCCCTAGAATGAAAACTCTACTATATGTCGATCTTCTTTCATCATAATTTCCTAAATTTCCTACCCAATAAATATTTTAATACACAAACAAGTCAATAAATTATGAGCTATCATATTTGATTCTGAAATTTTATGTTTTTTTTATATATCTAAGAATTCTTTTTCCAACCAAAAAATGTGATTCTTTTGGAGTACTCAGAAATCTTGCACGTAAGGTGACATCATAAATAATGTCAGTTATTAGGGAATTCAAATAAAAAAAACTTTCTATCATATTTCAAAACTCTTTTTGCTTAACTTCCTTACCATCACCATTATTTTTTATCTTGGTACCCACTAAAATCGGTGTGGAAACTAGTTTTGAATTTTCCATGTTGAACATATTAAGAAGTTCATTAGTATAATTTTTTTGGGAAATAAAAATGCATTTCTTCATTTTTAAAATTCACAACCCAAGAAATTATTCCATTTATACTAGCATAGAAATCACAAAAAACTTTTTTATCTCTTCAGTAAATCTTTCACAAGTTGTTTCACCATTCTCAGCAATGATAATGTCATCAACATAAACAATTACAGTGAGGGAAAACTTATGACTTTCTTTAATGTGAATATTTATATCAACTATTTATTTCTTTAAAATCATGTTCCTTAATAAAGTATCCAATTTATAATTCCATTCCCTTAGAGCTTGTTTCATACCATAAAAGTATTTTTTCAACCAACACAAATAACATTAATCTTTCCCAACAAAAAATCCATAAGGTAGTTCAATATAAACGTCCTCATCAAGACCAGCACTAAAAAAGGATGATTTTACATCCATTTGAAAAATTATGTAACTTGATTGTAGAGTAATAGTAAGAAAGATTTTATTTTTTTATAATCTTTCCACCGAAAAAAAAGTTTCATTGAAGTTAATGCCATAAATATATGAGTAACCTTTTCACACTAACCTTGATTTGTTCCTTATCACATCACCATCTTCATTTAGCTTATTCTGGAAAACCCATTTTTCACCAATATCATTTTTATCATTTTTTTTAGGTATGTGTTCCCACATATAATTCTTCTTATTCTAATCAATATCATCATTAATTTCTTGAACCCATTTTGGATACTAAAAAAAATATTATTCACATATTTTGGCTTAATTTTTGAATACAAGAAATTTTGAGTAATAACATTTCATATTCTTCTTATTTGAACTTTATGATGTTGAAAAAAAATAATATTTTGATATTCTATATGATTCCTTAGCATATGATGATAATTTTTAGATTCTTCCTCATCAATAGAAATTTATAAGTCCAAATCTTCTTTTTGAGTAGGACTACCATTATAGGTATCCTTATCAAAATTGTAACCATAAATTATTTTATACTATCTATCTTCATTATCTACATGAGTCAATTTTTCTTCCTTATACTTATCAAAAACATCCACATCAAAAGAGTAAAATAATCATCCTTAATATTTTTAAACATTTGTAACCTATTCTTTCCATAGAATGTCTAATAAAAATTCATTCTTCACCACTCTTCGAAAATATTACAAGGTTTCTTACATTGTTCATTATTATGCATAGAATCCCAATTTTTTTTAAAATTTTTCAATCTTGGAGTTTTTATATAAAAAAATTTATATGGTGTCATATATTAACTTAGCCTATAGAAACAATAGTTTTGAATATAAAAAATTGTGATCAAGGATTGCCTCTAAAAGTAATGAGATAGACCATGTTCAAGTAACATTGTTATTCCAATTTCAACCATAGTTTTATTCTTCCTTTGTGCAACACCATTTTTTATGGAGTTCATGGTGTAATGAACTCAAACTGAATTCCATTCTTCTCAAGATAACATTAAAATTATTCATTTTTGTATTCACCTTCATCTTTAATTCAAAAAATCTTTTTTGAATACTCACATTCTATCTCATATTTTCTCCTAAAAAATTTAAAATTTTTTGAGCATCTAACTTATGTTTCATAAAAATAACACAAGTAATGAGAATAAATTCATCAATAAAAATTATGAAGTACTTATCACCTTGAGATGATCCTTTTCTCATCGGCACACATATATCAAAATTAATAGGTTTTAGTGTTCCTTTTGAAAAAATGAAAATTTTATTATACATAGAATTTTTTATCTTTCTCTTATGACATATCTTGTAACACAAATATATTCTTATTGAAATATCAGGAATACCCCATACATTATATCATTTTGATAACTTACTCATATTTATCTAAAACATGTTTCCTAGACTTTTATTCCACAACTAATTGTCTTATATCATACTTAAGTAATAAGTGTTTTGAGCCTCAATAACTTTGAATCAGTTTACTTTTCTAAATTTTCCTCTTGTAACTATCTTTCCATGTTACTTTATTTTCAAAACAAACCCATATTTTCTGAAACTAATATTGTAACCATTATCAAAATATTGTGAAACACTTAGAACATTTTGTTTCAACCCATGAACAAATAAAAACTTTTTGGATTTCATATTTTCTTCCCTAATGATTGTTGATCCAACACCTTTGATTATGAGTGATTCAACATTTCCAAATTTTAGGATTGCTTCTTTGAAATATTTCCCATTATTCAATAATTTTATGTTTACTATCATATGATAAGAATAACCGCTATCCAAAATCCATGTTTTTTCTCATTTTATTTCTTTGAGAGAGGTTTCTATAAAAATGAATTCTTCTTTACCTTTATATTTCTTAACTTCCGGATATTGAGAACTATTAAGAAACTTTTTTTATGGTCGAATAAAAAAAAGACAACCTTTTTAAAGTTTACTAGGTTATCACATATTTTAAAAATAGTTTCCAAATGTTGGAATCTATTTTTATTTTTCACTACAATCTTCTTAGTTTTCTTAAAAAAATCACTTATTTCTTTGAGAGGATTGACTCCCGCTCAAACATTGACTTCTTGAATTTGTGGAATTGTTGTAAAATTTTTGGTTAAATAAATACATATTTTTAATGCGATCAAATCCACCAAAATACTAGAAGTATCCATAAAAATAATATTTTACTCAGAATATTTCATACTGACTGGAGTTATGAGCATGTTTCTTAGCAACCTTCTTATCAGAACATTATTAACCTCCAATATTTCTATTATCAACCAAAATATTATTATCCATCTCAGTTTTATATTAAACCTTAACAAAACTAAAAGTAATATAATTTTTTTTGGATTCATAATTTTTAGAAACATATGACTTCCCCACTTTATTGTTCTTAGCCACATACACAACTTTCATAGATTCTTATTCTCATAAACAATTTAATCATTATTCTTGACCTTTGAAGGAAATTTTTGATCCCTATTAGGTTTAACCTTTCCATAAATTTTACCAACTTAATAGATAGAATTATTGAATCTTTTAACCCTCTTTTCATCTATAGAAAGGTTTTATTTGAAAAGTTCCAATAGTTTTTCTTTTTTCCTTCAAATTTACGTCCAAATGTTCATTATGATACTTTTCTTTATTAATTGATTTCTTTAAATAATAAATAACTTCTTATAAATTTAATTTATCATCAAAAATAAATTATTTATTTTTTGATGAATATTCTTTAATTTTTATCATCCTAATTTCTTTCTCAGGCCTGCCAATCATTCTTAGACAAACATTGAATTCTTCTTTCAGATGAAATTTTAATTGAGTTTCTTCATCTTCAGAACTAATGCTTCTGAATTCTTAATTATTGATTATTAAAAAAAAGTATTTTAAAAATTCTTAGTAGAATTTTTGGATTCAACCTAACTATTTTATTCTTTATAATCTTTATATAAAAAACTTATCCTTTTGGATTTGGAGAATTTCTCTCCTTCCCTTTAGAATAATATTTATCCTTTTCACTATATTTCATCACTGATCTTCTCTGTCTTCTATCATTTTCCACACCATCCTCCTCTTTACATCCTCAAGGAAAATTATCATAAAAATTCTAAACAAATCCACATTTAAAACATTTCAAGGGAAGTTTTACCATATACTTACCTATATAAATTTTCACATTTTTAGATAATAAGGATAAAAATTTATTTGGATTTTCACATACCTCATTTTAAGAATCAAAATCACCTGTTTCTTCTTCAATAATACTCCTATTTGACTTTTCCTATATGGAGGCCTTGAAATACATTTCTTTATCAATTTTTTTTCATTAATAACATTTTACCTTCTTATTTCACATGTAATGAGAGTGCTATGAAAATCATATTTCAATAACGTTTCTAGATATCTATCGCCCAATGAGGAAAATTTATCATCAAACTTGTCAGGAATGATCCTTAATAAAATTTCAACATCATATAATCTTATAACATTTCACCTAGAATTCTAATAGAGCTAACAATATCATTATCCCTGGTAAAGAATTCCCCAATATATTCATACTCACCCATTTTCAAATATTCATACTTCAGCCTCCATATTTATATTTTTCCCTTCTTCACTTTTGTATTTACATTGTTTATTTTTTAACTTATCCCATAAACCTTTGGCTGTGGAAAACCCATCACACTTAAAAAATCAGTTTCATAAAGCGATGAGAGTAAAGAATTATTATCTCTTACATCATTCTCAAGGTTCTTCTTTCTAGTAGATGTGAGAGGAATTTTATCATCAATAGGAATAAATAAATGTATTGTAGCATCAAGAAGATCATACCCAGAAGACATAAGATAAAGAAACATTATATATTTATAATTACGATAGTTATTTCCATCAAATACTAGAATACCTTTACTGTTGACATTATTTAGATTCTCTATCAACTTCTCTTTCAAAAACATCAGTAAATAATAAACAATGGGAACCTGGATCTGATAACACTTGTTACTGTCCATCTAGGATCTATTATCACTGGGAGGGGGAGGGGGTGAATCTGTGAAATATTTTTTCTTTAAGTTTCATTTATTTTGAAAAAAACTTCACCTCATGTTAAAGAGTTGATACCATGATTAAAAAACGAGTCACACATCCATACGAACACAATAATTTTCAAGGTTCACTATTGAGTAGGAGTAACTGCATCCTTGGTATGGGTTGGAAACAATATAATACCACAAAATACACTAGAAAATAATCCTTTTGTGTGGAATAGAATGAGTAGGATATGAAATTACACTCAGATATCACTATGTTCAATAAAACCGTTCATGTGATTCAAGTAACATGAAATGATGTAATACAATTTTTGTAACAAACATGTTATGGTTCTTCTTGATCAACCTTCACAAATAAAATCTTCAAAAAAATTCTTCACATTATAACCCAAAATCAGGAATGAACTTATTATGGAATTTTTAATGATACTCAGTCTAATTTCATAGTATGATTTTCCAGTTTGATTTCCCAATATAGAAATATGATTTTTTCAGAATATGATTGAGACAATTCTGAACTGCTTCTATCCAAGTCTAGAAATCCTAGTATGATTTCTTAGCCTGGATCCAGAAACTCTGAATATGATATTTCTATTCTTCATTATTCTTCTATCTATAATTTCTATCGGAAAGGAAGATCCAAAAACATCTTATCCATAAGAATTCATAGCTTCTCTCTCTTCTATTCTGAACAGTTCATTCATCAGAAAGTAAAAAGTACATCCTCCTTTTATAGGTGATCTAAATAAGGTTTGGGAAGGATTATTAAATTTTTTCCCACTCAACCAAATTTCCTGAAATCTTAAAATTACCTTAAATATTAGATACAGATTTTACACTTTCAACTCTTCTCAACTCCTAATGAATATTCTCAAATCTTCACACAACATTAGTTCACTTCAGACTTCCTTAACAATATTTAGTCTGATTACGATTCTCCATTTCTATATTCTCATATTTATGAATACAAATGAATATTTATTAATTTTCTATACACCAAATGAAACATATGAAAATATTTTTTCAAAATTCTTAAACTTATTCTATGATCCCTCTTAAAAATTCTTTGAATAACATCAAGAAATTCATATTTTTATTATTTTCCTATACCAATGATATTGTGTCTGATGAAGTCATTGATGTCAGCCTATGTCATATGGATCAGTCTCTAATTTACTATGATAATCAACTCCATTTCCTTCTCTGATTTTGATTCAAACAACTTATTTTTCCAATGATTTATATCTCATTTATTTTTTTTCTTACGAAAAAATAGAATCTTCATAACTTCATGTTCTGATAAACCTTCCCAACCAATTTTTTTTTTGTGTTTAGTGATCTAACATCAATGATCTGAGACTGGAAATATTAGGCTCTATAAAATTCCTTCTTCCCAAAACCTCTACCTATATCATGACTTCCTCATGACTTTGAATATGATTAAGATCAACTTTAGCATCGTCTGACTTATAATAGAAGGTATTGTAACTTACAATTCCAACAACAACATCTTTCTTTCTACCCAAACCTCAATATTATTTGAGTCACCCCCCTTTATTGTATATAGCTTACACCATATGTTTCTTTGAATAGTTATAAAATTTTTTAATTAAATAATATAAAATCATCATCAGTTTTAAATTAGATCTATACAGAATCTAATTTTATTCCTCATTAGGTTATTCCTTTCATTATGAACCCAAGGTGAGTCCGCTGAACATTTTATTCCAGAAAACATATTCCCGATATGATGTAATTTCTTCAATATTATCAGTTTTATTTTATGAATATGATGGTCTATCCAAAAAAGTGGATTTATTTATTTCTTATTTGATATTTCATTGACAATAAAAGACAACACTTTATTATGATAATGAGTCTGGTCATCTTCTTTATCAATAAGATCCTAACACTTACCTCCTATAATCTATAGATCCATGTGAACATTATCAATGGGGAGTCATTGGAGGTGGATGTATCTATCCTTAAATTCAATAATGTTCATAAGGTGTGTTTGATAGACCATATAAAGGGATTAACCAAGGAGTGGTACTTTATCTAGGGTGGAAAATTCATGGAAGAATGGGCTTGGGAATACTGATTATGCAAGTCCTATCATTAATTTAAGGTGGAGATGAATTATGTTGGGATCTAAGAGGTGTCATGGTCAACATAGTTCTACCTCTAACATCACCGATACATCATGCCAGAGATATTGAGTAGGTTGTTATCAGGGACTAACACATTTCATATGTACCATGTGGAGGTCGATGTCAGTTTGTTGGATATCTATCTTATCTCTAGGTTCAAAATACAAGGGGTTGTGTATGATGAATTCCTCCACGCTAAGGTTTTATCATACTTCTAAGAGCACCTGCTAGCCATAGCATGGGTGTTGCTGCACTTGATATAGGGGACGAGTGACCAAAAACTAGGGATAAAGGAAAAAATTTTTAAAAAAGATTTAGGTATTTGTTGAATGAACCAACGAACAAGCTTCCTAGGAGTATGTGTAAATATCCAATGGGGAACCAATTATTTAAAGGGAAATCCTATTAGAGGATATTTTAGGTAATTGATTGGAAGTTATGGTGATATAATGTGAAGATTGAATCCCTTGTGGTTACGATATCATTATTTAACACTACTCTAATATGTAGATTGATGCTTTCAGTATGAGATGTATACATTGGGGTGTGGCTGAGCACACTAATCTTAGAGGCAACAGTGGCATTGATGCAACACATCAAACAAGCAGTCTTGATATTAGAAAAGTTTTCAAAGGTTTTATACCCTATCAGCTAGGGAAATAATACCCTACATTGGTGCGGGAATGTCCAGTTATTGTAAAATTGATCACTACATACAATGGAGATATGAATATCCAAACATGATCTCCCCTACCATCTTATATTTCTGGACATTGATCCTCAACATCATCGGGATTCCGCCTTTTTATTTGGGCTAAGTGGATGTTCTAGCAAGGATTATGCAAGTGGGATGCTTTATATTTTACCTCTTTACACTCCCTATGGGGATGGTAACTGATTAATTCACTAGGACCATAAAAATTGGTCATACCTCCTGGACTTTTGAGGTGAGTTACCTGTGGTCGGGGTGTACTACAAGGTGATTTTCAAGCCGTATTCCCCACATCAGTTCACGAGGTAGTTTAGATGCCTCCAACAATAGAACCCAATGGTGTAAATGGTAGTATGAAACGAACCGAAACCCTTTGTCCTCAGATAGATATGGAACATGTTCCCATATGAAAGTGTCAAGCGGCGGAATAATCTATCACTTCCCACTATTGGTTATGGGGTCATCCATAAATATGTGCTAATATGAGAGAGTACATATCCCAAGGACATGATATGGTGGTGGAGAACTCAGGCTTTTGAGGAATAAGGGGTCCCATGACTATGGGGTCAAGGTCAATTTCCAATAATGTCACACTGCAAATGAAGATTTGGTCCATTTGGTGAATCAGTGGGTCTAGTGTGTAGAGAAGTGGTTGTAGAGCTATTCATTCCTGATCCCACATAGGTGGAAGAAATATGTAATGGATTTGAAATAGGATCAAAACTCTTGGAAAAGTGGTTGTGGGGGGATGGAGGACCCTCTGGGACATTCCCAAAGGTTCATTTCCAATGATCAGTGAAATGATTGTACCACCTATATGTCCCTAGTAATGTTGTTTTTCCCAAATCCTGGTAGATTTTGGGAATCAAAATACAAATCATCACCCATCATGGTAAATAAAAACATCTCAACAGTGATGGGATATTCCCCACTAGGCTGGGTCATGAAAGTTCAGGCTTCTAAGTCCCCCGAACTGAGGTGGGACGATACATGATGGAGCTGGAAAACTTGGTCCACTCTCATGACATTGTTCATCCCTTGACCTACTGAGAGAAGGTGTTTCTAGGCATGAATTCATCTTTGGGTCTTCCTATAGGCCATATGGATGTTGGTGTAGCCCATGGTGAAGGACCATAGGATTCATATTGAAGCAAGGCCTATCTGGGATCCCATAGGGATACAGATCCCAACATTGATCAGGTAAATCTTAGGATTATGTGTTTCTTGGATACTACCAAAACCATAGGATGGTTTCCTAACTTATTTTTTACTTGTTCATGAATTGTAGAACAAATAAGTGGGGTAGGTTTATGATGAACCTATAAGAGAGGATGAGGGATCCTCAACCCTTAAGGGGGTTGGAGAGGGACCTCTCCTTGAGGTGGAGATCATAAGTTTCCAACTTTTGATTGATGTAGAACCTAAGATTGAGGCTAAAACTGTAGGGGGAATTACATTATAAGGGGTATTACCCATGAATATCTATGATTTAATTATCGGGCTATAGAATTTTTGTAATCCCTTTGTTATTTTCACCTTTTCATTTATTTTTTGTCTCTCTAGGTGAATCTTTACTGATATATTCATAAATGTAAATTCAAACCATTTTTGGATCTTAGCTATCTGGGGTGATTCTCATTCTTATTTTAGTAATGGTAGATGAGTTTGTGCCTTTGATGAAGGTGTTTGGGGAGTCTTGGTGGTTGAGCCCTCAATAGAAGTTCCTTAGGAGGCATCGACTAGAGTTAAAGCCTCAATGGAAGAGGAATAAATTGTTTTGGTTATCAAGATGATATGGGAGGCTATGGTGGATTTTCCTATCATAGAATCACTATTGCTAGTGGATATCATAGACGAGGCCTCAATGATGGTGGTCAAGACCATTCCACCAATGGAGGCATCCAAGGAGGCTATGATGGTTGAGTGCACCTAAGAGGTGCTACAGGAGGTATCAAAGGATCCTACTTTAGGTGAGGGGTTAGGTGAGATTTTATTTCCCCTTAACATGGGTTTCATCTAACCTATGGACCTTCCTTTAGATGGACAAACTTATGACATGTTGGAGGTCATCCTTTTGTGTGAACCTGCACCTCCTAAGGGCTTCAGGTATTCTGGATTGGACATTCTCGAGGAGAATTGATTCATCTAATTCAAGGCATGGTTGAGTGTGCAGAGTTTCATCACTCACACTCTAATGACTAATTTTATAAATTGGATGGGGTTTCTATGCTATTGGTTAGCCAGCATAGGGACTAGGAAGGTGGAATCTAATGGTCTCAATGCATTGGCTCATGACTTACTCAATGAATAGAAATAATAAAAGTGGTTGGATTTTGAGAATGCATGGAAAAGAAAGAAGGATATAGACACTCAGTCTCTCTAGGTGGTTGAGGAGGAGATTTCCCACATAGAAGGGAGTTTGTGAAAGTACATGGGAATTTTCGCTCTTCAAGTAAAGATCATTGACTGACCGATGAATCAATTGGTGGAGGATAATTCTAAGATATTGGATGCATCATATTTCTTGGTTGAGTGATAAGCCAAGAAAGATCAAGTGTGGATCAGAGATGATGAAGTTCACCCTTTCACCGAAGAGGAGGCCAATCTGGTAGAGAATCAGCAAAGTCTAGAGGCTACTTAGTATAGGCTGGATAATCTCATGTGATGGATCAATGGGGTTGATCCCTAGGAAAATTTCAGCTTATCCTTGAATAGTGGACATGATCTAATATGTGGATGACTCTCCCAAAATTTTGATGGTTTGTTCTAAATTAGCTATGTTACTTAAAATGTTTATTTTTTGTTACAATTCAGTAACATTGAAAATTCAAATAACAATTATTACCTAACCACACATGGGTTTTTCTTGGTGTGGGAATCAAGGGGAAACAATAAAATTTATTTTTTATGTGAGTTTTCTAGTTCCAAACACCAGTGTTATAAATTTTCTTATTGACCACTTGGTGTGTCTTGAACAAATAAGAATATGAATGGAGAATGTGGATCTATAAATAGATGAAATTCTTTCTCAATGTTCACTAGTGCATGAATGGTGTAACTCCAGGGGTATTGAATCTTACTCAAACAATGTGGGGATGGAGAGTGTGAATTGAGACACCCAGGTTTTGGAAGAAAAAGGGGGTGGCATGATGACAGAGGATAACCAATGACCATGTTGAAAACACAAAATCCATAATTTTTTTACTTGTATGAGGATAAAAAAAGGTTAACCACAAATCATAATCAAAACAATGGACATATATCAAATGCTGACATAAGTAATCTGGAGTGTGAACCCAGGATGGTAGGTGATCCGTTGTGGCTAGGAACCATTTTCATTAGGGGGATCCATTCAGATATGGAAGGTTTATGGGGATCTGAGTCAAGGGAGATGAAAATCATGAGAATGAACTAATGAAATGTTTGAATGGATTTTAAAAATATCAAAATTGTTACACCATGGATTTTAGAACATTGGGTAGGTGTGTCGGTCTAAAAAAAGTTTAGATTCATCTTCCAAGGTGACTATTATCTTGGGTGTCGAATGATGGTCTAAGAAGATGAATGATTTGGTAGGTGGACGAGAGGCATCTCGAGAGAGGTCTGAGAAGATTCTTAGTTTAACATCATGCAATAAGGATAATGGTAACATAGTTTAACGTTATATGGTGAGGAAGATGCACATGAAGTTTAATGTTATATGGTGAGGATGCTGTTAGTATAGTATAACATCATATGGTTAGGACAATGAATATGCATCTTAACATTATACAAAGAGTATCATGCACATGAAATTTTTACATCATATGGTGAGAATGATGCATCACACATTTTAATGTTAGGTGATTGGGACAACCATATAATAGTTTAGTGTCTTGTGGCTAGGAAACGTGAATCAATGTTATTAACACCCACCCAACAAAGGTGTGTGGGGGGGGGGGGGGGTAAGAGGGTTACACAATGAGGGTACCACTTATAGGATCTCATCAGACAAATGGAATTTTTAATTTATCTATAATGTTTTCCTGAATGGATGGATTTAGTGAGAAAAAATATATTTTCTCTAAGGTCCATAGTGGGTCCCTACATTCTCTGTACCAATTTATTTTTATCCACTTATATTTTTCCAAGTCGATGGAGTGATCTGGCTGGAGATTATAACAATTTCTCAGGTATACCATACAAGTTTTCAACCTGATTAATATTTATGAATCATGCCTTTGGTAGTTTAATGTCATACAAACCATAAAAATAATTTTCAAATAGTTTAGGGTCATAATTTTTGGACCATGGTGTTGCAAATAGTTTATATTCATAATTATTCAACCATGACTCATAGTTCAAGGTTATAGATCCTAGACAACGAATCATTGTTTAAGGTTAGAGAGATTAGACCACGTTGTTGGAAAGATTTTATGGTTATAATGCTTTTATAAAAGGGAATCCCTCCCAAAAAGGTTCTTATGATGTGTGAGGGTTCAAAACTGATGGAAATGGTGTTCCTAGGAGGACATGCACTGACCAAAATAATCTCAAATGAGTCTCACACAATTTAAGGATTTGATTCTTGGAACAAGGGTTGTGTATCGTAAATGGATGTGTGTGGATATGGGAGAGGTAACCTGATGTGAGTGAGGACCCTAGGAGGACTTTCCACATTGAAAATATCTAAGGTAAGTTGTTTAGGGTTTAAGGTCATGATGATTGGACCCGAACTTGTAGTTTAAGGTCATAAAGTTCAACCAAAGGGATCAAAAACAGTTTAATGGTTATAATTCATAGACCAAAGAGGATCACATATCAATGTAGTGTTCATGGAATGAAAGGGAGGTGACCAAATGTGAATTGAGGCACAAATAGACAAGGTTCCACATGAAACATTCCCAAGATGACTTGAACATAGTTTAAATTCATGATGATTGGACTTGGAATCCTAGTTTAAAGTCATACAGTTCTGAAAAAAGGTAAACCCATGCATCTCAACCATTCTTAAATAAAAATCTTTCCAAAATCATAATCCCACCTGATCCATTCTTGATGAATGAAATAAGGATAAACACTAAGATTCATTTTTCTGTAGGGTAGAGCACAACATGAAAAAAAGTAACCAAATTAAGGAAGTCCCATAATGGTAGTTCATGAATTCCAATAACTATATAGTAAAATGGGAATAATTTATGGGTAAGGAAAAAATATTGACCATATTTGAAATAGAGGTTCTATACCCACACCAACTAAGGATGGTGTAAAAAAATTTGGGATCGACCATTGATCAAGTTTGAAACATGGGAGATACTATTTGTTATTAAGGAACCCTTGAGCATGATCCTAGGTCAGTAGTTGAGCCAGTGTGGCCAAGAACCATTTCCATTAGGTATCCCATTTATATTGAGAGGATGATGATTATCCAAACTGAAGAAAGCTTGAAGCACAAAAGTGGTGGTGGGGAATGTCCTAGAGTGAATTTTGAGTGCATTGGAATCTATTTTTCCACATGCCCGAATGTGTTGGATTCCATGTTGGTAGGAACGTGGACGAACCTATCCCAAGAGGGTGTAAACCTCAAACTAGTCTATTGGTGGGGTTGGACCCAGGATACGAGATTTGGGCATCACTAAGTATCCTATTTTAATGGGAATAAAGACATACATAGTTCTATAATACAACTAAGTAGGATCCCAACACTGGTATAGTGGCCTATTCTATCATAAGGACATTGATTCATATCATAGTTATGATATGAGGAACCCCGAATTTACATCGAGTATTGCTAGAATTTAATGTCGTGTGCCGAGGATGTTGGTTTTTGTTGACCCCATTTTTTTATATGAGGTATCCCAATTTCATACTGGGTAAGGCTATAGTTCAACATCATATGTTAAGGATATTGGTTTTTTTCATCCCATATTTGTCATATGAGGCATGATAGTTTCATAATGGGTAATTCTATATTTTAACATCATGTGCTTAGGATATTTTTTTCATCTCATATTTTTTAAACGAGGCATTCCGATTTCAGATGGGGTAAGGATATAGATTATTGTCATGTGTTGAGGATGTTGGGTTTTTATCATCCCATATTTTTTATATAAGGTATCCTAATTTAATATGGGGTAAGGATAAATTTTAACATCATGTGTTGAGGATGTTGTTTTTTTCATCACATATTTTTCATATGATGAATCCCAATTTTATAAGGGGAAGGGATAGAGTTTAACATTGTGATAAGGATGTTGGGTTTTTTCATCACATATTTTTAATATGATGCATCCTGGTTTTATATGGATAAATTAAATAGTTTACCATCATATACTAAGTATGTTGGTTTTTCTTAATCCCATATTTTTTATATAAGTCATCTTGGTTTCATACATGGTAAGTTTACATTTTAGCATAATGTTTTGAGGATTTTGGTATTTTATAGTTCAAATTCATTCAACTAGGAATATGAATGATTCTATTTTATGGCCATAGAGCTTATACCAAAGTGTGTGGGGGTCCTAATGAGGCTTTTGTGGCATGAAATAGAGATAACCCATTGTGAAAGGAGGAAGAAAGTGACCGTTTTCAACTCAAAACATGAAAAAACTTACCCATGTTTATGTCATGATGTTGAGGTTAAAAATACCCCTGACTACTCAATAGTGAAGGCTAGACCCAGGAATTGAAATTTTTATATTTCCATGTATCACATGGGAATGTGAATCATTCCATATGTAGTTCTAGAATGCAACGAGGTATAAGACCAATGACAAAAAGGGGAAATCCTCTTGAGTGAGGATGTGATGAAGAAGAGAAGGCATATTTTCTCACTAAAACAATAGGGGTGAAGAAAAATATGTAAATAGGGATCTACAAGATGGCTATATGAACAAAGTTTAAGTTCATAATTCTTGGATCGAAATTTGGTACTTCAAGGATGTTTGGGTGGTGATAAAGAGTTAAAAATCGACGCAAATGATATATGGAGTCTCTACACCACATAAAGAAATCTTGTAATGAGTTTCACATCGTTTAAGGTTGTAAGGATTTGGAAGGGGGATATATAGGTCATTTTTGAGTCTAAGAGCGAAGATATAAGGTTTAGTCATTACTTCATAACCCATAGAGAGCAGGAATCATGTCTTTTAATTATAAAATTTAGTATGGTAGTAGAACAACATTTAAAATAGGTATGGAAATCCTCTTTGATGGGGATGGAATATAGGTTTTTTAGTTCAAATATCATAAATAATAATTCCAGCTACAAAGTTTAATGTTAGACATAAAGGACCAAGGGAAATTTAGAAAATAGATCAAATTCATGATGCTTATATTGGGGGAGTGTTTGTTTCAGGGATGATTGTGTGGAATGAAAGAAGAAAAACCCAACATGAAAGGAAGGATATAAAAGACCATGTTTCAAATAAATATCATGAAAAAATGCATATAGTATATTGTCATAAAACTCTAAATGTATGTGGGTCCAAAGGTCCAAATATTGGTGGATATAGTTTCCCCCGTCTTCAGCAGGGGAGGTTATGATGAATTGGAAAATGGTCCTGATGAAAGGGGGTCCATGCATCAATATATATCCCATGGAAATTGTAATCAAGACACATGTAGTTATGGGACATGGTGTGATAGGATACTGATTCTGGATGTGGTGGGTTATCCTCTCTAACAATAGCATTGAGGAATCCCATGATTTCCATGAGTAATCATCTCTTTATGACATGGGGTAAGGCTAAAATTTATCATCTTGTGTTGAGGTATTTACTTAGTAGTTCTCTCATACATGGTATTTGATTCATCCTATGATTATTTCATAGGGTAATACTATAGTTTAACACCATGCACTGAGGAAATTGTGATTTTTAGTTTAAATTCTTATAACTTGGACCATAGTTTCTACCGGTTTAAGGTAATGGATATTGAAATAAATAAACCGAAAATAGTTTCAAGTCACAATGCTTAGAAGAAATGGGTTGTTTCTAGTTTAAGTTGACAGAGCTCGTACCCTAGTTATTGCTGTATAAGTTCACATAGCTTTGGACATGGTGTCATATTAAGTGCTTATTGGGACACATCATGTTAGTGGTAGGTGTGATATTCTCTCAATACAAGATTAATAAAGAGTATTATCCATTGGAATAGACCTTATGGATAATTTAATACCCTATAAATTTGGTCTCAAACTTTAGAATTTTTTTCTGGGGATTATCAATGTTCTGAGAGAAAGTACCATGTTACTCCGGAGGAAGGAGTGGAGGTGAACCTTCTTGTTTAATGATGCCACTATACCATTTTTGTGACTCTATAAGTTATGCAAGGAAGGATATATATTTCCATTAATGTATTCCAACTTATCTATACTGAATTATTCTATTTATATGGTATTTATTGTCATAAACAACCATTTAGAGTGAGGATCACTAAACCAAAACTGGAAAGACTACCTTTTTTCCATACACTAGGGTGTATGGTGTTTCATGGCTGTAATTTTGAGTTATTTTATGATATCCCCAAAGGGAATTGGGTAGATTTCAGGAAAAACTATTTTTTTCCTAACACACCATTTTCTAAAAGTCATTAGAGATGGTCTTGTGGAACACCTATATATTCCCATTTACCAGCGCATGGTAGAGATAAGTATGTTTTGAATGGATGTTATACTTGGAAAACAATTTCATTATCTCATCATTACAAGAGTTGGTGCCATTTTTTGTGATAATAGTGTTAGGCACTCCAAACCAATGGATGCTATGGGAGATCATGAACTCAATAACATTCTATGTTTTGACTTCCTTGAGGGAGAATTATTATTCTTATTTAGAAAAGAAGTATATTCTGGTAAGAACGAACATACACATTTGAGTTTTCACCAGAAGGTAATGTCCCACAATGTTGAGTCTCCATACTGCAATGGGACAATAATATTTGATAGTGTAGAGGAGATATGGTGGCCAATGTACAAATTTATCATGGATATAACATGAAAGACACCTCTTGTAAAACTCAATGTGGTCATGAATCATTGTGGGATAGAAGTATCCAAACCTATGAATTTATTTGGAATTTTTCAATCCGGATTGATGATACCCACAGGATCCTACACGGACCTCTTGCATGAATTGAGGTATTTTATCTACTGAGATGTAATAGAGGATAATTCCATCAAAACCATTCCTATAGATGGTTTGTTAAATGTTAGGACACTCAAGATGGTAAACTATAATTCACGCTAGAAGATTTTATCACGCTCCTCTCTCTATGGAGGTAGGTTCCATAATGGAGATACTGGACAAATAGAATCATCCAATTAAAAATTTTCTTGAAAATGGGGGTACCTGAGGGTCATGGTGCATAAGTATTAGAATCCAGATGATATACCTATTGGTCTCCATCATCTGAGGCAGTAGGGGAGATGACCCTTTAGTGTTTCACATGTATTAATAGGTCATCTTGATCTGGGTTTGAAAGAGACATAGCCATGCATTATAATGCATCATCTTGAATCTTTTGCGAACAAGGAAGATGGGTCACCTTCATCTAGGGAGCGAACTGAGTCATCAGCTGACGAGAACATTACAGTAGGGGTACAATATGTTTCTTTCTAATGATATAGTCAACCTCGATCTATTTGATGACTATATCAGAGGGTCCCTTCACATATAAATAAGGAACATCAATATTAATGGTCAACTCGAGACCAGTAATAAAGGCTTGGAACTATAACTCATTATTGGTGCAACCTTCAAACATTAGGAATGAGTATGGTAAGATGACCTATTCCAGAGTGATAAAAATGATCCCCAGGCCTACCCAATTAAGCGTGGGTTCATCGAACCTTCTATTAGATGGAATATGGGAGGCATCATAAAAATTAATTTTCCAACATGGTGCATCATAATCCACTGAAATAGTAATTTCATCCAAAAAATCAACATCATGGGGAATTTATTTTGGGTTTGTATGTGCAAAAAGGAAGTATTTCAATGCCTAGACTTTGACAACCTTTTGTGGGATAAATATGATGTCAAATTTCTATAGTATTACCACACTATCAAATAATTTTCCCATCATAATGGGGTGATTGAGGATGTAAATTAGTTGATCTACATGAGAGACAAGTTTAATCTCATGGTACAGAAAATAATATTTCATATTCTACACTACAAATACCAAGGCGAGGTAACTTTTCTCGATTGGGGAGTATCTATAATCCTTATTGAGGTGCACATATCTAGGATAATAGATATTGTTTTACATTCCATCATTGTATTTATAGGATATAATGGCACCGAGTAACCATTCATTAGTGATCACATAAAGTACTTAGGGATTTGAAGAGATGGGTGGAATCTGAAATGGAGGTTATAATAGATAATACTTAATATCCTCAAAGTAATTATGGAAATCCTCATCCCACTAGTAACTAAAACCTTTCTTCATGATCATTGAGAAGGTATTACACTAGTTATCCATATTTTTAATAAATAATAATTTGTAGGATAAGTGGACTTGGATGCCTCACAACTCCCAATGTTTTCTTGGGTGAGGAAATTTACTAATAGCATTGATTTTCTCCAGGTCATCCTTGAGGACACTGTATCTTATGACAGAACCATGAAATATAACCAAGGTGACATTGAATGTGAACTTCAAGAGGTCTATCTTCAAGTGTTGGTAGTGTAGAAAGCTGAAAAATTTCTCAAGATCCTTGATATGGTCTAGACACTATCAGTATATGACCACCAAATTATCCACATAACATTCCACCAACATCCTAATAATTGAATAAAAGATGTTGTGCATGGAACACTAATAAGTGGATCTGTCGTCCATAAAGCTGAAAGGAATAACCTCATAGTATAAAGATCCTTTGGGTTTCTTAAAGGTGGTGGACTCCTCATCCTCGAGAGCCATATTGATCTGATTATACCTAAAGTATCCATCCATGAAGTAGAGGTCCTAGAACCCATATGTAGAATCAATAAAAAAATCTATCATTGGAAGGGGAAAATCATACTTCAGAAAGTAGAGGTTGAGGTCCCAGAATTCGATGAAGAAACTAATTTATCCATTCTTCTTACGGACAAGTAAAATGATGGCTAGTCACTTGGGATACTATTTCTCCCTAATAAAGTTGTATTTGATAATATTTTCAACCTCAAACTCAACCATAACAACATAATAGGGGTAAATCTTTCTAGGAGGCTATTATAAATTGCGATAACCAATTGAGAAGCCATAGGGATGAATGGATACGTAATGTTCAAGCCCTATAATCTTGTTATTTCCCTAGAATATTGTTATATCTCTAGGAGAACACATCATGGTTTTATTTCCATAAGAACACATACTGCTGATGATCCTCTAGGTACATGGCTTCCCTAATCAGTATCATCCAAAAATATTCTTTATCTCCAAGGTTCTCTTAGGTAAACTCATCAATAGTGTTAGAGACACCAACTTCAAATATATTATGGGAATTTTCTATGTATTTAATCATTTTAAATTGGGGAATTAGAGAGATGAAGTGGTGCTTTCAGGCTAGCTGGCCCAGGAGAAGCACTGGTGTCTACCTTGGTGGATATAGGATCCTCAATTAGGGATTCCCTTTCTACCAAAACTATATAGATAGAATATATTGATCCAATTTTGTTCTATTTCTGGATGCAAGTTCTACTATTAACATCAAAGAAATAACGATGATTCATCCTTCAATGAGTTACCCTACTTTATGAAACATATAGAGATGATAAAAACCATTAGACTAGGAGAGAAATTATTAGTACTTCAAAAGAGTGGGGTCATTCAGTATTATCTAGGACCATTCACTACAGGAGTAGATGGTAATCTATGAACGCAAAATTTTCTTATAGATGCAAAAATAGCCCCCATATATGTCATTGTGGGATATAATAAATAAATTAGGATAGAAAAATTATCTTTCATGTCTACCCATGGACCATTTTCAGTGGATACTAGATCATTATGGGCAATGATTCTCTCAACCATGTCATCCCAAACATTCTTTACTTTCATTTTGTAGAAACCAACATCCATATAGTAGGCCTCACAAGATTCAAAGGGGTATGTATCACCCTGGAGTACCCATAATAATCCATTAAGGGTGTACTTGAGGCATTGATGGTATGAAGATGGGACTTTCACATGAAAAAGAACCAAAGTTATTATGAGAAGCACATTGTAGGAAGTATCCTATACGACTACCATATACTTAGTTCTTGGTACCCGGTCACCAAACTGAGTCTTCAGCTGAATTTTACCAAATGGATTTTGCTCACTCTTATCATACCCTTGAATTTTCTTGTAATAGGGAGTTAGATATACTTATATAAGTCCTATATTATGGAGTTTCCTCATCAATATGAGGTTGATCCATGATCTAGTATCCACTAAGCAGTAGTATATTTATAGGGAATTGAATTGAACTATGATATATAGTGGGTGCATGTTCCCCTAAATGGTGGAACCCATATCTTATTTAGAAAATGAGATAATGAATTGAGATACCTCTTATTTGGGATCATCTTCATAGTAGGTGTCAATGGTAGTTATCTCAACCTCAAATTGAAGGGATATTTTTAAGGATTTGTCTAGGAAATCACACATTTCCTTTGATATAAGGAGTGCCTAAAAAATTTAAATCCTCATGACTATCCTACTAAGGTGTTTTAGTACATCATACTTCTATGTCAGGGTCATATTTTTTCTTATAGCGGGTCTCTCGATGGTAAGGGGTGAAACATATTTTTTTTGTTGAACTGCTAGGCCTTGTCCAGATCTGATAATGTTCTACTTCTAGATACTAGGTATGATCTAAAAAACTAAAGGCTAAGTACCAGTTGGCTGATTTTGGCCCCTAGATGGACACATCTAATAATGAAATTCTAATTGATGAGTTTCATGGTAAACTAATATAGTCAATTGAAGAGGCATTCTTTAAGGAGAATCTTTGGAAGACTACACTTATTGAGCCATATGTTAGGCCTCCTATCTAGTTTTAGAAGCATGAATAGCCTAGTTTGAAGACCAAGCTTAAACATTGTATTTTTGTGTGTGTTGTTTCTACCTCTTATTCAACAAAATCATATAGAGGCCCTCAAGTCTTCTGAATAGCATTCCTTATTTTAGGGAACTGTGAGGTAGTCCAATAGTTCAACATCATTCATAGATGGGTAATCTTGGTCCTCATCAAGGGAATAGTCTAGGGATGGGTTAAAACTGAGTACATATCCCATATCGAGAGGCATAATGTCTCTAAGGGTGAAAGTTAGATTCATCATTATAAGACGAATATAAATTACCTTGCATCATAAATTTATATTCCTCCAAGACATGGGAGGCCACGACACAAATGTGGATGCAATGGTCAGAGGAGGTGTGGAAATGATAGGAGGTTCTAGTTTTCTTAGGTAGTAACATATGATATTATGGGATAAAATGACTGTATTACGAGCCAACCTGTTACCTTACTTCTATGTCCCATGGTTGAGAACCAGTTTCCACTTGCTGGAGTCTTTTCTGTCACCTTCAGGATCAAGGGAGACATGTTCCATGTACATCAGAACATTTTCAAATTTTCCTAAGTAATTGTGTACTTATTCCTCAAGATAATATTTGAATAAAAATTATTCATATATTGTGTGTACTAGGATCATATGATAAATTTAATGTTCAGAGAGGACAATAAATTTATCCTCCTGAGGTCTCTTGCATTCTCGAAATTTTAAAATTCCATTTTCTATGGTGCTAATGAAATATATTGGGACCTGGGATCCTTGAAGGAATAGGTTTTTTCTTCTTCTTTCAATAAACTTGGGATTCTATCCTTGATGGGGGTCTAGAGACACACTTTATCTTCGAGAAAGCTATACTTGGTGAGGTTGTTCCTAGAGGGGATGTAATGTGCGAGGCTGCACTTGGTAGGGATTCACTTAGTGAGGATTATCCGGTTTAGGGTAAAACAAGTATACTAGACCAGGAACCACTAAATTCTTAATGAAACTATCTTATCTTTTATGGGATCTATAATTGGTAATGGTTATGACTATTTTTTAGTCTACAACAAGGATTCTTCCAGAATCTGATCCTTTTTAGAGAACTCCAAAATCCCACCTAGGTAGTTTAGGGAGATGGGGGTAGAGACCAGCTCATTATTAATATTCTCTATGAACATCATAAGTATATGCTCTTAGGAAAGTGGAATATCGAGAAAGTATGTGAGTCTACTCCATCAAGTGATGAAGTGGAAGACTCTCTCATAAGACATCTATTTACATTTGAAGAGGTCATTAATGATTTTATTGTATGAAGTAGAACTAAACTGCTGGAGGAACTATCTATGAATGTCCTGCCAACTGAAAATAAACCCTATGGGCACATGAATGTACCAGATAAATATAGGTCCTTATAGATCCTTGACAAAGCATCAAATATTGGTGGATTATTAGAGTTATGAAATCCCCAACATGGGACATAAATATGAGGATAAATGTCCCAAATGATATAGTGGTATTCCCATTCCATTAAATGGGGAGAAGCTAAGATATCCAAACCCTATGGATACATGGATATGGTCCAACCCTAATGGGTATGGATTTACTTCAGGCATAATTTCCACCTGTCACATTTCCAGATCCTTGAGATAGGAAACAAGAGAATAAATCATGTAACTTTAGACAGGGTCTGTAGGAACCTATACATTGATAGGAAAATCTACCCAGGGAGTATCACAAACTTGATCATAAGGAAGATAACAATTCTACTCAATCGGGGTTGGTGACTCATATCTTATTCATTTTTTATATCCCCTAGCTTCTACCCTGACTGGGTGTATGGGTTCACCAAGTTCAAATTGTGCCTCCCCAAAAAGGAGGAATAAGTGCCCCACTAAAGGAGACTTGGGGACAACTATAATGTTCTTAGGGTCTGAGAACTGCTCGACAATGAGCTCAGTGGTGATATTTTTTTCCTCAATCTCTTGGATCTAACTAGCTATCTTAGTGTCTGACTCTACTTTGGGTGGAACCTCATATGGGCTGGTAGGCTTGATATATCCCTTTCATTTGTCAACATACTGGTGAGAAAGAAGTAACATCTCATTGGGGGAATCCTAAGGCCCAATTTCTAACTCTACTGATGAGTAAAGACGCTTACCAGAGGAGTCTTCTGGGTATTGTCTCCCCCTTGAGGTGGGTTTTCCCTATCATGAACTGCATCCATGGTTCTTTTTCTCTGATCCTCTTGAAAGGTCAATGGTGACGACATTAACCATAGAAAAAGCTAGAGAGAAGCATTTTTTGTTGGAATATGGGCCATACTAAAGGTATCATAACTGTTATAGGATTTTTATGAAATAGAGGGTATCATACTTCCCCCATCCTCCGATCTTCATGTGCTGAGATTCCTATTTTATAACCTATCAGAGTATATTAAGGATCCTAATGTTTCTTTTCTGTATAATATAATAGTATTTGTTCGATTTGGGATGACGAGATATTGGGAGTGATTTGATCTAAAAACTCTTATACTACTATTGAATACCATCGAGGGGCTCATGGATCTCTAGGTAGGTCATATGAATATCCTGTATGTGGTGAAGTGTCTCCCAGGTAATGTAGAAAAAAACTACATGTTACTTTATGAGGGACTCTAGGATGACAAAATATAGATATGTAGGTGACTAAAACATGATTGATAGTTGGTGAGTAGCTAGAAGATTCTACAAATCCTCTTGTTCATTACTAGGGGTGTGGTCCTATTCCTGGTTGGCCTAAACCACAATTATCATAGGTTGAGTTAAGGGAGGTTGCACTAATTCATACCAATTGTTTTTTGATCTACCTAGAGAGGGGGCATCATACAGGTCAAATATCCTCTATATTCCCAAATATCTCTTGGAGGTAGAGCCGACCCCAAGATTATAACCCTATAGGATGTAGTGTTCACTACTTCCTCATGCAATAAAGAGGTGAAATCCATCAAAGGCTCAGAATATTTCCCTCCATCACTTGAGCCATCAATCTAGATACTAAAATATTACCAAATTATTTTGTGGAGGTAAAGAGGAGGGAAAATGATTTTAGTGGAGATAGTGACACTACAAGTCCTTGGAAGGAGTCCAGCATGTCCTCTACCTACAGGAAACTATAGAGGTATTTGGGGATCCTATTGAACTTATATTCTAGTATTGTAATCCTAAAATATCGAGCTTCTAATCTAGACTATATCTGCGGGGGTGAAGGTTTCCTCATCAATTCATCCATCTCTTTTGAGTCTAAGAGGTAAAAGGTTACAAGACGATTCTCAGGGTTATTCCTTTAATGGTGTGGGACTTCCCCAAGTGATATTTACTGAGATTATATTGGGTTACTTTCATGAAAAGTTTTACCTATATCGTAGGCATGGCCTCTGTGATGGCTATTCTCCTACTTACCCCATGATTGATCTTTAGAGAAAGACTTTTCATTAGTACAAGAGGACCTCTATGCTGTATAATGATGGTGCAAGGAAGACCTCTTCATTAATTATAAATGGTCACAGAGGACCTTCACATTGATTGGTGATTTGTAGGGAGGAACTCTGTATTGTTTGGTGATGGTGTAGGGAGGACCTCCGTATTGGTTGGTGATGGTGTGGGGAGGTCCTCTATATTTGCTGGGGATGGTGCATGGAGGAACTCTATATTGGTCTTCCTCATTGAAAAATGGATCATAACGGCTATTAATGACACTAAAAACTAAGAGATTCAAATCTGCCTTCCTAAAAGGTGGATAGAGTCTCAATAATAGGAATGAGAAGATAGATCCTCATTAAAAGGTTGTTGGGATAATGTGGGATACTCTAATGATGGAAGGATACATTGGATTCATAGAAGATGCCTCTTATTGGGAGTGTTTTAAGTCTACCCCTAGTTTCAGCACCATGTGTTTTGGACTAAGGTCTATAAAGTGGGGATGAAGGCGATATGCTCATCAACCTATGGAACCAGTTGGTCTTGGCACTTGCATAACCCGATAGAAGCCCTCCTCTGTAGTTCCTGATTAGTGAATGTGACAAGTAGAACTCGAACATTCCCTTGTTCCTTAGTACAGGAGAGGGATATGTCAGAGCACTTTGGGGAGAGGATCCTAAAGTGACTCTCCTTTGGAATGAGGTTCGTTTCCCCTTGCATGACCCTCGGGGGTGGCGGTGTTAGTGAGGCTCTAATGCCTTGATATCTTGGATGTCTATATACCTATTGGGAATGAACACTTCCTACCCATATTGGGGAGAAAGGGAACCGATCACCCTCCTATAGATGAACTCATAGGGTGAGACAAGGCATGATAACTTAAAAATTGAAGGTATGATGACTATCGTTGTAGGAGTATCATTTTACATGACTACCAAAATAACATTTACCTTTCCCCAATACCTATTGGCGTTGCTTCCCTAATTTCCTATAGATTAAGTCATGAAAGGCATGTGGATTCATTCATTAGTGCATATATAGTGAGGGTTATTCCCAATTCTCCAACATCATCCACTCTTCTAGAAATAGATGAGAGATCCTTGGAGACAATGTTGCAGACCAAGGATTACCGACATTTTCTTCCCCAAGCCATAATAGAGTTTCATACTAGGTCATCCTCTTTCTTAGTGGGACCTAGTGCTAAAATTATTGATCTGGTGACATGGACATATTACAGTTCCCCAATGAAAATAGTCCCCATAGTTTAATAAGAAGAGTTTGATGTCAGTTTCACCATTTTTTTCTCTGGAACTTTCAAATCTAGGGAACACATCCTCTTGGCGATGCACATATCTTTCACCAAATTCCTACCTTACAAAAGGTGGTGGATTTCATGACATTTTTCAGTGATGTCATCTCCTTGATTAAAATTGGTTGATGGGATATTGGTTTATCCTTCCAAGAATTACTCCTTGGATATTTTTTCATAGTTCAGTTATCCATAAAATATTTAAGTCATGTTCATGAAACTCATTTATGGTTCTATCTCAAGGTATATTCTAGTAAATTACATTGATTTTGTCTCGATAGGGATTCAACCTTCGATCATGGGTGATATTAAAATTGGGTGTGTTTGGGAATTTGTAGACATTGTGTTAGTTGGGTACTAGTAAATTATTCTCCTTTTGAAGTCAGAGGCATCTATTATCTGATATATTAGGTGAAGAACTTATGGTATCCCATGTTAGACATGGGTTAGTTGGATCTAGGGGAATAATGCATCTAAATATTCTTACCTGAGGTATCCCATGTTTATTTCACGGGGTATGTATTATAGATTAGTTCACAAGTTTAACATCTATTGAATATGTTTTGGTCATAATTTTAACATCTTGTGGAGAAGGGTGGGTCTTTAGGTGTGTCCTCAGGGGGGATATTAAAAACATGGTAGTTGGTGGAGTGTTTCCCCATAGGGGGATATTTAAGACTTGGATTTTATAGAGTTCTTCCCCCTAGGGGGAAGATTTCACACTTGGAGGTTGGTGGAGTGTCTCCCCCTAGGGAGAAGATATCAAACTTGGATTTGATGGAGTGTGTCTCTCTATGTGGGAATATTTCACACACAAATTTTTTGGAGTGTGCCCCCTAGGGGATAATATTTCACACTTGGAGGTTGTCTATTTTGGAACTCATGGGGGCTCGCTACATACCCTATTGGTAAATAAAGATCAAAACCCATGTTTATTGATGAAAAAATTTAAGTTCATGTTACAAGACTAGTCCATGAAGTTTAACATCATTTAGTAAGTATTATCATGTTATAGAAGGAGCATTAATAAGTCATGGTGTTGGGATTGCACATAGAATCTACCTGGGGTAGGATTTGTGTCCCATGGTGGAGGAGGAATGGTGTGGGGCTTATGCATGGATGCTTCCCAGTTTAGGAGTTTTATACCATGGTATGGGATGAGGTGGTATCCCATGATGACCTTATATGGGGAATCCCATGTTCATCACATAGGGTAAGAGGTGTGGGGTCATCCCATGCCATTCATACATGGGGCATCATGTGTTTATAGTATATGGTGATGCTACAGTATTAGATCATGTATTAATAATATTATCCTATAGTTTAACATTATATGAATATTAAATAGAGATAAGTAGTTTTACATCATATAGATAATACATGGAAGGGGATTACCCCCCTAGGGGGACCATGTCAACGTTAGAGGAAGATCTGGAAAAAGGACTCTCTACCAAGACAGGTAAGTCATTCCCCTCGATGATCCCACCTTTAGGGACTACGTGTCCACTAATCATGTGCCTCTAGGAAGGACATAGAGTAGAAACTTCAATAGAGGAGTGAGAATCAAGGGTCCTAAAATTAGGGTGCCTATACTTAGGATTATAAGGCACTATGGTGCTTATGGTTAGGAGAAAAGGTAGAGTATGTGAGATCCTGAATTTTCTTACGAGGTATGGATCTTTTGTTTTTTGATTTAAATGGTTGTTTATGGCCTAATGTGAGTACCCAATGTGACCACAAGTGTACCAGGCATGTCCCCAAACTATTCAAATCATGGCGCTTAGATTTTTGAAAAAACAAGGTAAACCACACGGTTAGGGGAAACCATGTGGGCCAGGACAAACTATTAATTCAAAATATATTGGGTGGTCTGGGACCCTATGAGGAAAATTATAGTTTATAGCAAATGTGTGGATATGGGTGTTCACCCATAAAAAATACTGTAGACCTTGGATGGTGGTTGTAGGCACTATTTTCACATGATTAGTAAAATCTTGTGTATAAACCATGCGAGGTTCCCCTTAACATAATGAATGGCGTGCAGTTGGCACACAATTTAGCCAACAGTCTATCCAAAATGTGTGTTGTAGTTAAAAAGAGGGAAATGACCATTTTTATCTTAAAAATTATTAAAAACTAAAAACTTCTATTTCATTCTCTGTTGGATATCCTTGAGAATTAGGGAGCTCCCTTGAATTCTTTTTGATAGGATTTACCACCAATTATCCATTTGAACTCAAAATCAAACACCATCGGCCTTGTTGGATTCTCATCGGTGAGTTATTTGATCCTATTGTATCGTTATTTATTTATATTGGCATCGAAGAGTTTTTTTAGATGTATGATAATATGCCATATTTTATTTATTTATTTTCATTCTATATTTTTCACTCAGTCTAGACCAAATCCGAGCTTAATATTATATGAGTTCTCTAGTATGGACCTACAGTAGGTAGTATATTACTTTCCCTTAGGGATTGGTGTTTTATAATCATAGTTTCCATTATGACACATACTATACTTTTTGGCGGTTACCATTCAAATAATTAAATTCCTGAATTGGATGAGTTGAAACCTATTAAGGACACCCACTAGTTATTTTTTGTTTGTGGGTTCTTGTTAGCACCAAAATAATATACCAATGGGATGTTACCTTACCTTTGACAACTATTATATCACCTGTGGGGTGCGTGTGAGATTTCCTAGTTAGATGATGCATTTATAAATTGAATTGAATTGAATTGAGATGTTTAAGAGAAGGTTTTCCTACTTTTCAATGTGATTACATGTTGTTCACTTTTGATGAAATGGTTCTTATGAATTTTTTGATATTATTTGGATTAAATCATGAAATATAATTGTTTATGAATTGATTAATGCAATGAGATGATGAATTGATAGGGTTTTGGATGCCTCAGTTTGTATAACTTGGATCCCAATTCCATTAGTTTCCATGGACATTTCTCCCATGGATATTGATTAAGGTAGTGTATTCCTTGGACTTGATTCTTCACTGGGTCCTTATTCTATAGGATTACATAGGCCTTGCTACCCTTTGTATCTAGATTGCTTGGATTCACATTGGAAATATGTTGTTGACATGATCCTTAGACTCCACCTAGTTCTTTACCGAGTTTCCATCAAGATGTTCCTGGGAATCGTTGAGGATGTTGGGGTCTTCTATACGTTAGATCTGACCCTTCATGGTCAGAAAATTTTTATTACAAAGTGTGGAAATTGTGGATGACTAGTCTATATGGTGAGGCCAAGATGAATGTGATATAATTGATTATATGGCATGTCCATTATAACTCTTATACACAGGGTTATAAAGCATAGTCATGGTGGATATTTTTTATATGATTTCAAGTAGACCTGGTATGGTTATTTTACACCTATGGGTTGACTAGATAATATAACTTACTTATTTATATTTTACTACTTCCCATTTTTATAGGGCCTTGAATTTTATTTGAAGGGAGACTTGTTTTTATTGACAGTATTACTTTATAGTTGTTACATTTTCCCTGGGGATTTCACTTGTACTACTACTCCACCTATTGTATATATTTCACACTATGTAGCTTATATACATAGCATGGATTTGTTATAATCACCATTGGTGGTGGCCTACCAAGTGTTATCTAACACCCTATTCATTTCATCATTGGGTACCCTGATAGGATTCATGGATGTAGGTAGTGACCAGGGAAAGAGGCCATATTATAATAATTATTATATTCCATGATTAGGAGTAGGGAATCCTTAGACCATGATTAGGCTTTGGATTATATTTAGGGTATTATTTTTGGTATTTTTTTGGTATTTTGATACATGTATTTTACTGGATGCCAGTATACCTGTTTTGGATGCTTTTTAGACACATGAAATGATAATTTTTGTATATGAGGTTAATTATGTCATTGCTTATTTATTCCTAATTTGATATTTATCTATTATTCAGTGATTATATTATTCTTCCACTATATATTGTTATGTTTACTAAAATTGTGATACAATATTACATGAGGGAATAGTCTCCTCATGGACACACCCTATGCCCTCACTTCTAGTTGGTACTCTATTGCGTTCAGGGAGATGCTATTAAGGCCATGTGGCTAACTAGGACGAGGACACCATTTTGTGGAATATAAATCTAGGAAGTTACAATGTGGTATAATAGGGTTATATTTTCTAGTTGTATTACTATTTTTAGACAATATACAATGATTAATAAGGATTTAAATTTTTTAATAAATAGTTCCCAGGATTAGATATCCCAGTTATAGGGAAAATCCAATTTCCCATGGATAGAAATTACTATTTTTTAGATTTTTCCTATAACAATTTATTTGATTGTACTTTTGGGTGGAACACTTTTTGTGTGATGTTTATTATGATTATGGATTATTATTACCTAATGAGATAATGGTATTCATATGATGCATCATTTTAACAAATTTATAGGATTCACATTCCATGCATTATGCCATGCCATATAGGATGCATTGCTTGACTGGATAAATTTGTGATAGGTGCCTTGTGTGATATAACATTCATGTGATAGAAGAATTATACAAGGAATTGAGAGACATGGTTGGAACATAGATTTACTGTCATAAAATAAATAGTGGTTTCTAGATTATGATATTGAAAAAACCCTAAGTGATCAAATGTGGCACGTTAAGTCATCAACCATTGGTTGCATGGACTAGAACATTTTATTATGTGGATTAATTAGAAACCATATTTCGGTTCATTAGGTGTATGATCCCTTATGGATTAGTATTAGTGAACCATTTGGTTCAAATAATTAAATAATGTTGTGAAATGAAAATGAATTCAAATAGAAATCTAAATTGTGAAATAAAGAACTTGACCTTGACCTGACTTTTGAGTGGGAATTAGGATGTTTCTCTAGTGATGTTTATAACTAGTAAATTTTATATATTCCTATATCTAGGATTTGAAAGAGGGGTAAAACATTTTCTTATGAATTTTTTAACCTATACTACAGTTTCATATTTTAACTTTTGGTTATGTATATTTTCAGAGGTGTGTGTTTGTTACTATAGAGACATTCCACCAAGATGAAATCTAGTCGAATTCTAAGAGGGTGGCTATGACCATGTTACATAGGTAGTTGGAAATGGGATACTAGTAGATCCTCTTATAGTTCTAGGTGAGGAACCAATGATTTTACCAAAAATAGATGCCATGATACAGTTTCATGATGGGTTTTTATACTATATGTAGACTTTTCATGGAGCACTCCAACTTGCCTCGTCTATGGCCGAGCAAAAATAGATGTTATAGAAGAGGCATCCTCCAACATTTTTGGTGGATGGAAGTCCAAATAATACAGAGCTATGTATAACAAATTATTTTTTGATATTCAAGGATTTTGAGAAACCTTATGATAAAAGAGCGAAACACATGACATATATTCTTTGAGGAATGGAAATGCACTGGTGGAAAGTTTTAAACTAGGATGATAGGATTAGAGATATGGTTTGGGGTGATTTATAAACCAAATTATATGAAAAAAATTTCCTTGATACTATGAGAGTAGATAAGGCTAGTGATTTTATGAATCTGGAGTAGGGTACTATGACTGTAATAGTGTATTCAACATTATTTAAAGAGATTCATCATTTTTCACTGATATACCTTGCAGATGAGGTATCGAGGGCGATATTCATCAAGTAAGGTCTCATAAATTTCATTCAATTGTTATTCACTATGTTTAGGTTGATGAATATTACAGAGATAATGAATCAAGCATTAATTATAGATCAGAGTTAGAGGGAATATAGGGGTGTAGAACATGGTAGTTTAGCCTATCAACCCAGTGGTTTGGCTTCCAATGGGAGGAAGCATCATCTTGATGTTTCTTATGAGACGAGTACCAGCCAGGTTGTAAGAAATCACATTAAAATTTTCTATCCTCAGTGTGGTAGATGGGGACACATGATGAATCAATGTGATAGAGACCTAGTAGAGTGACGAGACTGCATCAAGATGGTCCATATATAGTATTTTTACAGGACCTTCACTCTAGCAGTTAGTAAAAGGGATCAGCTCCAACTCTAGGTTTAGGAGTGGGGTTCACAGCTCTACATCAAGCTAGGAACTGGAGTATTTCCTATTATTTAGCCTAAGGTGGTGGTGATAAATGAGGCATCCAGGAACCCATTTTACCTAGATAGAAAAGTGGTACTACTCTTTTAGTGAATTTATTTCACAGGGTTTTGGTTCAAGACAGATACGTTCTATATGGAATACACCTGAGGACCAGAGTGTTGGGAAGTATATGGTGAAATATATAATATTAGTATCCTATTTGATACTATCTTCTATTTTCAATATAGGTGCATCTCATATTTTCTAATCTGTACCTATTATGGAGATCCATAGGCTCATTGTTCAATTTTATGATAGAATTATAACAATGTAAACTCAGTTTGGGATCCGAAAAAAGGTGTATTCCAATACATGGTGTCCCCCTTAAGATTGGTGGGTTTCACTTAGTTTCTGATATTGTTTTGCTCAAGATGACTGGGTTTTACATAAAACACCAGATGGACTGACTAATTTCTTATCAATCATATGTTGATTTCAATCACCAAAGGGAAACTTTCACATCACAAGAGGAAAGAGTTTTTATTCCCAAGGGTGAATGGGATGTCCAGGTGAGTCGAGCTGGACTAGAACACCTTGGTCTAGGTGGGATGATTTCCCATATTGATAGTTTGTATTTGGATGATCAGGGATCACGTATGGAGGTTTTCCACCAATGGTTGATCATTTCATGAACATTTTATCAAACAACTTTTCTAGTTTACCTCATAAGAGAGAGTTGGATGTCTCCATTGAGCTAGTGCTAGGGGATGAATTAGTATCCATTTATCCATAAAGGATTCCTACTACAGAGTTGTAGGAGCTCAAGAGGAATCTAGAAGACTTAGAGGAAAAGGGGTATATATGACCCATCACTTATTTTTGGGGTTTTCCATTACATTTTGGGGAAAATGAAGATATTTCCTTCATCCAATGTGTGGATTATAGAAGATTGAACCAGTTTATAGTTATCAAACGATATCCCATACTATGAATAGATGAACTTTTGATCAGATCTGAGGATCTTGGTTAATCTCAAAGATTGATTTGAGATCTGGGTAACATTAGGTGGGTCTTTGACCTGTAGATATACCCTTCACAACTTTTCATAGTATGTATGGTCTATATGATTATTTTGTTATGCTATTTAGTATCATGAATACACCAAAAATTTTTATGGCATTGATGAACCAAGTTTTCCAACCTTATCTGGATTTATTTGTGGGGATTTTTATGGATGATGTCTTGGTGTACTCTCACAATCAACACATCTATTCCAAACATATTGAGATAGTTTTGGATATACTGAGAGAGAATGATTTATATGCTAATATCAAAAAGTTCCACTTCTTGATGGATAATATTCACATACTGGGAAATATTATCTCAAAGATAGGAGTATTAGTTGAAATAGAAAAGGTTATAGCTATAGTTTTCTTGGATAATACCATGAAAATATTTAATATATGAAGATTATTTGGGATATCTGGATATTAAAAGAATTGAATACACTAATTCTCATTCTTAGCAGCACCATTGACCAGATTGACCATGTAGGGTGTGAAGTTTTTATGGTCAGATACCTATGAGATATCCTTTTATGAGTTGAAAGGGAGACTGGATCCATCACCAATCCAATTTCTACTAGAGTTGGGAAGGAATTAAACTGTTTATTGTAATTAATTATGTATTTGGCTTGGTGTAGTTCTAATTTAGGGAGATAGATCAAGGAATACAAATCTCATTAGTTAAGGCCACGTGAAATGAATTAATTGATACATTATTTTGAGTTGTTTAGAGTTGTTTATATTTTGTTTTGTTGGTTTAATTACTTATTGGGAGAGTGTTTTGTGGTGTAAACACACCATAAAAGCCTCAAGTATATATTTACATGATGTGATATGAATTTTAAGGAGAAAAGCTAGGTTTACTACCTATAATATTTTTGATTTTTTGATTGACTATATGAATGGAATGGGAAATTCATCCATCAATTCACTTATCATGAGGATTTAAATATAGGCAATTCAGAAGACCAGTAGCGAGTGGAAGCTTATGGTTTTGTTTTCAGATATGTACTTGGAGGTGTACGATATCCAATGGAATAATTTTCATTGATCCTTAGATGTGAGCTCTAACCTTATAGACCTAGTGAGGTTGAGGTTGCTACCATATTTAGATGGCCTAGTCCTATGGGAGACTGTGGCCTGTGAGATTCAAGATCTGGGTTAGACTATGGGTGAGGATGAGATCTTGTGTATACATGGACACTTTTGGGTGCCAGAAAACATACATGAGGATATGATATAGGAGTTTCATAGCTCAGTTTGGGTAGTCCATACCAGATTTAGCAAGATGTACCATGACTTATTATACCTGTACTGGTGCTTGAGAATGAAATGTGAGGTAGTTGGTTTTGTTATGAGGTGTTCCACCAGTCAGTTGTCGAAGGTAGAACATCAATGACCAGTCAGACCTTTAAAATAGTTACCTATTATTTATTGGAAATGGGATGATATCATGATGGGTTTTGTAACTGGTTTTCCAAGGTCTCCTAGTGGTATTTATGTTGTGTGGGTTGTTGTTGATAGGCTTATGAAGGTTTCTCATTTCCTAAAATTTAGTGAGACCATCTTAGTTGATGATCTTGGTAGTTTATATAACCGTGAGATAGTTTGGATTCATGGGTCCCCTGTATTATCATTTCTAAAAGGGATTCCCGATTTACATATCATTTATTGTAGAGTTTTCAGATTTTTTTAAGTACATAGGTGCTTCAGAACACAACATACCACCCTCAGACTGAGGGCCAGTCAGACCACATGATTCAAGTGCTTGAGGACAAGTTGAGAGCATGCATCCTAGACTTATGGGGCTATTGGGAGAGGCTTATTCCCCCAGTTTCTTTCTACTACTATAATATTTATTAGTTAACTATATAGATAATAACTTATAAGGATTTGTATAGTAGTCCTTGTATGTCACCCCTATGATAGCTAGAGGTTTTTGAGGTAGCTTTATTAGGACCGCATCTCATGCAAGAGACTTCTGAGAATGTCCCATAGACCAGGAAGTAGATAGATACTACATTATCTCAACAGAAGTATTTTTATGATGACCATCAATGAACTATAGAGTTAAAGGTTTGGGATTGGATATTTTTACATATCTCACCATGGATGGTACAAATTCAGATTAGGATACTGGGCAATCTTTCACCATGATATGTCGGGCTATTTTAGATTCTAGAGAGAGTGGGGAAAGTAGCCTATCTTTTGTAGTTAAATTAGAGGTACTAGGACATGCATGACATATTCTATGTATCTTAGCTGAGCCATTATCACTCAGGCCCATCTCTAACTCTATATCCAGATGAGGTGGAGTTATAGGAAGATGTATCCTTTGAGGAGCATCCTATTCATATTGTTGATAGGTGCATGGAGGTTCTCTGAGGTTGGTCAGCTCCTCTAGTACTGGTTGTATGATAGCATGAGAATGTATAGAATGAGACTTGGGAGTGGGAGGATGACGTATGTGCTTCGTGGTCATTGTTATTCTCAAAACACTCTTGACCACACTTGAGAGATAAATTTAGGGAGAAATTAAATTAAAGAAGGATGTTTGTAAGATTTAGGGGTTTCCTATAAGGTATAAATCTTTTTTGATTTAAATGGGTTTTTATGGCCTAATGTGAGTACCCAATATGATAATTGGTGTATTAGGGGTGTCTAGGGATTGTTGGGAGCATGGATCTAGGTTTTTTAAAAAACAAGGAATGTTGCGCGGTTAGAAGAAACAATGCTGGATAGGCCACATAGTTACTTCTAACTGTTCTGGGTGGTCCATGCATCTATTAGGAGGCACATGGTTTAAGGAAACCATGCAGATAGGGGGGCACTCCCGTGTGAAGTGTTGTGGGCTGTGGATAGTGGTTTTAGTGGAATTTTGTGTATGGTTAGTCAAACCATGAACATGAACCATTCGAGGATCACTTCAACACTATGAAGCATTCATAGATGGTGCACGATTTGGCCAACCATGCGACCTAGTTAAAAAGTGATAAATTATCATTTTCAAATTAAAACTTATTTTAACCTAATAATTTGTATTTCTTCCTCTATTAGACTATATTAAGCATTGGAGATCTCCCTTTAAGTCTTTTTGATAAGACTTTATATCAATTATATTTATAGACTTGGACTCAAACCACATCAGTCTCATTAGATTCACGTTGGAGAGTTCTTCAATCCTCTTATGGAATTATTTTTCTATCTTTGAATCAAAGGATTTTTTAGCTGCAATATAATATTGCCTATTTTCATGATTTTCATCTATTATTTATTTTCCTCCCAATATAAACCATATCAGAGCTTGATTCTAGATGAGTGATCTACTATGGACCTATGGTAGGTGGTATATACCTTTACCTTAGAGTTTGGTGTTTTATAATCATAGTTTCCATTGTGTTATGAACTGAACTTTCTGGAAGTTCCCCTTTAATTAATTAAATACATGAATTGGATGAGTAGAAACCTATTAGGGATGACCACTAGTTCCATTGATTTTGTTAGTGGTTGTTATCCCCAACCACAGCCTCCCATGGTATGTTACCTCGCCTTCGAAATTTCTTTTAACAATCGTGGGGTGCATGTGAGATTTACTAGTTATAGGAAGCCTTTATAAATTAAATTTAATTGAATTGGGATGTTTATGAAAAGGTTTTAAACATTTCCATATGATAGAAGTTTTTTACATTTGATGAAATGGTTTATATTGAATTATTAATATGAGCTGGATAAACTCTTGGAATGTAATTATTTATTAATTGATTAATGAAATGGGATAATGAATTAATATGGTCATGGATGCCTTTGTTGGTACACCTTGGATATTTATTCCATTAGCTGCTATGGATGTCTCTCCCATGGGTCATGATTGTAGTAGTGGATGTATTGAACATGTTACCTCCTTGGGTATTGATTTTATAGGATGCCTAGGGAATTTCCACCCACTGGATCTTGGTTGATTGTTGTAACTTTGGTCATGTTCTATTGACATGCTCCATGGACTCCACCCAAGGTTTTACTGAGTCTCTATCAAGATGTTTTAGGGAATCCACATGGATGTCGTATTCTTCTATACCTTGTATCCGACCCTTCGTGGTCTGACAATTTTGATTACATGGCACAACCATTGTGGATGACTTGTTTATATGGAGAGGTCGTGATAAATATGATATACTAGATTATATAGTGTGGTTGTGGTAAATGTTATACATTGGTTTATACATTGTGGTTTTGGTGGATATTTTTTCCATGATTTTAGATATCCCAAGTATGAGTAATTGAATCGAGTGGGTAAATTGGACACTATCACTTTCTTATTTATATTTTACCACAACCCATGTTTATGGAATCATGTCTCTTTTTTGCAGAGTCCCTGGGTTGGATTGATAGTATCAATTTATAGTTGTTAAATTTTTCATGGTAATTTCACTTATATTACTCATTTACTAGTTGTATATATTTCACACCACTGTTATTATATACACAGCATATATTTTTTATAGACACTATTGGTGGTGGCCTATTGAGGGTTATTACGTACACTGTCTAGAGCACCAATGAATACCTAGATAGACTTCATGGATGCAATTAGGGAATTGGGAAAGCACCCATAGTACAATACTTTACGTATTCCATGATTAAGATTAATGGATTATGGGACTGATTTAAGGATTGTGATGCTAGTTAGAATAGTCTTTTTTTTCTTTCAATTTTGGTATTTTGAAACAATTATTGTACTAAAATCCTATATACATGTTTGAATTATTTGTAGATACATGACATGATCATAATTCTATATAATTTTAATTCTAGAATTGATTATGTATTCCTTCCTAGATGTTTATCTATTATTCAGTGACTATATTCTTCTTCTACTACTGAAAACAATGTTCACTAATACTGTTCCACACTCTTATATGAGGGAATAATCTCCCCATAGATACACCCAAGACCATCATAGCTAGTTGATCGCCTTTTTCATTCAGGGAGATGTGCTTGAATCCATTTTGAAAACCAGGTTCAAGGAACCATTTAGTGGCATCCATGTCTAGGATATTATAGGGTCCGTGGTACCAGTTTCATGAAGATTTGGGGTGTGTTGTGTGGGGGCCTCAGGCACTCGAATTTCACGAAAGGGTGTTGGCTGAAAGGAGGAACCATAAGGAGTCTTGGTGGATGGTTTTTATAAAATTTTGAGTTTCTTGAATGTTTGGGGCTTTACAAATTCCCAAGGCCTCACATAGGATAGGGGTATCATGACAGAATATGTTTCATGAAAGAGGGTGACCCTTCCTCAGAGTGAAGTCTTTGTTCGCAAGGGGTTTGTTTCACAAATTATAATTTTCTTGAGAAACCAAATGATCCATAAAGGGATTTTTTATTTAATGGAGGCTATGGAACTCCATGAAAGGAATATTGACCATGATTTGAGGATCTAAAAAATCCATGGGAGTTAGTGTCATGAATGTTGGATACCTTTGGAAATTCATCTCATCTCTTTCTCACAGAGGTTCTGAGTTTCATGAATTCAGATATTTTCTAGGAAGATTAAAGGTCACATACCCTTAAATGTAAAGAATAGGGGGTGTTGATTATCCTATCAGAGGAAATGGAATCAGTTTTGATAAAGATGGAGGCTTTTAGGAAATATTATGAGCTTCACGAAATGATGAGCTTCAACAAACCAGAGTTATGATGCATGAATGTTATCATCTCAAACTTTGTGTAGCAGGAGAATTCCCGAAGACATGGCCATTCACTATGGTTTATACCTTCATGAATCCATCCCCTTAAGGAGATATTTATTTTATTTTGTCTCATATTAGCTTCTAATTAGTAATTTATATCTTAACCTCTCCCATGACACATGTATTTTTGCATCAACGCCCCCACTATTGTAAGTAGTTAGCGACGACTTATAAACCATGCTAATTTTTATTTAATTATTTAATAAATAAATTATAGAATTGGATATGGTTTATGGAATCCCTTTCTAAATATATAATTTATTTATATAAAATAAATTTTAAAAAATGAGGGGGTTATTATCCCCTACTTATATAAGAGATTATTAGAAGTTAATAACCTCCTCTAGTAGGTCATATTAATGATGGTTTATAACCCTCATAAAAGGTTAAATTAATAAATTATATGTGAATTATACTTCATAAAATTTATTGAATACTATAATATAATAACTAGTGTAATTCTCATGAAGAACAAGTTAGTGGTAATAAATATGTTCAATATTTTTAGGAGGGAAGTTAAGAAATATTTGGGGGTCGATATCAAGAAGGTGAGAAAGAAAAAGTGTTAGGGATATGATAGAAATTATTTTTAATACTGCCTTGATAATTATAGGATTAAAAATATTTATAGTGATACTTACACTTCTTAGAATAATGGAGCTGGTTAAAGAATGAATATAAGCTTATTTAAAATGATAAGACCTTTCCATGGTGGATTAAAAAGCTAAAAAGTTATCTGGAGGGAATAAATAAGTATAGATATGAATATTCAAAATGTATGTATATTGAGACCCAAGTAATATGTGGATTTCTCTATCATATTGAATACAATTAATTAAATATGAGATACTTTAGAGTTTTTGGAAGTCTATGTTTGGTAAATCTAAAAATAAAAAATAAGGGAATGTTTAATTATAAATCCAAGGATGTTATTTTTAAGACATTTATCCAATGGAAATGAATAAAGGTGAGAGTAAAGTAGTCTTATTAATATGGTAAAAGCTTATGATGTAAATATATTTTTTAAATCCACTTTTGATGATCCAAATGAATCATATTTTAAATTTCCAATTAGGAATGTATATAGATTTCTGAGAAAAACCATGAAGAACAAGCTAACAATAAACATGATATTGTTGATGTTAAGTTAGATCATACTAGTGATAATTAAAGTGTTTATAAAGATGATAAATAGGAGTATTAGAATCTATAAAATCAATTTGTACCAACATTATGATGGGTTGAGGTCGATAATTCAAATATCATCGGTGATAAATATGCTCTAATAAAAATTCAAAGGATGATTACTGTAGAAAAAAATTCTTTATATATTACGTAGAACCATCATAATCTGAATAAGTAGTATAATTTGAGTCATATTTCAAATCCTTTACCCAAGAGTTAGATCAGATAGAAAAAATTAGGCATAGAAGCTCATGAATAGGTTGACAGATCACAATGTAATGGGAATGGACTGGGTGTTCAGAAATAAAACTTTTGAGCATGGGAAATTGATTTGAAATGATGAAAGATTGATATAAAAGGGACCTGAAAAAGTAATAGGTGTTTATTTAGAACAAATATTTTCACTATTACTAATGCATGATCTAAAATGACACTTTCTTATTATAGTTGTCTAGTGAAAATTCTGATCTACCCAAAGGAAATCAAGATAAAAATTTTAAACATGATTATAAAAGAATAAGCCTAAATCAAAAAAAAAACATTGGAATTTATCATTGATAATTATGAGTTTAATGTTTTTAGGTTGAGAAATTATTTGTATGGATTTAAATAAGAACTCTGAGCCTAGTATTCTTGGATAGAAATGTTTTTAAAGAATAAATATAATTTGAACAAAAAAAAAGGTTTTTTATTGATAAAAATCTAACAATAGTTTTTAAATTAAATAAAGATATATATTGGTTAAAATATAATCCAAGATCATGGTATTCAAATATGGACATCTTCCTTAAATATATGAAATTTATAGAATGTAATGTTGATAGGAACATTTATGTGAAGGATATGAACACATGTACTTTTATTATAATTGTTTTTATTGATAGAATTATATTTAAAGGAGATAAAAAGTGTACTTAAGGAATTTTCTAGACAAATAAATTAATACTTCAAAATTTACATTCTTGGATAAATGATTTTCTTCTTGATATTTCAATTTTTTCACATAGAATATTTTTTCTTTTTTCTCCCATGAAAAATATTTCAAGGAATTATTGAAGAAGTTTGGTGTATAAAACTCCAAAGATTATGATTTTAACAGTGTATACTTGAGGTTATTATATATATATATATATATATTAATGTATGTCAAAGTTCTAATGGAAGAAAAATTGGTGCTAAAAATAGAATCATATGCTATGGATAAATAAATGGTTGATAAGTTTCATATGTGAAAGAATCACATCAAATATTTGGATGTCAAGGAATAAATTTTATAGTATTATAAATAGAAACACACTCTAGGAGAATAAACCTTAAAAAAATTAATAAGATTGTTGAGACTGGTAAATAATTTTAAAAAATGATATATTCTTTATAATAAAACAATAAATATACTATTATTATCAAGTTTTATTAACTATAATTCAAAAGAAAAATAATAAAAAATCTTGAAAATTGTTTACATTAAAGTATCTGGAAGCATGGTGATCAAGTTGAGAAGATCAACGGATAATGGGAAAAAAGTTTGTGATCATTTGAGGATGAGAGAAATACCCCCAACATGAAGTGTCTTTAAATTTAAGTTATTTTAGTAATCTAGAAGAGGTTCACCCTAGAAATTCCAAAAACAATAATAGAAATAATCTTTTCATGAAAATTTTCAATAAGATTATTTTCTCTAAAAGGACTCATACTAGTGAATTAAAGGGATTAAGATCATCTAATGATCAATACACTATAACATTATGGGAAAAGGAAACCATTGTACAAGAAACTATTTTATATACTAGTGGTATTTTATCTTCTTATATAGGATAAAAATCAATATTTAGAAAAATATTGGTGAATAGAAATGATAATAAATTTACCACAACACCAAAGGTGGATATAAGTATCTATAGAAAGGAAGGATCCCCAAATAAATCTCAATAAATGATTTGTTTTCTCAAAAAATATAAAGGATAAGAAATCCTTCTAGTCCATAATAAAAAGGATAAAAACATGGTTTAATAGAATTTTTTTGTGCTACATTAGTTTGGACGCAAGGCCATTGGATGTTAGGATAATATTTCAATTTATAAATAACATTGAAGACCTAAATTTAGGAGTTAAATATATAAAATTAAAATAATACCTACAATATAGAATCATTTCTCACAAAAGAAAATTAATCTATCCCTAAATAAGATATTTTAATTTCTTAATAACATATGGGATAATTACAAAAAGGTGTCTATTGTAGTGAATTATGTTCATATGAATCAACCAAGAAATTACCAATATCCATCATTATTAAAGGACTAAAAAATATTAAGAAAAATAGAGAAATTGAGATAATTGTACAATGGGTTATGTTCAAAAAAATCTTTTAAACAAAGAATTTCCATAAGGAACTGTGAAAGCGGTATCACACCAATGAATAAAAGACTATTATATTTTTTTAAATGATTCATCACAGGGTTTTGAAAAAATTGCATGAATATTAGAGTTAATAAAAAATCCCTCAAGGTATCATCTCATTATTTTTGGGGTAAGTGTGTTTATTAAAAAAGATATAAGTATGCGAATGATTATGGATGATTTAACGAAGTAGGTTGTTAAGTTGGTGTAGTTTCCTACTATTTTAAAAAAAATTTGGGGCTCAAAATCAAGAATTTTGTTTTTGGAAAATAATTATTTTCCCACAAATGTAGTTCATAGACCACGAAGCATAGTTTTCAGACTGCAAATAAGGTACACAGAATGGATTTGGGAAATTATCAAAGGAATATTTCCTTATAGTAGTACTGTATGGACCACGAATCACTCTATGTAGACCATGTGTGGAAAATAGTCTGTGAGAGGCTCAAAGGTCACGAGAGGCAAGAAGATTATAGGAGGATCATTCTTTGCTGAATGAAGGAAGTGATTTGTGGAGACACAAAGGGTTTTCTTTTATACATGAAAAAGGACCCCTAAAAGGATAATGACGTTATGCAGACCACATAGAAAAGTTTGCAGTGAAGACTATACTGCTTCAATGTTTTGGGTAATTATAATTTTCGGGTTTTTTAGATCTAGTTTCTTATATAATGACCACTAATAATATCATTTAGTCGACCAATATTCATTAGAGAATATCATTGATGCATGAATAATTAAATTAACTCCAATTTGGTTTGTGGGGAAACAATTCTACTAAGTGAAAGAGTTTATGAGGGAGGGTTTTTCAAAGTGAATTGGTTCGCGATGGAGGATTCCATGAAGGGTGAATTAGATCATGTGAATAGTTCACAAAAGGGTTTTGTGGGACTTTGTAGCATGCAAAGGAAAAAATTCCACAGAGGAAGAAGGAATCCATGAAGAAGAGATGATCCACAGAAGAAGATGTGTTCCATGGAAGACGAGTCCATCTGTGAAGCAGGGACGGTCCGCGGAAGAAGAGCTGCTCCACGAAGTACTTTGTCAACATGGTGCAACACAGTTTGTGGAGGATTCAAGGTACTTCAAAGAAAGACTAAGAATAGTTCCTAAAATAAATTCCCTCAAAAAAACAGTACGTGGATAATTTTATTTCACCTATGGGTGAAAATGACTCTTAAAATGAGCATTTATCTACATTTAAGGATGTTTTCATTCATGAAAATGGAGAGACCTAAAAGTCCATAATCTATGTGTGTATCCCTTCCAATGTAGTGAGAAAAGGAAGAGGAAGATGACGATCCTTTACATGGGTAGTGATACAGAGAAAGAGACATAGAATGTGACCCTTGGGAAAGCATTGTCCTAACCCCTAATCTCTTAAAGGTAGTGATCTTGGGTATAGAAGTGATCTATGCCAAACCTTGTAATTCGGCAGTGACCTTTAGTGGATTTGGTACATCGACACATCACTATTTTATGCTCCTTGGAATAACCCAGTGAGGGTGAACCTGTTAAATTTTTTGTGTATCATGAATTATTTAAATTCTATTAATACATTTATAAGGGAAAGTGAGAGAATATTTTGTTTTTAATGATGAAAAAATATCCAAAGGGGAAGTTTTTTTAATCTATAATTACCTAATTCCCCCAACCTCTTAGGGAATTTAACCTAATTAGGATAATAATTAGTATCAGAGTGAAAGGTTGAATGTCAGTGGTTCCCTCTTAGTAGAATAAATAGTAGTTTTCAATAATAATAGAATTTTGGTCTTTGATGTGATCATTTTTTAATTATGGAAGAATCAGATGCATTACTAATTATTATCATTTGGAATAGGAGTCTTTACAGCAGCAATGCACTGTAGTTTTTCCAATATCGGTTGTGGTTCTTTATCAGAAGCTGAACAAAATAAATTGGATGAGGATGAAAAAGAAATCAATATAGCAGGGGGATCTATATCCAATGAAATATATACAAATTTTATTTCATGTAAGTCATCACATGCTATATGGGAAAATCTACTAAATATTTATGATGGTAACTAAAAATATAGAGAATAAAAGCTACATGTTATGGAGACTAAGTATAAGGATCTTAGAATTCACCATAATGAGTCCGTTTATACGGTATTTGATCAGGTAAATTTTGTTGTGGAAGACATTAATTGTATTAAAGAAATTATTGAATATATAACGATTTTGAAGCATATCATAAGAAAAATTCTATCATGGTTCAATCCAAAAGTTTCTATTTTGGAGATAAAGATCTGAAGGAGATGACATTAGATAACTTGTATAGTAAAATTTTAGAATATCAAATGATAAATGATGATAATGATGTTGTAGACAAGTGTAAGTCCAAAGAAGTGGAATTCAAGGCCAGGAATAATATCACCATTGATGATGGATACAAAAATGAAAAGACGGATGAGGTGATTTTATTCTATTTCTCAAATATTTATAGAGAAAAGGAAAGTTCAAAGGGAAATTCCCTCTTGCATGATTTCAATTTGGAATGGCTGGACATCTTGCCGCAATGTTCCCAAAGAAATTTCAAGAATATGAAGAGGATGAATTTTAAATTACCATGAATAATTCTTCAACCTACATGAAAGGTAATAAGATTTTTAAGAGAAATATCTTGAAGAAGATGAATCTTCTTTCAAGAGAAGATGACAGTTTAGAAGAATCTGAGGTAGAATAATTAGAGGACTGCAAGGATCATAGAGAAGACACTATGGTGGTTGTTTTTATAAATTATATAATAAGAGAAGAAATTGACAATGATGAAGGATAAACTGAAGGAAGAGTTGATCTATGGGTCAAATTAGAAGTATCTCTTGAGAAAATAGATGTTTGGAGATACAAAACGAAGAGATCCAACACAGTGGTTCATGACGCCAAACATTATACTCTAGAAAAATAAGAGGTGAAGTTTGAGATAAATGAAGAAATTGAAAAACTGAATTCTTTAGTGCTAGAGAGCTCATATAAGGTTATTAAGTACAAGATCAAAATTTAAGAACAAAAAAGATAAATCAATAATTAGACTGATGTTGGAAAATATTAAATCAAACAAATTGAAGAACTAGATGAGGAAGTTATTAGCATGTGAAGAAAAGTGAAGAATCATGAGAAAATCATAATTTTAGAAAATTAGGATACAAAGAAAACTGAAAAGGTGATAAAAGAATTCATAGTTCTAGTGAAACAGAAAAAGGAGTTCCAGGAAAAGAAAATGACTAATTAGAATGATACTGCTAGTTCGAGGCTTGATCCAAAACTGAAATTAGTAATGGTTGATGTTAGACCAAAAGCTCCCACTCTGAGGATGAAGATTGATTTTGGTATGAATCAGAACTAGAAGGTTTAAAGAACCCACAGGAGAATTATAAGTGAATTATTATCACACAAGAAATCACCTCACATGAGATGTTATTGTTGTGGAAATTTGGGACACTCACAAAATTTATGTTCCATAGATAAGAAGTACTAAAGGAAAAAACCAACAATGGAAACCATAGAGAATTGAATATTCAATAACATCATTTTATGGTCACTATTTCATGTGTGGAGGATTCGGGAACACGACGATATACTAATCATTAACAATGCATAGAAATTTGTTGAAGCATAATTAATGTGGCGATAATAAGAAATTCAATGTATGATCAAATGAGATGAAAATGAAAAAACTATTCGTGGTATTTCAAGATGAATATGGTCTAGCATACTTCAAGGAAGATCAAGATCATCAATCCGTATCAGGTATGAAGTCAAAAAACATGGAGAAAAAAGAAGACATTTGAATAGACAATGGTGGAAGATGTTTCTTTTAAAGAATTAGATCACTTTTGAATATGGATAATTGATATTGGTTTCACCTGTCATATGATAGGAAATAAGTATATGGTGACCAAAATTATTTACGATAATAAAGGTATCATAAAATTTTATAATGATGACGTGCTGATGATTATTGGCTTAGGAAAATCCATGTTTTGGTGAAGAGACATGAGACATGATGATGTTTTAGTTGTTGAAGTTCTGAGTCATAACTTTCTTAATGTTAGTCAACTATGTGACTCATTACATGCCATAATCTTTTCCAATACATTTTTTGTCATCAAGGAAAAAGACATTGCATTGGTTTTATAGGGAAAACAAATGAAAGGGAATCTGTACCTTGTAAGTGGAGAAGAAGATATGTGCCTTTTATTTTCATGGAAGAAGAAAAAATTTTATGGAATAAACACCATGGTCATTTGATCTAAGCTTCATTGGAAGGTCTGATGAAATATGATTCTACTCAATACCTCCCATGATTATCACATGATCATACCATTATCTGTGATTCTTTTTAGATGGGGATGATCATTCAAAATAAATATAAGGAAAAAATAAAAGGTCGAGAAAATATCTTGAGTTGGTGCATATTGATGTGTACGGATAAATTTAACTAAGATCTATTGATGAGAGGAGATATTATGTTCTCTTCATTTATGATTTTAGAAGAATGGTATGGGTTCCTGTCATCACTCATAAATATGAGGTGTTCAGTTGCATGAAAACTTATCGAAGGAAAATGATGAAGCTCAAATTTTAATATAATTTATACTATAAATCATTGTTTATAATCCCATCATAGTGTTATTGTATGGGTAATTGTCACATTTTTAGGTTATAGTGGTAATTTGAGCTTAAATGCAAAAATGACCTAATTCTGCAATTTTAAGAGATTGTTATCATATGGGTATTTTGGTCATTTCGCATTAAATATATGTTCAAATTCTATGATTAATTTTTTTTAGAATTTCTATTTATTATTCTTCATTTTTTTCATCTGGACCATGGGATGAATCGATCATCTAATGGTCGTAAAAATTAAATAAAGTTAAAAAGTTTCCAGGCGGACAGAATGGGACCCACCAAAGTAACGGAATCATAACTCGGCACACACATCTCCAAATGCATTTATTATAGCTGGGACGGAAAGAGGAGTCAACAAGACGTGTCCATGATGAATTCCAAGTCAAAATTCCCTCATTAAGACATTATGGGAACACTCACAATATGTGGAAGTAGAAACGTCTCACCTGGGAGAAACGGTTCAATTGTGTAATAAATTCATAGAATAAGGAACATTCATCCCAAATGGCTCATATTTTGTTGAGAGACGTGAAATTACATGAGGAACAACTTCTGTGAAGAACGGAATGCGTTAATCGAAGGTTTGGAGGGCACTAATGTCATAGGAATTTGAAGAATTGAAAATTCGGCGGGTCAAATAGACAAATTAAATAGAACTCTTTAAATCGGCCATAAATCCTACATACGAGAGCCAATAAATCTCATATTTGGAGGGTGAATTTAAGAGCCCTTATGAAACATATTTTATGAATAAAGATGTTAAAAATTCTTCCATTTAATGGGTCATCCACGCGGAATAATTATAAGGATTATTTTGGAGTGGATTGTTTCACCTCATCTCCCTGTAAATATGTATCCTCACCTCTTCTCAAGGCATTGGCACTTATGTGTGGCCATTTTCAATTGTTTTGTAGTTTATTTCCATTGTAATAGTATTATTTATTTTTAATATATTTTTCTATTCTTCAACTCATTCTCATTTTTTTTATCTTTTGTTCTTCCACCCCATTCTTCTCCATCGTGATCTCTTCTACTTGTGATCATGAGTACCTAACCCATGGAACTTCCCGGGGGATCAATGCAAGGTTGAACCCAAGTCTTTGCACATTAATATTAATTGTTTATTATTTAATTAGAGTTAGGTCGAGGGGGTCTTAGTGGGTAAGGCACCTTTGTGTCTCCACTTGCCACCCGAGACTTAAATTTCTCTTTTATAATATTTTCCCTCGATCGAGGAGGTGGATGTGCGGTCTCTCGACGATCGTTGAGAGCACTGTATATTCACAACCACATATAAAATAGGATATTCACAAAAATTATGGAGTGTGTTTATTAATTCAATCTGAAACTAATAATGATATGATGAAGGTTTAATCTATGTGATTCTCTCGGGAATATCTCCTTTCTTTCTAACATCATTCTGTTTGCATTGCATTGAATGTTTAATTTTAGTATTTCATTTTCAATTATCAATATTCATTTCTAAAAATTTAATTATATATTTGTATAAGTGAATTAGAAGTAGTGAGTGATTGACCACGACAGCTCTTCAAGAGATCGACCTAGGTCACTCCCTATGTTGCACTTAGCTATAAATATTTTTGAGAGCGTGCATGACAATGCTTTGTCAAATTGGCACCATTTCCGGGGAGCAAAGTGGTTTTCATTCACTATTTTTATTCAATTTTTGTAAATAATTTTCCTTTCATTTAAAAAAACAACAAAAAAATCATAAATTTCAAAAACAAAAAAAAACTTTTTCGGTCATGATGTATTCAAATTATGATTATTATGCATGGACTGACCAATCTCAAGTGCAAGAAAATGTTTACAAAAATCTTGATGCTCAGTTTCATAGGATTATCGATAAAGTGGAAAACCTGGAGAGCCAAATAGAATTGATTTCAGAATATGTACGCACATCCCAGGAGAAACCCAAACCTGAGCCGGAACCTAAACCAGAACGAGTGGTGGATGAGATTTCACCGATCACGTTTTATGTTAAAGAAACTGAGGTGTGTGAGAAATAACTTCTAAAGGAACTTATCACATCATCCCAAACTCAACCATTGCTCAAGGAGGTCCTAGAAGTACACATTCCAACTAATGCACTGATGGGAGGTCAACATTTTTTGGAAGAATCTTGGAATAACATTGTTGAAGATAACTTGAAACATGATCTTCCCATGCTTGATATTGAACAATCAGTACTTTTTGACCTCACTCTTTCTTTGGAAGATAAAGAAGAAGATGCACCTACTGAGATGGAGTTTCCAATGGTCCTACCAGAATAAATCAATTTCCAAGCTGACTTACTTGAAATGGAAGATTTCTTTATTGATTCATCATGTTTTAATTTTATTCAAACTGAATTGTTTTCTGACTTCTCCTTTATTTAAATTTTGGATATAGGACAAAAGGATCGGGCCTTTGATGTTTATGATGAGACCACCAAAGTGGTGGTAATCAAGGAAGAAGATCCGGAGATCTTGGTGGTGGTGTGACTACCTCCTCTACATCAACTTTCATATCAAATGGAGGAGGACACCACCAAAGTTAATAGAGAGCACCCTTATCTTTTATTCCCTCCCACTCAGAAACTCAAATTTATTCTTTATTCTTTCTCTAGGGTTGGGAACATTATTATCTTATTTTGGGTTCTATACTTATAGTGTTTAATCATGGACATTGGAAAAACTCATATGCGGTGGTTCATCTCAAAGAAACCACACCCACCTTCTGATTGGGGATAATATACTGAAACTACCTAACTAGGGGCAGTAAAAACCTAGCACCCGCTTGGGGGGTCTAAACCAAGCATTATCTCTTTTCTTTTCCTTTTCTCATTCTTTTTATTTATTTTTCTTATTTATTTTAATTAATTTCTTGTAGTCTTAAAGTGACTGCTTCTAGGAGCTTAACTCAAGGCATCCACTTCTAAAATAATTTCAGGTTGTATATTTCCTTACCTTTGATTTTATACCTTTATATTTATATTTTTTTGAGTTGAAATAAGTGGTAGTTAAATTTAAGTGTGGGGGAGTGTCAAACTGCTTAGTTCTTCTTGTGTGCTTTTCATTTTGGTTTATTATATTTTTAGGATTTTTGATCTTTAATGAATATTCTTATCACTTTTCACACATCAATTGATTTTGAAAGAGTTGAAATGATTTTTGAAATAATGGATTTTAATTGATTATTGATGTGAAAACATTTTTCTTGAATTGGATTATCAATCATTTTTATGAGTTTGACTGATTTTTGAAAACCATTACCATGAAACACTGACTAAAAATATTTTTCCAATCCTGTGAGGTATTCTAAACCACTTTTCTAAATTCTTCATAATACCCACACTTTCTTGAGGGAAACTTGAATTTTGTGTGAGAACCAGAATTTGCGAATAATTCTCTTTCAAAGCTTTGGATTTCATGGAATGTATTTGAAATTATTGAGGTATATTTTTGGCTAACCAAATTTTATTCTAAGACCCACCTTTACATTTATCCTTCGTAATCCCTTAGATTCCATGAATTGCCTTATAGGTTTAAGCCACATTACAAGCCAATTTTTCCTTACATACCCGCACTTTTAGTATTTTTGCATGGATATTTCAAGTTTGAGTGTGGGGGAAGGGCCTTTCATGTGCGTTCATTGAGATTTGTATCATTTATGGGTAGTACGAAGTGTGTGTCAATATTTTGGGTAGTGTACAATAAGTGAATTAGGCATGTGTCATCATTTCATTGTGCTATATTTTTTTCATGCATTTCTCCTTCAAAAAAAATAGAAGCAAAAAATGGAGATGAGTTTGAATTCCTCATTGTAAATTCTGTTATGACTCATGTACCTCTCAAAAATAAAGGGCATGAATTTCCATTCATTCATTGTATTCAATTCTCAGCTCATCCTCCATGAAAAAAAGAAAAAGAAAATAAAGTTGTCCCTTTCTGGAGCTTTGAACAAAAAGGAGAACGTAGATGATATCATTCATTATAATCACTTATTGGCTCATGTACCATGTCATAAAAAGGGGTTGGTGTTGCTTTTCACATTTTCAAGTTGATTGAGAGAGGAATTTTCTGTGCTTTCCCCTTGATTTAATCATGCATTGTACTTAAAAGTCCAACCTCCTCTTTCTAGCCTGAAACGTTTTCAATAATTTTCCCGACAACCCTAAGCCACAGAATAATTTTAACCTTTAATTAAATCCCTTATGATTAAATTCATTTTCATGTTTCACGCTGTAGAGAAATGAGAATTTTCACAAACCTATGGTGATACATGCGATTTTCAAGTATGAGTATAACTCTAGATTCAATTTCTCTTGAGTGAAGAATGACATAAAATTAAATGTGAGGTAGGTTGTGATTGAGCCATGGATTTATTTATGAGGTTGAAAATTTTTAATTATTTAAATGAAAATTAGAGAGGTTTGTTTTTCATATATGATACATGATTAAATTCTATTTTTAATAAGATCATTGATATTTTTTCATTTTTAATTGTTCTGTGGAAATTGATTTGGATGTAAGATGATTTCCCAGGAGTGCAATGTTTAAGTGTGGGGAAGTGATGAAGCTCAAATTTTCATATATTTTATACTATAAATCATTGTTTATAAGCCCACCATAGAGTTATTTTATGGGTAATTGTCACATTTTTAGGTTATAGTGGTAATTTGAGCTTAAATGCAAAAATGGCCTAATTATGCAATTTTAACAGATTGTTATCATAGGGTTATTTTGGTCATTTCGCATTAAATATATGTCCAAATTTTATGATTAATTTTTTTATAATCTCTATTTAATATTCTTAATTTTTTTTCTTCAGGACTAGGGGATGAATCTATTATCTACTGGTCGTAAAAATTCAATGAATGTAAAAAGTTTCCAGGCGGACAGAATGACACTCACCAAAGAAACAGAAGCATAACTCAGTGCACACATCTCCAAATGCATTTATTCTAGCTGGAAAGGAAAGTGGATTCAACAAGGCGTGTCCATGATGAAATTAATGTCAAAAGACCCTCATTAAGGCATTATGGGAATGCTCACAATATGTGGAAGACGAAACATCTCACCTAACAGAAACGGTTCAATTGGGTAATAAATTCATAGAATCGAGAAAAGTCATGAAAAATGGCTCATAGTTTGTGGAGAGACGCGAAATAATATTGGGAACACTTTATGTGAAGAAATAAAGGTGTAAATCGAAGGTTTGGATGGAAATAATATCACGGGAAGATGAATAATTGAAAATTAGGTGGGTCAAATAGACAGATTAAATGGCACTCATTAAATTGTCCATAACTCCTACATCCGAGAGCCAATAAATCTAATATTTGTAGTGTGAACGTAGGAGACATTATTAAAAAATATTTTATGAAGAAAGATGTTACACATTATTCCATTTAATTGGACATCCACGCGGAATCATTAGAAGGATTATTTTGGAGAGGATTCTTTCACCTCATCTCCCTATAAATATGTATCCTCACCTCTTCTCAAGGCATTGACACTTCTGTGTGGCCATTTTACATTATTTTGTAGTTTATTTCCATTGTAATAGTATTATTCATTTTTAATATATTTTTTTCTTCTTCAACTCATTCTCATTTTTTTTATCTTTTGTTCTTCCACCCCATTCTTCTCCACCGTGATCTCTTCTACTTGTGATCATGAGTAGCTAGCCCGTGGAACTTCCCAGGGGATCAATTCAAGGTTTAACCCAAGTCTTTGAACATTCATATTAATTGTTTCTTATTTAATTAGATTTATGTAGTGGGGTCTTAGTGTGTAAGGTGACTTTTTGTCTCCACTTTCCACCTAAGACTTAACTTTCTCTTTTATAATATTTTTCCTCGATCGAGGAGGTAGATGTGCGGTCTCTCGATGATCATTGAGAGCACTGTATATTCACAACCACATATAAAAGTGTATATTCACACATATTATGGAGTGTGTTTATTAATTAAATTTGGAACAAATAATGAGACGATGAAGGTTTAATATGTGTGATTCTCTCGGGAATATCTCCTTTCTTTCTAACATCATTCTGTTTACATTCATTCTGTTTGCATTTCATTGCATGTTTAATTTTATAATTTCATTTTCAATTATAAATATTCATTTCTGAACATTTTATTATATATTTATATAATTTAATTATAAGTAGCAAGTGATTGACTATGACAGCTCGTCAAGAGATCGACCTAGGTCAGCCCCTGTGCTGCACTTAGCTATAAATATTTTTGAGAGCGTGCACGGCAACGCTTTGTCAGAAAACAAGAAGATACTGGTTAAAATGAACTAGAAGTTCCGAATAAATAATAGAACATAGTTCAAAAATATCTAAGTGGAGGATTATATTTAGAAACATGGGATAAGGCACCAAGTGTTAGTAGTAAGAACTCCACAACAGAATAGTGTAGTTGGGAGAATAAATTGAATTATCAACAACATGGCTAGAATAATTCTCATTCTGAAATACCTTCCATATATGTTTTGGAATAAATAAGTAATGAAATCATTATACACATAAAAAAGAGAATTACTTTGTAAAAAAGAAGATAATACAACATATAAGCTAAGGTATGTAAAGAATCTAACATTATGGTGATTTTGAGTCTTCTAAAGTAAGTGTTTCAATATCAATAAATAGAAAGAAAGGAATATTGATTCCCATGGAGATGAAGGGATATTTCTTGGAAACTCAAATAAAATAAAAGCATATAAATGCTTCAATTAGTGGCTGCTAAAGTTTGATTAAATGTATATGATTGGTGAATTAATGTTTTTCCTGGGTTTACAGGTGACATAAGGAAGGAATGTAACATTCATTTCTCAATTAAATTATTCCAAGAATATTATGATAATATCTGGAATGGATAATTCCACGGATATGAAGACTATGATATCTACCTGGATGAAACTATCATTAGATGATTAAGGAAATGTAGTTAATGTTATAGAATATAGGAATATCATTGGCAGTCTTTGGTACTTGATAGTGAAAATACCTAATATTGTTTTTTCCACATTCCAAGTAGCACAATATCAAATAAATACCATGTAAATCCACTTTCTTACAGTGACAAGAATACTCTGGTATATCAAGGGTATGGTGGATTTTTGTTGATGTATAATGAAAAATATAAACAAGAGTAATTAGGCTATACAGATTTAGATTGGTATGGTTCATAAAATGATATAAAATCAACATTAGGTGGTGCATTATATCTTTTAGGATTATATATTTCTTGGCTAACTAGGAAACATAAATTCATTTCACTAAGTACCATAGAAGAAGAATATATCACATCTACTCAAGATTCCACACAACTATAATGGATAAATCAACATCTTGATGATATTGGAGTTGAATTGAATTCTCTAATCAAAATCCATTGTGATAATTAAAGTGATATAAATATTAGATAAAATCTATACCATCACTCAAGTAAAAATAACATTTAAATCAAGTATCATTTTATCAAGGAGAAGGTTGAGAAAGGCCATGTGAAATTAGAGTATGTTCTTATAAAACTATATATTATAGACATTATGATAAATACCTTACCCAAATAAGAATTTGAGAGGCATAAAATAAATTTGAGAGTTGAGTCGACTCCCCACACTAGATAAAGTGTGAATGTTGGACCCCCTTCTATCCATGGAATGCTATTATTCTCCTAAAGTGATGATCTATGTTATTTACTCTATTTTACACTATAATGAAGTGACCTTTGAGCTCGTTGATAATGGGGGATAAATTTTGGTTTTAAAAGGGAGAAAATTTCTTATTCAAGATAGGGGAGAAGATGATAGGGGGAGTAGTGAATTTGGGGGAGTATTAAATCTAATTATGCTAAAGGTGATCGATTGAAGATTATATATCATGAAAGATGAGGTTTTTGATGAAAGTAGTTGGGTGCTTTTGAAATGAAGTGATTTATAGATAAACTTTACATTATAATCTTATTTATCACACTTAGCATGGATCATGTGATCTTAGTGTATGTGTTGATTAAATCTCTTATTTTTATCTTAATCGTAAGAAGCGAATGTTGGTTGATGATGGAATAATCTTTAATGATGTATCAAAATAATAAGAGTTGTCAAAAAACTCAATGGGGAAGATTTTTGGGTAAAAATCCCACAAGAAATCCTCTGAGTGTTTTTGGGGTGATTTCTTTTTTGAAAAATACAAAAGACCACAAATGAGTATGTTTGGTGTTTCTGAAACAAGTTTCTAAGGTAACACAGTTTCCTAGTTCCTGCCAAATTTTATTTGGCCTCAAAATTGGGAATTTTTTTTGTAAATCGAATTTTTTTTCTGTAAAATGAGTTTGAAAACATTGAAGAACAATTTGTGGACTATAAAGGAGGTATGAAAAATATATTAGTGAAATTTGAAAAGGACGTTTTTTTCATAGTAGCACTATATGGAAAAAGAAGCATGCTACACAGACCCCATAGGGAAAATAGTCTAAATGAGGCCCACAATTTACGAGAGTCTTAAAGATTGAGGGAGGCTCATTATTTGTGGAATGAATGTGGTGATTTGTGGATCCACAATGGTTTTTCATCAGTGGAAGATATCAACCACCAAAAAGGATAATGGTGCAATGTAGGCCACATAACATAGTTCACGGTGAAGGATATACCATAATGATTTTTTAGGTAATTGGTATTAGAGGGGTTTGTGGATCTATTTGACTATATAATTCCCACTAATCAGATCATTTAGTAGAGTGAAATTCATTAGAGAATATCATCGATGTGGGAAGAATTCAGATAAGATAAAAGTTGTTCATGGGGAAACTATTCTGTGAAGTGAAGTAGCTTGTGAGAAAGGATTCCATGACGTGAATTAATTTTGAGAGAAGATTCTATGAATGTTTAAGTAGTTCATGTGAATAGTTAGCAAAATCGTTTTTCAGGGCTCTTCAGATTGGAAAGGAAAATAGTCTATGAATTAAGAATATGGCTAAAAAGAAAAGACAACCTGCAAAAGAAGAGGTAGTCGACGGAAAAGGAGTTCTCCCAAATATTACGGACGATCATCAGTACAAGAGGTGGTCCACAAATCACTCATGCCATGTAGTGGAACATAGTTTTCAATGGATTCAAGGACATTCATTGAAGGACTAAAAAAGTTTTCAGAAGAGATTTTTGAAAACTAACAGTATGTTGATTGACCCTTGGTAAAGCAGTGAGATGACCCTAAACCTTTTAAAGGTAGTGAGTCTGGTCATACAAGTGATCTATCTCGAACATTTTAATTTAGCAGTGAGCTTTATTGAATTTTGCACATAGGCACACCGTCGTTGTATGTTTCTTTTATATATCCTAGTGAGGATGAACTATGAAAAATTACTAAGTCTCATTCATGATTTCAATTCTATTAATAAATTCTATAGGAAAGGGTGAGAAGTGTGTTTTATTTAATGAAAAAACAATATCCAAAGGAGTGGTTATTTTAATCTCTTATACCCTGAATCACCTCCCCCCTCTTAGGGTATTTAACATAATTGGGATAATAATTAATTAGGATATAAATTAGCATGGAAGGAAATAGTCTCAAATCAAAAAATGGATCAATAAAAGAATGAAAATAAATAATTGGTTTTATCATGACCCACTCCCTCCAAATATACCTGAATGGCCGGAAGGCCTTAATTTTTATTGATTTTTAATAACCCCCATTTCAAGGGATGAGGGGGAACCCTTACAAGGCCAGTAGGCTCAGATATTACATGGCACGTTGGCTTAGTAGATTACATGACCCAAAGGTCTTAAGAAATTAAAGCAGAATATCTACAAGAAACTTCCCCTCCCCAATATCTACATCTTGATAGTAGCTCTCCACTTTTGCATGATCGCCTGGCTAGGCTTCTTGTGCAAGAACAGGCTGGTACCGATGTAATCGCTATACCCTCTCATCTTGACAATCCATTTATCTCTGCTTTGGTGAGTGCACCTTCTCTGAATCTGCAGCTGGGGCTACTCCTTTTTGTAGTGTGTATGGGGGCCTGCATTCATGTGGCTTGAAGGCCGTGGGGTGGCCCTAAGGCCTTAATGTGGTCCGAAGGCCTTGAGAATAAACTGACCCGAAGGCCTTGGGTGGCCCAAAAGCCTTGCAGGACCCGAGGACCAAACCGGTGGCCCGAAGGCCCAGATGGATGAATAGTTCCAGCTGTTATAGTACCAAACATTGCCTGCTACAGTACCTTCTACAGTACTTGATATAGTGCCTACTGTAGTGCCTTCTATAGTTCCTGCTACAGTACCTACTACAGTACCCGTAATTATGCCTCCACCCAGATTTGATCTCGTGTCTCTTGGATGCACCTAGTGAGTCATCACCAACTGGGTTGGGGCTCTTGTGCCCCTCAAAATATACCATAATTAGGGTATATATATAATGACCCATGTGTTCCACCTCTAGTAGGCCGTAGGTTGGAGACTAGCACTGAGGGTATAAAAATCTATTGATATGAGTGGAATTACCTACTATAATCACATAGGATCATGAGATAAGATAAATAATCCACCAAAAACTATGAGACATGATATAAAAATAAACCAAAACCATCCCATAATAAATTTATAAATAAAAAGGATACATATAAATGTATCCAAAAGTAAATACCCAAAAGAAAAGCTAAGGCAAAAACACTGTAGCTATCCTATGGTCTGATCTATTAATGCCCAAAATGGTCCACATAATCCTCCTGGGAATCTAAAAACAATTTTATATACGTAGGGTGAGAATACAATTATACTTAGTAGGAAATCAAAATTCTCTTATGGACTTGTGAAATAATCATACTAATGCACCTATGAGAAAACAACAGAACCAAATGACACCTATACAACTATACTAACCAGACCCAATCTCACCAAGGCAAACTCCCCAAATAACTCAAGCAAAATAATATAATATAATAAGAATCACATCAATAAGGGTACCCTGCACCACTTTCCCACTGGTATTCCACTCTCACACCCCAATGTTTCACATCCTAGAACTCTCATCTCTTTTACATACCACATTGCCCCACAAGCACAATCATATCTAACCTCACTTGAAGACATATGGGATCATCTCCCCACAAGCATGACCACATCACATATCAACCAAAAACACTTGGGCCACAAAAAATCTAAAGTAATAACCAGATTAGTAGGTTATCATGAAAATATAGGACATCAATCTCATTCCCTCCTCCCACAATGCATGACCCCCACAAGAAGCTTATCCACAAGGATGGTCACGAAACACCTTGCCTGAAGCACCTAGGCCACCATAACCACCATCTAAGGCACTAACAGACCTCCCTCCATCAGAGTCTCTACCATAGAAACCTCACCTGGAAGAGAGAGTAGAAAATAATGGGTACCCACCAATACATAATCCTCACTAGATGTTGGAAAAAACAGCCCCATGTGACTATATGAGTGCCATCACATAGTGATCGACACAGGTGGGTTGAGTATAGAAATAAAAAGAATATAAAAGTATTTATATCGTATCAAACACTCAATCCTAACCCATGGTTCAAAAAGAAACTAACCATCTCACAAAACTGTCACTTTTTCTTCCACCTATAAATGCATAAAACCACACAATAATCCATAAAACCCATTTCACATTTCCAAACTATTCTATTTAATCATCCCATTCATTTCATTATTTATAATCAACCACATTTAATCAAAAAAACCCATAACTTATTTATCCCTTATCAATTTCCATCACATTAACCAACGAAATCCATTCCATTTCAAACATAATAAACATTTATTTATTTATTCCACCACTAATCAGGAATCTAGCACAATGAAACCACCACCTCATGGCCCAAAAATCATGGACAAACAAACCACTTCACTGCTCCAAAATCAAGACCATAGAAACCACATCACCTCCCCAAAAGTACAACCACACAAACCACCTAACCACCCCAAAATCATGGACACACAAAAAATAAAACCCCCATGCCCCAATTACACATCACTGTCCCACAAGCATCGCCACACATCACAACACAATAAGATCATTTTACAAGATTACAGGTAGGATTTTATCACATTTTATTTTAGCGGAGTTGTCACACAATGTATAATCCTACGACAAACTTTTCATTATCCAAATATAAGTGGTTAATAAATTTCGAATTTAGGGTGATATCAAACAATAAAAAAATACAACAGTCACAACACATATCACCAATTGAAAAAAAAACTACCAACCTCCAAAAGTTTTAGTGGAATATCAATCTAGTACAATCCATAATATCATAATAATATAAAAATTGTAAAAACTTGAGAAGCAAACCCATTTTCCCTTAAATTTTAATTTAACTAATTCTATATCATTAATTAATCCAGTATAGTTAGAACCTATAGGTTCAAAAAATAAAACCCCTAAATCATGATATATAATAAAGAGAAATGAGGGATTAACTACCAGAAGGGATCTTTTCCGAATCGCTACACACCATTGGGTGAAGAATAATTTCTATAAATCACAACTGTACCACGAGGCCACTAATAATCCTAAACCACACCAAAGATCCAACAAAACTAATCCCAATGCACAACCCAAACCAAACCACACCACTGTAGTGAGACTCCAAATAATAATATATGAAAACAGGCCAAGTAGAGAAAAAGGATTTCCATGGATTTCCAATGAACAACCACTTGAACAAAAAATTCAAAGAGGGAGTAAAGAGAGATTGAATAACTCCTCAGGGAACCTAGGGTTTTCCTAGAATGATTGAGGGAGGTGATTCCATATGGTTTGAGAAAACCCATATCACTCTAGACCTTATAACAACACTGTATCAAAGATTTACCTGATGTGTAATCCCTTTTGACATTGTGTAGTCCTCGAGGTTAAGTTTATGATGAAAAAATGTTTCATCATTTTATTAATAATTACTATAAATATTCACGTTGTGTAACACCCCTTGACCCTTCCTTCACAATCCACGAACCAAAATTACATGATGTGTAAGATTTACACATCATGTATTCACCCTACTTCTAGCATTTATCAGCCAACCTCCTATAGGCTTTCTCTAAGCCTCTCACAAGAACCTCCAACACCAAACCTGGAAAATTAACTTACCAGGAAGGAATTGGACATTACATAAAATACCTCCAAAATGATTCTATCCCTCAAGAATCCAAAAACACACCCAGAAGGAAAGGTCCCCAAACAACCACCCTGTGAGAAACCCCTCAAGGATCTCGTCACACCTTTGATGATTCCCCAAGCCAAACACACCAAATGAAAACTACCACAAAACACATTGACCAACCACATCACAACAACCATAGAGCCCCATAACCACTACACAATCATCTCAACCTTTATGCATCCCAAAAAAACAACCACTAAACCCAACAAACCACACCATCTTGAACACATGAAACAGATAATTCCATCTACTATTTCATGATACCATCCTCTATGGGAAGAACTATCTCACCCACCCATGTTTAATCACATCATAGTTAATACGTACTCATTACAAATTAGGTCCTCATAGTTTTCATAAGTGATAACTTTATCACACGTCACACATCACAAAATAGAGAAAATAAATCAAATCATAAAATAGAAGGATCCAAAAATCACATCAAAAATAAAAACAGAGAAAATAAAATCTAAAAAAAATTCCAGGTACTAGGCATGAATCTATGCCTCTCACTCCTAAGTATGCTCCTCTAGAACAGTAGGCCTCCATAACACATGAACCAAAGGAATGGTCTATCCACACAACGCCTTCTATTATAATCATGGATCTTAACTGGCCGCTCTATGAATGACGTGTTATCCTCAATATCAAAACCTTCCTAGTCAATGACAAGGGAGTCATTGTTAATATATTGATGAAGATGAGAGTCATAAAAGATTTCATGGATGCTCTCTAGGAATAGTGGAAATTCCAATCAGTACACCACCTCATCAACACACACAAACACCTCAAAGGCCTAACAAAACTGGGAGAAAGCTTACTCCCCTTTCCGAACCTCCACTGCCCACATAGAGGGGAAAACATAAAGAACACATGGGCTCTAACCTCTAACTCTAGAGGTCTCCTACAAAGTTTGAAATAAGAATTATGTCAGTCCTTCAATACTTTAATTCTCTTAAGGAAAATCTACAATTTCTCTTTCATGATTTGTACCACATCAGGACTAAGAATAATTGTTTCCCCAACCTTCATCAAGAAAAATGGGGAACAAGAAAATATCTTATACAAAACGTCAAATGTGGCCATTACAATGGAAGAGTGATAAATATTATTATAAGAAAACTCTAATAAAGGAAGGTTTCATACAAAAGTTCTACCAAATTCCAAGATGCACACCCACAACATATCCTAAAAAATTTGAATAGTATGTTCCTTATTCCCATATTTCTGAGAGTGGAAAGTTGTTATGAGGTGTAACTAAGTGCTCAGATCATGCTACAATCCCATCCAGAATCGTGAGGTAAAACATGAATCTTGATCCAAGATAATGGAACACATAACTCAATTAAAACCAAATCACCTAATCAACATAACTCTTAGACAAATCATCTAATATTCCCAACTATTTGATCACTAAGAAGTGGGATGATTTCATCAACCCATGCGAGATCACCCAGATAAAATCACAACTTACCTAATATATGGGTAACCTAGTGATGAAATCCATCAATATTTCATCCCATTTCCACTTGGGGACATCCAAAGACTATAAAAAATCACTTGGAACATGATGATCATACTTTACGTACAATAAAACCATGTACTTTTCAACAAACTTTGACACTTCCCATTTCATCCCAAACCACAAAAAATATATTATAATGCCACAATACATCTTGGAAAATATTAGGTGTACTGCCAAATGGAATATATGAAAATCATAAAGAACTTGTGTATTACTATCAGAATAAAAAACCTCCCATGAAATAACACATGGTTATGAGCATCCATCGACCATCCCTACGAAGCATCACTATGGCCTACACGATCTTGCATCACCTCCACCTCTAAATCTACCCACTGAGACTCCCCCATATAATGCATCACAGAATACTACACCTTCATCTAATAAAACATACTCTACTACCATCCAACCATGCCTCTAAGGGAAAGGCTCCCAACTCCTCCATTTTTATCCAAGAATCCCCACCTCCTGAAAACACCCTTCCATGAATTCCTACTCAAAGAGTCAGCCACAACATTAACTTTTTCCAAGGTTTATGGTATCTAAAAAACATAATATTGAAGAAAATCCACCCACCTATTCTACTTCATTTTCAGATCACACTAATAATGGGATGGTCTAGGAACTAAAGGAACATGAAGTTCATAAGTCCCATGAATACATTAGTTGTATTCATAACACCAAATAACATGAATAGAAACTCAACGTATCCATACCTGTATCTGAAGGAAGTATTTGAGATATCTCCATCTTCCACCCTCAAATGGTGATATCCAAACTGCATATCAATATTAGAAAACCCACTCACCCCTCTTAGATGGTTGAAAAGATAGTCTATACTCTAAAGAGGTTAAATGTTCTTGACAATCACCTAACTCAACATCTGTAGTCTATACACAACCTCATAATACCATCCTCATCCTTGGAGAAAAATAGTAGAGCACCCCACAATGATAGACTGAGTTAGATAAAACCCTTCTTCATCAAATAATATATCTGAATTTTAAAATCTAATAACGTTAAAGTTTACATCCAATAACGATCCATCAAAACTAGTGAAGCACCAGGATTCAAGTCTATCATAAACTCATCATCACATCAAGGGGGTAGAGTCACAAGCACCTTAGAAAAAACATAATTAAATTCCAAAATGACCCTGGGGATCTCCATTTCCCCATCATCCACTTATTCCACTAATTACTTAGCTTCCATGTAAATAATGGGCTCCACACACTGACTTGCCAACTAACAACTTCGCTTACCAACAAAAACCACATGTTTTCCATCAACATCCAAAAAACATGACGCTACTCCAGAATAAGTCAATAATAGAATGTATTGAATAAAACCATTTAATTATTAGGATAACATAATATGGATACATATTTAATAATAAAATATCCCCATGAAATTGTGGTAGCCCCATAATCAGTCTACACCCTTGATACACATAAAACAATTGGGTCAATCCTCCAACTAGAATAGTCAACACACAGGGCATGGGAAGCCTCTCTACATATAGTCCTATATAATGGGATACATAGGATGAAAAATGTGAGTGTGAATATACTGAATTAAACAAGGCTCAAAAAGGGTACTAAAGAAACTAATCGCACCTCTAACGATCCCTTCTACCTATGGAACTATTGCCTCCACTACATCTAACTAACCATGCCAAACACCTCTATCTCTCTGATGAAGACAACCTTTATAACCATACTCGGATAAATGTATCTAAACATGAGGAACATTATGAGGCCATCCACTAACTTCTCCAAATCCCCTTGGCATATCATAAGCATTCTACCCCTTATATTTAAACAGTCTCACTGGAAACTACTGATGAGGATGGCACTAAACCTGTCCACCTGTACCAAAATGAGGATTGGTAACCACTTTGAATTTGTTGTAGAGATGTCCTCAAACCCAACATAAAAAAATAACTGGCATAAATGTCTTAGAAAATGGATGGAAACTAGTGGACCAGATGTATAAAATGCAAGCTTCTATGGTCGACTCCCTTCCAATTAAAACCTCGATGGTCATAGTTCCTAAAACCTACCATTGACAACTCTAATATTAGTGTAACCTTATTTGTTACCCTATGATGGTAATTATGTTCATGATTTCATCAACTTTATTACCAATTCATTCTTTTGAACCTTCAGATACATTAACAATATAAAATTATTAATTACATTCTGGATAGATTGAAGGAGTGCCTCCTAAAGACATCTCGTATGAGAAATCTCGTATGAGACACCTCATCTAGAAAAATACCTAGGAAAATAATATAAGGTACTTGAACTTGATTCTAATATACCATATTGACATACCCCCTTATACAGAGAAATAAGATCATGCCTCTTTACTGCCTTCATGGTCAATGAAATAACCTCTACCCAAAACTCTTTCTGGAAGTCAACCCACTAAACATTTGTCTCCATCTACTCTCCCAGATAAATCATCTACCACTAACACACAACTACCAACATATGGATGACTTCCAAAGGGACTCAGCACTATATGGGTGATTACATAAAACTAAAAACTATCTTGAGCTCTTCCAACTATTTATAAATCTATATCTAGAACACTACCCTCGTACTTTCCCAAAGCCTATCACTGGAAAGCAAACAATTCCCTCTTCCAAGAAATATCTTCCCATGTTAGATCATCCATGTGGAGATCAACCAGACCATCAGACTAGAACTAAACTGCCTAAGCCATATACACAATATGAACATGAGCCATGGATGAAAAGAAAATAAGAACTTCCTTAGACTAGTTGTGTGGAATTTTATCAGGATTCATTTAAATTTATTTTATTCATTTTTTCCATTTTAGATTTTTCAAAATAACAAAAATTAAAACAATAACAGTAGTCATCATGATAAATGTACCTCTTATAGGTCCCCACCCTACAAATAGAACCACCTCACTTGGTTGTTTAATAATCTCAGAGTGTTTGCACCAGATCATAGGGGGCCCTAAAATCCTATGTATTAAAGATTATCCTTGGACTATGCCATGTACCAAGGTCAACTAGCATTATTTCCATACAAAATCATGCAATCCTCACTATGAATAACTACAAAACCAATCATATCTATCAACCATCACATTTCATATCACTCTATCATGACCCCCTCCCTCCAAAGATACCATAATGAGAGAAGAGGGATAATAACCCCCCGAGTCGCACCTCCAGTAGGACTCGGGTTGGAAAATAGATCTATGGTTATAAAAATATCATGATATAGGAGGCAGTACCATCTATAATAATATAGTATTATGTTATTAAATGAATCACCCCAAAATAACTACAAGACATGATATAAAAATAAAACAAGACCACCCCACAATGCATTTATAAATAAAAGTGATACAAATAAAAGCCTCCAAAATAAAATAACCAAAAGAAAATATAAGGCATTGATATAGAAGTTATCTAAATGTATGATCTAGTAATATCCAAAAAAGTCTATGTAATCCACCTAGAAACATGAAAACAGTTTTATAAACGTAGTGTGAGAATATAGGTATACTCAGTAGGAAAATTAATGTCTCTCATGAACATGTGAAAGAAGCATACTAATTCACCTATGAGAAAGGAGAAGAACCAAAAAAACCCCTATACAAGTATAATAACCAAACCCAATCTCACCAAGACACGCTCAAAAAATACTGAAACCAAAGTAGTATAATATTATATGCTTCACATCGATATGGGTACCACTCACCTTTTTACCACTGTAATGTCTCTCTCACACCCGAACATCATACATCCTAGACATACCATCCATTTTGTTTACTAGTCCTCCCCCACATCAATAGTCATATCACACCATGCCTAATGACACATGGGCTCACCGCACTACAAGAACATCCACATCACATCTTTCCTGAAAATACCTGGTCAACAGCACACCCATAGTCATAACCAGAGTAGTTGGGTAAAGTGAACCTGTAGGACATCGACTTCATTCCCCCCCACTAACCATGAACAACCCCCACCAGAATCCACCCCACAAGAACAGTCAAAACACACATCGACCGAAAGCACATAGGCCACCCAACCACTATATAATAAAATAACAACCCTCTGGCCATCATATCTAGTGCAACACCTACCTCATATGAAAGAGTGATCATGAAAGAACATGAACCCAACCATACATAATCATCACCAGTTTTCATGTAAAACACACTTTTCATGACTATATAGTTTTCAACACATAGTTCTTGATGTGGGTGGGGTGCATATAGAAATCACAAGAATATAAAAGTACACATAGAGTATCAAACACTGAATCCAAACCTATTCCTTACAAAAAACTAACCAACTAACAATACTGTCTCTTTTTCTTCCACCTCTAAATGCATAATACCACATGACAAGCCACAAAACCCATTTCACATTTACAAAAATTTTATTTAATCATCATATTCATTTAATTATTTAGAATCAACCACATTTAACTACACAACCCAACATTTATTTATCTATTACCAATTTCCATACCATTAACCAAACCACCTCATGTCATTTCAAACATAGTTAAAAACTTAATTATTTATTCCATCACTACTCGGGCATCTAGCGCAAAGAAACCACCACCTCGCCACCCCAAAATCACTTTCAAAAAAACCACATCAGAAACCCAAAATAACTTCCAAAAAACCACCTCTCTATGTGAAGATAATTTCCAATAACCCACCTCACCACCCCAAAAGTATGACCACATAAACCACATCACCACACAAGAAGAACAACCACACAAACCACCTCACCGCCCTATAATAAAAATCACCAAACCACCTCACCACCCTAAAAGTACAACAACAAAAACTATCAGCCCCTGATGAACCAACCACACATAATCATCCCAAAATCATAGAAAAAAAAATCAAAAAACAAAAATATCATTTTTTAGATATATGAAGAGTCTTTTATCTCTATTTATTTTATTTTAGAGGCATTATCACCCAAGTCATAATCCTAGGGAAACCACTTTATTAAAAAAATATAGGTGGTTAATCAATTTCAATTTTGGGGTGATATCAAATAGTCACAAAAAATGCAGCAATGAAACCACATATTATCCAACACAAAAAAAATCCCCCAACAACAACAATTTTTAACAGGGCACTAAGCCCGTACAATCCATAATATCACAATGATATCAAAGATATAAAAAAAAGAGAATCAAACCCATTTTAACTTCAATTTATATTTAATCAATTATTTATCTTTAATTAAGCCAGAACAACCATAAAAAATAGGTAAAAAAAAGAAAAAACCTCTTGTATGATACATAATAAAGAGAAAAAAGGGATTTCCTACCTCAAAGAAAATTTGTCGACTCACTGTATATCGCAGGGTGAAAAAGAACACCCATAAACCACAATCAAACTACGAGATTAGTGTTCATCCTAAAACACACCACAGATACATCAAAATGAATCCCAACACACAAAATAAGGAAAACTGCATCACCACAGGGAGACTATGAAGAAGAATGGAAAGAAGCAAACCAAGAAGAAGGAAGGTATTACCATGGATTTCCAATGAACAACAACTAGAACCAAGAGATAAAATAGAGAGGAAGGAGGGATTGAAGCACTCTTTAGGGTGCCTAGGGTTCACCCATAATGAGAGAGGGATGTCCTATCATAGGGTTTGAGAGAAACCCAAAGTGCTCTAAAACATACAATAACACTACATGGGGGATTTAGATGATGTGTAATCTCCTTTAACATCATGTAATCCTTAGGGTTATGTTTACATTGAAAAATAAATAGCCTTTTTATTATTTAACCATGAAAATATACACATTTAGTAACACCCCTGTGAACCTACCTTCACAAGCAGTCAACCACACTTATATAGAGGGTAAGATTTATATTTTGTATATTGACCCAATTTACAATATTTTTCATCCAAACTCCTCCAACCATACTCTAGGAATCATCCAAGCACCTCCAACACCAAAAATATCAAAGTAAAGAACTGGGAAGTCAAGGGCCATTATAGGTTTGGGAGAAGACATCCAAGAAGAAGAGTATGAGACGTTTCCTATACAGGTTTACTCAATGGTTATTAAGAAATAATGTTTAAAATCCCAAATCCATGATAAAGTTATAAAGTGATTTCTGAATATCTAGATAGCTAAATTTGAAATAACTATACAGATGGAGAAAACATATGATAATTCATGTGCTAAACAGAAACAAGTGATTCCACAAGAATAGGAACTTAAATTTCATGATATTATTTTCAAAAATAATTCACCAAGAGTTGTTGAAATTTAATTTAGAAGGTGTAAACATATGAAAAACTCATAAAAATTTCATGAAATGGTTACTTGGATTGAAGGTGTTTTTGATAAAAAAGACATACCATTATTAAGTACATTTAATTTATTAAATAAGTTGAATCTTCACCTACATTCATTGTAAAAGTAGAAGGAAATAAGACATATTCCATACTACCCATGGATATTCCACAATAGAAGATCAAGAGTGAAATAATGAATACAGTTAGATATAAACTCAAAATATTTTATGTTTTAAGAAGAAAATTACATCCCTATTACACTCAATAATAAGTAGGGGATGAATCTAAATTGTTCCCATGTTTAATATTGTTTTATATACATGTAATTAATGGTGAACCATAAAAAGTAGAATTAAATGTTGTCAAAATTTTAAAATATAAAAATCAACCATGATGATGAGTTGATGGAGTTCATACCTTGAGGTTGTGGAAAGAATGGCTAAGATTCCAAATGTAATTAATTCATGTTAATATAGAATTATATATTTTTTAGTGAACTAAAATTATCAAAAATTCACCACAACATGAAATGTGGATATAATAATGTAAAAAAATCTAGAATCCCCAAGAAAAGCTCGAAAAATAGTTGATTTGTCAAAAAAACAGTAAGGTTTACAATATGGATATACTGTCACACAACAGGGGGAAAAAATTGTCCATTATTGGTGTTTTATAATATTTAGAGACAATTACATTGGATGTTGGCATAATATGTCAATTTATGGAAATCATAGAATCCCTAGATTAAGGGGGATAAAATCTAACATTTCAAGAAGATCTATACATAAGGAGTTATTAAACCAAAAATATAATCCAACATTGATTCCCTATGAATTATTAGCTAAGGGGAAAAAAACACCTCCACACATGGTAAAAGATAAAGGTAAGATTAATAATTATTGGTTTCTCAAGGATAATTGGGTCTATAAGATTATGATTTCAAGGATGAATAAATGTGGGGTTGAATTGAAAAGGTTTTCTGGATTGAGAAGAAAATATCATACCTGTTTCTCTCAATATATACCTATGGAGACCAGATTTTTTCCAATATGTTTTCTGTTACTGTTTATTTTCTAGGAATAAAATTTGATTAGTTAAGGTAGATAATTGAACGATTATTGTATTTCTTATACAGTATATACATTTTTCCATTATAAAATTACCTAACTAGTATCTTAATTCCTCTATACAACATTACAAGTTATATTAGAAGATGCTTGGTGTTAATTTTTAAACAACATTATCCATGATAGTGAGTGAGAGAGTGTATCACATGTGGGGTATCTATGAAGATAAAAAGTTTACTTATGAAATTAATTCATGGGAATCGGGAGTTCAAGACAATTATTATAAAAACATAAAGTTGATGTATGAAAATCACTTTCTTATTTTATTTTAAATGTATCAATTCTTATGAATTAAGGTGAGTGTTTATTATATTGAAATTTTTTATGAAAGGGTAGTAATATACCTTAAACATGAACGTTTTTATTTGTTTTTTAAATCGAATAAAAGTTAATAAATGTTTCGAGAGCCCATAGAAAGTGACAGTTAGTTGTTCTCATATTCTTTTTAGTTTATGAATAAATTTTAAGTTTAGATTAACCACTCTTGTTTTTATATTAAGAAAGATCAATTATAATTATAATTGATTAATTTTTAACTCATTATTAAAAAAAATGAGATTCCATCCTTATCTCAAGTAAATTAATATTTAAGGCTCAATAAAGGGGGAGAATAAAGTACAGAATATAATAATTTCAATTTTGAATGAAGAATATGATAAGTAGAAAACTCCATTAATTAAAAAATTTCATTTATTATACATAATGGGGAGAATAATATTTAATTTGAAATAAAATAAGTATTTACATCAATTTCAAATGGGGATATTGAAGATCCTGGTTAGATTGTGAAAACTAGCTAAATTGGTTACATTTTTTGTCAATATATCAATATAGAATAATGACAATATACATTGATGAGTTTGGATGATGATGAAGAGAAAAATAAAAAAAAGTAGTTGATTTATATGTGACATATCTTAGAGATTCATTAATATTTGTTGACATTTTTTATTTAATATCCATTCATTTATTGGAAAAAGGATATACTTGATTTACTACCATTATTAATTAATGATAATAAAAAATGAGTTAATGATACTAATGATTCAAGTTCATGGAAATAATGATTTAGGGAGAATCCAGTATATATAAGGATTTTTCAGTTGGATTTAATTAATTATGTAAAGTTTTAGGAAGGTGAAAACACCACTATCTAGAATAAGTTTCTAATAGGAGATGAGAAGATGCATATTGAACCAACTCAATGAGTTGTGGTTAAATATGCATAAAGGCTAGCTGGAAGTATGAGAAAGAATAACCGAACTCTCAAGAATAATGGTTGTTTAAATAGTATAAAAAGGTTTTTTAATGTCTCATTTATCACGTCAATATTTATAAATCGACGTGATAAATGAGTTTCAACATCAATTAATTTTTAATCGATGTTAAATCTCATGTTGGTATCTTTTCTACATCTATTATTAAATAAAAAATATCGAACATCATATTCTATACATTGGTTATGAAATAAACTATGTATAAAAACTATTTTTTAGATTATCTATTTTATAACTGACATAGAAATCCTTTTTAATTTTTTTGAAGAGTTAGTCCTATTTTTTTTAAGTTTCATGTTCGATTTCACCCACGATGGACCCTAATTTTCTTCATTAACCTCCCTAGACAATCAATATCTATCATTACTAACTTCCATAGCTATTGTTTTTTACCACCCCCACTCCACATTCTCACCATCCTCATTTTCATTTACACTTCCTTCTAATCAATTACTGTCATATAATACCACCTCACTTTGATATTTCTTCATGGTTTTTATTCAAGAATCCAATTTTGTGTGTGCATATAATGTTTATTTCAATTTATTAATATTTTTTTTGAATTTATGGATAGAAGGATTATTTTTTGAATGTGTGTTATAAATATTATTAATTTATAGATTAATGGGTTCTTAAGGTATGTTTAATGGGTTTTTAATTTATGTTTATTGATTAATTAATGGGTTTTCAAATAAATATAATATATTTATTTTGTGGATTAATTTTTAAAGTGTTGTTCGTTAATTCTTTTCTTCTTCAATATATATCTCAATATCATTAATTATTTATGAATTCAGAGTTATTATATAGGATTTGGAAATTCCATTATATAGAATAGTGGATATAGTTTACCATATTTAGGGATTGAATGATTTATTCTCATTCATGTGTTATTTACCTTGATAAAATTAGGAATGTTATAATTATATATGATTTTGAAGGTGTCTATTCTCACTTATAAAATTTAGTTAATTTTTTATGTTATTAATTTATAGTGATTTATTTATCACTTCATCAATTAAAACAATTGGAAATTATAAATTTATAAAAAATGATGATTTTGGCATAATTGATTTTTATGGGTAATTTTGGGGGGTTCATATCCATTTTATTTGGAATAAAATTTGAAATTTGAAAATAGTTATTCTTATTTGTGTGAATTAAATTTATATTGAATTTTGAAAATTTAGTGTGGATTCCCATTCTATTTTCATATATTTCCTATTCTATATAGATTTTTTTTGTGAAATAAAATATTTATTAATAAAATTTGTGTGTAGATTCCCATCGTATATGTTAGAATAGTAAAAAATTCTAGAAATTAAAAAATCATTTATCAATTTACATTATGATATTTAATTTTTTTATTATTAATTATAAAATTTAATTTGAAATTTAATTACATTATATTGTAACTTATATTCTATACTTGAAATTTATAATAGTTGATAATGGGTCATAGTTGGACCATGAAAGGTGAACCATTTATGAATATGAGGAAGGATTTAATAATTATTTGGAATTTTCCAAACAAAAATTTCCAAATATGATATATTTTTCTTTCCATGTTGTAAATAATTAAAAATGATAAAGAGTGGTTTGATTTTTACTGCTTTTTGTATTATTTTAAAATTATTATTCAAATATTTATATAATAGTTGGATTTTTATAAACATTTACTTAATTTTATACCTCTCTTTATATCATTTAATCTCTCATAAATGTTGTTATAATTTAATTTAACTACATTTATAAATACCTTAAAATGTGTTTAATTTACTTTAATTTTTTGTTTGATTATATTTAATTTTTAATTAATTTCATATATAACTGTATGATTTGTATATTTTTTACTAATTTTTAATTAATTTTATTTTTAGGATAATATGAGATGAAACAACTAATTCACCTCAATTTTTTGGGGAGGATCGTACACATACTTATTTTGAGGAACATCCTTATCCATATTTGTTGTATCTTTCTACTTATACTGTGGAATATAAGGCTTTCATGGTTCATAAACATGGCAATATATGCTTACAAAAATTAACAGTTTTATATAGAGATAACCATATGACATATGGTGAGTTTATTGATAATGATAATACTACGGGTCCAAATTCAAAATAATTTATGACTTATGTTACATTTCAATCTCAACAAATAGTTTGAATTTAGATTTGTGATTAGAAAAGTGTTAAGAAAGAGATAATATCTCAATTATTGGAGACAATTTTGGAAATTTCGTTTATTAATATTTTATTATCAATAATTTTTTGTACTAATATAGATTTTTTTATTTTAGGACATTTAATAAACTATAAACAATAGATGTCATGAATAAATGTTTAACCTTGGTTGTTCAGAGATAGATGTATTTTAAATCAACCCTCAAATTAGATTTATTTTTTAGGGAAATAAAAAATAAAATACATGTGATATATATCCTATTAAATATTAATATACATGGAATTAGGTTATTAAAAGTAAATGACTTGAATCATTATTGGTAAGTGTAATGTTATATTTCATATGTTTGTTTTAGTATTTTGATCATATTAATGAATTTTTGTCTTAAATTAATAAAAAATGAAGAGGTATCATCCAGAGATTTAATAAAAAAATGTATACCCTCATACATTATCTCAAGGTGGATATATGTTATTTGAGGAATAAATGATGACAAAAAAATTTCATAAATGAGATTTGATTCTTCAGGAATCGTAGACGTTTAACCTCATTCCCTCCCAGGTAGAAATTCAAAATGGAAATGGGGTAGAATGAGAAAAAATGGAAGATTTATTATAGAAGGGTTGAGGGTTGTATTTGTGATGATTTTAAGGGTTTGTTTAAGTTATTTAAACTATTTATATATTGTGATTCACTGATGAATTTCTCAAATATTATATATTGGAATTACTTGATGAGTAAAGAACATAGAGGACCTTCATACTTGAGGTTATTAAGGATATTATTTCTACTATATTAGGAAATCCCAAACACTCAGGTTACTTACGAGGATACCAAGGTCAATATGCATTATTTCTAGACAAAATCATTCAATCCTCACTATGAATAACTCCAAAACCTATCCAATATATCAACCATCACATTTTATATCACTCAATCATGACCCCTCCCTCTAAAGATACCAGAATGAGAGAAGAGGGATAATGACCCCCCGAGTCCCGCCTATAGTAGGCCTCGGGATGGAAAATAGCTCCATGTTTATAAAAATATCATGATATAGGAGGCATTAACATCTGTAATAATATAGGATTATGTTTTTAAATGAATAATCCACAAACAAATAAAATACATGATATAAAAATAAAACAAAGCCATCCCACAATGAATGTATAAATAAAACTAATACAAATAATAGTCTCTGAAATAAAATACCCAAAATAAAATCTAAGGAATTGACATAGAAGTTATCTAAATGTTTAAGTTAGTAATATCCAAAACAGTCCATGTAATCCACTGAGAAACCAGAAAGAAGTTTTATAATAGTAGTGTGAGCATATAAGTATACTCAGTAGAAAAATCAATGTCTCTCTTGAACATGGGAAACAAGCATACTAATGCACCTATGAGAAAGGAGAAGAACCAAAGAACACCTATACATGTATACTAACCAAACCCAATCTCACCAAGACACACTCACCAAATAATGAAACCAAATTAGTATAATATTATATGAATCACATCGATAAGGGTACCCACACTGTTTTACCACTTCCATGTCTCTCTCACACCCGAACATCATACATTCTAGAGATCCCATCCATTTTTTACTAGACTTCCCCACAGGAACTGTCATATCACACAATGCCTAAAGATACATGGGCTTGTTTCCCTACAAGAACATCCACATCACATATTTTCCAAAAAGACCAGGTCAACAACACATCCATAGTCATAACCAGAGTATGAGGGTATCGTGAACATGTTGGACATCGACCTCATACCCCCCTCCAACCATGAACGACCCCCACTAGTAGCCACCCCATAGGAACAGTCAAAACATACCTCGACCGAAAACACCTAGGCCACCCCAACCACAATATAATAAAATAACAAACCTCTGGACATCATATCTAGTGAAACACCTACCTCATTTGAAAGAGATATCGGGAAAGAAGAGGTTCCTAGCTATACATAATCGTCACCAGTTTTTAGGAAAAACAGATTCCTCATGACTATATAGTTGTCAACTCATAGTTCTTAACGTGGGTTGGGTGTATATAGAAATCACAAGAATATAAAAGTACACCTAGAGTATCAAAAACTCAAGCCCAACCTATGGTTTAAAAAATTCAACCAACTCACAACACTGTCACTTTTTCTGCCACCTCTAAATGCATAATACCACACGAAAAGCCACAAAAACAATTTTTCATTTAAAAAATTTTTATTTAATCATCCCATTCATTTCATTGTTTAGCATCAGCCACATTTACCTATACAACCCAACATTTATTTATCTATTAGCCATTTCCATCCCATTAACCAAACCACCCCATTTCATTTCAAACATTATTAAAAACATAATTATTTATTCCATCACTAATCAGGCATATAGCACAAAGAAACCACCACTTCGCCAACCCAAAATCACATTGAAAAAAACCAAATCAGCAACTCAAAATCACTTCCAAAAAACAACCTCTCTATGTGAAAATAATGTCCAAAAACCCACCTCACCACCTAAAAAGTAAGACCATATAAACCACCTCACCAGACAAAAAGCATGACCTCAAAAACCACCTCACCACTATAAAATAATGGTCACAAAAACCACCTCACCTCCCTAAAAGGATGACTCCACAAACTACCAGACCCCGATGAACCAACCACACATAATCATCCCAAAATCATAGAAAAAAAAATCATAAAACGACAATATCATTTTATAGATATAAAATGAGTCTTTTATTTCCATTCATTTTATTTTAGGGGAATTATCACCCAAGCCATAATCCCAGGGAAAACAATTTATTAGACAAATATAAGTGGTTAATCAATTTCAATTTTAGAGTGATAACAAACTGTCACATCAAATGTAGCAGTAAAACCACATATCATCCAACACAAAAAAATCCCCCAACCACCACAATTTTTAGCAGGACACCAAGACCGTACAATCCATAATATCTCAATAATATCAAAGCTATAAAAACAATAAAAACAAACCCATTTTACCTTCAATTTAAATTTAAAAAATTATTTATCTTTAATTAAGCTAGAAGAAACATAACCCATAGGTAAAAAAAATAAAAACCCACTTGTATGATACCAAATAAAGAGAAACAAGGGATTCCCTACCTCAAGGAAGATTTATCAACTCTCTTTACATCGTAGGGTGATAAAAAACACCCATAAACCAAAACCGCACCACGAGATTAGGTTTCATCCTACAACACACTAAAGATATATCAAAATTAATCCCAACACACAATCCAAGGAAAACTACACCACCACAGGGAGACTATGAAGAAGAATGGAAGGAAGAAAACCAAGAAGAAGGAAGGTCTTTCCATTGATTTCCAATGAAAAACCACCAGAACCAAGAGATCAAATAGAGAGGAAGGAGGGCCTGAAGAACTCCTTGGGGTGCCTAGGGTTCATCAATAATGAGAGAGGGATGTCTTATTGTAGAGTTTGAGAAAACCCCAGAGTTCTCTAAAACATATAATAGCACTACATGGGGGATTTACATGATGCGTAATACCATTTCACATCATGTAATCCTTATGGTTATGTTTACATTTTAAAATAAATTTCCTTTTTATTATTTTACCCTAAAAGTATACACATCAAGTAACACCCATACGAACCTACCTTCACATGAAGTCAACCACACTTACACAGTGTGTACGATTTATATTTAGTATATCCACCCTATTTACAACATTTATCATCCAAACTCTTCCAAGAATAATCTAGGCCTCATCCAAGAACCTCCAACACAAAAAATATCCATGTGAAGGAAGCTTATATTCATATGTCAAGACCAAAGGAATAGTAACTAGCCAAAACCATGATTCCAATTGAAGAATCAACCGATTAGAGTAGAAACTCACCAATCAAAGTTAATTGAATACCTTGTATTAGATCAAATTCTTGGCAGGATTTGAATGGTAAAATCTTCTAGAAGAATAAGGTCATTGATTTTGGGAATAGAGTTATAACATGGAAGATAGACCAACTATCTATATATTTTTTCAATATAAACAAAATTAAAAAGAAAATTCTAGAAGTATATAGTTTGAAAAAAAATTCCAGGTCTTCGATTAGTGGCATGGATGGCGGTGCTTAAAGTTTAGTACATTATAAAAAGATTCCTTCTTCAACCTATCTTTTAATAAGGAACCTAAAAATAAAGTTCCATCTTCAAAATTACATTAAAGAAGTCACTTTGTTATTAGGCCCAATATTCAAAATATATATTAAGAAATCAATTTTTGATATAGGAGCTTATTAGGAAAATATTATAAAATATGGTTTTCTAAAAAGAATCTACCATTCTATTTTTTAATTTTTTTGGGGTTTCCATATATATATATATAAACAAAACAGTCAAAACAATTCAACAGTATTTAATATTTTTTAAAAAATATGATAAACAATGTTAATAATAATAAAAATATAATTATTAATAATTTCTAACAGTGAATATAAATAATGTAATTAGAAAAATATTTAATCTGATTTTTTTAAATTAATATAAATAATTAATGAAATAAATAATATTAATTATTTTATTTTCCGTATAGTTTATAATAATAGTATAAATAAAAATAAAAATTTTATTAATTATTAAAATATAATATTTTGTGTAATGTAAATTATTTTCTATTTATTATAGTTACTACTAATAGAACTATTATTAATAATAATGATGATCAGGTAAATAATAGTATTATTATTAAAATGAATGACGCACGCCGTGGATTAAAATCCATGAAAATGATTTTGTTTAAAATAAATAGCATATAGAAAAGGGAATATATAAATGAAATAAAAGAGTGATACACATATCACCACAAAAAAATAGAGAATCATGCAAATCATCGTTTTTTAGATCTACAACCCCTTCCACGTGATCCACCCTGGCCCTTTGGATGTCACCTCTCAATTGTTTTGGATCATTCCAATCTAAAACATTATCATTCGCGTCCAGTGGGTCATCCTTCTCACTCTGTGTGTCATCCATCTAATTTGTATCCACAGTAGCTTACAAAATCAATGATGGACATTCCTTATCAGTGGAAATCATATCAGGATCATCTGTATCATATTAGACAATTTCATTATTGAGAGACTTACTCCCAAGAGATTTTTCATTAATGAAAAAGTCCCCTTACGAAGGCTCCATAACCTTAAAAGCAGATTCAAACCATATATTTTCAACATGAACTTTTGACAAGGAAGGAAAAGAAATAACAATAGTGGAACAACCCTCTAAAATCCTATTTTTATTTTTGATAACTTCCTTCTCAAGGAACTCTGGATAAAAGGCATCAAAATTTGGTCTATTAATAGAGTCAATCATAGAAAAAATATGAGTAATAACACTCTTATTCCCTCCTTTTATATCCTAATAAGAAAGGGAAGGAAGATATTTTTCCCCTCCACACATTGACGCCATGAGTTCTTGTTCTAATTTCTTTCTAATGACCCCTCACTCTCAGTGGTGGAAACAACATGTGTTGCAACATGCTTCCAAGAACCCACATTTTTATCTGCATAAGGAGTAGTGTAGGCCACAACATGTGAAGCAGTATGCTTCCCAGAACCCAAATTCATATCACATGCAAAAAGAGTAGCTTTCTTATAGATCACAACACCCTTCAGATAACTATAAAAAGATCTGGAAGCCTATAGCTTAACATGAGAAGGATTTATACTCTTGCCCTTACTATTACCTTTCAAGAGAGAGTAATCAATCATCTCAGCCATCTGACTATCCGATGAGCCATCAAAGAAGCCCCCCTTGTGTGATTTCCTGATTTTCGACTTAATGATTATTTATAATTTATTACATTATTAATTATATTATTAATTATTATTATAATTAAATAAATAATTAGATTATATATAATTTTTAACATAATTATTTATTTTTTATTATTAAAATATTAATTATATTAATATTATGGTTATTATAAATGATTAATAATTTTAATAAAAATTATTAATAATAACATTATTGTTAACAATTATATTTTATATATTAAAAAACTAATTAATATTTATTTTAAATTATATTATTAAGCAATTTACTAGTTACATTAATAATTGTGATATTTACATCATTATTTATAATTATTATTTATCAAAAATGTAATTCATAATATTTAAAAATAATATCATATATCTTAATTTTTTTTTTTGAAGTTTATTTTATTTTCAATAAATTTTTATTTTCACATTAAAAGTGTTTATTTTCTTTTAGCTTTTATTTATACAATATTTTATGCGAATAATTTTTTTTAAATATAAATGTAATGTTTTTAATCAACAAATATTGTGTCTTATAGATTATTTTTGATTTGATATATTCATTTATTTATTTATTTTTAAATGTTTACTATATGTTTAATCCATGTTTTATGTAGCATTTTGATTAGTCTTAAAGTTAATATTTTAAAGGCTTCCAAAGTCAATTACATAAAAAGTAATAATGTTTCAAGTAGGTGACTTTGAAATCCTTTAAAATATAAAGTATAAGAGTAATCTAAAAGAAACATAAAAAATGGATTAAACATATAAGAAATAGTTGAAAACAAAAAGATGTTGGTAAAAAGTGTTGATGAAAAATAATTTCAATGGCACACAATATTATTGTTTCAAAACCAAACATATATACTTATAAATTATTTTATAGAAATATTTTTTTGTATAAATTAAAAATTTAAATTTAAATTTTGTTAATATACCATTTATTTTCAATTAATTTTTATTTTCAAAATAAATATTTTAAATTTCATTTAGATTATATTGATACTATATTTTATGCCTATAAATTTTTTTAAGTGTAAATGTTATGTTTAGAATCAATAATGTTTGTCTCATGTAAATTTTTTGGGTTGGTTATATTTATTATGTTTTTATTATTTTCAACTATTTATTAAATCTTTAAACCATGTTTTAAGTTTCATTTATATTCGTATTATAATTTATATATCATAGGCTTCTAAAGTCACCTACATGAAATGTAATAATGTTTCAAGTAGGTGACATTGAAATCCAATATAATATAAACTCTCAGAACAATCCAAATGAAACAAAAATCATGGATTAAAAATACAAAAAATAGTTGAAAATAAAATAAATTTCAAAAACAATTTTGATGACAAATAATTTCAATAGCGCATAATATTTTTCTTTCAAAACATAACATGTGCAATTATAAATTATATATATAGAAAACATTTTTTGCATAAATTTAAATTTTTTATTTGTTATTTTCTGTCGTTACTTTTTTTTTCATAGTCAATGTTTTAAATTTATTATAGATCTTATTTAGACAATATTTAATGCACATAAAATTTTTAAATGTGCATATCTCTTGGTCGTGGTTTATTTCAATTTATCTTTCCCTCAGATGATTCTACGCTTCGAGCATGGAGTGACGGTTCTCTATTCTTGAATCTTGGATGAATTCATTTATATGAATGGTCTTTGGATTTCAATGTCTTGTGAGCACAAAATTCCACTTACCAGGTTTGGGTTCATCTTCATGGACTTAATTGGGTCCTTTTTCATCCAAAAGTGTTGAAAAATATTGACCCAACAATTGGGACTCCTATACATATTGATAATAAATATGAGTATGTGTGGATTGAACATTTGTCTAGGATGATGGTGGATATTGACCTTAGTTCCACAATTATTGACAAGGTAACTCTTTCCATTCATACAAATTATATTCAAATTGATGTTTATTATGAAATTAATCCCATTTTTTGTAATGATTTTTGGGTTGTTGGACACTCTATAGAGTTATGTTAGAAGAAGGTATCCTATGAGATGTGTGGGATGAAAGGTCACTAGCTACCCTATTTCATATGAAGTCAAATATTAAGAATGTTGTGGTGAAAAATTCCCTTTCCTAGGAAGGAGAGGTGCCAAAAAATACATTTTCGGATGATTTTTATGTGCTTGTCTTTTTGAAATGAAATTCTCATGTTCCCAATTTTAAAGGAAAGGTCCTGATGTTGGACGAGTCTCTATCTAGAGCTAATAGTAGTCCATCTAATTCATAGAAAAACTCTGTTGAGAAGGTATCATCAAATGGTAGTTATGTTAATACTTCTATTGAATTGGAAGAATATGGAGTTGAGACTAGTGGCCTCAGTGTTTCCTCCTCCTCTAGTGAGAATTCAGCCTGTTTTTCTGAAGGTGAAACTGGTCTTTTTATCGAGGGTGAGCCAAAGGGGATATTATCTTTCATGGTTGATAATTCCTCTACCATGCTGGTTAGCTTCGGTGAGGTTTCACAGGTGGGTTTTCGAAGTAGTTGGGAGGAGGGTCCTATTTCTACTGGTTATCCTATTTCTATGGATCTTAGTGTTTCCTTGAAATCTCAGCATGTTGGGAAAGATGATGACTTACAACTCATGCCTATGTTTGTGGATTTCTATAAATATTTCTAGGTTTCTTGGGATAATTCAAATTCATCAAAAATTGGAAAATGGGGAAAATTCTTAGATGATAAAATTGATAAAGAACATCAAATGATTTTATTAGACACCACCCGAAGAAGGGGTGGATTTGTTTCTGTCAATGATTATTTTACAAATAGAAAGTAAAAAACACATGATTTTTCTCCTCTGAAAAAGAATAACGACGAAATATTATTCTACATTTCCGAGGAATGTTTCTACCAGACCATTCTCTAAATATTTAAAGATAAATCCCACTCCAAAGTAAGAAATTTACAAGGTAGCAATGCTAAGGATTCTCAATCAAGGTAACTCATAGTTAGAGTTTGAAATTGAAGATGAATCCAATTATGGATCTAGAAATTACCTTAAATTTTATGACTCATAAACTAGTTTTCTACACGGGGGCTTGCCCCTTTGTTTGAATCTTTCTTCTCTCTTATTATCTTTTCATTTTATTTTATATAATGTCAACAACTTTTCTTCTAACTAGACTTTATTCATATAAGTACAATCTAAATGAAACTTAAATGACTTTTTGAAAAATAATAATTAGTTGAAAATAAAAATAATTTAACAAATATAACAAACCAAAAAAAAAATTCACGACAAAAATGTTGTTGATTTAAAAAATAACATTTACCCTTTAAAAAACTTATGGGAATAAAATAAAGTATAAATAAAATCTAAATGAAATTTAAAACACTGATTGTATAAATAAAACTCAATTGAAAAAATTTAATGTCAAAAAAATAATAAATAATAAATATTTTTTGTGAATATTTTTAATTTCATTTGTAATAAATAACAATAATATTTTAAAATATTTACAATAATTAAAATAATTATTGTGAATAATGATGTAAATAATATATTTCTTAGTGTTACTAATAAATTAGTTAATAATATAATTTAAAATAAATATTAACTAAATTTGTAATATTAGAAATATAAATGTTAATCCTAATGTTATTATTAATAATTTATTATACAACTATTAATCATTTTTAATAATCATAATAGCAATACAATTAATATTTTAATAATAAATAGATTAATAAATAATCATTTTAGATATTATATATAATCTAAATATTTATGTATTTAATAAAACTAAATAATAATATATTTAATAATGTTATAAAATATAAATAATCATGAATGTAAAATGAATATGTGGACATATTTATTATTAAATTAATGATCATATGATTATAATTTATTTCAGTATAAAAAGAAAATATGAATTATTTAAAAAATGTAGTTTTTATAGTAAATGATAATATTTCATTTAATTTTTTAATGTTTCATAATAATAAAAATATTATTAATTTATTTATATTTTTTTAATCATATAGATTATTACTGTTATTTTTTGAATATTATATATATATATTGTTTATATATATATATATAAACAATACATAGAGAAATTATTACAATTTAAAATTTCTTAAAAAAGAGGGAAGGTGTTATCTCAAAAAGAGGCTTCCATAGAACATTGATGAAGTTGGCGTTATCCACGAACACACCTTCATTAGAAAATTTATGAAGAAGGAACTTTCCATGATAGTTCATTCTTCACAAATATTTTAAAGAAGGCACTGTTTGAGATAACACATTCTTCAAAAATATTCTAAAGAGGCATTGTTTTAGACAACACATTCCATTTAATGTTTTTAAAGTGGGATTTGTTTTAAACAACTCCCATCCTCCTACCTGCATACCCCCCAGATTCAATGGTAGACTAGGAAATAGTTTCCCAATCTACCAATTTTTAGAAATAGTTTATTTTTTATTTTTGTTATATGTAGAAATTTGTCAGACACCACCTATTGTCACCTGTTGAAGCTACATCTCCACCAAAGGGGGAAACCTGAAGTGAAACCATTAAATATCTGAGTTTTCGAAGACAATTTTACGCTGATAAAATAAGATGAATCCCCTTAGCTCTTTGCCCTCACTATATATCCTCACTACTTCACCTGACGAGATTAGGAGGAAGTGAACTCATCACGCTCTCTATGGAGGAGACGGTCGTGCTAAAGAAGAACCAGTGGGAATACACACACACCCACAAATATATATATATATATATATATATATATATATTATTTCTTGATAAAATTAATTAATATATTTTTTCCAATTGTAGTGACATACCAAGACAATGCCTTGTATATCCTCCTCTGATCCACTGGAATCGAAGACCAAGTCCAATTTTATTGTTCATCTTCTTCCTTATTGGAAATTTTGATGTCCACTGTGCTGTGAAGCATTGAATCTCTATGCTCGCAAAAAATACCAACAATGGTTGTGGGGGAAGTGAAAATTAGTTGGGGAGACACTCAATTCCAAGAAAATATCATCCAAATCCTTGACTCTATACATTAGATGATCATGCAACCAATAAGAAGATGGTTCTTGAAACTGATATAACAGAACATTCTCAATGAAGTTTTAGATGACCATGCTGCTTATGTGGAGAATTTGAAAGAACACCAAGGAAACCCATGTATTATTATATAAATAAGAGGACTATTCACTATTCTTGAGACGGGAAACTCACTCGTTCTCTCTCATTCTTTGAGGATCAGTTGTTGTTTCTTTTATTTTTATTGTAGTAACTCTCTGAATAGAACACTTAGCCCATAATTTCTATGTTGAAGAGACCCCCTATCCTTTATTAATGAAATGTATATTCTAAACCATTATAATATCTTCTTTTAAATTTCTTGGATCATTCTAAGTGTATAAACTATAGGATATTTCCTCATTATTTCAATTAGAATTTATCTTCTCTTCTTCACTATATTGAACAGAGAACCCACATATATCTTCTCCATAGATTGAGATCATGAGAAGTGGATTTATTTAAGGATAATCACAGATTTATGATTAATGGGATTAATGAGATTTAATGTTACAGTGACCATTTCATCCCTCCAGTTAAATAAAAAATTCCTATAGATGGTTATCCATGGTTATTTCACTATATTATAGAGAAAACTAGAGATTAAAATTAGAATAATTATTTAATAGGATAAGTAAGGGAATATCCAAGGATATTACAATTTTATTTTAAATGATTTTAAAACCAATCCACTTTAATATCCCAACACTAATTTCAATAACATAACCCACCAAATAAAAAAGAAAAACCCTCTAATAGCTCTATCCTCTCAAGAGGAAAAAATGGGTCCCACTAATACTACATTTTAATCAAGTTCAAAATAGTTTTTATAACCACCTTGCAACAATCTCGTCAACAAACTTGGAATCATTGTTGGTGGGGAAAGAGTTTTTTTTCTATTTTTTTAAAACAAATTCAACATATGACTAGGTCAAACTCAAATGCCCTTATTGGTTTTGGTCCTGAGGTTGATAGAAATCTTATGGAAAGATTAAGAACTTTTAAAATCATGGAGGAAGTGGAATGTGAGTTTTTCCCCATTCAATTGATAGAATCCTCATCCCCTTCCTCTAATTCCACTATATAAACTTTAACGAACCAAAATATTGAAGATATACAATTCTAATTAAATGAATACAAATTTATGATAATTTTATTCACCTAATTACAATAATAATAACTGACAGTTACAAATGGATAATTAATAAGATTTTAGGCAAAAAACATGATTCCTAACTCACCTACATAAGTTTAATTTTTTGTTATGAGAAGAACCGAATAGGAATCACTATGAGTTTGGAGTAATCTGGAATGGTTTCAAACCTCGGGGAGCCACCTGGATCAAATTAGTTGAAAGGAATTTCCCTTCTCACTTAAAGGGCCGTCCAAGGAGTGGTTTCACGACATTAAACCTTGAGAATTCAACACATGGGATAAACTATATTGACACTTCCTCTAGAAGTATTTTCATGTATCAAGAAGTTTCCAACAAAGGAAAGATATTTATGAAATAAAAAATCATGTGGAGAGACCCTTTACATGTTTTGAGAGATTTTTAAAGGACTAACCAACTCATTCCCACACCATGGGATATTTATGCATGTCCAAGGGTGATATATTTGAAAAGAAATTTAATAAATATAACAAATAAAAATTATTTATATGAAATAAATTGTGTTTTTAGTCATATTTGGCGAACGACGCCTTAGTTTGATGCAATTTCAGTTCTTATAATTCAAAAATAAATCTATGGTTATTTTCTTATGATTTAAAAGTAATATAATCCCATTTGGATGATTTTTACTCAATTACACTCATTTTTAAATGACTTCATTTTTAAGAACTCCTTATTTAGTCAATTCAAGCACATCACATATCTAATTGATGCACTATCTGATCACACACATCAAAAATACTTCTAAGACATATGTAATAATATTTCACATGAATTTGAGATATTTTTCTTTAATTTTAATTATCAAATGTATGCTTAATAGTTTTAAATTATTTAACCTACATTTGCAGTCACCTTCGTTTGACCCAATTCCTGTTCATGTAATTCAAAAAACAATCTACAATTATTTTCATATGATTTCACAAAAATACGAGCTCATTTGGCTAGTTTTCACTCTATAACGCACATTTTTAAATATAATCATTTTTTAGAAATCCTTCTTTAGTCAGTTCAAGCACATTAGATTTCATATTAAAACATCATGTGTCTGTACACATCAAAAATAATTTTAAGATAGTAATCATAAAATATCACAGTAATTTGATATTTTTTTACATTCAAATTCAGATTTTAGTTTTTTAAATTACCAAAACTGTGTTTTCACTCATCTCGACCCAAAGGAACCTTTGTTTGATGCACTTTTAGTTCCTATAATTCCAAAATCAATATAATATTGTTAATATTTTGATTTCATAGAAATATGTGCTCATTTAGGCAGTTTTCACTCTATGTCGCAAATTTTTAAAACCATTTATTTTCTAATAAATCTTTATTTAGATAGTTCAAGCACATCAGAAGTCATATTGACGTGTCGTTTGGTTTCACATGTCAAAAACAATTCTAAGACAACATTCATAAGATTTCATATGAATTAAAGATTTTTTATATGGTTTTAACAATCTAACACATGTTTCAATGTTTTAAATTACTAAAATTGTGTTTTTTATCATCTTGGGAAAATGACATCACAGTTTGATGTGATGTTAGTTCCTATAATTTAGAAAAAAATATACAATTGTTTTCATGTGATTTCATTGTAATCAGAGATCATTTTTCTAGTTTTACTATGTAGTGTACATTTTTAAAGGCCATAATTTTTTAAAAACTCTTTATTTGTTCAGTTTGAGCACATCACATTTCGGATTGATATACTGCCTACTCGCACACATAAAAAATAATTCAAATATATATTTCACAATATTTCTCATCAATTTGAGATATGTTTCTTCAATTTGGACTATAAAACACACTATTTTGCATTATAAATTACTAAAACATAATTTTCATTCATCTGAGGAAAACAAAAAATTTTATTTATGCATCGTTAGTTTATAAAATTCAAAAATAAATCTATTCTTATTGTCTTATGATTTTAGATAAATATGAGATAATTTAGTTGGATTTCACTTCATGGAACATATTTGTAAATACCATCATTTTCAAAAAAAACTTCTTATTTAGTCCCATTGATCAAATGACTTGTAGGATTGGCATAATATCTTCTCTCACACATAAAATTCATTCAAATAATGTTTTCATAATATTTCACAATAATTGTAATTTGTTTTATTTTGTTTTAACAATCAAACACAAGTTTCAGTGTTTTTAAATTATTGAAACTATGTTTTCAGTCATCTCAAACAAAAAAACCACAGTTTGATGCTCTATTAGTTCCTAAAATTCAAAAATCAACCTATGGTTCTTTTTTGGTGATTTTATAGTAATACAAGCTAATTTCCTTACTTTAAATCTGTGGTGCATATTTTTAATGAGTTTTAATTTTTATGAACTCCTTATTTAGTCCATTAGAGCACATTATACATCTGATTGTTGTTATGTCTACTCATAAATTTCTAAAATAATTCCAAGATACCTTTAATAATATTTAACATCAACTGGAGACCATTTTATATATTTTTAATAGTTAATTACACATTTTTCCAGTTTAAATTACTGAAGCTGAATTTTTGAACGTCTTGGGAAAATAACACTGAACTTTGATGTGATGTTAGTTCCAATAAATGAAAAATTAATCTATTTTTTTGTTTGGTGATTTCATAACAATAAAAGGTCATTTGTCTAGTATTCACTCTATGGAACTCATTTATGAAGAATATCATTTTCTAAGAACTCCTTATTTAGTCAGTTTGAAGACATCTCTTGTCGGATTGACGCACCATCTGCTCTCACATGTCAAATATAAGTGTAAGATATCTATAATAAGATTTCATATAAATTTAAGATTACTTTCTATGGTTTTAACTTTCAAACACTTGTTTTAGTTTTTTATGTTACTCAAGATGCATTTTAGGTTATCTCGGGAAAACAAAACATCAGTTTGACGCGTCATCGGTTCCTATAATTAAAAAATCTGTCTATTGTTTTTTTGTAATGTGATTTCACTATAATCTGGGATCATTTTTCTGGTTATCACTATATGGAGTAGATTTATAAAGATCATCATACTCTAAGGACTTTTTATTTAGTCATTTTGAGTATACTACATGTCAGATTGATGTTCCGTCTGAGTGTATTTTATAATTTTTATTTAAAAAAAAATTATAATTTATATTTTATAAGACATTATAGTTAACTAATAATTTAAAATTTTCATTATATGGGAATTATATCCTATAAAATATATAATAAATAGAATCTATATGACATTTTAAATATTTATTATGAAAATAAAAATTAATTTAAAATAAAATGAACTTTAAAAAAATAAAATAAACAAATTTAATTTACAATTTTTTGGATCAATGCTTTAATAAACATAGGTTTATTATTCTCATGGTGGATAATAAACAAAATAAAGTGGTATTTATGTCAATGGGATTCTTGAACTGAACTCCCTTTCTTTAGGTTATCCCCCATTCACATCATTTTCAATATGGATACTCCTATAATGTTCTTTAAACATCCTTTCTCTATTAATTTATTTTATTTTAAGGGTTATAAATGTTTACACATTGAAATATATTCCAAATAAAAAGATTTTTGAAAATTTATTTTCTTTCTAAAAAACATCTTTGACTCCACTTGACTTGTTTATTCTTCACTCAAGAATGACTATATTTATTCTAATTTTTTCCCCTTATTCATTCTAGATCCCAAAGCTTATTCATGAAATTATGAGTTATGAAATCGTTATAAAAGCCATTCCATTCCATGGGTTATTTCATGACTACATTTTATACATTCTATGTGACATGTATTATTATGTGACAAGCATGATTATAGTAAAAATATAGTTTTTTTCTATTCACATGAAAATTGAACTATTTCATAAAATTACCAAAAAATCACCCTTGGAAAATTTTGATGGGGTTATTTTTAAAATGAAAACAATTTTACTAGAAATTATTTTCTAACATAGTAAATTTTAATTTTCTATTTCAAAATTATGATTTTTATAAAATACTTTATAATTTAATTTATTAAAAATGTGATTATATGTTTTATTAGATTTATTAATCAAGATATTTATTTTATGGAAATATAGTATTTATATTTACTTAATTTTATCTTGATAAATATTATATATATAATATTTTATTATTTCATGTTTAAATTATTATTGTAATGGTTAGGTTACTATTACCCATAATCATGTTCTTATTTCAAATGGTCATGTTATTATCAAAATGGTCACATTAATATTAGAATGGTCACATTTAAACTAGTAAGTACCTCTTCAATTCTTAATTTATTATTCACCTCAATTCCTCTCAAGGATCTACATTTCCATTTTCTATAATGTCGATTGGTTTACTAATATTTTGTTTCATTTCTATAGTGTTGTTCATGAGAGGTATGATTATAGAAAATGGGGATGATCCCTGTTTTCTCATTATAGTTTTTCAATTTTCTATTTTTGTCCCATTGTAATATTTGGAATTTTATTGAGTTTAATTGTTGACTAATTTAACAATTTCATTAATGAAATAATGTATTTATGGTTTCACTATGGTTTTTTGTATGTAATACTATATAATATAATACAATACACATTTTTGAAAGAAATTGGTATCATTTATAAACTCAGGGTTGATACATTATCCCCCATTGAAATTTCATACCTGAAATTTCAACTCATGTTCTTAGGTGAAAATATGTGAAGTTACTTATGTTTCATTATTTACTCAATTTCCCTTATTTCCTCTTCATATTTATGGTTTCACTACATCACATTGATAAGGTGAATTGTCTTGTTGCATATAAATTTGTCTCTATAGACCAAGATTTTCACTGGCTGATCCACATATGAAAGGTCATTCTGTAGTCGTACCACCTACTGATTTAGTATATATGAGAGATCAAGTATGTACTTCTTTAGGAGAGATATGTTGAACACATCCTGAATATGATCCATATTTTATTGAAGTTAAAGCTGATAGGACACTTCTCTTATGTGATCAAGGATCTAAAAGTGGCTAATGTACCTTGGGCTAATCATCCCTTTCTTTCCAAGCTGCATGACATTATTCCATGGTGATATTTGAAGGAAACATTTGTCACCATATTGAAATTACATTTCCCTTAGACAGTTGTAAGTATGTCTCTTCTTATAACTCTAAGTAGCTTTAATATGTTTTTGGATGAGTTGATTCTTATATATCATCTCTTTTATAATATTCGATCTAAGTATCTTTCATTCACCAACTTCATCCCAAAATGTAGGAGTTCTACATAACATCCCATGTAGATCTTCATATAGAGCCATTTTAATACTTGAGTGGAATCTTTTGTTGTATGAGAACTCAACCAATGGGAGATTTTTATCCCACCATCCATTAAATTCCTTTTAGAAAGATCTCAACAAATCATTGAGAGTCTAAATAGTACTTCCAAATTGGTTAAAATTTTTGATATAATATGTTGTGCTGATATTGAATTCAATATTCAATGCTTGTTGAATACTTTTACATAATTTATAAGTAAACCTTGGATCATGATCAGATACAGTTGTAAGGGGAACCCCATACAACCTCTCTATTTCCTTTACATTTTTATTGGTAGGTTGTTCAAGAGAGAAATTTCTTTAATATTATGGAAGTGGGTAGTTTTGGTGAATTTATCCACCCCAAACCAAATCACATTGTTTCCATTTGATTTTTTTTTCAGGAGTCCAGTGATAAATAATATAGTGATGTTCTTCAATTTTCATGTGGTTATAGGCAATGGTTACATCAACCCATTGGACATATATTTCTCTTCTTTTACTTTCTAACATACCAAATATCTTGATATATACTCATCAATATCCTTATTTATGTTGTCCCACCAAAAGTGATCTCTAAGATCAAGTTACATCTTGGTACTTCAATGCGGGATTGAGAACAACGATCTATATGCATTATCCAATAGCCCCTTTTTATATTAGGTGATGAATGCACACAAATCCTAGTTCCAAACCAAATCACACCATCATAATCGATATTGAATTCATGAAGCTTCCCTTACTTAACTTCTTTTACCTTCTTTTGAATATCTATATAATCCCTTTGTGCCTCATTGATGTTATCTTTGATATATAGTTAGTAAATCATTTAGGATGGGTATAATTTTATCTATTCCATTATGATTTATAGATCTATCCATCACATGTACATGAAGATACAATCTTTATCATACAACATCATGGATAGATTAACTATTTTTTCTAATAAAAGCATCATCAACCTTGTCTTCCATTCTTGTATACTAGTGAATAACAAAATCCAAGACAATTATTAGCTCTAACCATCCTCTTTGATGCATGTTGATATCATTCTATGTGAATATAAACTTTAGACACTTTTGATCAATATATATGTCACACTTCTCACCATAAATTAAATACCACTAAATTTTATTAGTCAATATCACAAATGCTAACTCCATATCATGTGTCGTGTAGTTCAGCTCATTGATCTTTAACTGGGGTAGGCATATGATATCACATTAACACTCTTCATGAGTACACATCAAAATAATTTCTTCCAAATATGTTTTTTATAATAGAAAAACTTATCCAGAAGATTGTGGGGTGAGAATAGACACAATGATTTGCCTATTTTTAGTTCTATAAATATCTCATAAAAATATTCCACCCATACATGCATTACCCATTTTCATGTTAACTTAGTTAGTGGGTTATAAAATCATTATTAATTTCTCAAACAATATCGATAGTATCCGGATAAGAAAGGAGAACTATGGATTTACATGACAGTAGTTGGTCTGGCCCATTCCCCAATCGCCTTTTTCATTGAAGGGTCCACAAAAATTAAATCACTTATGATAATTTTCTTCATGAATGTGAATTATTGTATCAAAATCTCACACTTGTAGAACATAGAATACATTTTATCTCTTCTTAATTTTTCCAGCATAATCCATAGATGCTCTTCATGTTCCTCCTTTCTCTTATTGAAAATGAGAATATCATTGATAAAAACTACCCAAAATTTATTAAAGTATTCTATAAAGACTCTATTTATCAAATCCATGAAAAATTCACTGTTATTTTTAAGTTTTAATGGAATCACTATGAACTAATATTTTCTAGATATTGTATGGATAATGGTATTTTAATTATATTACTTATTCAACATGAGAAGATGATATCCAAAATGAAGATCCAACATTGTGAAGTTCTGATATCCTTATAGTCGATCGAACAATTCATCAATCCTTGTAAGGGGATACTAGTTCTTTATGATGAATGTTTTATCTCTTGGTGATCAATACATATTCACATTAAACCATTAATTTTTTTACAAAGTTAATTGGTGCAACCCAAAGGCGATCCACTAGGGCAGATGAACCCTATTTCCAAATACTCTTTTATCAACTACTTTAACTACTGTAGTTAGATAATGTACATATTATAGGGCCTTTCTAATATAGTATTGGCTCTAGGTATAATCTCTATTGAGAACTGTAACTCACGATCTCAGGGAATTCCAAGTAACTCATCGGAAAATACATCAATGTATTCCCTAACAGTGATAATTATATTAAGGTTTATGTTTTCATTAAAAGAAATCATTTTAGCATTCTTATTCACAGAAAATCATCACACATATGATTAAGGGATTATCCAAAGGAGATTCATTATCTTCCTTTCATTTTTACAAGACCATTGGATGGTTTGAAATATATAAATAAATATCCTTTTCCTAATAGTTGACGTGTGATGTATATAATGAGATCCAATCTATGCCCAATCTACCATAGAATTACACCAGAGGAAGGATTACATAATTTTCAGGAATAATCTTTCTAGATACACTAATAAGAGAAGATTCTAACACTTGGGTTTCAATGATGGAACCACAAAGTGTTTTTATAGATATATCTACTTCGTTTTATTGTGGAATTGATTTAATTGTTCTAAAAACCTGAAGGATATAACAGAATGTGTAAAAATAGAATCAAATAAAAATTTTCCATTCAATATTGAATAATAAGTGTACATTGTATGGATTCATTTTTACACTCCACATTAAAATTAGTGGAGGAATAATCTTTCCCTTGATCCTTTTAACTTTGTTGTTGTTGAAGTTGATCACCCTCAAAGGCCCATGGCTTAGTGCACTGCCTTCCAAAATGAACTTTCTCCCTGTAGTTATAGCATTGAACCATGGGTGGTGCATTAGGACATACCTTCCATTACACCATTATGTTATCTATTTTCTTCATTTATCTTCAACATCTATGAGTATGGAATCATTTTCTCCATCACTTGATGAACATCCATATCATTTGGAGGCAATTCCCATTATGATTCTTCATAAATTTTTGATACATGGGTGTTTGGATCCTCTTTCCTCCTTTTTAATCTGACCCACCAGCTTGAAACTCCATTCTTCTCTTCTTATCACCATAAATGTGGGACCATTTACCAAAATCCTTCTATATTATGAGAGAACATCAAAATACCTATTCGTAAATCCAAAATTCACTATTAGATGGATTCTTTCGATGCATTTGTTTTACACCACTATAGTATCTCTATATACTGTAATAAATGTTGATAATTTTTTTTATTATAAAAGATAAAATTGTGGTTCATTTGGGTTGTCCCGATGGTTGAATGTGATGGGTTCAATGTCTTTATCGATCATTCATGATGGGTTCAAAAATATTTTTTCTTAATGGAAACTCCCAATGGTTCATACATCCATAACTAAGTAAAAAACAACATACCAAATGCAGGTGGTCATTTTGGGGTTCAAACTCAATGGAACATTGGAACCCACACTGTTCGAGAGGATGGGAGGTTAGACTCATCACACGCTTTTAGGGGGAATTATTTTCTGCTCTGGGAATCCCTTATAGATTTAAGATATGTTCATGAATCCCTTAATAATCCCGATATAGGACTCATTAACCTAACAAAATTATTAATTGTTGAACCCTTTAATATGTAAATTAGGGTCTATTGATTTTTCTGTATGTATGTATCAAAGGTTCTTCACCTGTTTTCCATAAATGTGTAGCTAATTATATTTTAAATCCACATACCTAAGGACTCTGGAGTTTACTATCATCCATGGAGGTGATTAATATTACAAGTATGGGTTTGAAAATTTATGAGTAATCATTCATATCATACATATAAGAGTAATCAAAACACATATAGTTCATTGAACCCATACAGTATAACATAATGCTGAAGGGGAAAAAATGATGGAACTTATGCACCTAGTTTTTGAGCTCGAACCTCAGGGAGGCATCTGAAATATCCTTGTTATGGAAAGAATCAAAGTCATCATAGTTCTTTCTTTATCATGTGACTTACCCCAAGGTGTATTCCCTTGTATGTAAAAGTCATTTCATGTCACTGATTGAGGATTACACACCGTGGTTTCTCTGGATGATGGAGATTCTTTGTATGAATGATATGGCCATTGAAAACCCCTTTACCCATATGAGCCATGATTTGTGTGAGAAACAAGGGATAATAAGTAATTAGTATCACTGTATATGGATGTGAGACATATGTGTTGGGACAATGCTTTAGATGTTTAATATGGTGATCATGCCTTAGAAAGGCATCCAATATATCCTGGTTATGGAAGGAATTAGATTTCTCATAGTTTAGTTTCTTTCTCAATACTCCAGTGAATGAAAAAGAATGATCAATCACTTAGAGATATTTTGTCGCAATGGTTGTAATGTTAGAAACATGTGGGGGTTATACTGAGGTGGGTTACCCTTTGAGACTGGGCTCTAGGAAGGCATCTTATATATCACACCTGTAGTCAGAATCAGAGTTCTATTAGTTCAATTAAGATCTGGGCTAACACACTATGGTTTCCCTAACATGTCAATTGGACAAGTTTATCAAGTCCTAAAATTCTAGTTTGACATGTCCTGATTGACTGCCTGACATGTCACTACTAAAAATTTGTGTTTATCTTGGGCTAGATAAAATTTCTGTTAAAGTCCCCCTTTCTCAGAACTATAAAAAGCATTGCTAAAGAGGACCTTTAAAGTGATATTTTAGCCGTAATAGGGGGATTTATCAATGATACTAAATAGAAGTGATATTTTTTCCCTTTCTTAGCACTCATAAAAAAGTGTTCATAAAGGGGTCCCATTATAAGCATTAACAAAAAATATTTGACAAAGGTTACCCTATATCAACACTAGTAAAAAATCACTAATTATTCCCCCTTTTTTCAGTGTTTTTTACTAGTAATTAAAAGGGTATATTTCCAAAAAAAAATCTTTAAAAATAATATATTAATATATAAATATATTTATATATTTATATTTATATAAATATAATATATTTGTAAAAATATGATTCAGATAAGGCTAAATATTTATTTACACTTAATATATAATATATTTAGTGAAAATGGATTATAAAATAATTAAAAAATATTATTAATTAATAATTGTCTAATTATTATCGATTAATTGTAATTTAATGACATTTAGATGACATAAAAATTAAATGAATTAATGAACCGTCTAAGATAATTTAAAATTCTGATTTGAACTTCAAACAATCATACCTTTTGATTCGTGTTTTCGTTTGGCCTCTACCACATATCAAATCAAATACTGTGAAGTGATTTATTATTTTGTGGTTTGGGGGAACCCCTATCATTTTTGAGGCCAAAGAGGCACATGAGGCCTCTAAAACTGAGTTTTTAGTTCTGACACACTATCTTTTAAATATTCATCTGTCTTTCATCTCCATTTAAGAGAGTCTTCTTGCCCCTTTTCAGCAGGGATTGAATTTATTCTCAAGGACTACATTCATATAGATATTATGGTCTTGAAATGTTATCACTTTTCATAATGATGTTTTATTTATAATTATATATATGGATATTTTTTATATTTACATATAACAAATCAGTTCAACAAATTCATATTTAAACATATTTACATAAAAATGTATACTTAAATATACAAAACAAAAGTAAATAATATTTATTTTTAATTTTATTGACCTCATAAAAATGTGTTAATATATATATATATATACTTATGCATGTAATGTTTATGTATTAACATGGGTGTGTCAATAAAAAGTATATATTTATATGTACATTCTAATATATATAAATAAATACATATTATGTAAATATTTGTACGTGTATATGAGAAATATAAATGTGTACTTGTGTGTGTTAATGTATATGTGTGTATATTATGTATATATACATCATATATAAATGTATTTTTATAAATAAATCATTATCATCATCATTAAATATAGTATACAAATACATTTATATTAAATTTTTATAAATAAATTATAAACAATATATATGTGAATATACAATTATAAGTGAATATGTAAATATATAAACACGTAAATATAAATGTAATGTAAAAAATTTATATATAAATATATAATATATAGACATATTAAAAAATGTATTTAAGATAACATCTAACTAGTTTTTACACTATAAAAAAATAAGAATATATATATACTTAAATATATATATATATACATATATTGTTTATATATAAATTTGTGCATGTATTGATAAATGGATATATATTTATATTATGTTCTCATATATGTAAGTGAATAATAATATATAATATATTTAAATAAATATAAGTTTATAAATCACACACAAAAATATATTTTATAGATGCATTTAAAAATAATTATATAAATATATGCACCAAAATTTATATGTAAATAAAAATACATAAATGGAAATATCATAAAACACGTACAAAAAATATATTAGTGTAGTGGTGAAATCATTTTAGTTCCAATGGAGAGGTGTACGGATCAAATCCAAGAATGTGAGGAGGGTTAACAATATTATAGAATTTCATAAAGCACAGATAAAGGGATGGTTGGAGAGTGGGTGAAAATCATTGATAAAGGGGTGGGGGTAAGCATTGACAAAGGTGTAGAAAGATCTCTAAAAAATCACCCATCCACAATGCTAAATAATGCTGCTAATAAAAGAACCCTTTATCATTAATTTTTTTAAGCACTAATAAATCTAACTCTTTAACATTTCTCTCATTATCAGTGTTGATAAAGACCTTTTTTAGTTCTTTTAAAGGGATTATTTTTTGTAGTTTATTATGATTGTTGAGCTAACATTTTTGAGGATGTCTGTACATGTCCTAGTTAACTAGTATACATGTCCAAAGATAATCACATAATGTATTTGACTTTACAGAGGTACATCACATGATATGGATTACATGAATGGAGGATATCACATGACCAGGATGGTTTTTCTCGAGGACATCACATGACCAAAGCTGACATATCAAGAGAGTGTTACATGACCTGGCTAACTTGTCCAGAGGGCGTCGCATGATGTAGGCTTACTTGTCCATTTGTCGACACAAGACCTATCTAATAAATCTAAGGATGCCTCATGATCTATTATGACTTTTCTAAAGCACATCTTAGGATTAGGTTGACTTGTCCTTGTGTGATCGTGATATGTAGCTCACACATCCCTGAATCACAACACGACATGGGTGATATGTGAGGAGTAAATCGTAATTTTTTCTTATAAATCCCAGGGGACTCCAAAAAACATGGGTGGAATTCTTGAAGGGAATATTTCATCATTCTTTAACATATCCAAGGGACATTACATGATCCAAATATTATATCAAGGGAGAATCACATGATTTAATTGACATGTACCAATGTTATTTCATGATCTAAGTTGATCATGTGAAGAGCAGAAGGATCAATTTATCAATATTGTCTCAAGTATCACATCTTTTATTGTGTTTTATTTTAGAAATTATGGCATATGTTCCTCAATATTTTCCCAGCATTATCTTATTTTATGTTTTTCATGACATGGAAGACATGTGAGTCCTCATTCGCATGACTCGGCTGACACAAAATCAGTCCTTCGCCTGATATATGAGTGATCATGTGAAGTTTCTATTCATGTAACATGATCCCTTAGTTCATTCCCAATATTTTTACTAGGCAGGAGACCTTGTGATCACATGACTGGACACTTCGAGAAGTCCACTTTTACGCTCCCATGTGGGATGGATCATCGATTAGTTCTTTTTTATGTGCTAGGAAAACCCTTTGGATTTTTGATATGGAGATTGGGTCTTGGAAAAGAATCATACGCATCCTTGTTATGGATGGACTTAGCGTTATCATATTTTAGTTTCCTTCTTAGTCTGAAGGTGAATGAGGAAGAATGACTAGGCCCTGAGATAGATTGGGTCCTTATAGTTGGAATGTTGGAGACACATGGGGACTTATATTGAGGTTGGTGCCCTTTGGAGAAAATTAATTATGAAGGCATCCTATGTATCGTAGTTATAGTATGAATAAGATTTCTCATAGTTCAATTTTGACCGGGTCTTACACACTGAGGTTTCCTTAACCTATCCACTAGACATGGTTTTCATTTCCTAGGATGTTGGCTCGATATGCCCTCATTGTCTACCTGACATGTTCTAATTGTCTACCTGACATTTTTGAGGATGTCTAAACTTGTCTTGGTTGACTAACAGACGTTTCCAAATAAAATTTCATGATCCAGTTGACTTGTTTGAAGACATTTCATGATCTAATGGAAATTTTCGTTGGACATAACATTACCATGATAGCTTTTTTGGAGGACATCACATGACCAAGGCAGACATATATTGAGAGTTTCACATGACTTAAACAACCTACCTAGATGGAATCACATGATTTGGGATGCATTTTCATATTTTCACCATAAGACCTTACTGACATGTCTATAGGATGTCTCATGAACAAGGATGACTTGTCCAGAGGACGTCGTGTGATCTGGATAACATTTCATGGTGTCGTCATGAGACCTAGATGGCAGGTCCTAGCGTCAAAGCACAAATAGGGCGATATATATGAAGGACATCACATGATTTGGATGGAAATCCTAGGGTAATTATAAATACTTGAGTGGAATTTCTAGAGGGAATTGTGTGACCTGACTTGATAGGTACAATGGATATCACATGATCCAAATAACCTATTTATGGGGCACTGTATGATTTTTTCAATATGTCCCTGTGTTGTTTCATGATCTGAGTTGGTCATACAAAGCATATAAGGATCAACATATTTGTATTTTAATAATTATACCATCTTTTATAGTCTTTCATTCCATACTTTATTGCATATGTTCCACAAGGATTACTAGTGTTAGCTTATTTTCAGTTTCGTGGGACGAAGCCATAATGCATGACCTCTTTTTCATGACTCGACTGACATGAAAAAAGTCCTTAATATGATCTATGTGTGATCACATGATGTGGCTATTCATGTTGCATGATCCCTTAGGTAATTCCCTAGATTTTTAACTGGAATAATTATATATGATCATGAGACTGGACACTATGAGAATACCTCTCATGTGCCCTTTTGTGCGATGGATTGTCGATTGGTTCTTTTTTGTACGGAGAAGGAGGGGTTATAGGACTCACTAACCCAATTATAGTCATCATTAAAAGACTTATATATCATGGATTTTGGATAGATTCTATGGAGGGATTTGGTATCATGTGCTCTACATGATCCTTTTTCAAGTCATTCATAGCATCATGTGATGTTCAACGGCTAAAAGAATGTTCCACTTTTTCCATTTTTATTGGACCGAGAATGATCAAAGTGATTTTTAATGACCATTTTCAAATTAAAAATAGTTTCAACAATATTATTCTAACATGTATAGGTGACTTGATGAGATCAAGATGCCTGTGGGAAGGCCTTCTCATGATTGAAGATGAATTTTTTGGGGTCTTATGCGAGAAAAAGGTGGATTTCCAAGCAGACATCGCATGATCAAGACAAAATATATAAGGTCCTTAGCAAGATCATGATGTCTTGTCAAGGGGGTACTTGAGTGATAAATGGTGATCACTTAGGGGATATGACCATTTTCCCATTAATACTAGTGTATCCTAATTTTTGTAAGAATTTTCTTCCTTTTCCCTCGTGTATTTCCTTTTTTATTTTACATGGGCTAGGGATCTCATGAGGTTGTGTGAGTTGTGTTGAAAAAAGTCACTCGCCTTGAATATGATTTGTAATGTGACCAATAATGGGTCTTTTGGTGATGATAATTCATTTTCATAGACAACCAATTTGCTAATTTTTGATGTTGGAGTGGAAGCACATAATCGAATGGCCATTTTCAAGACCCTTCTCATGATGACAGGGACATGTCACCATGATCTTGTATAATAAGGGGGACATATCAATGGATTTTTCAAGTTCTTGAAAACCCTAAGAGAAAATCACATGAATATAAAAGAATGGAAAAAGATTCCACCTTTTTCATATTCTCTTCCTTTATTTTACAAGTTTCTTCAACCCTTTCCCATTGGTTTCTTATGTGGGAACTACATGATCGATATGGGATCTTTAAATGGCGTCTTCACCTTGTCCTGGTCAATAGAAATTATATTATGTGGTGCGTCACATGATCAATGATGGATCATGTGTTGGCATGTGAGCATTATCATGGAAATCTCATCTTGTTTCCTTATAAAGCAAGATGGGAAATGAACTATCGAGTAGAAATTTCATAGACCTTTCACATGTTGAAGGTGACATGACCTCAAGATTTTTCATGACAAGTTGGACATGATGATAGGGATCAGTGGTGTTTTTTGCATATCATTTTATCATGTCGAATCAATATCAACAACAACATAAGGTCTCCACCTTTTGTATACCTTCATCCTATATTTTATGAGGGATTTGGATGATTTTATAGTTCCCACCAGTTAAAAATTTACATGACTCATAGGAACATTTATGGAAATCTTTGCCTGATAAATTAGTGTCTTGGATTCCTTCATAAGAATAGGAAGTCTAAATAATGTGGCTTAGTGTAATCTCAAGCAGATCATGCACTACACATGACCCATTCTCGTGAACTTCCAAAGGTCATGAAATAGTATGTAGTTTTAAAAATTAAATGATTTTAGTGTCTTTGTAACGTTCTATTCCTTTTCAATGTGGAGAAAATAATACCCATGGTTTGGGTATTTCTTCCCTTTTATATTTTCTGATCTTGATTGGCGGGCATCGATAATAACAAATCACAAGGTGTATCTTGAAATCCTTGTGAATATTTCTTTTTATATAGTTAGAGATTACACATCCTTTTACATTAGTAAAAAGAGTTATATATCTATATTTTTTCAAATAATTCAAGGAAAATACTTATTATGACATATTTTCTTAAAGTATTCCCACTACATATATTGCATTCTATCTTTCATCTTGGTATTAATTATCAATTCCCACAATTGATTGGAATCTCCATCTAAATTATAGATTAATAGAGTCACTGTATCCTTCTTAGAACTATGGAGAGTGTAAAATATATTATCCATTCAGTTAACACACTATTTTTTAAAAAGTTTATTATAAGATCGAATAAACATAAATGTTCATTGACACATAACAGAGCCAATAGCTATTTTTTCCTTCTTGGTTAAAGAGATATGTTCCATGTGGCTTAGATTATTGTTCATAGTCAGAGAGAGATGGGTAAGAATCACAATAAAGTTTTGAAATCCATCCACCATGTCATTAGAGATGTATTTCATAAAATTATTTCATTGTCTCTCACATGGGTTGTTGAATTGAATTCTCTTGGTTCTACAGTTTTCTAAAAGATAAAAGGTTTGAAAAAATGTAATTCAACAAAGCCTAAATAAATAATTTATTTTTTTGAACAAATAAACTATAAATTCATATCTTATGAGATCCCTATGTTTATCCTTTTTCTTATAAAATTATTCAAGTATGTATACCTATTCATAGACTTATACTTATGGGTTTTCTTTAACATTTTTCTAATCCGAATTCTCAAATTAACTAAATCACACTTAGATACCAACTATAGAAACCAAAAATTTTCATAGATGAACATTACATAATTTTTAAGATAAAAAACATAATAGAGTTACAAATCCATGATCTAAAGGTTTAGTGTCTTGGAAAAAATAGGCTTATACATCAGTTGTACATAATAAAAAATAGAATTTGTAATTTATTTTTCTTTATCATTTAAAAATATCATGTTCTCCTTATTATATTTAACCATTTGAGGATATACATAAGTGAAAGGGGTGAGCTAAAAGACTATTAAGATAAGGTATAAGGTACATGAATCAATATGAAATGGCTGATCATAATCATCATCATTATATTATAATCATATAATGATCATCATAATCATGTGGGAAACATTTGATAAAGACATTGAATGTAGCATATGCATAAAAATAAAACATCATGTCACAGTGGTCAAATACCACACAAAATTATGAACAAATAAAGAATCATGTTCATGCATAATACAAATTATATCATAAAAATCATCATGTTAACCACTAAATTTGGGAATATTTAATTCCTACCCCACCCATCACATCATAATATTATCATAATCATTCATGCCACATAGAACGTATAACAATCATAGTCATGAAATAACCCATGGAAAAGAATGGGTTTCATAAGGATTTCATGAAACATAATTTCATGAATAATATTGAAATTCCCAAATGAATAAGGAAAAAAATATTTGGCATAAACATCATCATTCCTAATTGAAATGAAATAACTCAAGAGGAGTCAAAGATGAGTTTTAGAAAGAAATGTTTATTTGGAAAATCATTGTATTTGAAATATAAATCATGGTGGAAACATGAATATCACATAAAATAAAATTAATGATTACTTAAATTATATTTAAAAAACTTTAGAGGAATATCAATACCTAAAATGACATGAAAGAGTGATAACCCAATGAAATTGAGTTGGGTTAAAGAATCCCCATATCTTAAATCCTTCTTTATTTCATCTCTTTTACTCCTCCTGAATAATAAACATAGGTTTGTTAAAACAATGATATAGAAGTATAGTATTTTCATTTTTACCTCTATTTATCAATAATAATAATTTTATTTTATCTATTGGCTTCCTTAGTCAAAGGAAATTCATTTTGATATCATGTTCTCCTTAAAAATATCTTATTTTCTTCAATTTCACTTTTTTCATTGTAATATATACATTAGTAGAATTAATTATAGAATATTGAAATACATATATTTATAAATTTACATATCATAAATAATTTAGTATAACCATCCCTAGTTTTGGTGATAACTAATTAATTGGAAATTTCCTCGTTTGTGGTTAATCGATCGTTAATGGGACATTGTCAAAAGAATAAAGATATGAAGTCTGACAATTTAATATGTCATAAATGTAATAATTCTCATAGGTTAACATAATTAATATAATTTCAACAAATTAATAAATTATCCTTATAATATTTGGGTTTAAAATGGGTGGAGAAAAAGTGAAAGAGGAGTGGAGAATGAGAGGAAGAATTGGTGAGAGCTTACCCTCTTATAGTTGGTATTTCTTCTCTACGACTCTAAACTCCTTTGAGGATTGGATTTAGCTAAATCCAAAATTTCCATAGGCATGATAATAAGAATAAAATATATTATTTTCATAGACATTTTACATTATAAAGTGTGGTAATAGTGGTTTTCCAAGGGGAGGGAGAGGGGTTTTTTGTACTTGATGAGAGGGGTATTTTTAGAATAAAATATTGAATAAGGTATTATATCCAAAGTAAACACTGAAACAATAATATTTTTGACATTATAAAATATATGTTATTTAAATAAAATTATTTTATGACTTTTTATAAATTTATAATTAAAATTAAATAGTTTAATAAAATGGAAAGGTGAAAAATGATAAAATATTATTTTAATGTAATAATATAGATTGTAGACTTTGGAATGCATGCTTTAGTTTTAGAAATCCTATTTATTGTATTTTAATGAGTAATTTTTCAAATTATATATTTTTTGAGAAACATGTTCTAGAAATTATTTATTCGTTATTACATGAATAATTATTAAATTTATGATACACCAGTTATAGAACAAACTGTATTACAACTATTCAATTGAAAATCGAAGTATTTCAGAAAATTATCAAAAAATCACACATGGAAAATTTTGATGCTCTGATTTCAAATATAAATACAATTTTATCAATTTTTTTGCATAGGTAATTTTAATTTTTAATATAAATATTACGAATTTTATGAAAATCATTAAAATAGAGTTTATTTAAAACATTCTTATATTTTCATTATGCTTTTAATCATGATATTTATTGTATGTAATTAAAATATTTATATTTATATAAATTACACAAGATAAATATTATGTATATAAAAATTTATTATTTTTATGTCAAATTACTATTCCAAAAATCAGGTTACTATTCTCAACATTGTTGTTAATATCCCCTATAGATAGGTTATTATTTTAATAGTCACATTACTATTCCAATTGTCACATTTCCTCTTATAAGTACCACTTCACTCCTTTCATTATTCACCAAATTTACTCCCATGTTTATAAATTTCAATTTTTTACAATATTAATCATTTTAATAATATTTTGTTTATATTATATAGTGCTATTTGTGGGAGGGATTATTCTAATAGATTAGGGTGATCCAAATATTCTCATTTCATCTTTTATATTTTATATTTCCCCTTATAATATTTAAAATTTTAATGGGTTTAATTGACAAAAAAATTAATGGTTTAAAATAATGAAATAACGTGTTTTTGGTTTATCTCTATGATGTATGTTTATAATACTGTAAAAAATTAAATTATATACATTTATTTCAAGAAAAAAAAATTATTTATAAACTTTGGATTGTTAAAAATTTCAATAGATAGGTGAACTAAAATCCTCCTGAGTGGTTGTGAAACTCTCCAACAAAGACACTGCCTACCCAGTAAGTATTTTTGAAGATGTTATAGTAAGTGTCCAAGGTTATCCATTCCCTTCCAATTTCTACATTCTGAACATGAAAATAGACATAGGTAAAAATAATTCCCCTATCATCTTGGGTAGGGAATTTCTCAAAACCTCTAAAACAATAATAAATGTTAATGAAGGAACCCTTTCCACGACCTTTTCTGAAGAAAAATCTAATTTACTGTACTATAATCAATGGAAAACCTACACGAGGAACAATATACTTTTACAGTAAACCACATTAAAGTCTCAAGTTTTTTTAAAAAAGAGATAAGAATTTTGGATTATGGGATTATTTTAAATTTTCTAGGATTGACAGTATTTTTATAACGAAACTTGTTTTTTTGAAAATAAGCCTAATCTAGAATATGTTTTTAATAATGAAAAGCATGAAGATATTGGTTTGAAGTATTCATATAATTCACTCAAATTTGATACTATTATTTCTACCATACCTATTCATGCTGTAGGAAATGATGGAGACTCTGTGGAGCTCTAGAATAAAACCAACCAGCTACCAAATGAGTTAACATGATGTCTTAGAAACTGTAAAACCAAGGTAGATATAGAAGGTAGAGATGAAAACAATGATACATAAATCCCACAATAATACTCTATTATGAAAATAAAATCGCAAATCTATCCATGAAAAAGAACCAAGAATAGAGACATTCAAATTGGAGATAAAGTGATGATTCACTCACCAAGAGGGAGACTAATGAATTCTGAGAATCATTATAAGAATACTAGACCCTATAAAGTGACTAACACTCTTCCATTTAGCATAGTGAAGACCAGGGGAACTGATTTAAAGAACTCTTTCAAGGTGAAGGTAATGATCTAAAGCATATATATGAAGATACATTGAAAGAGCCCATGGAAGAGTCCAAACGTTTCTATGATTCCATCAACTAAAGGAAGTCAGGTTGTCTCTTTCCTTCATCCAAGATTAGATACATTTATTTTGAACTATATTTTCTGTGAATTCACATGATTCACTTTATTAGAATAGTGTATGGACTAATTATGGGGATAGTGACAAAGTAATTTTAGGATGTAAATATCATTATACATATTTTACTTAAAAAAAATACAAAAATATAATGTAAAAAACTCATTGATATAAAAACAATTATTATATTTTTAAATGCTGTACATACCCATTTTTTTATTTTAAATTTACTTTTAGTATTTAATTAAAAAAAGGAAAAAAATCTAAAAACAGGAATCTTTACATAGTATCTATAGGTTTATAAATAAAATTGTTTTGTAAAAATAGTTATATACATATCATTTGTACAATTTTTTTATGTTTTTTCTAGTAATTATTGAAATTTAGGTTGTCCTGACTAGTTTGAATATATCATGCAATAATTGAAAAAATTAACTAGTTTTAAAATTGTAAGACATAGATGATTTGAGAGTGTATTGATCCCTATTTTCATAGAAGTTTGTTACTAAAACAAGAAAAATGAATGAGTAAAAAGTTTTTTGTGGAATCAGAATTATAAATTCAGGTTACTAGGAATTTAAAACATAATTGGAGGGAAATTTACCATTGAAATAAAATAATACCTTAGGGGTCTCAGTCTAATAAAATTTATACAATTCCATTTATTGAAATCCAAACTATGCCTGTGAAAATAAAACAGGAGTGCCATTGTGCACTGCTGAGGGATGGAGTTGTGCCACCTCCCCTGGATCTTTGAAGCTGTCTGAGCTTAGTAGTAAATAGATGACTAGGGAACCCCAAATCTGTGCACCTGAAGAAGCTCTACATTCCACCACTATGGTGATAAAATGAAATGACACTACCTATGACCGATCTGAAGGCAAACACCCCTGTTTATGGATGAATACCACATTCTACCTCAGGTTAAGGAGCCTATGGGAAGGATCAATCCAACCACTATGTAGATGATCTTAAGTGCACAAAGATGAGATAAACCCAAATACTCATCGCATATTGTATGTTGCACCACCAACCCTTACCACAGAAGCACACCACATCACTGATCATTAAAGATATGAGCTCCGCTGAGAAGAACTGATCTTCACCACCCTCACTGGATGTTATAAAACATGTCGAAAAAAGGAGAATATGGAATGAAACTTGATGCGTGAATTGGATTCACTATCCAAAAGGGTTTGATCCAACCCCACATTGATGGTGTAGGGTTCTTGGTGGAAGCTTCCCTTGAGTATTTCACCATGATTTGTGGTAAATTAGAAAAAAAATTAAGATTCCCCACTACAATGATGTAAGGAGAAATCTAGAGAATATCTTGGATTGAAAAAAGAATTAACCCATAAGCAATCTGATCATCCCATATTTATAAATATTCATTTCATTCAATGAACACCATGGTTCGACCAAAATGAGAAAACACTTGGTGAGGGACACACCCATTTGATCTCACCATTTCCGTTAAAGAAAACATTGGTTCAACAAAAATGAAATGACTCTTGGGGAGGGACACACTAGTTCAAATTTGAAAAAACAGTTTATTTATTTTAATAAATAATTTGAATAAATATATAACAATCCACCACTTTTATTCAAAAATATTAATTCTCCAGATCAAAAGTAAGTCATTATACATAATAAATGAATCTTTTGATTTATGTATTTACGTTGTATTAATATCTCAATGTTTTATCAAATTCTCAAGTTGTTGAAACTTTAATGTTGTTAATATTTAATACAAACAAGATATATCATACATACAATTATCTTTCATCAAACATCTCATTTTTATAACTTTTATGTCCATGTTCGTATATCCTATTATGAAATCTTTATAGAGTAAAACCACTATCTCTTATAATAAGCAGAACCACTTAGAAGTTCACATAGGAAAAATATTACAATGTGCTTCCATTAATAGAGAACATAACCCATTTTGTATTAATATTTTGTAAGATTTTATAAATAAATCTCTAGTTAAAACGTGTGATATTAAAACAAAAAAATTGGGGTTATAATTTTTTATATCAATAATCATCTTCGTAATTTGTTTTTCCAAATTAAAAACCATGATTAAGATCTACCTAAAGAAAGTTTTGGGATTATGTTACTAAAATTATTTTTTCTATGAGTTTTAACCCTATCACATTATTTTTTGCATAAATGATCTCTCTCGACAAAGATTTTATTAATGGATCTGTATGGTTTTTACAAGATCTCACATTAACAATTGTTATGGTAACATATTATAATAATTGTCTCACGTAATTGTGTCTCAAACCTATTCATATAGACTTTACATTGTACATGAAGCTATATTCCCTTGATAATTTTTATTTACTATCACCACTAATAGATATAGGAGGCATCGTACTAGGCCACAATATAATATCTAATAATAGATTCCTAATACATTCAGCTTATTTTCCACATATCGCTAAGGCGATAAACTCCAACTACAAGGTCTGATGTGATATACATGTTCGTTTCTTACTCACACAATAAAAAAAACCTACAAGAGTAAAAAACCATCTATAATTGGATTGGTTATCCCTAATACTTGTAATCCAACTTGCATCAGTGTATCCTTATAATAGAGCCAGATAATCATTATAGTATAAACTCAAATCTCATGTCTTTCTTAAGTATCAAAAAATTCTCATTAAACATCTACAATGATCCACACTAGGATTACTAGTATATATACTCATTTCATATATCTTAAAATCAATATCAGGTCTAGTTCAATTCATCACATAAATTAATGAACAAATTACACTAGAATAATCAAATTTTAGTGTAGCTCTACCCATATTTATAAAATGATTAACACTAGAATAAAATGGATTATTGGAATCCTTGAAACCATGATGCAAAAATTTATTTAACATTTATCTATGTAATGATACAGACTTAAAGAATAACCCCCAATATGTTTTCTAACATTAATACCTAGAATAGTATCAAATATTCCAAGATACTTTATTTTAATCATATTAGATTAGTAATTTTTTGTCCCAATTACACTAATAATATTGGTTCCAAAAATTAACATATCATACACATACAGACACACAATAACTCCATATTAGTTTATAAAATTTTAATAAACACATTTATCCACATTATTATGATTAAATATTTTAGATATCACTGTAGAATCAAATTTATCATGTCATTTCATCATAGCTTTTTTAAGACCATAAAATATATAATTAGTTTACATACTTTTTTTTTCATTACTCAGAAAAAAAACCCTTTCTGGTTATTCTATATAAATCTCTTCATTTAATTCTACTTAAAAAATAGATTTGAAATCCATTTGATGGACATACTAATGATTGATTAAAGCTAAAGAAAATAAAAACATTATTAAAGTAATTCAAGCTATAAGTGCATATGTATGAAAATAATCAATCCCTTATTTTCATATGAATACTTTGGAAACCAATGAATCTTTAAAATAATTAATGTTACCATTGGAATATTATTTCATTTGAGAAACCATTTACTACAAATAAATTTTGAACCTCTTGGTAAATCCATAATAACCAAAGTATTATTACACATAATAGAATTCATTTCATCATTAATTTCTTACTTCCAGAAAGAAACATCTCTACAAGTCATAGCCTCTTTATAAGTATTTCATTCATCTTTTATGGTTAAAAACATAGGATACCTATTCAGAAGATGATTATTTAGATCTCCTTCAACAAAGAAAATTATAGAATTAGGATAAATAATATCTGGATGTAGATGTTTCTCCTTCCTAATTCTTGTACCCCTTTTAGGTTCAACTTGAGAATCCTCATTATTCTCTAATATTTTATTTCAACTATATGAAGTACATGAGATATGGGTATGAAGAATAACTTCCACCACACCATATTTATAAAACATATTTTCAAAAAATTATATATCCCTTGATTCAATAATTATATCAGCTCCCAAATAAAAAAAATTTATATGCATTTCTATTTTTTGCAAATCCAAAAAAAAAACATCTTTAATTTATCAGGGACCAATTTTAGTTCATTTAGGATCAGGAACAATATAGTAAGCTAAAAATCCTCAAACTTTGAAATAATAAATATAAGGTTTTCTACAGCTCCAAATTTCATAAGGGGATAACTTAGTTTTACTAGAGATAATCCTATTATGTAATTAATACAATAAAGATTCTCCCCATAAATTTAATGGTATGTTAGATTTATATGTAATGCAATTTACCAATTCTAATAAAGTGTGATTTTTTAGTTTTAACTAAACTGTTTTTTTGAGGTGTGTAAGGAGTAGTTCTTAGGTAAATTATTAATTTTTCTTCATAGAACTCATTAAACTCATTCATAATGTATTCAACGCCTCTATATGAGAATAATACATTAATATTTTTGTTTAATTGACTGTTATCTTCTGCTTTATACTTCTTAAACACATTAAAGGATTCATCCTTTGTTCTAAGAATATATATATGTAAATATATACTACAGTCATAAACAAATGTAATAAAACATCTTTTCCTTCACAAGTTAATAAGGCATTTAATTTAAAAATATCAGAATGCACTAATTCTAATACTTCCAATTTTCTTTCAACACTATGATAATGATTATTAACTATTTTATATTCTAAACATGTCTCTCATTTATTAAAATCATTTCCAATATTAATAATGTTTAACTTCTTCATTAATTTTAATGAATTATAATTAACATGTTTTAAATTATCATGAAACAAATTAAATAAATCAATCAAGTATGTAGAAGATTAAATCATATTATTAATATATAGTTTACAAATTCCATCATTTGAGTACCCATTCCCCACAAAAGATCATCCCTTCACAATATGAACTTGTTGGATTCGAATTAAACCCAAAACCCTTGTTATATAGAAGATCGAAGGAAATTAAGTTTTCATGAATTTCGGGAACATACAACACATTAAGAAGAGTTGAATTCCTCCCATAAGTATTATATATTTCCATGATTCCTTGTTTGCATACATTTATGCATGGATTATTTATAAGATGTACTTCTTTCACGATAGTAAAATTGTCAAATGTTTTAAGCATCGAATGATCCTTGCACACATGAACAATTACTCAAGAACCAAGACACCATCCCATATTCATAGAAGTCATATTATCTTCAGATATCATTGAAACTAGATTCTCTTTAGTAAACATATTTTTAGTGGGTGTGTCAACTTTCTTTTGATAGTGACATTCCCATGAAAAATGATCAAGTTTTCATAGACAAAGAATTATTATTTATTCTTGGAAGGTTTTTTTATTCTTGGATTGTTGACTTTTATTTTGGACATATAAAGAGGAGTTTGGTTTTTCATTTCCATCAATGATATTGACATTGGTATCAAATTGGTAGGCCAAATCCATGTCTCTCAACATAGAATCTTCTTCTATGCAAAGAATATTTTGTAATTGTTCTAAGGAAGTATCTACACTCTTTTAAATGAGTGATTTACCAAAATCCATCCACATAGGTATAAATTAAGAAATAATTTCACCAACTAGGATGATTTATGGTTTGTTAGTATTAAAGAAAAGAAGTTTATTGTCTATATCATGAAGAACATAGATTTTATTCAATTCTGAATTCTTATAAACCATATTAAAATTTAGATACTTTGAAATAAGAAATTTTTTAATACCATCTTCCTCAGCTTTGTATTTGAATCACATCAACAGGGTGCCATCGGGATTTGGAGCAGGCTCGTTTGGAATGGCAGGAAGATTCGGTTCTAGAATATAAAAAATATTCAAAATTGTAAAAATAAATGTCATCATATCTTTCCATTGGGAGAAGTCGTTTCCATAGAAAAGATCATGTTTGACCATGTATTGGTTCAATACTTTTTGAGATTGGGAATCCATCTTATAGGTTCGGCCTTCAGACTCAAACCCTTTTTATTGTTAGAAAATGCATAGGTAGAAGGTGAAAATAGATTGAAACTAGATGCATGAATTGGATTCACTGTCTAAAAGGGTTTGATCCTCCCCTACGTTGATGGTGTAGGGTTCTCAATAGATGTTTCCCTCAAGGATTTCACCCATATTTAGGAGAAATCATACACTGATTTTTGATTTCCCCACTGTACTAATGTTGGGAGAAATTTGGAGAATATCTTGAATTGAAAACAAAATTAACCCATAAGAAATATCGTCATCACATATTTATAAATCACCATTTCATTCAAAGAACAATTTTGGTTCGACGAAAATGATACAACACTTGGTGAGAGACACACCCATTCGATCTCACCGTTTCTGTCAAAGAACACATTTGTTTAACCAAAATGACGCAACTCTGGGTGAGGGGCACACCTGTTCAAATATGGAAAAACAATTTATTTATTTTAATAAATAATTTGAATAAAATATATAACATTGGATACTAACCCAATACCTATTATTTTCACCTATTGAAGCTACCTCGCTATCGAAGGAGGAAATCTGAAATACTGCTATTGTAGAACTGATTCACCGAAGCCGAGTCAGTGCCAGCCAATGAAGACAAAGCCCCCAAGCTCACCACACTCAATGAAGATCCTTAACACTGTATCTACTGTGGCATGGAGGAATAAAACTCATCATGCCTCTTATGGAGGAGACCGCTACGTTGAAAAACCGTAGGGTTCTGTGGATGGAGAATGAAAAAAATCAACTAAATAAAAATGGAAAAGATTAAATTAAAACAAAAATATAGGAATATATATAATAAATAATAATATATATATACACACATATCACTACCACATATCCCGGCAAGGGATGAAACATGTTTTATCAGTGCTAAGTAGAAAACACCGGTAAAATGTGGAGACTTCATTAATAATTTAAAACAATATATAATGTTTTTTAAAAAATATTTCTATGAATATAATTAAATAAATGTATATTTAAATAATTATGAGATTATAACAACTTTCATTAAATAATAAATATATTTAATAGTTTTATTATTTTTATTAGACGTAAAAGATTTTTTGAGTTTGTTATATTTATTATAATTTTTATATTTCTTATATTTCTTATATTTCTTATTTTTTTAATTATATAAAAATACTTTTAAAAAAATATATTTATAATTTTAATTATAAATAAATAAATACATGTTTCCAATGAGTGTGGCCAATAAATATATTGCTACGTGAGTATAATTAACATTCATATATATATATTATGTATTTATCATTTATTCATGCTATCCATATGTGATGAATCATTTTTTTATCTATACTTTACTAGATATATGATCCATTCCTGTTATACCCATTAATCTCTTATGTTCTCAAAAATTCTTATAAAATTATAACAAATATCATTGGCTAATAAATATATTTAATATATTTATAATTATTAAATTTTAATTATATATAAATACTTTTTAAATATATTTATTTGTAATTATAACTATAACTATATATATATATTTAAATAAATATTAAATCAGAATAAATATATCTATTATATTTTTATAAATATATACATGTAAATAATTATAAAATTATAATTGATATATTTATTATACTTATAAATTTTTAAATATATATAATTAAAAATATATATTTATAAATATATATAAATATTTATAAATAAATATAAATTTCTATAATTACAATTCTAAACCAATAGAGATATATTTAAATAATCATAAAATTATAATAAATATATTAATTATATATATTTATATACAAATATTTATATATAAATATAAATAGTTATAATTATAATTCTAAATAAATATAGATATATTTAAATAATTATATATTTATAATAAATATATTAATTATATATATCTATAAAATTATAAATATATATTTTATATATTTTCATGTATTTAAATAAATAAATAAATATATATATATATATTTATAATTACAACTATATATAGATATATTATAATATTTAATTACAACTAACTAAATATTAATTTATATTTATAAATATTAGAAAATATATATTTATTTAAATAATTATAAATTTATAAAAAATATATTTAGAATATAAAAAAATATTCATAAATTAACACAAATATTTATAATTATATTTATATATAAATATAGACATATTTAAATAATTATCAAATTATAATAAATATACTAATTATATATATTAATATAATTATAATTATAATAAATATAGCTCTTAAAATTTTATATTTATTTAGGAATATATCTATGTTTATAATTATAACTATAAATATATATATATTTATAATAATTTTTAAATTATATAATTTTATAAATATATTTTTATTATATTTATAATATTATAAATATATATATATATATATAATTAATATATTAATAATATATATAATCATAAAATATAAGAAATTCCTTTACTATAATTTAATAATTATTTAAATTAATATATATAAATTTATAGTCATTAAATTATTATAAAATTATAATAAATATATTAAATAATGATAATTATAATTATAATTATAATTATAATTATTAACACACCTTTATCAATGATTTTTAGTTAGTGATGATAAAAGTCTTACCCTCCTCCTCCTTCTCCTCCTCTACTGTCGTGAACTCCTCCTCCGCCGTCGCAAATCCATCCCCCACCGCCACGAATCCCTCATCTTCCACCATAGATCCCTCCTCCACCAAGAACATCACCTCTGCTGCAATACCCCATTTGTTGTAACCCCACCTCTATCGTATACCGAACCCCATCACCGCCCTAAACCCTTCCTTTACTGTGAACCCACCTCCTCTGGGTACCCCACCTCTACAATTGAACCTAACCTCTATTGTGAAGCCTTTCTCGTATGCAAACCCACCTCTGTCGCGATCCCATCTCCTCAGGTGATAGCACTACGAGTATTCTTGTAATGCTCTTAGTATTTCCTTTTTATTTTCACATTGTACAATTTTTAATGATCAATTCGATGTCTGCAACTTTTTTATTTCTGATCAAGGATATTGATGAGCTTCTAGGGAAAGAATATATATTTTATAAATCCCCATGTTTGATGATTTTCTGGTGTAGAGTTGTCTCTGATCATCATATTGATGTGGGTCTTGGTGCATTAGAAACCTATTTCCACTAATGATATAATAATCCGTGAATATTCAGGATTAAAACTTGATACATTAAAATATGTATATAGTCAATGTTGTTTTGGGGTTAGATCTAGGATAACTAGGGTTAACTCTTTAGATCCTTCAAATAAATTGGGAAAAAGAAACAAGTTCTTTTCATTGAAATATGATTGGTAAATAATATATTTTTATAATCTTGAGGATTCTAATTGATGACTTCTTAATTTTTTTAATTTGCATCTTTATTTTCATAATGTTATTATTTCTATCGGATAGTGCATCTCATTTGATCGATCTTTCTTTCCATTTAAAATGAATTACATAAGTAAATTTTAGATTGATATAATTTTATTAATAAAAAATTATAATAAATGATAAATAATAAATTTAAGTGACATAAAAATGGTGAGTCTAGTTTGTGATTAGAATTAAAACCCCCCATGTAGTGATGTATCTACTATATCAAATGTTTTCATCAATGGGTGGTATTGTATTTTTTTATGGTGACAATTAAGTCTATATTGGGGATTTGGATATGAAAACAAGTTATAGAGGACCTATATTTCAATAGTTGGGTAGAATCATAGCACATTGTTCTAGAGTAATTTTGGATGATAGAGAGAAAAATTAGTCAGTTCGTCAAACTATCATTGGAAAGTTGCAATATGTATTTCCCATAGACTTCTCCAGGTTATAAACCAAGGGATATGTTATGTTTCTGATTGTTTTATAACTAAGTGTGGATCATATATCTATTCTACCATATAATATGGACCCTGTAGAGTTATGAGAGAGGAAGGATCCATTGAACATCTTCGAGGTGAAGTGGTTCATATGAATGATTATATCCCCTTGAGGTGCCTTAGTTTTTTTCAATAAAATTAAAAATGTATCTTTTAGAAAATGGGTATAATATTAGAGGTTATTCCAAGTGATATAAGTGAACTTATATTTACTTATACACATTGAAGTACTATTTGATAAAATTAGAGGTGCAAAAGTGTTCCCTAATATTGATCTGATAAAAATTTTTCATCAGTTTATTGTAAGATATTTTGATATACCAAATTCTATATTTAGGAGTATATATGTATTCCATGGGTATATTGTTATTTAATTATGTTTTAAAAATATAATGGTAGTGTTCCCGAATGAGATGAATTAGGTGTTCCATCCTTAATTACATAATTTTGGAGCCATATTTTTCAATCATATCATTATCTATTCCCAGTTGATGGAGGAACATGCTTGATATCTTGAGATACTTTTTAGAAAAATTAGGGATAATTAAATATATTCTATTATATCAAAGTGTATTTTTTGGATTGATAATGTACACATCATGGGAAAAATGATATTAGTTGATAGAGTATTTTTAGAACATGAGATGTTTTATGTTATAGTTTATTTAGAGAGGCCAATTATTGTTTTTGAGATCTAAATATTTTTGGAAATATATAATTATTACCAGAGGGTCAACTAGTATTCTTCCTAATTAGAAGTGCTAAAATAGACATAACTGTGAATGTGGTATGGTTCCTTTAATTAGTTGTTCATGATAGATCCTTCTATGATTTTAATTGGATATTGATAGAAACACCAGTCAAAACCATAAATGAGTTGGATAATGAATATGGATTATATTGTGACATACCGGGAGTTGGGATTTGAATAGTTCAAGTCTCTGATGGTCATGTGGTTTCTTATGGGTCCAGAAAGTTAAGGGAACATAACAAAAACATCTCAAATCCTATCAAAGATTTGGAAATAGTGGTTCTTTCTATTAGGTATTACTAATATTATATTTAGGGTGATATATTTTTGGAATACACTATAAACCATTAAAATATATTTAATCATAAATTGGAATAAACCACTGATAGAGTAGAAGTTTTGAGTACCTATAGTCCTTTAAAATTAACCTAATGTATATTCTCAAGAAGGGGAAAATTTTTTATAATGATTTTTTCGGAATGATTAATATTAGGTACAACTTTATTCAAGCATCTAGTGGAATATTGTTTCCCACTTTGAAGAGATGTGACTTTATATTCAAAAGAATAATGTCCAAGTGATACTTATGTATTTATATATCACTTATTCACTCATCATTAGTATTATGGGGGTAAACTATAAGACTCACACTATTTATTCATGAGAGACATAATAAACCTTTAATAGATTTATATTTTATAAAATATTGGTTATTTTTTATTCATGTATCCTTTATAAAATGCCTCTCTTGGGATTAATGTATTTGTGAAAATGATTAAATGACTCTTTTAAAATGATTCAAGTGCTTTTAAATGTTTCTTAAATATTATATATGTTTAAAAAACCTTTTTTTGGTTTTTAATAACATTAAAATGGTTTAAACACTTGGTCTGGACTTAGGTTTCAACTCAATCGATTGACTTTCAAAAAGGGATGTAATTTTTTTTGAAATTATATTTAATGATAGTTTCATTTTAAAAAGGATGTGTTATTTTGAAGGGTAATTTTTATAAATGGTTGTTTTTTTAATGTTATTACAAATTTTATTTTATAAATAGTTTTCACAGAAATTTGGTGTTAGCTTCTAATGGTGTGAGTCCCAGGCAACAAAACACAATAATAACTATCCTTCAAATTTTGTGTTCTCCTTAATTGAATGCCCCATTTTGTGAATTTATTTTTTTAAATATTAGTATTTATAAATGAAATATGATGGATAAGAATAAATATAGATAGATGCCAATTTTATGGAAAATTTGTATGATGATGGAGTGAAAGAGTTCATCATGTTTGCAAAAGATCATGCATACAAACCTTCTAAAATCCTATGTCTGTGTTTACATTGTTTTTATTCAAGAAAAGTTAGTATAGAGGAGCTCTAAGAACACTTGATCTATCATGGAATATATTCAAGTTATAAATTTTGGAATAAACATGGAGAAAACATGAATGTTTCTAGTGGATGGGATAACACTGCATATTATAGACCATCTGATATGATTACAAATGTGGATAATGAAGAAGATCGTATCGAGGACATGATTAAAGATGTGAATGATGATGAAGATTATATTAACGAAATGAAAAGGAATGCTAATGAGGAACTTCATGATTGCCCAATTTTTTTTTGAGATGTAATGATCTGAGCAAAGATACCACTGTATACTAGTTGCACTAAAAATACAGCATTGTCAGCCATACTGAAGATGTATAATTTAAAAGAAATAAATGGATAGAGTGACTCCAGTTATACAAAACTTCTTTATCTCTTAAATGACATGTTCCCAAGAGATAATTATCTCCTTATCTGAGCATACACCACCAAAATAATGCTACACTCAATGGGGGTCATACGTAAAATAATAAAATTCTACCCAAATGTTCATATAGTGTTTCACAAGGACCACAAATCACTTACATAATTCCCAAAGTGTGGTGATTATTGAAACAAGAAAGTTGAATATGGACCTATGAATGTTATATGGTAACTTCCAATCATTCTAAGGATTAGGTTCCTCTATGTATGGGAGGAGACTGCATGACAATTGACGTGGTACCCAAATACAAGAAATAAATATAGGAAACTCTATCACCTAGAAGACTATCCTCATTGGAATATAATTGATCATGAGTATCTTGAATTTGAAAACAAGCTGAGAAACCTTATTCATTCATTACATACTTATGGAGTTAATCCATTTGGTTTTAAGAGTATCATTCACAGTAAATGGCCGGTTATACTGGTAAATTATTAATTTCCACCATGGTTATGCATGAAATGAAAATACATAATGTTATCTATGCTTATATCAGGACCAAAACAATTTGGTAATGATATCAATGTTTATTTGGCTCCATTGATCAAGGATTTGAAATTATTGTGGGATTCAAGTGTTATGTTGTATGTTTCTTACAAAAAATGAAGATTTCACATTGGGATCCATATTTTAAGGGATGATAAATGAATTTACTACTATTAGAAAATTTTCAGGATATAGAATTTAAGTAACTTCTGGGTGTACCATTTGTGAAAAACGCATACAATAAATTAGCTCGAAACATTCATCAAATACCCTGTTTCTAGGACATCAAATATTTATACCTCGAATACATAATTACTGATCTTGGATGATATCATTCGATGGAATTTCAAAATAATGTATAACAAATTCTCCACTAATAGGTGATCCAATGTTTTAGTAAGTAAAATATGTGGAGACCACTTTTGGTAAAACATTTTTGAAATAAATTACAAAAACAAGTTGGGAAAAGAGATCAGTGCTTTAGAATTACCATAATGGAATTGTCTGCATGTGATAATTGTTTTTGATGTTATGCATGTTGAAAAAAATGTATGTGATAGTTTCAATAGGATGTTGCTAAATGAACTTGAAAAGAAAATGGATGGAATTAAGCCTAGGTTTGACATGGTTGTCATGGGAATACAAGAAGGTTTGTCACAAGTGAAGGGTGAAAAATGAACTTTTCTTCCACCAACTGCTTACACTCCTTCCTGGTAGGAAAGATATTATTTTTTCTACATCTTTATTGATGTAAAATATTTAGAGGGGTATTCATTGTATATCAATAACATCGTTTCAATGACCGATTTAATGTTAAAGTGTCTGAAATTACACAAATTCTATGTTTGGATGAAAGATCTAATGCCTATAGCATTACATTGAATTTTTTCAAAGAATTTATTTCATATATTTACCAAGCTATATTTTTTATTCGAATATATATGGATCAAATTTATAGGCCTGAAAAAATTGCTGACTATGGAATGAGAAATTTCCATCATATTATGTGAATTGGAAATGTTCTTCCTACCAACATTATTTGATATAATTGTTCATTTTATGGTTCAGTTGGTGAGAGATATTTGACTATGTGGTCGTGTACACTATATATTAATGTACCCCATTGAAATTTATATGAATATTTTTTAAGGTTATATCAACAATCAAATTCATCCTGAAGGTTGTATTGATGAGTGATATATTATTAAGGAATCCATTGAATTCTGTATTGAATACCTACCCGATGTGGAAATAATTGCTCTACCGAAATATACTTTCATTTGTTGGATTGTAGGTGAAGGAATTTCTCAAAGATATTTTATCATAATAAATATTATAGATTGGGAGTAGACCCACCTTTACATATTGCATAGCAGTTTTGAGGTTACCCCATATATTGAAACCCATAAATAAATTCTTAGGTATTCAAATATATCAAGGGATAAAATATGGATATAAAATACACATAATCAATATTTTATAGGATGGTTTCAGGGCCATATGTTTAAAGAGTCAGATGAAAATCTAGATTCAATTTAAGAACAACCGTTGGATAGTTGGAGGAACAAGTGTGTATGTATTATCTTACAATGGTTATGAAATTAACGGTTATATGTTCTATATAAATGATCATGATGGAAAAAATACCATTAAAAATATTTGAGTAACACTTATGGCTAAAGTGATGAATGTTTTTGTTACTAAGGATAGAAATTTAATTTACATGAATATGTCAAACTTTATCATCATCAAACAAGGTAGTGGGATTATAAAACATTCAAAGTTCTTATTTTGCAATGCAAGTGGGTTGATAATAGGAATTAAGTTAAAATAAATGAACTGGGATTCTTGAAAGTTGAATTCCGAAAGGAAGGGTACAAAGAGGAATAATTTTTAATAGAATCACAGGCTGTCCAAGTATTTTATGTTCCAGATTCCAAAAACAAAAAATGGTCAATTATTCACTTATTGACCAAAACAACTAAAGTTTTAGATGCAAATTCAGACGAGGATGATCCATTAATTTAGAGGTCATAATAATTTCGCAGTGGTCCCAATGTAGATTTCATTGTTTACATCACAGGAGACCAAAATGAAGGGATTTGGATACTCAATGGAGGGGACAAATTCCTTTAGCTGTTAAATAATAAAAAAGAGTTCAATAATCAGGTTATATATTTTTTATTATATACATCATGTTACCAAATGTTATTATGAATTTTCTATTTTATTTATGTAATATATGGTAAATATTAAACCAACTTTGTAGATAATGACTTTCGCACGTGCTGGTGCTCCCAATCCCGAGGAACAATAAGTCTCTCAACCTACTATTACTCACAGTGCAGAGGAACAAAGACCTTATGCACATGCTGGTGCTCCCAATACCAAAGCACGATAGGTGTCACAACCCACTGATTCTCGTAGTGTAGAGGAATGATCATATTCACGTGAAAGTGATCTCATTTCTGAGGAATAATAAGTTTCTCAACTGGCTTCTGCTCCCAATTAAGAGGTACAAAAACCTTCTATATATGTCTAAGCTACCATTACAGAGGAAAATATTGATGATGTTGACTCCGGGGAAATTGTAGGTGATAACGGACCATCGACATATAAACATTAGAGCTTCATATTTTGATGGTGTTACAAAAATATCATTAAGGTGTAAGTCAAAGGAATCGAATATGAGGTCAGATGGAATGCATAAGGCCATCATATTGACCCTAAGAAGGCCATGTTCAGTAGTTACATTGTAATTTTCACTCAAAAATTCATATCGATTAACGTAGATTTGTTGCACCATGTTGTTCCTGGGCCTAATAAACTGACGTGGGAGGATATTATGGTAACATTATGCTATAATTTTTTATTTTTATAAAAAATAAAATAATGAAACATTGAATTACTCCTCATCATCCTTTTCAGAGTTTATTTATAGTATATGAATCCAACAATAAATATGTATTAATACTTTTTGGAAGGATTCAAAAATGATTTCACACTATTCTAACAAGAATCATTTTAAAAATACTAAAGGGAAAATAAATCCACACCCATTGATTATCTATTCACAACTGATAACCCAAGATGAGTGGGATGTGTTTATTGTTCATCATGCTGATGTGTTTATTTGGGTACATTGTGGCTAGTAATAATTTGTTTGATGATATATGTATTCATCACTTTTGGGATAATTTTTTATTTATGAAACACAAACTATTTTCTAGAAATAAGGAATGAGAAAATAAACTGGCATAACCCTACCATAAAGTACAAATGGGGTATGCTTCATTTGAAAAAATTTGATATATATTTTAAATCAACCATAATACTTTTAGGTGACATGAAAAAACACCATAATTATGTAACTGTATTTATTTGCCGACTGATGACTCTATATCCAAAACCACTTCCATCCGACACCTTGTGCTATCTAAAGAGTCATTTGTAAATAAATACGGGATAATAATAGACAAAAATACAAAAAACATGTGGTAAAGATGTGTAAGTGTTACATAATAATAATATATTTTGATTCAATTATCTATTACATAAAAATGATCACTTATTTAAGTATATTTTATATCTGACATAGTCACATGATTTAACAACACTTTTACCTAATAAACACATACTATTGGTGGGATTAAAGGGCAAGAACAATATCCACACATTATAGGTGAATGTTTTGGGGTAACACCCTATTCATATTTTGAGAAAAAAAGAGGAGGATCAAAATGAATCAATAAAATAGTCGAGATAAAGTATATCTACCCTTTAAGAAGAATTTAAATGGATGAGATAGTTGATGTAAACTTTTATAGGGTGAGGAATAGAGAAGAAGAAACTCAAGAACAACCATTATGTGGAGATACGACCCCACCGTCACCAACTCTGGGGAGATTTAATCCCCTAAATAGATGTCTTAATTAAGGTAATCAATGTTCTAATAAATATTTCTATGAAATATGAATTAGACCTAAACTAATACCTTTCCTGTACTGATATTCAATTGGGTGATAATGACTACACTTTTTGTCTATCAACACCCACAAATTGCCTTATAGTGAGGGAAAAAATATTCAATATACTAAAAAACATACTACACAATAGACCACATACAACATGTTATGTGAGAGTGTATATTAGCTTAGCCCTTGAGTTGAGTGACAAGATACATATTACAATTCATGAGACAAATATTAATACAGTTGAAAAAGATATTAGAACATTCATTGAATAGTTGTCACATCTTGTAAAAAAACATGTCGACAAGTAGGTATTAATTTACATTTTAATTTTAATGTTAAGAATATAAAGATTAATGAAAAAAGTTATGAACCGTTGAGTATTATTACATTAGAAAAAAGGTATGGGGACAAAATGAGAGACAGACTCAAAACCCTATAATGGATCAACCAAAAAAACTAAAATATCTACTGAAAGCACCATTACCCCGACCAATTTATATCTTAATATACTATAATTGATTCTTCATGTGGATACAAAGTTAAATTATGGTCATAATAACATTTTAGATTTTGAAGAAAAAATGTATAGAGAGAAATATATAGACTTCATTGGTGTTGAGAGTGCAAGTGAGATTCTAGACTTTGAATGGTTAGGCGACTCAGTTGTAAATATATATATGAGGTACGTTTTCATGATTTGATTTTCTAAAAGCTGATATACTATGTTAATTATAAACAAATACATTTTACATTTTGGCAGCTGTATATAGGGAAATAAATTGAAGGTATTTCCCACAGATTTGTTTTGGACTCATTAGCCCTCACATCATCTCTACAGATCAACCAAAAATAAATACCAACAGAAAGGATGAAATCTTGGTTGGCCTGATCAAATCATTTGAATGAAAAATATCAGATGAAAAACTTTATATAATACCAACAATATAGGGTTGAAACTCTACAATTTAATCACATAAAACATATTTTCATTTATTTCTTCACTTATTCCTTTTTGTGTTTTAGGGTAGCATTTGATTCTCATTATGGTAAATTTAGATACTGCTGATATTTATTTCCTTGATTCAATGTTGGGATATCCAATAAACCATCCACACATGATAATTTTTGTTAATTTTTAATACACTAAATCCAACATTTTAGAACCAAATATAATGTAATATAATTTATAATATCTTTTAATGAGGATTCTATTATGATAGGGTAGTGCATCATTATCGTAAAAAACAAAGAATGAGTTAAAGGGATAAGGATGAGAAAGAATACAATTAATATGACTGGTCAATAATCATGGTATATATAATAATATTTCACTATCCAAACACATATCAAAACAAATTACTTATTCTAATCAATTTTTCTGCAGTGTCCAAAACAATCCAATGGAAAATACTATGGTTATTATGTTTGTAAACTTTTGATAGAGATCATATTCCATGACCAAACTAGCATCCCTAAAGAGGTATTTTCAAAGATAATTATTATTTCATGTAAAATATATATTACTCCTTTGCGTATTTATATTTTTTTCCAGTACGACTATGACTTTAAAAAAGAATCATATTCACAAGATGATATAAATGTGGTCAGAAATGAATGGGTAGTATACCTGATGGAAGAATTTATATAAGTAGAATGATGATGTGACTTTCCTAGAAATAATGGATTGTTTCATATTTTTGTTTAATTTACTTCTTTTTAGTATTAATCAAATAAGAATTTGTTTCTTATACAGGTGGATTCCTTGTTCGAGTCAGGGTTGTTTGTTCAAAACTGATCATGCTCCAGAGAGATTGGACATTGAGGCCGCAACTCAAAATTCAATTAGAAGGTAATTTTTTTAATATAATATATTTTCACTCATAATAGTATCTTTTCTTTACTTAATTATCATAATATAAATTAAATGTTTGACTACTCGTGCATACAATGTCTTCTACAAACTTATTCTCCCTCAAAACATTTTCACCCCTGCATTATCATCATTTATCACTTTCCCTCAATGGAAGTGGAGTTAATATAAAGGAAATTGATAAATTTAGACAATGAAATATTTCCTTTTTGAGGAAGAATGAAAATGGAAATCATGGTAACATCTTTATGCTCATGTTATCCTTATATGATCCTTGATATATCACTTTTTTAAACTTGTTGAGAATTTATGATCACCCTTTCTTATATTTCAAATACTTTGGTTATTAATAATGGTTTTCAAATTTATATATCTAATAAGGTTTCTAGTAAAGAATAAATTAATGAGATACTCTTATGAACTAGTTCTTTATGTTTTAATGTTTCCAAAATCACCAAACCTAAACTATTTTGGAATAAATAATCAGGTTATGTAAGGAATATTAATCTAATAATCAATGAAATGTACGTATGAAATGTCTGGGTCAATATAGTTTGTATTAGAGAAACTAACCTACTCAAAACTGAGAAAAAATAACAAGTGTCCGGTATCACTCAAAGTGTGTCTTTTTACATAAAATCGATATTACTTTTAGTAAAAAAAACAATATACATACTAAAAATCGATAAAACACATTCATAATATTTTGATACATTAAGAAAATGATCCTTGAGTCATTTTTGATGTGTATAAATCAACCACACCTCAATCCAATGCATGGTGTGACTAGTATGACTAAAAGTGTCTACTATCATTTTAAATTTGACATTTTAGTTTAAAACGTGTCACACACTAAAAACCAATAAAATGCACTCTGATTATCTTGATTATTTAGGATATTTATTAATAATCCATTATTGATGTGTATGAAGTAGTCTCACATCAAACCAATGCCTAATGTGACTAGTATGACACATAATTCATGCTTCTATTTTGACATGACATTTTAGTAAAAAAACACATCTAACACACTGAAAATTGATCAAATGCATTCAGATTGAATTGATATTTTATGAAAATGATATGTATGTCATTTATGATGTGTCAGAATCATCCACAACTCAATATGATGCATATTGTGACCGGTATCACTTAAGGTGTGTCTTTTTAATTAAAATTGACATCAATTTAAGTAAAAAGAACAAGTGACATAATAAAAACCAAGAAAAAATATTAAGATTATTTTGATATTTTAGTACTATGATCCAGGAGTCATTTGTGACATATAAGAGTCAAACATAACTCAATACAACCCACAGTGTGATCAGTATAACTCCATGTATATCCTTATATTTAATATAACATTAATTTAAGTAAAAACAACAAGTGACATACTGAAAACTGATCAAATTCATTCATATTATTTCTATACTTTAGAAAAAATATCCATGAGTAATTATGGATGTGTAGGAGTCAACCGCACCTCAATACAATGCATGGTGTGGCTTGTATGACTCAAATTTTCTTTTTTATTTAAAATTGACATTAATTTATGTAAAAACAATAAGTGACATACAAAAACTGACAAAATGCAGTAGTATTGTTTTGATAAATTATTAAAATGATCCATGAGTAATTTTTTATGTGTTTTAATAAAGCACACATTAATTCTATGCATGGTGTGATCAATATGACAAAAAGTGTCTGTTATCAATTTAAATTTTACATTTTAGTTCAAAATATTCCACTCACTGAAAACCATGAAAAATTCTATAATTGTCTTGATAATTTAGGAAAGTGATTCGTAAGTCATTTTTTAACATGTCTAAAGAAATCAAACATCAAAATGATGCACGATGTGACCATCATGACCTATAATGTCTATTTCTAGTTTGAGATGACATTTTATTGAAAAACAAAACCAACATAATGGAAACCAATGAAATACATTCAAATTGTTTTGATATTTTATTGAAATGATATATAATTTATTTGTAACATTAAAGAATCAGTAACACCTCAATACGACACATGATGTGACTAGTATCAACCAATATGTTTCTTTTTATTTAAAAATTAACATCAATTTAAGTAAAAAATAACAAGTGACATACTAAAAACTAAGAAAAAACATTCCGTTTTTTTCGATATTTTAGGAAAATTATCCATGACTCATTTATGATGTGTAGGAGTAAACTATACCATAATACAATGTACAGTGTGACTGGTATGACCCCAAGTGCATATTTTTATTCAAAATTGACTTTAATTTAAATAAAAACAATAAGTGACATATTCAAAATGGAGAAAACCCATTTGGATTATTTTCATATTTTAGGAAAATGATCTATATGTCATTTGTGATGTGTAGGAATAATACTCACCTCAATAAAATTCATGGTGTGGCTATTATAACTCAAAGTGTCTCATTTTATTTAAAATTAACATCAATTTAAGTGAAAACAACATGTAACATACTGAAAACCAAGAAAATGGATTCAGATTGTTTTGATACTTTAGTAAAATGATCCATGAGTCATTTGTGACATGTAAAAATTAATTAATCCTCAATATGACACATTGTGTGATCAGTATGACTAAAATTGTGGATTATCAGTTTAAAATTCACATTTTAATTTCAAATGTGTCACTCATTGAAAACCAAGAAAAAACGCTATGATTATCTTCATAATTGAGAGCATCGATTCATATAAAATTTGTGACTTATAAGAAGTAGTATAACATCAATCAGATGCATGATGAGGTTAGTATGACTCATAATGTCTACTTCCAGTTTGAAATGACATTTTAATAAAAAAAACACAATTAACATACTGAAATCTGTGAAAACATATTGACATTTTTTGATACTTTAAAAAAAATATACAATAGAAATTTGTGATAGGTAAGAATCATCTGCACCTAAATCCAATGCACAATGTCACCGGTATAACTCCAAATTTTCATTATTTAAATTTGACTTAAATTTTAGTAAAAGAACAAGTGACGTACTCAAAAAAAAAAAGAAAACACATTTGGATTGTTTTGATGATTTTGAAAAATGATACATAGCACATTTTTTATGTTTAGGCATCAACTCTGCCTTAATAGGGAACATGATTTAACAAGTATAACTCTAAATGTGTATTTTAATTAAATATTCACATTATATTATTATATTATTTCATATTAATGTTTTATTTATTTATTTATTGTATTATTAACATAATATATTTTTTTCTTTTATAGGTGGAATCTTTTTCTCTGGTTGAGATGATTTGTTCAACTACTTATACCATGGGAGGAAATTTTTGAGAGGGAATCACGAGTATCAAAAAATGAAATATAATTATTTTTAAATATCACATTAAATGCATACAACATTGTTTGAAATTATAGGTTTTGTAGGTTTTTTCTTGGTGTGATATTATATTAATATCACATTGTAGCCAAAAATATATCAACCTTTGTTTTATTACACATTTACATATTCTTTATTACAAAAGATTCCACTTAATGCAACCCATACGATTGAGAGGTCTAGTTTCTTTTGGTCCTAAGAAAATTACATGACAACATGAGATATAAAATACAACATCTTTATTGAAAATATTTTTTACATTACCTCAACATTCTATTGTACTTAACATTACATGGGATAACCCAAGGACATACATAAGAAAATGATGAGTTATAAAACCCAGTATGGGAGTAAACAAGGCACAACATGAATAATACAATACGTGTTAGGAAATAATAATATCAATGGAGTACAAGAGAAATATAAATATAAAGGCATGATATAACCAGATTATCATAGCATGGAAATGTGGCAACAACTTAAAACAATACATCATAAACATAATGGAATTAGGCAAACCTCTATATCAAAATGGTGGAAAAATTTCCTAAAGGAAATTAAGTAATCCATTATCCTTACATGAAGTGTCATGATACTAAATATACCCACTACATTGGAGCGCTATCAAGGCACACCAGTCATAAACATTTTAATCCCATGCTTATGTGTGCCACATAGATCATATAACATGGATTCATTCAACTTTTTCATTTATTACATGATTGAAAAATGGGGAATACATACATGTAAGTCCCTAATAAACAAGAATATATTGACAAATGTGAATACCATTGATATAGGAATAGGTATGGTATTCACTACATGATGATTTTTCCATGGAAAATCGTGGTGCAATTTCGGCAGCATAATGATGTCATATAGAAATTCATAATATGGGTACACAAGAGAGGAAGAGGTCTCTCATAATTTATACACAACATGGATAGTGATGTGATCATGGAACATAATATTCCAATATATGAAATGGAATTTAAGATTGATAATACAAATAAAGTTTTTGAAATTGAAATAAGAAGATAGAAATCCCTTACAGAATTTCAGCTTAGTAACGATGTAGGTAAGGTTCTAAATGGGGGAGGAGAAACGACAAATCATTAAAATAACATCATATGTATAGTATGAAATTCATTATAAAAGGATTAAAATATAACCAATTTTAGTTAAAATGACTAATTTCAAACAAGGTTCTTGAATTGAAAGGAAGAGAGAAAGGTGAGGATCCCTTACGAAAATTTGGCATGGTAACAGTTTTGGTATGAGTCTAAATGGGGGAGGATTAATGACCCACAAATGAAATAAAATCAAGTTGATAGTAATTTAATGATTATAAATTAATGACATTTTAACCATTAGAAACTACAAGAACTACATTAAAAGAAGATGCTTGAATTTGAAAGGAGGAGAGGGAAATGAAGATCCATTACTTGGATGTGTTATCCCAAATGCTTGGGAGAGGATTACTGGGAGCTTTGGGGCACCCTGTGAGGACTATTGGGAGTAGAGAGAAGTGTGAGGAATAGATTAAAGTGTTTTTAGTGAAGACTAATGAGTTCATGGGTGGGTTTATAAAGGAAAGGAGGTGGATTTCATTATTATTTTGGTTTTGGACACTACACACTAAAATATTCAAAACCAAAATCAACCTATGGTTTTGACCATGGTTTCTGTCCAAGGGGAGTGAAAATAACTATTTTATAAGTCAAAAGAACAAATTCATTAAAATATTATCCTTTCTTATATGGAGGGGAGTCACACCATCAAGGAAATGAATATAAAATCTTAAAATATATTATACATTTTGGAGTATTCACTAAGGAATTATAAAATAAATCAAATAAATATAAAATAAAATTATTTTAAATATAAAATATATATTTATTATAATATCTATTTTATGGTATTTATTACATCACTATTGGGTCATTAGGATTTCATAAAACACAATATATATTTATATATTATTTATTTTTTACCCAAAAATTAAACTTTCTCAGAAAATCATGAAAAAGTAATCGTTATATAATTTCAAAATCCTGATTCCAAAAATTATATTAATTTTATCGAAATAACATTCTAATTATTTTAATTTTCACTTTTAAAATGAGAACCAATATTTTTTGAAAATTGATGGGTTTTGGAAAAAACAATTTTAAATATGTAATTAAAAACTACATTTGATTAGATAAGAAGTATATACTCATTTATTATTAATAAAAGTAATTTTATAAAAATATTTTATTAAAATATTAGTTATTTAAAAAAATAATTAAATCCTTAAAATAAATTCTTTAAAAATACAATTTCTGTTTTATCTTATAAAAATATAAAAATTATCTATCTAATTACCTAATCATTAACAGATAAGGAACTCATTTAATCATAATTTATCAGAATTATTTTTATAATATTATTAAAAAAACATAGTTTAATATAATAATTCATATATTTATCAAAAGTACCATTTTTACCCAAAAAATAAATTTATCAAATTCATAATTTTTTAAGAAAGGCTACTCCCATAATGGAATTGATGGAATAAGAAATTTATTTATCAAAAGGTATTACACAAGAAGTAACTAATACCTTATTACATAACCTATTATAACACCCACATAATACCTATGGGTAAGGCATGATATGGCGAAAGACTCTTGGGACATCTTGGATAACATCGCCCTGGTGGTAATTTCGATTAACATGAAATTCTTCAGTATGTGATTCTATTCAAGAATAATGTGTCGAATCATGGCATGGGATTAGTCAAGATAGAATCCTAGTGATGCTACCTACTTTTTGAGCTCTGAAAAATGAGCTTCGCACAACTCAAGTCTTCTAGATGATTTCATTATCTTCTTTTTCTTTGTCGAAAGTATTTTTTAAAACCATATATTTATATAATTGTGTGATCACTAGTCAACATATATATTATCAATGGTTATAATACTTAATAGTCATTTAAACCAAATAATAAAAAAGTTCACGTGTTTTCTATATCCATGAGACTTTTAATAAAAAAAGGCAATTTTATTTATAAATTTTTGGGTCATTACAACCTTCCCCATTAAAAAATTTCACCATCAAAATTTCCTTTTCCCACATTAAAATGGATGACGATATCTCTACCTCATCACTTCCTCTAGTTACCATATTGCTTTATCAAACTTGTTGTTTCTCCACAACACTTTGACAAGGGGAATTATCTTATTATGTAGAACTTTTCCCTACAATCTAACATCTTTACCCTCTTATCTCCATAGAATAGGTCATTCTACAATGGTACCACCACTAGATTAAGTACATATGATGGGTCAAGAATGTACTTCCTCGAGGGTAATATATAGAATGCATCATGTACTTGAGATAGGTTTGGGGGGAGTCCTAGTTGATAGGACACAGATCTGATGCGATCACGGATCAAAAGAGCCAATGTACCTTGGACTAAGCTTTCCATTATTCCCATATATCGTAACACTATTACATGGATATATAAATATGAATACCATGGCTCAAATATCAAACTCTAGGTCTCATCGATGACTGTCAGCATAGCTCTTTTTTTGAATCTAATGAGCTTTAATGTGATGCTGGATGGTCTTAATCTTCTCCACCATTTCATCGACCATTTCTTGACCTAGAATTTTTTCCCCAATGTCATCCCAACATGCCAGTGTTTTACACCTCTTTCCATAAATTTATTCATAAGGATCCATTTGGATGATTGATAGGAAACTGTTTTTGTAAGTGAAATACACCAAAGGAAGATGTTTGTCCCATCCACCATTGATGTCCATTCATCATGCTCTCAACATTCCCTTAAGTGTCTAGATAGTCCGTTCAGATTGGAAATCATCTTGAGGGTGATAGGTTGTCCTAAAGTTGAAATCAGTGTTTAGAGAATAATGGATACTCTTCCAAAACATAGAGGCAAATCTTGGATCTCGATCAGACACAATCGATAGTTGTACTCCATGTAGCCTTACCACTTCTCTGATGTATAACCATTCTAGTTGATCCAGTGAGAAATCCTCTCAAATTGTAATAATGTGTGTAGTTTTTGTCAGATGATCCCCCATACTTTGGATAACATTTTTTCATTTGGATTTCTTAGGAAGTATAGTTGCAATGTCCATGGTGATTTTCTCCCATTTCCATGTTGGTATGGGTAATGGTAACATCATACCTTTAGAATTATTCCTCTCAACCTTTACTTTTTGAAATACCAGTAAATTTGATGTATATTCGGTGATATCATTCATCATGTTATCCCACCAATAATGATCCCAAATATCCTGATATATCTGTGTGTTTCCTTGGTGAATAGAGAAATTCGAACTATGTGCATCATCCAAAAGTTCCTTATTTGACTATGTATTTTATCGAACACATAGTTTTGACCCAAATCTCACAATTCCTTATTTATTAACATTAAACTACAAGGATTTCCTTTTTTTGATAGCTTCCAATTTCTTTTTTATTCCCAAAACATATTTTTAAGAATCCTTTACCCTTTCCAAAAGAGATAGTTGAGCAATCATTTCTGAAAAGATTGATGATTTTCCCTTATTTTTGAATCGTATGCCCATCTTCACCAAATCTAAGAAGATTATATCTTTTTAAATTCTCATAAAAGATAGAATTTATAGGACCTTTCTACCTAGAGAATCCACCATCTTGTTAATGTTCCCATGGGGGTAATAGAATAATCAGTTGTAATCCTTGATGAATTCTAACTTTATTACTTAGAGCATGTTAAACTCATTCTTTGTGAATATATATTTTAGACTTTTTTGAAACGTATATATTTCATACTTTTCCACAAAGAGATATTTACTCCATATTTTCAACACAAATATCACAACTTCCAACTCCATATCCTGCATGGGATAGTTTTTCTCATGAATCTTCAACTTCCTTGAGGAATAAGCGATGAATTTGACATTCAACATCAACAAACAGCCTAGGCCCTTCTTCGAAGCATCGTTGAAGATTATGAAAATATCCCCACTTGTAGGTAGTGTGAGAACATGGGTTGTGATAAACCTCCTCTTCAACTCCATGAATCTTTCTCCACATTCATCATTGCAAGAAAATTTGACCCCCTTCTAAGTTTTCTTGGTATGAGGGTTAGACAATCGTAATAAATTTATCAAAAATTGGCGATAATATTCATCTAACCCTAGGAATCTATGAATATCCATCACAAAATTTGGCCACATACATCCCTCAATTTCTTTTATTTTGTAAGGATCCACCGATATCCCATTTCTTATGATGATATGCTCCAAGAATGATACTTCCTTCAACCAGAACTCACACTTGATGTACTTTTCATAGAGTTTCTCATTTTTCAAGGTCTCTAGTAAAGTGATTAGATTATCCTCATGAACCTCTTTGGTTTTGGATTATATTATAATATCATCTATAAAGACTACATAAATGATTTATAAGTAATCTCTAAAAACTATATTCATCATGTCCATTATGATTTCTTGGGCATTACTGAGTCGAAAAAGAATTAATATGAATCCATAGTTCCCATACTTTGTTTGAAAAGTAGTATTGGGAATATAATAATTCTTCAACCTTACTTAGTAATATCTTGACCACAGATCCACCTTGGGGAAGTATTATGATCCACGTAGATGGAAAACAAGACATCAATTCATGGAAAAGGATACTTGTTCTTTTATCATGATTTTTTTGATCTCACAATAATCAATGAAAAGGTGCATTGAACCATCCTTATTATTGATGAAGAGGACTGGTTCACCCCTTGGTGAAGCACTTGGGCATATAAACCCTTTATCCAAATTCTCTAGTAGTTGTTTTTTTATCTCCTCAAGCTCCAAAAAATAAATTCTATATAGTTTATTGGATATTGGAAAATCCCTATGTATATGATTGATCAATAATTAAACCTCTCATCTAGGAGGAAGACCATGAAATTCCTTGGGAAACACATCATCTAATTACCTCACAATAGGCATGCCATCGAGGATGGTTCCGTCATTATACACAATCATATGAGAAAGATACACATGATCACAGGGATTTAATATCCATTCTTTATATGATTATGATAAAAAAATATTCATCCTCCTATTTGCACTTGTGCAGAATCAGGGGTAAATTCACTATATAGAGAGTGATATCCTTCTTGTGAAAATTTATATTAGCTATATATAGGGGAAGCTAATCCATTGCATGAATTTTATAAAATTCCACCAAGGGAAGTATGATGAGGTTATCCAAGAAGTTAAATCTACAAATTGTGATAGGGGAGGAGTTATATTCATGGGATGAAATAATTTCCCCATTTTTCATTTTCTTCAATATATCTACTTCCAAAATTTTGGTGTTTTTAGATTGTTCTACTAAACTTTCATGGTATAAAATAATACGTAGAACCAAAATAAAAAGGTATGTTTTCTATTATTGAATTAATAACTAGCGTACCTTTCAACAGTTCTTTTTTGGGAATTTTTTGGGAGGTAGTGATGGAAAAAGCTCGCCCTTGCTATCTTGGAGGTTGTTGGCTACCTCAGAAAACCATTGGCTTAGGGAACTAGTTCGCAATGTGACCTAGTTCATTGTAGTTTTAGAAATAAAAAATTCATTGGGGGTCAAAAAAAGTGTTCCCCTCCTCTATCATATAATTTTTTTTTCTTACTGAATATTGCTGGCTAGGTGTCCTTTCCCACACCTAAAGTATTTCCCCATCCCCTTCAGGAAATTTCCAAGATGCTTCTTTCCAAACCTTTGGAAAGTGGGATGATGAAATTTTTAACCACCATTGTAATTTTCCATTGGACCACCTGAATTAAAGTCCACTTTCCTCTAATTATCCCCATGATAACCCTACGATTCTATGATATCCATCTCGACTGTGGAGGAATACCAGATAATCTCTTCATATCTTTTAAAGTCATGAATCAATTGGTCATTCCATAGGCTGGTTTTTAGACCAACAAAGAAACAGTAAACCTTACAATCAATGGTAACAAAAAAACCAGAAGAATATCGTGAAGTTGTGGTGATGTTTTCCTCGTAATCCCCAACAGATTTGTCATCATTTTTCTTGAGTGGATGGAAATATATTTCCGTCTTAGGACAGAGGGGTGGGAAAAATATTTATCAAAAATAATTTTCTGGAAATACTTCCATCCCATCACCTCGATCTCTGCCTCATGTTTCATATTTTTGATCAATGTCCACCATTTATCAGCTTCTCCCTCTATATGATAAGTAGCCAGAAGAACCTTCTTTTTTTGGAACATTAAAGGGTGGATAATTTCTTCTGAATGTATTTGATCTGTGGTTCAATTATTTAGGGATCATATGATCCATTAAAAGTAGGAGAACTCTATATCATGAAGCTCTCAATTGTGACTTGTTTTTTTTCTGGGGGCGGGGGGGGGGGGGGGGTTGGTAGTTCTTCTTGACCCATGTTTCTATTCAAGACATGAGTTAAATAATAGTGTATCATGACATCGTTTCCGAATCCTACTCCCATAAAATTATGAATGTCATTATAATATTTATCACATTTATCTTCACATCAGTTGTTATCCTAAGTCCTCCAATTACCAACCATTTCATAGAATAAAAGTAAAATTATGGGTATGTATTTTAAACTATTAAACACAAAAAGAGAATCCAATGAAAAAAATGGATAACTTATAAATTACATTTATTTCCTTAACTTATGAATTTATAGGCTTTGATATAAGTTATCCATAATCTACTTCATAACATATATTATTATGGGATTTTTTCTCCCCAAATAATGGTCCATACTAAGATTATGAATTTAAAAAATCATATCCCCTAGTAGTGTCGAACCAAGAGTGAAACAAGGCCCATTTTTGTTCAACAATTCCTGTTAGATTCTAGCTCAAAGTGGTAGTTTTAGGTTTTACTCATAGATACATATGTTCTAGATCCACCTCTATTTGTTCGTATCTAGAAAGAGATATATTTTCACGATAAAAAACTTACTCTATACATACCAAAATTTTGGGATATTTTTTATATACCTAGTCTAATCCCTGTATATTTCACTAGGTTTTTCATATCCTAATCCAAAAAATAACTAAAACTATCCTTTGATACCATCTATAATAACTATGTTCTTTATTACACATTTAAACATGCTTTATTACATAACATTTCACTTAATAAAATCCAAAAGATCAAGAGGTCTAGTGTATTTAGGGATTAGGAACATTAAAGGACAACTTAAGACCTAAAATAGAACATCTTTATTGAAAAATTCTTTAACATGACGACAACATTCCTTCATACATAACTTTGCATGGGATAACCTAAAGACATACATAAGAAAAGGGTGAGCTAAAAATCCCAATATGGGAGTAAAATAAATAAATAAAATGAATAATAAAATACATGTTAGGAAATATAAATATCAATTGAGCACAAGAGAAACACTAACATAAATTAATGATATAGCATTATTATCATAACATGGACATGTGGAGACAACTTAAAACATTGCATCATAAACATAAAAGAATCAGGTAAAACCCTGTCCTAACTTGGTGGGAAAATTTCTTAAATAGAATTAGATAAACCCATATCCCAACATGAAATATCATGATACTAAACATTAACCAATACATTAGAGTGCCAATAGGGCGCACCCTTCATAAACATTTAAATTTTATGCTTAAGTGGGCCACACAGATCATATAATAGGGATTCATTCAACATAATCATATATTCCATGATTGAAGATTCTGTAATACATACATGTAATTCCTCAATCAATTAATATATATTCCCAAATATGAATAATCTTGATAAAGGAATGGGTATGGTATTCACTACATGATGATTTTGGCATGGAAAATCGTTGTGCAATTTCGGCAGCATAACGACGTCATATGGAAATTTATAAAATGGGTAGATGAGAGAAAAAAGGGGTATTTCCAAATTTATACATGAAATGGACTGTTAGGGGATCATGGGACATAATATCCCAACACATTAAGTGGAATTTAAGATGTATAATACAAATGAAGTGCTAGAAATGGAAAAGAGAAAAGAGAAATCCTTTACATAATTTCATCCTTGTAACGACATAGGTAAGGGTATAAATGGGGGAAGAAAAATAATCCCTCATTGAAATAACATCAAATGGATAGTATTGAATTTATTATAAAAGGATGAAAATATAACCAATTATAGTCAAAATGACTTATTTTAAACAATGTTCTTGAATTGAAAGGAAGAGAGAAAGGTGAGGATTCATTACAAAAACATGGCATGGCAAACACATAGGTATGGGTCCAAATAGGGGAGAAAAAAGGATCCCTAATTAAAATAAAATCAAATGGATGGTATTGGAATGATTATAAATGAATCAAATTATAACCATTTGATACTACATGAACTACTATAAAATAAGATGCTTGAATTTTAAAGGAGGAGAGGAAAATAAGGACTCCTTACTTGGATTTCTGATCCCAATGGCTTCGAAGAGGCATTATAGGAGATTGGGGGACCTTGGGAGGACTCTAGGGAGTGTAGAGAAGAGTGAGTACGATATTAGAGGGATTTGAGTGAGGAATAATGAGTTCTTGTGTGCGTTTATATAGGTAAGGAGGGGGAATTGTTTATTATTTAGGTTGTGGAAACTGCACACTAAAATATTCAAAACCTAAAACCAAACCATGGTTTCTATCCAAGGAGAGTGGAAAACATTATTTTATAAGTCTAAGGGCCAAAAAATTAAAAGAGTGTCCTTGTTTATGTATAGGTGAGTCACACCCTCAATAAAATGAATTTAAAAACATAAATTATATTATACAATTTGGATGATTCACTAAGGAATTATAAATGAATTCAAATGAATCTAAAATCTCATTATTTTAATCTTAAAACATATATTTTGTTAAAGTTTAATTTTATGGTATTTATTACATCACTACTGGGTCATTATGATGTCATAAAATACACTATATATTTATATATTATTTAATTTTTGCCCAAAAATTTGACTTTCTCAAAAAATTATGAAAAATTCACCATTGGATAATATCAAAATCCTGCTTCCAAAACTAATATTATTTTTTTCTAAATTTTTTATATATATGTGAATTTTTAATTTTAAAATGAGAGTCAATATTTATTGAAATTTGATAGTTTTTGATAAAAACTGTTTTCAAACCTTAATAAAAAAAATAAATTTGACGTCATAAATATTATATACTAATTTATTATTAATAAATGTAATTTGATAATAATATTTTCTTAAAATATTATTAATTTAAAACATTCAACAATTCCTTAAAAAAATATTTAAAAATACACATTCTGTTTTATCATATAAAAATATAACTCTTATCAAAATGATTAAAAAATCATTTACAAATAAGGAACTGATATAATTATCATTTATAAGAATTTTTTTTATAATATTATTAATAAAAATATAGTTTAATATAATAATTCATATATTTCTAAAAAGTACAAATTTTCTTCAAAAAAATAATATACCAAATTCATCATTTTTTAGGAAATACTACTCCCAAAAATGAATTGATACAATAAGGATTTTATTTATGAAAAGGGATTACACAGTAAGTAACTAATAACCTATTACATAACCCCTTATAAAAACCACATAAAACCTAAGGGTAAGGTGTGAGATAGTGAACGACTCTTGGGGCAGCTCATATATCATCACCCAGGTGGTAATCTCTACTAACTTGATTTTCTCCCATAGGCGATTACGTTCAAACTTAATGTGTTGAAGCTCAATGTTTTCCTGGTCAAGATCCAAGCCAAGAGATTATACTGCCTTTATAATCTCTAAAAATGAAGCTTCGTATGACCCTAGTCTACTGGATGAGGCCATTATCCCCTTTTTCTACGTCTAATGTATTTGTTAAAACCTTATATTTATATTAGTTGTCTGTTCATTATTCAGAGACTATATTATAAATGGTAATGATAGTTAACAGTCATTTAAACCCAATAATAAAAAAGTTCATATGTTCTCTATATCTATCAGCCATTTAATTAAAATAAAAGAAATTTTATTCTTAAATGTTCGGGTTATTACAAGCTAGGATTTTATCAGCGCAGATAATACACCTCCTTTATCAGCGTTTTCATAGTGATGATAAAAGGGAACCCCTTTATCGTCGATGTGATTAACTACACATTTTTAGGAATATTAATATCCATTTTGTGCATTGTTAAAGGTCATAAGTTTAGTGGTATATATATATATTTATTTAAAAATAATTTCTTGATAAAATTAATCGATGTAATTTGTTCATGTTATAGTGACATTTTGAGTCAAGCCTTGTGTGCCCTCTTCAAATCCACTAGAATCTAGGACCATGTCTAATTTATTCACTTTTTCTCTTCCTCAAGGAAAATTTCAATGTACATTATTCTACTGTTGGTGAAAAAATTGCATATCAGACCCCAAATAAATAGTTTTGGATGAAACAACCACACAACTCTCCACAAGGTACCATTATGAGGCCAAGGATCAGTTTTCACACAAGATCCAATGAGTGAACACAAATACTTATCCCTACACGCAAAATAATTCAATGCCAAAGTCAACATATTTTATCGTAGAGACCCTTTAGTCTAAACATGAACCCAAAATCCATGCAAACAATAAATGAATGTTGTGTGCAAGAAACAAGCATTGTGAACAACCATCTAGTTGTGCACCAAAGACAAAGTAAAACTAGAATTATTTTGTGGCCAAGACCTAGTGACCAATGATGTAGAAATTGTGAAATTATGGTTCACACCCAAGGATATTCACATCAACAATAAATGATTTTGACTATAAATAGAATCCCACCCCACCCTTAAAGGGGATCTTCATAAGATGAAGTGATGCTCTTCTACTCGTAAATCTCTCTCTTTCGTAGAAGAATGCAACACCAGTGATCCTGGACCCTAAAATGTAAATCAATTTCATGATAGACCTATTCTGGGCCCAAAAATGAATTCATCTACGGTATGGGGATCCTTGTACAACTAATCCTAAGGCTATTTGGGTGAATTCAATGAGATGATTCATACAGGCAACCCTAATCTATGCACAACACCAAATATTATACTGAACTATACATCTTGAATTCATAAGTTACCCTTGTTCTAGAGCACCCTCTTCATACAACTATTGCACAAAAACAATAATGTTTTGTGCCACATGTTCCTTGACTTCTACCTGGTGTTCCCTATGCCTATAGTGCAGTCATTACCGAACATACTGCTCCTAAGAATAGGTACCCAAATACCCATCACTCTTAAGTATCGGGGCCTTAACGTTAGATGTCATAATTGTCACTCCTCTACTACAGTTCCAACACCATGTCATGTTAAGGGGTGCATGAGTGGTTGTCACATAATCCCTATAGATGAAATATTAGAGGGATTATATGAACCTATATTGGTTTAGGGTCCATATACTGAATATTCCTCTCACCTTGACATGGTCCCCCTAGAGGATTGAGCCCTTCCATATCTGAGCGGCATGATGTAAAACTGCCCAACACCACTTCATAGTCGTAAAAAGTTAGAATACATAGAAATATTTTAGTTACATGATGTTAAACTACCTAGCTCCATGTCCTATTTATAAATTTCATGAAAAAAACCTCAAAACACAATGTAATACAATAGCCTTACCATGTACGACAAACACAGGATACCCTATATAGGATTTACATTGGATGAACCCACACATCCAACCCTCTATAATAAATATAAGATCCCCATGTATGAATCACATGGGATGAAACCTACTTCCCCATCATGGGATGAACTTCAACATGAGGAAGATTTCACATATAAGCACCACTCCATCCCTTGTCGATGCTTCTTTCGCAACATGAGAGTCCTGAACACATGATGTTAAAATGCATGGATCATTCTTGTCACATCACCTTAAACTGTAGCATCAAACTGCATATGTTTTGATCCACGTATTTTAAATAGGTAACATAAGACACCACACCTAGGTTAAATCCTGACATCCATCATCATAGGTGTGAAATCTTCCCTCATAGGGAAGCACCATTGGATTAAAATTAATAGGGAGTTCTGTTCCACCTCTTTGATCTTCCATAATAGGGTGTTCTGATCATCAGTAAACATAGGTGTGACATCTTCCCTCATAGGGACACATCATTAGATTTGAATCAATAGGGATTTATGATCCACATTCATGATCTCTCTCAGTTGGTCATTTCTACCATGGGTAATCATTGGTGTGACATCTTCCCTCACAGTCACACACCTACAGATCTACCTCAAAAGGGGGTTCTAGTCCATCAACCCAAGTGTGACATCTTCCCTCTTAGAGACACACCTCCATGATCCTCTATAATAGGGTAATCAAATCCAACTTCATGATATAACTCAATAGGGTGTTATGATAATTGGTAACCCCATGTATGGCATCTTACCCATAGAAAAAACACCTCCGGATCCACCTCAATAGGGAATTCTAATCCACCTTTATGATACAACTCAATAGGGAATTTTGATCCATCAACCAAGGTTTTCCATTTTACCTCCAAGTGACACACATCAGGATTCATCTCAATAGGGTATTTTGATCCACCACTATAATCTACCTCTATAGGGAGTTCTGATCATCAGTAAACCCTGGCGTGACATCTTCCCTCCAAGGGACACACCTCATTGATTTTCCTCAACAGGGTGTCCTGATAAAAAATCCTTGATCCTTCCAAATAAGGAATTCTGATCCATCCAATAAGGATTGACATATTCCCATCTTGGGATGCACCTCCTTGATCCGCCCTAATATAACATCATGATCCACCTTCTTGATTCTACTAAATAGGGTGTTTGGATCAATGGTAATCTCTAGTGAGACATCTTCCCTACTAGGGACACACCTCCTTGATTTGTCTCAATAGGGAATACTGATCCCTCTTCACAAGACAATAACTCTATGCCCAAACTGACCCCACATGAAGTAAACCTTATAACCATCTCTATAGGATGTTAAAATCATTCCCCGGTCCATAACACATGCCCCAAGCTATAAACATGGGATGTATGAGGTAAAAAGCCTTATAAGACATACTCCCTTTGTATCATTATCTCATCATCGATATAAGATGCATTGGGTCCCCCAAATTTGATGCTCCATATGATATTCCCTCTAAAAGAGTAATATTCATAGGTTCTCAATATACCCAATGTCCAGACATTCCCATAGATTCACAACGTGACTACTGATGAATATATTTTATGTATGTATTTCATGGTGTTTTAATATAGTAAAATTTGTAATTTAATTGAACAAATTTCTAATTTTGGACCATTTTACTTGATTGGTATTGTTAGTAAGTATAAAATAGATATTTTAAAAAGAAATAAATAGACATATTTGAAGAGATACACAGGAATATTGAAGGTAGATACCAAAATCACATATAGGTGGAGCTGGTTATAGAGTCTGGACAAGGGGGTTTTTCATGTCGTGTAATTAGTACACAATGTGAGTTCATAATGAGTGAAAGAAGCACCTCATTGAAAGTAATGAAATGAATTAATGCTATGGGAATATATCATATAATGTGTATACTATTCACTTTATGTATGTTTTGGGACAAAAATTTTATTCCTAGAAGGTATTGCTGCTACAAATTACATGACATGTAAAGATTATACGTCATGAACCTGTCGAAATAATGATACTTTAATACATTGGAACCAAGGTTTTGATGTGAAAAACAATATATTAACACCACCAGCCACCACATTTGGAAGAAGGTGAATATAAAGAATTGACGATAGCAGAATAAGGTGTGAGTGTAGAGCCTTGCTTCTACTACTCGGTAGGTTTTTTATTCTTTTTTTATTAATCTCTCATAGATTGCATGAGGTTTTATTTTTTTGCTACTACATGATTCATGAATGGGAATTTATTGTATAATATATTTTATTTATGATTAAAATTTATGTTGGGATTTTATATTTTTCTCTTTATTGATATCACTTCTTTTATCCTTTTTGAGTGACCATTGTTAGCGAGACTAAAAAAGGATTTAATTTCATTTTTCATTAACCCTAAAGATTTCCAAAGTTGATTTGATTCCTTTTTTTAATGCGATATCTAAGGTATAGACTTCCATCAAGACCATTGGTCTAGTTGTTACCCTATTTTTAAATAAGGTTCCCGATTACCCATTATTTATATTATGAAGTATTAGACTATGAGAAAATATGAGCTTTGGATTAAGTGTGTTTACCATGACCATTGGACTCTCTATGAATATATTTCAATGAATACATGATTATTAATCAATTACTTCACTTTTATCACATAAACCTAGATTCATTGATATATAGAACCTTTTTTTATTTTATTCTCCCACATTCTCCTCCAATAACATTCTTAGAAGCTTCTATTCAATTTCGGAAAATCACAATTATTTAAGGTCTTTGTTATTAAATTATTATTCTCTCTAACCTTTTATACATAGGTTAAAAATCAAGAATTTTATATCTTATACTACCATGTAGTTTATATTTATTTCTGATTCATATTATAAATTTTTAAAATCCATAACACTGTGGGAATTGACGATGCCCTATAGTCTATCATCAACTCTCTAGATCAAAGGTTTATTCCCAATTTAGATAGAAGTAGTGTAATTATCTAGTTTTCACATTGATATAGCACAAGGAATGAGTTTTAATAACATGACTTAATTTATAAGGGAGACCTTGACTAAGCAATGATTTGCAAGGAGGAATACATGGAAGGAGGAATTGACATCCCATCACCCCTTCTAGATTGAGGATCCAAAATCACTATAGAATGTGATGATACAAACCCACCTATAGAAAGTGGGAATGTGGGGAAATAGAAGCCAGATGGTAAGGATGTGCATGCAGCCCCGATGAAAGCTTCTAAAATAGAAATGGTGGAACTGATTTGAAACTCATTTCCTTCAACCATGGGAACTAATAACATTTGGGGAATCAATAGAGTATCATGTGACCATATTAAAACACTTGGCACAAGGTAACACCAAGAAATTTGAATTCCCAACAAGAAACTCACATGAGAATTGGGGCAGTTAGCATTATGAATCCCCATTCTAAGAAAACTTTAGTGTGGATCCATCTCCACTTCATAATATTGGATGACATTGTGGCATTGGGAATTACTTTCCGGGTACCTGTACTTACAAATTAATACATATGAAATAAATTACGTAAGCAATGGGAAACTATTAAATCACTTCCCACAAGCACCAAGGCAGAAGGAACCTTGATGCAGTGATCTCACACAACTATACTTCCTCCATGACACCCACATCATCATTGGCTATCGAGAACCAACACTAATATCACCCTATGAGATCATCCATATGTGGGTGATCGACACTATCATGCATCGATATGAGTAGGAGGGGGTTATTACCATGGAGGATTTGGACCATGGAGAACTATAGGAATCGATCCCTCATCGACACCACCACCACCGAGGGTCGTGAAGGGGGAAACCACCCTTTATTCTGACAACAAAATGCTTTAGGATTCTCTTTGTGGAGATCTATGATGACTCAGTCCCCTACACTAAGGAGATAGTAGATGTTTGAGTCACCTCGACCATTAATACCACCCTAGATATATATAAAAGGGCTCCCACTGGGCCTCTTAAATTCCAAAAATGATCGGTCCCTCATGCCCAAGAGAATGTGAATTTCACCCCCAATTCTTCTTCCCTAATCTAGAGCACTTGGCAAAGACATAAGGGGTAGACCCTAGATAACTTACATCATGGGGAATATTCTATAGCAACTATGGACCTTTACACCACTAGAATATCTGACATAATCCCTATTATAGGTGAATAGGGATGTATGTTTTCTTGATTGAGATCAAGACCCATATTCCTCATAGGAAGGACAGGTTGGCTCTCTCAATCATAGGAACCACCGACATCCATTATGGGAAATCCCGTGATGTTGAGAATCAGTGTGGAGGACCTCCCCAAAACATTTTCATCTTGAGTGGATGTCTTATAGGATATTTCAATATCCTGTATGGAGGTCCTCCTCATACACCCACCATCCAGCACAATGGTGCTCCCTATGTTATCAACAACCAGAGTAGAGGTTCTCTGTGATCCTTTAACAGTGAAAATGGACGTCCTCCCTATACCAACAAAAGAGGGGGTCCTCCCTGATTTTTTAACAACAAGTACCAAGGTTATCCCCATGCTAAAACAACGAATAAACACAAAGTATCACCCCATGTGGATATCGATTAAAGAAAGGCCCTCCCCACTCGAATATAACCAAGTGAGGAGGTTCTTCCCATGATGAAGATTTAACCTTACCTGATGAAACTTTTCGGGCCCAAAGGGTGAATACCCTCCAATAGAGGCAGAACCCAAGAAAGTTCCATGCGTTGAATAAATACTTGACCACTCCGATTCTAGGGATATAGATGAATTGATGACAGATCTTTAACCCCAAATGTCAGAGTATGGGGAAGGAGCTCAACAATTGAGATTCAAAATCCTAGAAGATGAAGTACATAGGATTCTCATATCCCTCCACTAGTACTTATAGATGGAGTATTTTTACCCTTATAGGGGATCACATGAAAACTTCCTCTATCACTACCTGTTTCCCACCACTCTACCTCCACATAAGATATTAGATAGATGTTTGGGTTTGGGATGATTCCTTTAGATGGAGAGAACTCCACCAAACCATAGATGGATGCCGCCACCCTCACACTTGAAAAAGTGGTGAACAATACCTTCCTTAGAGATGTGATGATGAGGTTGTAACTTCCCTTATATATGTCCCAAAATGTAGTATACAAATGACTTTAATAGTGAATCCTTTATTGGTAAACTAAGAGAAGAACCGATCTACATTGGTGCTGCCACCCATATCTCAATCTGCTCCAATCTAGGTCTGGGTTGACCAAGAGAAAGAAACTTACTCCAAGAAAGAGGGAATGTGGGAGGAATTGGCTACCGACCAGTTGTTCGTGGTTTTGTAGGAACCTAAATTTTTAGACATTAATATACCAGAGTCCCTTACATAGAAACAAGCTATTTTTTTCACCATATTATTTGGCATAAATTTCTCAAACTCTATGATCTATAGATGCCCTATCAAGGGAGCCATGAGAATCTAGATTCCATAGATCAATAGTGAAAATGTTTGGTATTATATAACTTATATTAGAAAATTACCTGAGCCATACGACTGTCCCCAGACCCTTTAGAAGACCTAGATCAAGAGACTGATAGTGCTCTACTAGGTTATGGAAGAAGTATCTCTGCATCTGTAGATCAAAGGTCATGGATAGTATGTTACTCTACATTTAAGACCTATCTTATGATAGTCTTTCCCAAAAACAAATTATGAATGTTTCCCTCTAGCTACTACCATGGTTAATATTGTTTCCAAAGAACCGCTCGAGGATCATAGAAACAAGGGCATCGACCTAGGGCATGACATGAAATATCTTCCTCAAGGGGTGATTCAGTACTAGCTAGAACCTCTAAAAAGTGTATTAACTCATCAGTAGAGGTTATAACTTGGTCTCATAGATTCCCTTGATGATTCATTGTTTCATTCCCACCAAAATATTGAAAATGTAAAGGGGAAGTTAAACTGATTCAAGGCTGTACTAAAAGTAGATATGGAACCTACGGTGGCCGCTCTGCTATAGGAACATGAGGAACAAAAATGTATTTTCACTAACCTTATTGATGAGTGGTAACCTAGTTGTGATGATACCCTCTGAGACCATATCTCTCCCCCTAGGGAACCTAATTCTTCTTGTCCATGAACCCCCATTTGAGCTTGGTGATGTCACACATCTAGATAGAGTAGAAGCCATGGTATTTGACATGAAACTGAGGTATGTGTCACTGAAACCTCTCGAGCAGTGTGATTATCCACCTTGAGATCCAGATTATGACTATATCTAAGTTGATGAGCCCATCCCCTAAGTTGATAAGCCTATCAATGCATTTTTTTCTAGATATCCTCATTAAGATGACTTGATAATAGCTCTCACTACTCACCTTGAAGCCCTGTAAAGATAATAGGAGGATAATCCACATGATGGAAAGCCATACCCAGCATGGGTGAATAATATCCAAGCACCCTAGAGTTTGGAAATCCCAATTTCAACCTGTTCAATGGGTTAGTTGACCTACTTAAACAACCGGACCACTTCATTTCAAGGTGTGGACCAATATTGGGTTCCCAAAAATAGTAACAGTGCAACACCAAGAGATTTTATTATTTTTTTAAAAAATATTTAATTTTTTGATATTTTACATTACATGAACAAAAAAGTTTAGATTTTTGTATGCACAATACTAATTTTTGATCATGTTACACACAATTCCATGTTTATCTTACGTTACATGAATCAATGAGTATAAACCAAACATGATAAATTATTTAAATATTATTATTTAATATGATAGTTATCAGCGATTCATTAGAATGAAAGGTAAGAATAGGGTTGAATAGACTATGATAATATGGTGTAAACACGTTTATAAAATTGTTTTGTGACCAATTAATTATAAATGAATATAAAACCCATTCGAAAATAAAAGAAATCTTTTTCTGAAAAATTATTTTTATGTGTGTAAGTGTGTTTTATATAAATAAATTATCCAAATAACTTCTGGGTTATGATTTTATGTAAATTTATATATTATATATTAAATAAAATGTTGGGAATTTATCTTATATGTTTTTTGTACATGAGAGAAGAATAAATAAAATTTTGCGCATAAAAACTATATTTTTCTAAAAATTAGTTTTGTCACCTTTTTATGAAGATGTTATTTTAGAAATAAAGTGTAACAATTTAATAAAATGAATTTGAAAAAAATAAAAATAATTTTTAATATACTAATATCAAAATTATTTCACTATGAATTTTTGGTATTTTTTAGAAAAGTTTCATTTTCTGATGAATAGTGAAACATACTGAATGTTAATTGAAAACTGCTATTTTGTTCAATTTATTTATAAAGTTAAATTATAAATTGAAATTTATTTAAAGTAAAATTATTTAATTTTTTTTTCCATGAATACAATTTAGGTATTTTTAATCATTCTCATATTGAATTTGGATATACAAACATTTCAAACATTTGAAGCTTTTTTTTAGAAACTTGCTTACTCAACACATTTGTGAGATTAATTATAAATTAGTTTTTTCCAATACATTGAATATAATTTATAAAAATGGATTCCATAATTTTAATCAGAATAATTTATTTAAAATAATAATTTTATCCAAATTTCTGACTAAAATGAATAGAATGCAGTAAAAATAAATTATCACAATTAAGGTAAAAATGGATTTACTATGGGTTAACAAAGATTAATAATAATGTAAATGGCCAAAAATATTATCTAAATATTATTCAATGATTTTATTTATACCTTTTCAATATAATTCATTGATTTGTGGAAATTTATCTCTAGTTTCATTAGAATATGACCCATATAATACGTTAATTAAAGAAAAATTAAAAAAGATACTTTTCTTACATTAATAAATATAATAACTTGGGATAGGGAAAAAGAAAAATTGTTTTGGATATTAATATTATTTTGAAATATAAATGAGTTCTGTATCATAATAGTTTATATTTACTTTTTAGTGATGAAACTGCTACTTAAAATGCTTATGAAATTCGAACAAAGTAAATATTTAGTTAATAAAAAAAAGTAATAGATAAAAAATTCATAATGGAGAAGTAAATTAAATGAAGTTTTATGTTATATTTTTTTTGACAAGTATATCACGTCACATATGTTTTTACACCATACATTCAAATTACATCATTTTCTTTATTTTTTAAAATCCAATTTAAATGAATAATATAAAAATTTACATTAATGTTATTTTGTGATAAATCATATTTTATTAAACGATTTAACATCACTAAAGATCCTATCTTATATAAAGTGATATTTAAATGATAATAATTATCATATATTTTCCATTAATGGAAAAATTGATATTTTATAATGTATATTTTACGCTTAAATAGTAAAAACCTCTATTAGCGCATTTAAGGTTAAAGGTGTGTTTTTGCACATTACATGCAGTTATGTTAAAATTAATTACAAACACACACTGGATTAATATTTTATAAATTTTTTATCATATTCAGAATAATTTTATAAAAAATCTGTATTAATTATCACCCTAATTTAATTTTTAAGGATAAATTACTGATGTTAGAAATTTAGTTTCCATAGTTAAAAACCAAAATGGTAAAAAATGGTTAACATAAAATTTGAGGATTAAACGTTTAAAACATGTGTTTCAATGTTTTTTTAAGGTGTGAATAGATCATATAATCCATCAACGTGTTTTATTATTAGTTTTGGATCTACTTGAGGCAAGCTTGACAACCCAATAGTGAATACTTTTGAGTATTTACAAGAATGCAATTCCTCCACAACTATAAAAGGGGACTCACTTTCCCCACTTCTTTACACCTCTCAATCCATTTTTATTAGAAAATATATTTCCAAATAACTTAAAAAATCCCCTCTCCTCATCTTTGAATCTTTATTTTGGATAAAAATCCAACCAATAATGTCTTTAGTGAATCCATGAGAAGGATGCCTGAAGAAAAGGTAACATTCATCAACGGTCATTTTCGTTTTATTTCTCCCTCAAACCCCTTCATTTATAATTATACCATGATTATATAATAAAATAATTATACAAAATATAATAATATTTGTTTTGTTAAGCGTATTACCTAAAATCGAAAAAACTTCCAACAAATGGGTTATGAAATCATCATTCATGTGTACGACGAACTACCGCCCCATTAATCTATATCATTAGTTTTTCCATGACCATATTTGAGGGTTAGAAATAATATTGGATTTATTGTTTTTATATAAAATATATAAAATATATTATTTTATTTTTCTTTTTTAATTATTATATCAAAAATAACTTCATGGTTTCTATTTTATAGGAATATGAAAACATTGTTCATTTGTACAATGGAATACCATCTCCCGAAGCGATGTGATTCCTTCACGTTTAACTTGGAATGTATTAAGTATGGGTTTAATAAAAATTTATGATATATTTACAAAAAAATCATAAATTATAATATATATATATCATTTACTTTTATTTCTTTCAATATGATAATAATATTGAAACAATGTTAATGTGTAGGTATGACCTACCATCTCCGTGAATAGTGTGTTTAATTTCCTACAACTAAATATTATGAATCACTATAAATATATATATACTGAATGTATATGATATTTTTATCATGTTTTAAATTATGAATATTATTAAACCATGATCAATTTACTAGTAAAAAAATAAAAATACAAAAAATATAAGAAAACATGGCAGTCATTACATAAAATATAACTTTGATATGGAATTGTTGATAAACAGGTAATAAAAGTTCATAATAAAATCATATATGGTGTGATATATAGGTGCGGGGCTCCACCTCACCCCTTGAAAGAAGGATTATCAAAATCAATAAAAAAAATAAAGGCCTTCAAGCCATTGTATGGATGTGATATATATGAGTTTTATTCATTAATATAATCATAATAAACTTATATTTATTATATATAAGGTTCAAATATGTATGAAAAATGTCAAGGCTTATGGTAAGGTATTTTCATCTCAGTTTTAACATTTATGAGAGGCATGATATATTCACCACCTATTTATTCTTTGTGGGGTAGATAATTCCCCTAAATTTATTTTATGATTATAATCCTAAAATTTATGGGTATTTAAATTTAAATTTAACTATATATATATTTCAATAATTTTACAGTTCAAATGATACCAAAGATATTCTGTATTTGTTTTACAGTTTTCCTTTTTGAGATGTATATTATGATATGCACCTTTATTTCATTCATGAGCGATATATTTAGCCGCTTTGACATGTAATATCATGGGTTTATTTATCTTCATGATATTCTATGTTCAATATAATTTTATTACTTCAAGGTTCTTATGAATCATGGTTACCAATGGGGTAATGAATTTATGTTACATTCTCTTCATTTATTGGCACTGTTTATGATTATGTTTCGGATGATAAACTCTTATGATCCAAATAACAATAATTATAAATAATTTTATTCACTTATAGTTATTCGTGATATATTCATGAAATGGTACCACTTTTCTACTATTTGGTACATAAAATAATTAAGAAATTGATTTTAATAAAATTTTATTTTATTTCCCTCATCGATCTAAAATCGGTTTTCATCCAAAAACATGTACTCTATTTTTTTCAATTTTTATAAAAAATATTTTATTATCATTTCCAAAAAAACCATTTCAAATTTTTTTACATTTAAAATTTTTTAAATGATTTTCAAATATACCTTTATATATTTTCAAGGTTATTTTAAAAAAAATTATTCTCAAAATTTATTATGTTTTAATAATTTATTTTTTCAATGAAAATTTATTTTTTGCATGAAATGTCCCAATGAGTCTTTAAAAATTATTTTCAATCTAAGATTAGATTCTCTATGGATACTTATTTTCTAATGGGGATATGATCCATGGATTTTATTTTTACTATTTCTCTAAATAGTTTATTTTTATGATGATAAGATGTTTGTAAAATTCATTTCTCTTCCATGAGTTATACCATGATAAAATTACTAGGAAACCCAATTATTTTTTCCATAGGTTATGCTTTGAGGAAATGATTAAATGACTATGAAACCTGTTTATTTTCTACTGGTTATGTTGTGATGAAATTTTTATGAAACCGATTTCATTTTATGGGTTCTTATTTGATGAATGTTTTTAGATATTATGGAACACATAAGTATGGGATTTTATTATGTGATAGGAGGGAACTATATATACCTACATTTCATTTCGTAAAGAGTTGTATCTAAAGAGATCAATGGGTCTAGAATGGGAAGTTAAACTAGTTAAATAATACAATTATATAATGGAAAGTGAACCTAATTCAGTAATACAAGGTTTGAAGGGAAAGTGAAAAAGGTTTAGTAATACATCGATGGAATGGGGAGTGAACCTGGTTTCCTAAATGACTTTGTCCACTATGATGGTTTTGGAAGTGATCCTTGACTAATAAGGAAATAAATTTTTATACTTATGTGTATTCCAAAAATTCCATGTGTTATGCACTAATGGATCATGTTATTTAATTCCCTTATGATTAATTAAATCTAAAATAGAAATGTTTATTTGATGACCCATGATTATGTAATTTGATATATTGGGTATGGTTTTCAAATGTTTTTCGCACATTATCATACCTGTATGTCCATGTTATACTTTAATTTCTCCTTTTTTTAGCCTTAGTGAGAATATGTACTCACCCTTTATTTTTTTTCCTCTCCCCATGTTATTATGAAAGGTTTTAAGTAGGATTAATAAATAAGATTATCTTTATGGGATAGATTTTAAATATTTCAGTATATTAGAAGTTTGGGTTCAAATTTTCCAAAGGCACTAAACTATTATTGTACTTGAGAGTTAACACATTTCTATCATGTGGGTGTGGGAAAAAAATTTATTCCCAAGTTAAAATTTAGTATAGTAGTCAACCAAGGTTGTCTCTAGAGTGGAGGACACAGAAATAAATCTATTTCCTTTAAATTAGAGTAATAGTGTCTAATTTTTAAATTGATTGATTTAAAAAACAAACTAAAGTAAGGAAACAAAATAAATCAATTAATAAAAATATTGAAAACAAATTTCATATAATTTTATTGAAAATAGTTATATGATTAGGGTAATTGGTTCATGTTTAGTTTTTAATTAATAATAATATCTAAGTTCCAATTTATCAAATCATCTTCTACCAAGATGAATAAATTAAGATTCCATGATCAGTTTCTCAACTCCCTTGAAAAATTGTTATGATAAGAGAAAAACATGAAAAGATATCAGCTCAGTCTACTCTCCATCCATTAAGTGAGACAGTTCCAAATGAATATCATTAATGGACTTAAGCAGTACCCAATCAGATCTTGTTTACCCCAAATAATCAAGAATACCCATTACCCATCCCACGCCTACTAAGGATAACTAATTACTTTACCACAAATCTCAAGTATATTCCATAATCTATAAACCATATCCTAGTAGAGGGAGTTAATGATTATTGAAGAAATTAATAAGAACAATAGAATGAAAAACAAAACCAGATCGTACTTGATAATAAATTCCTCAATTAGAAATTGAAATCAACTTCAAGAAATAGATAAATATATTGTATTCAACCAAGCATAAGTACTCAATAATAAAAAAATAGGAAACCTCTCATTATAAAATAACACAAAATTGTAACGCTCTATGTGAAGGGTAACCAAGAATAAGTGGAATAAGAATCCAGTATAAAACTAAGATAACGAAAATAGAGAAAAATAAGTGCCCTGAATTTCTACTCCAAAATCTATATACCAAAAGATTGATTCTGTCCTTCCCACCATATGGCCTAAACTCAATAGGGGTTCTTATAAGTTTTTATAAATTTTTTTCCTCTAGACCCACCAAATTTTAATTTATTTGAACATGTATATAAGAATTTATGACTAAATTAATTATTAACACTCTTATGGCAAAATAAACTCTTAATATTCCTACAATGTTTCACAATAAATGGCTATATTAATGAAATAATATCTCTATAAAATTTATTAGGAAAATTTTTCTTCAATTCATATTCCAAATCCATCTTAAATCACTTAATTTATAGGTCTTTATACCATGCTATTACTCATTTACTAAGGTTGGGTCCATTCTTTTAGGAAAAAAATATTTTTCAATTCGATTTATTTTTGTAGGCGTATAGAAGTTTAATTTAGCCGTAGTTATTGAATAATTATTTTATTCCAATGAAAAGAAGAATCCTAAAAAAATAATCACTTGAATTAGATCAATATTGTAAAAGTTATACTAAAAATACCAAAGTGATAATAATCATTTAACATTCAAGAATCATTCAATTTTCACATTTTAGACAAAAAAACACCAAAAATAAAAAATGATGAAAATTAGCTCAAATTGTTAAATTTGAAGGGATTAAATAATTAAAAGACATATAAAATTTTATGAAAGTATTATCTCTATCAATTCATCCATAATTAGCACTTGGAATCTTGGACAAGTAAGCATTAAAAGAAACTCATTATATCCACTAAATTTTCAAAAAAGAAAAAAACATATCATACATTCAAAAAATCATTATTTCATGTTCTCCATTCAGATAATTCAATTCATTTGCACTTCATTTATCCTTCCATTCATAAAAAACACTTATCTGACATGAATTTTTTCTTAACTCACAAATGACAAAGTTCAACAAGGATTTCTCTCATCCAAACCCACAAAAGAGTCACCATAGGCGAGGTAAATTCCTACATATCCAACTTATGTGCGTCAAGAACATGAGTTTATCATGATGAATTTTTAAGTTTATTTAGTTTTTATTGGTAGTATTTAGTTGTCAAATATTTCGTGGCTGAATGTGGGGGGCTTGGATCATTTTAAAGATAACATAGATGATTCTAATTTTTTCACTCAAGTATGGTATCCTCATCACTCTCCATAAAAGAAAATTATCTCAATGAATAATTGAAAATATCTTGGTAGAATCAAAAATGACATTTCTAGTCTCCTTTTTTATTGAAATCTCTAGATATGCACATCTTTATTTCTAATTTGGAAGCTTTAGAAAGGCACCAATTCTATTATCATGAAATATAAATAAATGGATATCTTTTGATATAATGAATTTTTAAGTTGAAAAATAATCTATTCAAAATTTTATTTTACCCCTAATCTATCACCAAACAAATTATTATAACACAAGGAAGCTTCCCCCGCATTGAAGTTCAAATAGATCAGGAAATTTCACTTCAAATGTAGGATTGATAGAGGAATTGGATTGTAACGTGGCTAACCTAATAGGTTGACAATGTATTATAAGAGATACAAGGATTAAATGTAAAAGTTTAGATAGAATAAAAATGATTCTCTTAAAAAGGTGGCTTTAAAACCAATGAAATTTTTCAATCATTTAAAAAAAAGTATTCCAAACTCCTTTGTTTTGACATGAATAAATCAAATTCTGGTAAATATATGAATAGTTTGGTTCCCTCAAGAAGTGATCTGAATTTAAATAATATTAAAAAGGGTTTATAATACTTATAAGAATGTTATTTTATTGAAAAATAAAATGATATGTGGAATTAAATTTATAAAAAATCATTGTAATTTTCATGAAATTCCTAATGTTTTGAACTTGCCCAAATGGCCCGAAGGCCTTATTTTTTATTTTATTTGGGAAAATACCCATTTTAAGGGATGAAAAGGATCCCTCACATGACCTGTAGGCCCAAGGCGCAATGCCCACACATGACTCAATACATAACCTCAAAGGCCCCAGACCTGACTTAATGAAATTGGTCTTTTCTGTGGCCCTCAAGTCCTGTGGCCCGATGGACATTGTTGTATTGAAGGCCATATATCCCAAAGGCCCTATAGACCAAAAGCCATTAGTGGATCAGAGGCCCTAAGAACCGTAGGCCCAAACTGGTGGCCCGTAGACCCAAATTAGATGAATATTTTCAACTGATGTGGTACCAAACAATACCCACTATAGTACTGCTGCAGTACAAAAATTCACCCTCACCTAGATTTGATCCTGGGTCTCTTGGATGCAATGCAGGAGAACATAAGATTCAAAAACACACATAAAACAAAAAACAACCAAACAAAAAATTGAAAATCAATTGTTTTTTGAAAAAATAGAAAAAATTTGAATACCCTATACAAAAAAGGTTCCCTCCTTCAATATTAAATGATTAATTGTACTAAAAAAATCAATGTAGATTTTATCATGTAATATGATTTTTAATTGAATAAAGTCAACCAATAATGTGTTAAAGAGAGGTATGACATGATGGATTTTTTTCATAAACATGTTGGAGGATTTTGACCTTTTCCCCTAGTTCTGATGGCATGGTTACATGGAATCTTTTAATACTATGTACATTAATAGTGATTAGATCCTACTCTCTACCTTTTATAATATTTAAAGAACCCAAAGGATATATATGAGTCACTATAAATGGAACATCCCATCCAGAAAAAAAATTACATGGTATCATCTTGATTCTTGAGTTGAATAACAACACCATGTCTACATGAAGAAATTATTTAAGTAGAATTAGTTTGTCCTAAGCCACTCTTATTCTCTATTTATAAATCATTGGATTTTTAAATATTCCCATCTAATTTCCTCTATCTCATGAAACTATATCTTACTTATTTTTTTAGTTCTTTCAGGATCCAAATTTATCTTTCTCATATCGAAATATGCCTTATACTCTAATTCCACATGAAGGTGATATCTTTTCACAAAAATCATCTTATATGGACTCATTCCTATTAGGGTTTTATAGTCTTCCATATAATCCCATAATATATCTTCTAACCTTTGGCTCTAATCCTCCCAGTTCAGTTTATTACTCTTTTCCAAAACTCCTTTTATTTCCCTATTGGGATCTTCATATTGACCATTAGTATGTGGATGATAAGGAGTTGATGTTTTATGATGTACCCCATAATTGCTCTGAAAATACTCTATTTTATTATTGAAAAATTGATTCCATTGATTTCTGATGATGTATCTGGGTGCTCTAAATCTATAAAATATGTTATCCATGATAAAATCACAGACAACTATTTCATCTTCGGTCTTGATGGATTTTTCATCAACCCATTTTGAAACAAAATTAATTGTAAGAAAGATATATGAATTTAATAATGACATTGTGAAAGGTCCCATAAAATATACACCCTAAAATTAAAAAATATCTCAAAAAATAAGTGACTTTAGAGGAATTTATTGTCTCTTTGAAATATTTCATGAAAACCAAAATTTTTTAGACCTTATTAAAAATGGATTAACATCTTTAAAAGGGTGGGCCAATAAATTCTAAATTATGAAACCTTCTTTACTATCCAATGAGGTCCAAATTGTCCTCCACAAGGTAATGTTTTGAAAAAATCAAACATGGATTCAATTTTACTTTCATCCAAACACCTTATTTTAACTAAATCATTAAAAATATTACAATGAAATTGATCTTATGAAATGTAATATCTAGATTCATATTATAGACTGTGAATTTGGTGGGAATTTAAATGATATGATACTTGATATTTTAAAAACATAATTTACCATGTTATCAAAACAAGGAACTTATCCTTTAATCAAGTACAAATACTCTCTTGGAAGGTGATCATTCAATGGTTCTTTATCTAGAATTTCATCTTCAGTAGTGTTAGGCAGTCTGGTTATGTAACTAGGCACTTAGTTCTCATCTAACTTATTGTATTTGATTTCTAAGTTGAAATTCTGTATATGTAACATACATCTCACTATACTCTATTTAGATTCTTTCTTTATGAAGTACATAAGAGCCACATGATCGTAAAACACATTGAATTTGTCCCATAAAGATATGATCTAAATAATTCTATTGAAAATTGAACTACTAAAAATATGTTTCTATGGTTTTATAATTTAATTGGGACACATGTAAGGTTCTTGAGGCATAAACAATGAATTTTTTCCTATCCTTAATTTACCATGAAATGAAAACTGTAACTTCTTGGTTATAAGAATCACAAATTATCATGAATGATTCTTCCCAATTTATTGGCTACATTATAAGTTGTTTAATCATTGTCCTATTCAACTCATCAAAGGATTCCCTACAAAGACCATTAAAATCAAAATCAACATCTTTCAAAATTAATCTCTATATAGAGAGAAAAATTTTACTCAAATCTTTGATAATCCTCTAGTAGATTAATACATGTCCTAAAAATGATCTAACATGTTTCACAAAATTTGGGTATCATAATGAGTTTTTCACATAAAATTTTGATTTATCCACTCAAATAAATTTGTTTGAATTGAAATTTACATGAAAAAAATCCTCTCTCACCATGAAATGACACTTTTAAAAATTTTAAAAAGTTTATATTCAATTCATTTTTTCTGAAAATTTTCCATATTTTTCAAACAATGGTTAATATAATTTTCAAAAAACTATGAAATAATCCAAGAAAACCTCCAATAAATCTTCAATGTGATTTTAGAATATACATACCATGCACCTATGAAATTTACCCAAATCATTACATAATCCAAATGGAAAAATTTTATGTGAAATATTACTGAAGGGATAAGTAAATGTAGTCTTATCTTGATCCTTGAGAGAAATAAGTGTCGAGAAATAACTTAAATATCCATATAATAAGAAACAATGAGTTCCTCCTACCAATATCTATAACATATTGTCAATGAAGTGGATAGGGAAATGATCTTTTTGAGTGATCTGATTTACCTTCCTAAAATCAATGCACACCCTCCATCTATTCTGAATTTTCATAGGGATTAATTCCTTACTTTCATTCCACAAATTGATTAGGATAGTTTTTTTTCTGAACTAAATGAATAGGGTTAACTAATTGTGAATATGAAATGGGATAGATGATCCAAACATCCAATATATTGTCAATCTCTTTATTAAAAACATCCATCAAGGTGGGATTCAACCTCCTTTGGGACAGTCTGATAGATTTGGAATCTCTTTCAAGATGAATTATATGTGAGTATATTTTTTACTTTATTCCAAGGATATCATGAAATCTTCACCATATTTATTATAAATTCTATATAAAAATATCAATCATAGATTACTCATGGGTTTTAGATATATTATTAGCAATTATCAAGGATAATATTTTCCCTCCATAAGGTACACATATTTCAAATCATTAGGGAATGGTTTTTCAACATTTGGGGGCTACTCAAGGGATAAAATTAAATTTAGATCCCCTAATTCCAAAAGTTGGGCCACCTATACACAATAAATCATGACATATTCTTTATATTTTTAGAAAATAATCAAAGAAATCGTATTTACCTCATCTTCCCACATGAAATCACAATCTACAGTGTTTTGAGAGTTCACATGTTTAGTGATATTTTCAACGAGAAAATTGCCTCCTAATGTTTTACTTCAACCCCCCTCCCACCCCCCATAAAGAAGAAGAAATAAGATCAGATGTTTGGTCTATCAACATGGACAGTGCCCTTGGCCATGACGCTTTCCCGACATCCTTCTACCGTGTGACCTGAGATACTGTGAAAGCAAGTCTAGTTAGTGATTTGCAGGATTTCCTCTATGGAGGTAACCTTCCATGAGTGGCTTCTGAAACTAAACTGGTGTTAGTTCCAAAGGTCAGGATTGCATCTTCATTGAATTAGTACATACCAATTAGCATTTGAATTGAACCTTATAAAGTATTGGTTATCATTTTAAATTTATGATTTTCCCCCTTTCTCCCAAGTTGTGTTTTCCCCGAAACAACAGGGTTTTTTGAAAGACAGATCTATCAAAGGGGCTATTGTCATGGCCTAGGAAATTATTAACGACTTCAAATGGAAAACTCTTGACAGTAATGTGGCCATTACACTTGACATGACAAAATAATATGATAGGATATAATGTTGTTTTCTCATCAAGGTCCTTATAAGGATGGGGTTCTCTTCTTGGGCCGCTGACCTTCTTTATTGATGATTTAGTTCTCCATGGATGGCCACCTCCTTTATGGGTAAGTAGTTAAGGTTATTCAAGGCTTTCAAAGGTTTGAGAAAGGGGGAACCTCTTTCCCCCTCTTTGTTCATCATTACCCAAGATTCCCCCAGTCATTTTCTCAGTCATTGCACTACTGTGAGGAAAGTGCCCCCTTTCGTCACAAATCATCTTCTGGGAGTATCTATCACTTGATGTCTTCTTAAGATACCATATGTTTTGTTAATGTTAGTAGAAGATCAATTCAAAGGGTTAATGAGGCTATGGAGCTCTTTTTTAGGTGGAGCGGTCAAGTTATTTATCGTGAGAAGAGCCTCTTCTTTGTTCCCACCAAATGCTTGGAGAGTTACTCTAAATTTCTTTAATCCATCCTCAGTATGAAAAAAGGTTAATTCCCTATGATGTACCTAGGTGCTCCAGTGTCTCCTAATTCCCTTTTTATTAGACAATTCAATATGGTTACTGAAAAAATCATAGGGTTCATTATCAATTAGAAGACTAAGCGTCTATCTTTTGGAGGTATAATTACATTGATCAACTCAGTCTTATCTTCCATGCCCATGCATATTCTTTCAACCCTCAAGGTTCCCAAGAAAGTGATTTCCAATATTGAATCTATCATTTTATCCTTCTTATGGGGTGGTCACATCCAAAATAAGTGCCATTGGACCTCTTGGAATAAGTTGGCTAATCCAGTTGATGAGGGGGGTCTTAACTTGAGAAGTTTTTCTGGCACTATGACCAGTCTTCATGCCATGCTGGCCTGGGAGGTTCTTGAGGGATGATCTTTATGATGGGAAGAACATGCAAAGAACTTATTATCTGTAGGGGAGTTCCATTAGATGAAAGAATTACAAAATTTGTAAGATAATTCAGCCCTTCTTCCCTCTTCTTCAACAACATTCTCGATGGATTGTTGGCAATGGAGATGTCAACTTCTGGTATCATAACTGGTCAAAGTCAATTCTAGGTTTCCAAATCTATCCCTCTCCATCCATTTATTATAGGGAGGCTGGGTGTTTTCCTCTCCTTATTTGGACCACTCTGGATGCAGCCCAAAAAAGTTTCGATGACAATATCATACTTTCTAATGACCCTAACATGTTTGTTTTCATGGGATTGATTATAGGTATGTTCTCTATCAATAACTTTCTAAGAATTCAATCTTCTTATTCTGATCATGATTATTGGGGTGATCTTCATATGGTGAAAAATGTTTCCTTCCATGTTTCTCTTCCTTGTCTAGCATGTCTGATAGGGTGCATTTCCCTTCGAGGAAAATGTACAGTTAACGGGTGTCTGTCTAGCATCGAAGTGCTTATGCTGCAAAGAGCCAAAAACTGAATCTGCTCTCCACCTTTTCTTCAACAGTGATTGGGCCAAGCTGATTTGGAGCTCATTCGGTTAGATTACATTCTTGTCAGATTGGGAATATTTGATTGACATCTTCCATCAGCAGTGGTTCTTGGAACTAGACAGACCAAGTGTGGAACGACAGGCAAGGGAGGTAATATTCATTGTAGGATGTTGGGTGCTTTGGACCTCTCAGATTGATATGTGGCACTCTAATATGAATACATCTCAACTGAGTATCATATTTAAAGCCATAAATCCCATTCATGATTTTTTAAAGTTAGACAAAAGTCTTGGGGTTGCCTCGTCTATCTCTATGCTCCTTCCCTAGCAATCTGTGCCCTGTCTGGATCCACATGTCCATGGTGATTGGGTTCGATAGAAGGACGCTAACTCTGGGATCAAGTGGAATACTGATGGCTAATGATGCATGGGCACAATGCGAGGGGGTGGGGTTATAAGAGACAATACTGGATCAGTAATTGCTGACTTTTCAGTTTTTTTTGGCCCAGATGACTCTCTACAAGAAGAGGCCTTATCCATGCAATACAGAGTCATGCATTGTAATCATAAGAGAATTGTTCACATGGAGAGAGATACTGATTCAATGACCCTTCTTAATGAACTTATAGGTTAGGGTCTCATATTGTGGTCAATTATCTACTCTATTAGAAGCGGTATGAATTTACAGGATGATCATACTTCTATTCTTCATACCTAAAGAGAGGGGAATTTTGTGGCCAATTACCTTGCGTCTACCGCATCTTAGAATGATTATCTTCTTATTTTTTCTCATCCTGGATCCTTTCCCCCAAGGGGAATGCACATTTTTAGGGCTGATGCTCTTGAGATTCATTACTCCAGACCTCCGTAAATTTTTTCTTGTAGGATTTTCAGCCCCTTTCTTCTTTAATAAAATCATAAAAAATCTTTGGTGGTGGTATAATTTTACAAGTACATCTTCCAAAACCCTATCTAGGAAAACTATGGATATTCTTGCAATCCAGACAACCAATCTTATGGGATGAAAGTCTCCCATGCAGAAAAATTGTATACTGAGTAAGGTAATACATTAATTTAAACACCTAGATCTCATAAATCATTAAATAAATTTAAAATCCAATAGTTCATGGAATTAATTTTTTTATAGATCTAGAAATTTGGTTGGAAACTACTGTGTAATAAGAACTGAGACACTTCTTCCGAAGTTGATCCTTTCCTCCACCTAAAGTCTTCTATTATTGGGGAAATTATCATTCATAAATGCAGTATACCTTGGAAATTTTTTAGTTCATCAAGAAAGTTTATATTTATTTACAATTTCTAGAAGGTGTCGAGAATTTATTTTGGAAGCTCCTTTTCATGTATTCTCCTTGATTAAATCATCCTTGATAGAAATTGTTGGGGTGTAAGTCTTTCTTCTCCATTTTTTCTTTTAAGTGGTGTTTGTTATCACTTTATCCTTGGACTATTCTTCTCATCATCCACTTTATTTTCTTCTTCTTTATGAATTTGTATAGAACATTTAGAATTACAAACATCATTCTCCTTAAGCATAGTATTTTTTATTTCAATTTAAAGGGTGGTAGGTGGTGGGAGTTCATTTCCACTTATTGTTTTTATCATTATATAATTATCTCTTATGTTCGGGATATTTTGGGAATTTATTTGCCCTATATTTTTAATAAGAAATTCCTTGAGACTATCAAACTTATTGGAAAAATATTTTATGGTTTCTTTCATCCCCTCAAACTTAGATTTCTATTGTTGAATTTGAATTGAAGGTTTCACACTGGTGGATGGTTGCTGGTATGTAGGCTTTTAATAATATTTGTTTTGATGGAATGGTTGTGGCTTTTCAAATTATTACTGGAATGGGGATTGGTTTTGAAACTTGTTTTGGTATGGGGGTTAAACATGATTTTACTAATTTCTAAATCTATATTCAGCTTGGTTAGGTTCCCTCCATCATTGAATTTTGTTGAAACTACCTCAGCTAAAAGGTTGCTGCACAACCTTACATTCGATATACTTAAACACATTAGTTAGTGAAATTATCAAGTTATGATCATAAACAACCTACCATATATAGTTCTTGTTGTTCAGTCACATGTTTTTGGTCCATCAATCTCACTAAATTGGTGGTCTCTTCAATATTAATTTCTAATATGGGATATGGATTTGTAGATATTACCTCATGAATAACTATTATTCTAGTACATTTTGTACTGAACTGTTGTGAGTTCTGGGAAATTATCTCAATCAAGACCTCTACTTTTTCTAGTGACTTTTTTTATCAATACGTCTCTATATTATTAATCTATATGGTTTATACCACTCTCTATAAAACCTTGGTAAAATAAGATATGAATGTTTTTCCCTTTAATTACCTAATGTGGGAATATGGCACATAACTTCTTAAATATCTAACAATACCCTTAAAGGGTTTCTAAAGAGGAATATCTAATGCCATATATTTTATTTATTATGGTTATAATTATGGATACAAGGAAGAATATTTTCCTAAAGCATCTCAATAAGTCATTCAAATCATGAACATCTCTCGGTTATAGTTCGTACAACCATTCTTTGTCAGATCCTTCCAATGAAAATGGGAATTCCATCCACTTTACTTCCTCTTTAGATACTCATCGGGGTTTGAATGTAGATCATACATATGTGATCTCATTAATATTTTTTTGGGTCTTTTTTTATTAATCAATGAAATTATAGAAGCACCAGGATCTTGTTAGGTTTTATATCAAAATAATTCTGTAACTCTAGCATGAAAAGTTGATGGCTTTTTATTATAGAATTATGGTGAACATAGATCTATAAGGGATTGGTTGTTATTTCCATCCTTTATGATGGGATACGAGTGAACACTTTAAGTTTCACTCCTGCAGTGATGATAATTTTCCTTAAATTCGGATTGAAAATATAGGTTTCTAATTCTTTTCAACATGGTTCTTTTAACTTCAAGATCTAAGGGGAAAGGGTTTTTATTAGTGGATATATTGATCTAATTTGAAAATTATATTGTTGTAACCACCTTTCTATAAATGACACCATGTTTTGACAAGTTCATATCGTGGGGTTTGGAGAAAAACAATCATTTCCCAGGATAAAATTCGGTATTGTGGTTAACCTAGGTTTTCTCTATAGAGGAGCAGATAATAATCAAGTTATCAACTTTAAATTAAAGAAAAATGTATCTATTTTTTAAATTTTTTGATTCTGAAATAAAAATAATGTAACAAAACAAAAGAACGAAATTAAGTAACAAATTGATTTTTTTTAAAAAGTACATGAACGAAAATATTTATATGATTTGGGAAATCAGGTTTGGTTTATTTTTCTAATTGCGATGTTATCCTAGTTCCAATTTTTCAATTCATTTTCTGGTAAGGAAAATAAAGTGAGATTTCACAATCACTTCCTGTCACTACCTTCGTCAAATGGCGATTGTGAGAGTAAACCATTACAAGATCTCAAATATGTATTATCTTCTTCTTATGTGTGAGAGAGTTGTAGTGAATATCTCAATTGACTTAGGGAATACCCAACCAGTTCTTGTTTATCCCAAACAATCAATATTATCCACTACCCTCCCACACATACTGATGATTTCCAACTAATTCAAAATTAAGACCCAGAATACTCCATCATATATAATCGAGAACCTACTGGAGGGGTAAAATGAACATTGACTAAAGAAAAAAAAACAACTTAAACTAAAACCAAATACGACTATACATGATATTAAAAACCACTATTATGAATTTAAATCAACTTTAAAGAAGATAGAAATAGATTTTATTCAACAAAAAACATGAGCTCAAGCATTAAAAATTATAAAAGCCTCACCTTCCCCAACCACTATTAAATTTACCCATCCATGTGACAGGTAAAATTGAATATGGTGTAATAAGAAAACCTTTCTAAAACAATAAGAATAAAATGGGAAAATAAAGAACATAAATTTCTCCTTCAGAATATTTCTCCTTAAAATTTTATCCTATTTTTCCACTAGAGGGCATAAACCCACCAAGGGTCCTTATAAGTTTTTATAAATTTATTTTTCTCTCAACCATCCAAATATGTATGTATTTGGACACAAATAAAAATGTTATGATCTAAGTAATGAATAAATATTTGTATATCTAAAGATACCCTAAATCTTCCTCTAAATGTTTACATTGAATGGATCCATTAATTAGAGAATATCTCCATAAAATTTATTTTTCAAATTATTCATTGAGTCGTATTTCAAATATAGTTGAAATAAACTCATTTTGAGGTCTTTATCCTAAGTTCCCTTTCATTTACTAACGTGGGGTCTATTCTATCATCCATAATGTTTTTTCAAATTGGGTTATGTTTTTGGCCTATGGGAGTTTGAATTAGCTATGGTACTAGAAAAATAAGTTGAATCCCATGAAAAAATAAACCCTAAAAAAATAATAATTTCAATTGGATCAATTTTCTAGAAGTTATGATTGAAATAGAAAAGTGATATATTTTTTTTAAAATTATAGAATAAGAAATTGTCACATTTTTTCCCAAAATACACAAAACAAATACCAATATGATGAAAATAAAATCAGAATTTTAAATTGTAATGGATTCAGTAATTGAAAATCATATAAAAATTGATGAAAATATTTTCTTTATTATTTGTGTACTTTTTTAATGAATTGAATATTCATAAAAAAAGATGAAATATCCATGTATGAAAATCCTGGGCTGCTATAGTTAATATTGAAGGAAATATTTAGCTATCCTTCAGAAACTAGGTTAATAAAACTTTAGTGGGATACCTATGGTTTTTTATAAGGATATTTCTTGGGATGTCACTAAGGATATGTCAAAATATGAGTTAATGTATAGGAAAATATCATGGAATTTGTTAAAGGGTAGAGTGAGTGTTTTACCAACAATTTTATCCCTTTATGGATTCCACAAGGGGATGTGGATCCAAAAAATATGTACCTAGGGGTAAAACACTCAAAAAACCATATTGAGCTAGAACTGATCAGGAACTGGTACACAATAACAGGCCTTTTCACACACCTAGTTTTGAAAATATCTGGTGATATGCTTTGGGAATTTATAAAATCTTTAAGATCCATCATGAAAGATTTAAATAGACAATGACTATGAGTAAACTTGGATAAACCTAAGGTGTCATATAATAAATTTTGTGTCAATATTTATACATCCTACCAATGAATTTTCATTATTATGTAATTTTCTACTATGATTAATGTTTCACACGCTATGTTTTTTGGTTTTAGTCAATGAAAGAAACTAAAATGGACCAGGTTAACAATGAATGGGATATAAAAGTTGATAATCATAATCCAAATGGGATGATTATTAGAGTAAAGGGTTATATTATTATGACAAATCATTTTTCATGTAACTCTATTAATAATTCATACCATAATGAACTATTTGAATCACCAAAGAAGATAAATAAAGACATCACTAAAAGTTTAGGTAGCGAAGACCATAGAGGAAAGAAGATTCAGTTTCCTATGTGTTGAGAATGTGGGAAGAAACACCCATGTGGATGACTTATAAGAACAGGAAAATGTTTTGATAGTGTGAAATAATTACACAAACCAAGTAACTACAATGTAAAATGAAGAGTTCAGTTAACAAAATGGATGGGAATATTGGTCTCCCTAAGATATCATTGAAAATTGAACGTTTCAAATGTGGAAATTTTGAGTGTTATGTAAATAGATTTCATAAGGGGAAAGATAATGAAGAAAATTGGCAAGGTAGTACAATTAATGGATATACTGCAGATGATTAAGAAACTACAAATGAATTATGAATGAAAAGAGGTATTAAAGAGTAATATAATGAATCCTAGTTAATGAATTAAAGATTAGATGAAATGATTGATGTATTAAAGTATTTGAATTAAATTATTATGTTATATGAACAATAAAATATATAAATATTTCTTGTAGAAGTTTTTCATTAAGGATTTTAAAGAATAAGTTAAATGATACTAGTGGACTATAAAAATTTATATAATGTCAAGGTTATATTTTATGAAAAACAAATGATTAAGGGAACACAACACTTAATATGTTCCTGATTTTTAGAAATGGTGTTTAGATTGGATAAAGGATTGTTTCATGAGAATAATGTAAATTGGATAACACTGATTACCTTGGAATGAATTAATGGTTTCTGGACAAAGTTGTTCATGTTATCATTGATAATGTCTGTAAAATTATTTTATCTACGGAATATGTTCAGAAATATATTTTTTTAAAGGAATGATGAAGAATTTATGTTTTCAATAAATTTTTATGGTAGATCATATCGATACCATTTTCAAGAGAATACATGATGAAGGTATTAAAATGTTTGTTATGTGAAAATAAAGAGCTAATTTATGATATATAAGGGATTACTATTAATTTAATTTTGATAAATTTAGAAATATTATTTATAAATTATGAATGTTGGAAGGGTTACCTGTTTATCCATTTATGAGATGGTTTCTGTTAAAATTTTAATGAGATTTTAGAGATTAACATGTGACTTCACTATATGAATATTTATCCACATTGGATAACTCCACTATAAAATTTTGTTTCCATGATAACTAAAGATAGAAAAAATAACTTATCATTATATTTATAAATATTTTTATCCATTATTGATCTAGGAATAAAAAATAAACCATAATTTCTTAGAGTAAGATATGAAGTGTATATTGATCAAGGAAAAATCCAAAGGTGGTATTGTTTAAATTTAATGGAATGCAATTAAGTAAGTATAACCTCTTTTAAAAATTATTCAACTTTGGGAAAATGATCTCAGAAGAATATTTTGTCCAGTTCTAATAATATTTGTTGATATTAATGACCTTTTCACACCTATTTTGGTTACGGTTTTGTCTTCAATAAATCTCTTTGGACCACTCTCTTTCCCGATATCAATGATCTTAATCAATATCTATAATTATATGTGTTTTTATTCCCTATCAAAATCTCCACTTCCCACCTATGTTCGCCAATGTGGAAACCCTATTATGAGTTACATTCGGTAATCATGAAATTTTTAACATTCCCTCTTTTTATGGAATTATTATCATTTATCTGTATAATGTTGGTATTTATGAAGTTATTTTCAAATGATAAACCTCGGATGATCGAGATTAGTTTTGATGGTGAAATTCATTTTATGGGCGACATAATGTAGCACACTGAGATTTTGTGATTTTTATTTATAAATATATTTAATTTCTTGATATTTTATGTCACATAAAACACTATGTTTAACTTTCATTATATGAAATACTAATTTTTTCTTATGTTACAAACAATTTATAGTTTATCTTACATTAAAAATATCACTGATTTAAAACCAAACATGAAATACTATTAATATATTATTATTTAATATGATAGTTATGAACTAGATACTATAATGGTGAGTATGAATAAGATTAACTAAATTATGAATACATGGTTTACCAAATTTTATATAATTCCTTGATTACCAATTAATTAGAAGTTAAAATAAAACCATTTTGAAAATAAAATGAAATCTTTTTCTCAAAAACTAATATTATGCCACAAGTGTTTTCTATATCTATAAATTAAAAAAAATTGGTTATTGATTTTAAATAAATCAATATATTATATATTCAATGATAATTTTGACATTTATCTTATATGGTTTCTTAATAAGAGACAAAAATAAACCAAATTTTACACTTAAAACTATATTTTTCTAAAAAGAAATATTTTCACCTTATTATGAAACACTTATTTTAAAAATAAATTTTGAAAAATTTTAAAAATTAAATTTATAAAAGAAACAAAATTTTTGGAATTTTAATATCAAAATGAGTTTAGGGTTAATTTTTGGGATTTTATGGAAAGTTTCAGTTTTTGATATACAGTGAAAAACATTGAATGTTAATTGAAATATTCCTTTTATTTTATTTTATTTATAAAGTTATATTATATTATTAAATAGTTATAATGTAAAATTAGATTAATTCTATATCCATAAATCCAATTTAGGTATTTTTAATCAATTTATTATTGAATTTGGATATAAAAACATTTGAAACATTTTCCACTTTTCTCTTTAAAACCCTGCTTACTTGTTGTATCTACAAGATTAATTTTAAATAATTTTTTCCTAATTTTTGGAATGGTATTTTGAAAAATGGATTCCATATTTTTAATGATAATAATTTATAATTTCTAATAATATAAAATTAACTTTTGAACAAAAATGAGTAATAAAAAGTAATTATCACGGTTAAGGAAAAATTGGAATTATTAGGGGTAAAATTGGAATGATAAGAGTGAAAGTTACCCAAAATATTATATAAATTATATTAAATGAGTTAATTTAATACTTTTTTTATAATTTTATCTTAAATATTGAAATTTATTTCCAATTTCCTTTGATTATAACCAATATAATTTGTTAAGTAAGGAAAAAGACAACAATGATAAATCTAATGCTTTTAATATATTTAAAAATTTGGGATAGTAAAAAACAACATTTGTTTATTTAGACATATTATTTGGAAAGATAAATGAGTTTTTTAACAAAATAATTTATATATATTTTTAGAGACCAATTAGTTACTTTAAATGCCTATGAAAATCCACCATAAAAATTATTTACTTAATAAAAAATAAAATAATTGGTACCAAAAATCATAAAAGAGAAGTAAATTGAATGATTTTTTTGTTACATTTTTTTATTATAAAATCATTTCATGTTAAATAGGTTTCATCACAATATATTAAAATTAAATCATTTTATAATTTTTTTTTAAAATTTAATATAAATGAATATTGTCAAAATTGACACTAATGTTATTTTAGGATAAATCATTGTTTATTAAATGATTTAAAATTACTAAAAACAATATATTATTACAATTTATCATTAAATTTTAATGAATATTTTATATTCTAAATTCATGGAACAATTTACCTCTTATAATTTATATATTGACGCTTAAATAGTACAAAACACTATTAGTGCTTTTAAGGTTCAAACGACATTTTAGTGCGTTATATGTGATTATGATAAAATTAATTTACAAAAAACATAGGATTTGTTTTTAATAAATTAAATATCACAATATTATAATAAATGGGTCAAAATTATCTTTTAACTATCACTCTAGTTTAGTCTTAGAGGATAAATTCCCTCAGTTAGATATCTAGTTACTGTAATGGAAAACCAAAACGGTAAAAAAATGGGAAACAAGGATGTAAGGAATGAAATGATTAAAACATGTGTTTAAATGTTTGGTGTAGGTTTATAATTATCATATAATCCATAAAAACCATTAATTATCTATTTTGTAGCCACTTTAGGTAATCTTGACCACCCCTAGTTAATATATTTGAGTGTTTACAAGAATGAAACTCCTCAAATTTAGAAGGGAACTCACTCTCCCCAATTATTCAGAATTATCAAGCCATTTAGATCAACCAATATCTTCCCAAATAAATTCTATACTTACCCCCTAACCCTATATTACTTATTTTGGAAATAAATCCAATCAAACAAGGATTTAGATCAAACTTATGTTGGATACCCGAAGAATAGGTAACACCCATCAACTTACATTTTCATTTTATTTCTACCACCACCTTCTTAAATTTTTATTATACTATTATTATATAATAGAATAAGTATACTAAATAGATTCATATTTTTAATATTTTTATATTAATACATTCCACCACACATACATCTATCAAATCATTTATAAAATCATCATTCATGTGTTCGGCAGACTACAGCCTCAAGAACCAATGTCATTTGTTTTTCCATTACCACCATTAAAGGTTTCTAATAATGATCAATTTATAGTTTTTAATATATATATATATATATATATTATTATTTTATGATTATTCTATATTTTTTATATCACACATATCTTCTTGCTTTCCATTATGAGGGAATATGATAACCTTGTTCCTGTGTGTGACGGATTACCACATCACGAAGTGATGTGATTTGTTCAAGATTTACATGGAATGTATTAAGGATGGGATTAAAAAAATTATATATATGAATTCAAAATGATACTAGAATAATATTTATAAATATCCTTTAATTTTATTTCTTTCAATATGATATGAAAATGGAAACAACATTCATGCGTACATACGGACTACCATCTCCATGAACAATGTATATCATTACCTAACACTAAATGTTATGGATTACTCTAAATGTTATGGATTACTATAAATGTATATATAATGAATATATATGATATTTATATCATGTTTTATATTCTAGATATGGTTAAACCAAGATAAAATTTAGAGGAAAAAAATAAGTGGTCAAAAAATATAAAAAACCAAGCAGTTATTACCCGAAACGTAACATTAACATGGAATTACTTATAAAATAATAATAAAAGTTTATAATTAAATAATATATGGTGTGAAATATTTGAGTATTTTTATTTAATATAATTATAATATAATTATATTTATTATACAATAGGTTTGAATGTGTACTATGGATGTTAAAACTTAAGGTAATAGATCTTTATCTCACTTTTTACTTTTGTGAGACACATGATATATTCACTACCACTTTCTTATATGTGATGTATAAACTTCCTATGAATATATTTTTTGATTATTATACTAAAATGTATGGGGATTTAAATTTCTATTTAAGTGTCTCTCTTCTTTTTGGTTTACAATTCAAAAGTAACCAATATGGTAATGGATTCTTGTCTCAATTTTCCTTCTTTGAGTTTTTTGTTACGATATGTACTTATATTATTTAATGAGGTGTATATACAGACCATTTGACAAGTTGTATCCTAAATTAATTTTTCCTTGTGATATTTTAATTTCCATTTTATGTTATTTCAACATAGGTATTATGAATCATAGATACCAAAGTGGTAATGCCTTTATATTACAATTTCACCATTTATTAGGATTATTTAGGATTATATTTCCAATGATAAAATATTATAATCCATCTATCAATAATTCTCATTAATTTTCTTATCCTACGGTTATTAATGATATCATTATGTGTAATAGTACAATTCAACCACACATTGGAACATAAAATAATTAAGAAAATATGATTTTATTTCTCTCTTTGGTTAGAAATCCATTTTCTTAATAGAAGATGTTTTTTAAAAATGTTTACAAAAAATATTTCAAAATGATAATTTTCAATGAAAAGGATTTTGAAAAAATTTTATGTTTAGAAAGTGTTTTAAATTATTTTCAAATATTCATTTATATGTTTTAAAGTTTAAATTCATTGAAAAGTATGAACATAATGTTTTATGTTTTAAAAAAATATTTTCAATGAAATTTTATTTTTTGAAGTAAATGTACGAAGGATCCGACAAAACAAATTCCATACAAGGTGAAATTATTTGAGGTTAATTATTCTTTATCAAGGATATGATCCAAGAATACCATTTTCATTATTTCTCTAAATGGTTTCCATTTATGATGATAAGATATTTATGAAACCCATTTCTATGCCATTGTTTATTCCATGATAAAATGATTATGAAATCAACTTATTTTCAATGGGATATGTTTTTATGAAATACTGAAGCGACTATGAAACCTATTTATTTAAAAAGGTTCTATTATTATGAAATTTTTATGAAACTCATTACATTTCATGGATTATGATATGATCTGTGTTTTATGATATTGTGGCACATATAAATTTAGTTTTCCCTATGTGATGGGTGGGACCTATCACTCCCTTAAATGAATTAGTTAATGATTTATATCTCATGAGATAGACCTAAATGGAATAGGAAGTGAGCCATGTTTTGTATTACAGGGATAGATAGGAAATGAACCCAGTTCATTATTACAGGGCTGGAAGGGGAAGTGAATCGAGTTCAGTAATACAGGGATGTAATGAGAAGTGAACCCAGTTCAGTAATATTGGGATGAAATGGGGAGTGAACCTGATTTAGTAATGGAAATTTTCCTTTATGATGGTATTGGTAGTGAGCCATGACTAGTGAGTAAATTATTTTCTATTTTTATGTGTATTCTATAAATTTCATATCTTATCACCTCATGGATTATGTTCTTTAATTTCCTTATGATTCATGTATTATGAATTTCTTACATTTATTCTATGAATCCTCATTATGATCTTTGATTCTCATGGAATGATTTTAAAATATTATTCCCACGTTCTCTTACCCTTATGTACATGCTATGCTTATATATCTCTTTTTTTACCCTTACTGAGCATCTAAGCTCAGCCTTTCTGATGTTTCCTTTCTCCAGGGTTTGAAGAAGACATTTAAGTAGCAGTTATAAAGGGGAAGAACATCATGTTATACATTAATGATATTTCAAAATATTATAAGTTTGTGTTTCATGTCTCTAAAGTCAATAAACTATTATGGTCCTTAAACATGAAAATTTGTAATGTATTGAATATTCATCTAAAAGATAAAATATACATGAATGAAAAGCCTAGGTCCTTATTAGGAGGCTTCCAGACTCCAATACATTATTCAGAAAGTGGAAGCACCTTAATTTTTCTGGTAAAACCAAAAACCCATATGGTTTATCACTAGTTGGGAGGATCATTGTAGATAATTACTCTATAATTTAAGCTCCAACACATGCAAGACATTTATTCCCGACCACTTCATGTGATAATAGAGGCTTAATGACTGAATCGTAGACATTATCACCTGGTAGAAAGGAATCATATATTCTCTCAACATTCCACTATCCCTAGAATAATTGTTGAGGATGTGTGTGTGGAACATTAAGGGTGAGTTATTCCCTACCCTCATAAGTTAGAGATACCTAGGTGGATTCCAGGAGTTCTTCGAAAATGATCAGCATATTGAGGAATCCTTACAACAAACTACACAACAGATATGCTTGTTTCCTCTTCTATCTCTTATGAGAACATGTGAAAAAGAAGAGACTACCACCACTATGCATACAGAGGTCCCCAAGCTATTACACCTAAAAGATTATTTTTTCGATGAGCCTCTCCAAGTGAAGAGGCCCTATCTAGTGTAGCCTCACCCAATATAGAGCCTTTAAACCCCACCCCACCTAACACAAGTGTCTTGATGAGAAAATGGGGCTCCATCATACCGTCAAGGACAGGCTCCTAGAGCGATTTTCCATAATAAAAGAAAACATAACTAATACTTCAGGGATTCATAGGTCCTAGGATACTTCATTTGTGCTATGAAAAATTGAATATGATGTATCGAGAGTGTATGAGACCATAAGAGGCTAGACTCATTGGCCGTCTTGATCACTACACTTACCAAAGAATATTTGGAACACCATTAAAAAATGATATTTTTTTAAATATTGTCTTTATGACTAAGTTGATCAAGGACTAGTTAAGTTGGGTGACGTCCCAGCGTAGGTAAATCATGCCTCCAATGATATCTATAATGATTGTGAAGGTTCTAGTTAATGGTAGAAATATCTAGTAGTGTGATGTAGAAATATGCTAACTATTTAGAATTCAAGGAAGTTGTATGCAGTCATGGTGTCATTTGTGCTTTCTTAGGTAGGCTAAAACCTCATCTAGTTTCCAAAGCCCCTCTGATTGCTACTTCAGTATCTAAATCACAACTTTACAAGTCTCAAAAGAATAGGCCTTAATGGTTCATGGGAATCAAGGGATCCCCACCGATGCCAAAGCTATCTTGCACTCTTGGTAACTTTATACCCCATGAGTTATGCGATTCACCTAGGGTACATATCATTCTATACTATTCTATTTATGATACGTGGGAGTATGCCTCAGTGAATTCCAACGAGCAAGTGGACCTCATCCTGAATCACAATAGTGAGGAATTCCATGAAAAACCCATTGGTGGCTTTGGATGAAACCATACAAGAAAAGGCCATGAACATGTAGGAATCCAAAATGGTTAGGCTAGTGTCTCAAACTATTATGTTCATGATACCAAGAATAGGTAGTAGGTTTTTCATAGAGATTATTAGACATTTTCCTCCTAGACCATTCGATTAGGTATGTCACCACAACCGACCAAGTTAGTTGACTGAGCAACACATCCGTGACTATTCCATGATTTCCTATGAAAAGATAGAGATTGACCTCAGCCAGGAAGCAATTATCTAGTAGTTTAGTGAAGGCTATTTAGTCAGCATCAGAATATTTCTAGTACTGTCTCGACATCCGTGGTTTATCCAGCTACTTCTTCCAGTCCCCCTACTATGGGGAGACCCTATGTGAGTAAAAAAATTATTGGAAATGAAATATGATGTCTTGAAGGACCTTTATAGCATACCTACGAGGATTTAAATCCTTGATTTTTTCAACTTGTAATATGAAATGAATGAGGCCCTACCAAAAAATTCTTAAACCCCCTCTAGTTAGAAGCTATATAGCTTCCACTAAGGTCAAAAATTCATATGAGACTATTCAAGAGGAATTCCAAGTCATCTTCTCATTATACAGGGAAGATTAAGGCGTCATCATATAGGGGTAGATATGACCACCGTATATAACAAACTAGTTTAATAGTGTTGAGATATACCACTACATAGTGGACACTAGTTCTGGGGTCAACCTCATTCTAACTAGGATGATTCATAATTTGGGACTGACAGAAGTATATCTGAATCCCACCAACATCAAAATTTAGTTTTCTGATTATAGTGATTAGAAACTTCTTGATAAGGATTGGATAAAGACCAAGATTGTTGGATTGATATCAAACATACAATTCATGGTTGTCTCTGAGGATACCGCTTATTATGCGCTACTAGGTAGACCGTGGATTCATTTTCAGACAATGATCCTCTCGTCATATAATCAATGACTCAAATACTACCTTAATCGTCTAGTAGGGGTACTCTAGGGTGATGCATCCCCCATTGACTCCTATGAATCCCACTTTCAGGATGACCTCATAGTTTTCCAACCCAATGTTTCATATTTCCTCTTATTAAAGTTGTATCACCATCATAGGAGGAAACCCGAAATTCCATTGTTGTTAATCTGAGTCACCAAAGTAGAGTCACTACCGTCCAAAGAAGATGAATCCATAGATCAAATACCTTTACTGTAGATCCTTTCTACTATACCTATTGGGATAAGGATGAAGGAAACTAATCCCACCTATTATAGAGGAGACTGACACACAGAAGAACTAGAGGGTTTTACTGACAAAGAATAAATAAAAATCAAATAAATAATAATTTTAAAGATAAAATTTAAAAAAATATAATTATATATATTATGATAATGTTTCTTAAAATAAGAATACAATTCAAAATATACCCATATATCTAATAAATATAATTATATGATATAAATATAAACAAAAAAATATATTTCATAACAATTTATTGATCAAATTAATTGATGTATATTATTTTGAGTTTTAGTGACATCCCAGTTCCAAGCCTTTTATTACCTCTCTTTATATACTAGAATCAAGGCCCAAGTCGAATTTCATCACTTGTAATCCTCCACATGCAAAATTCAAACTTCCACTATGCTGTTGTTGGTTACAGAATCATGTATTAGACCCCAAATGGTTAGTTTCGGAGGAACCAAGCATGAAAGCCACCCTAAAAAACCATTCTGAGGACAAGGAGAAGTTTTCATGCAAGATCCTATGAGTGCACATAAAAAAATAGTCCCAAATAAAAATTATATTAAATAAAAAGGCGATTTGTAGTTTCATGGAGGCCCCTTAGTCCGAACACAAGCCCAAGGCCCATGCATGCAAGAAAGGTGTATTACACATAATAAACAAGAATTGTGCACAACCCCAACATGAAACCATATATTTGGGTTCCAAATATGATGTAAAACTTAAATTTTACATGGAAAATCCCCAAAGAAATATGCTAGATAATATCTCATCTAAGTTCCACACCAAATGATTTTCATTCCAACATCTGAGAATTTTGGCTCTAAATAAAATCTCACCCCCACCCTTAAAGGGGATCTCTAGAAGAATAAGTGATTCTATTATATGTGAATTTACCTCTCATTCATGACAACATGAAGCACAAATTATTATGGAACCTCACAGGTAAATAAATTGCGTGAAATACCTCTTATGATGCCAAACATGACTTGGTCTGTGGTAGAGGGATCCTTGTGAAACTACTCATAAGAATAGTTGGGTGCGCACAAAAAAAATATGGACCAACACAACCTGGATATACTTTCAACTCCAAATATTATTCATGACTATGAATATTGAATCAATAAGATTCCATTGTGATCAAGAACCCTTCTCATGCAACTATTCACACTACATAATAAAGTTACGCGCAACAACCTCCTAGACCCCTACCCGACGTTCATTGTGCTTCTAGTAAAGCTATTACCCAACAAGTTTCTCATAATCATATGTACAATGTTTCCCATTTCTCATAATAATAGGGACCCTAATGTTAGGCCTCCTAATTTCCACTCCTCTAGGGTTGTGACAATGCCATATTCTTCTGAAAGTTGCATGGGTAATGATCACATAATCCTTATAAGTGACATCTTTGAGGGAATATCAGAACAAGTATTTCTTGAGGGTCCCTGTATTTAATCTTTCTATTTCCTTAACACGGTCTTCCTTGGGGATTGATCCCTTCCACTTTTGAGATGCATCATGTAAAATTTACTATCACCACACCCTAGTTGTAATATGTTAAACGACACAACAACATATGACCTACATGATATAAAACTTCCCAGCCCCATGTCCTAATCGTAAGATATTATATTTCATGATAATGTCCTCAGAACAAGATATAACATTGTATCCATACCCCATGTAAAAAACGTAGGATTCCCCATCTATAATTGACATGGGATGAGCCCACACTTTCTACCCTCGGTAATAAATATTTTATTCCCCGTGTATGAATCACATGGGAGGAAACCTCCTTATCTATAATTGGACAAACATAGCATCTGTAAATATTCCACATGTAATCCCCACACACGACCTCATCAATTCTCTTTTTATGACATGATAGTCCTTACCACATGACGCTAAAATTCATGGATTGGTCCTATCACACGACATTAAACTACATCATCAAACTACATAGTTTTTTATCACTGTATCAAAAACATTGTTTGTAAGACACCCTATTAAGGTTCAATCCCAAAAACCATCAACTAAGGTGTGACATATTCCCTCCTAGGGACACACCTAAGAATCTACATCAATAGGGAATTTTGATCCACCGCTAAGATCTACCTCAATAGGGTGTTCTGATCATCGATAAACTTAGGTGTGAAATATTCCCTCCTAGTGACACACTATTAGATCCACCTCAATAGGGAGTTCTGATCCACATTGATGATCTGATTGAATAATGAATTTTGTTAATCGGTAAACCCAAGCATGAAATCGTCCCTCCTAGAGAAATACCTCTGGATCCACCTCAAAAGGGTTTCATGGTCCATAAACCATGGTGTGACATCTTCCCTCTTAGGGATACACCTCCTTGATCCACCTCAATAGAGAATTATGATTTAACTTCATGATCCCAATCAATAGGGTGTTTTTATCAATGATAAACCCTAGTGTAACATCTCCCCTAGAGACACACCTCTAGATCCACCACAATAGGGAGTTTTGATTGACATTTAGGACACACATCAGTAATGTTTTTTGACCCATAGAACCGGTTGTGACATTTTCACTCTTAGGGACACACCTTTAGATCGACCTCAATAGGCATTCTGATTCACCTATATGACCCACCTTAATAAGGAATTATGATCATCAGTAAACCCATGTGTGATATATTCCATCCTAGGGACACACCTTTTTGATTCATCTCAATAGGGGTTCTTGATCAACCATATTTGATGCTCCCTAATATGGTGTTATGATTCATCCACCCAGTTGTGAAATCTTCCATCCTAAGGACACACCTTATTTATCAACCTCAATAGGGAATCCTAATAAAAATTCATTATTTTCCTCAATAGGGCATTCTAATCAACAAAAAACCCTGGTGTGACAACTTCCCTGCTAGAGACACACCTCCTTAATCTACCTCAACTGGGCATTCTAATCCCATATCCACAAGATGAAAAACCTATGACCAACCCTACCCCCTAGATTTTAACCCTATAGCCATCTCCAAAGGATGTGAAACTCTTGTCCTGGTACATAACACATAACCGACAATATAAACATGGGCTATATGTGGTAAAAAACCTTGGAGGAATTATGCCCCTAACATAATTACCTTGTAATAGACACATGATTCTTTGGGTGCCATTTCCAAGATGCTTCGTATGATATAAACTCAAAAAGAAGAGAGTTCAAAGGTTCCCAATATACCAAATGTCTAGACATTACCATAGATTCCCAACTTGAATACTGATAAATGTATTTTGTGCTTATATTATAGTGTATTTTAATATAGAAAAATATTCAATTTAATTGATAACCCTATAAATTTTGGACCATTTTACTTGTTTGGTATTTTTTGGTAGGATTAAATAGATATTTGAAAAAGGGAGAAATGAAATATTTAATTAGCGACTCTATAATATTGAATCCATATGGTGAGATCACCAGAAGGTTGGGATGGCTGCAGAATCTTTATAGGGACGTTATTTCCATTCTGTAATTAATACACAGTGGGATTTCATCATGAGAGAAGATGATGCCTCATTTCATGTCATAAAGTGAATTCAGTCTATGATAATATATTACATGATGTGTATGCAATTCACATCGTGTATGTTTGGGGATAAAATCATATTTTTAGAAGGTTCTTCTTCAATAAATTACATGACATGTAATATTTAAACATCATGAACCTATTAAAAACTGATACTTTAATAAATTGGTGTCATGGGTTTGACATAAAACTCTCTTTAATTGTGACTTCAGCTTCCAATTTGTGGAAGAGGTGGATAGAGAGGATCAACAACACCCGAACAAGGCAGGAGTTTAGAACCTTGCTAATGATGCTCTATAGGTTTTTGTTTATTATTTTAGATATATCCCTCTCATGGATGGAATGAGGTGGGATTTCATTGTGATGTTTCATGTGTGATGAACATGGATTTATTGTATATGGTATTTTCTTTTTGATTACAATGTATGTTGGTGTTTCATATTTTTTCATTTATATATCTTCCCTAATCCTTTTTTATGACTATTATAAGCAGGGTTAAGAAATGGATTTAATTTATTTATTTCTTTGAGGATGAATGTTGCATGATTTGATTTAATTCCTTTGTTTAATGTGAGATCTAGGGTCTAGACTTCCACCATGACCATTGGTATAGCTCTTAACCTATGTTTAAATATGGTTTCTGGTTACCCATTCTTTGTAATCCAAAGTATCTTACCATGAAGAAATAAGAATTTAGGATTGAGGGATTTTCACATGACCATTGGAGTTGCTAGGAATAGATTCTAATGGTTGCATGATTTTTAATTAAATACTTCATTCCTTGTTATCACATGAACATGGATTCATTGCTGTATGGATCCCTTTTTTTATTTTCTTATCCTACATTATTCACCAATAACGTTCTCAATACCTTTGATTCAATATCTACAAGTCAAAATTTATTTATATATTTGTTATTAAATTACTATTTTCTCTAAAACTATCTCTATGTGTCTGACCATAGATTTTCATATCCTATACTATCAAATCATTTAGTGGACTGTTTGATTGGTGTTATAAATTTCTATATTCAGTAACCTTATGGGAATTAACAATTTCCCAAGGTCTATCAACTACTCTCTAGACTAAAGGTTTCTACCCTTTCAAGATAAAAGTAGTGAAATTAACAGGAATCCACATTAAGATGGAACAAAAAATGAGTTTAAAGAACATGACATAATATATGAGGGAAATAAGATTAGGCAACATGCTCCAATGTGGAATACATTGAATGAGGAACTGACATACCATTATCCCATTATGATTAGGGATCAGCATCACCATTGAAAGTGAAGAAAGATGACCAGCATTAAAAAGTTGGAATTCAAAGGAACATAATCTAGTGTGTATAGAAGCACATATAGACAAGATAAAAGCATTAGAGGTTGAAATGTTGATCCTCACATGAAACTATTCTATTTAAACTAGGAGGACTAGTAATATTCATAGAATCAACTAGTTTTCATTTCAACAGATTCACACATCCGACAGTATGTTCATCTAAGAAAATGGTGGTCCCAGCATTAAACTCATGGGGTAGTTACTATTGTGAATCCTCAGTCTATGACTTCATCAGTGTGGATCCGTATTTTCTTCAGAAGATGGGATGATGTTGGGCAATTGGGAATTACTTTATTTGTACATGTATTGATAGATGAATCCATATGATTTACAAGAATCAAGAAATGGGAAACTAGTTACCCACCTCCCGTAGTTTCAAGGGCAGAATGAACCTTGATACCGTGATCCCACACAACTATACTTACACTATGACTCGCACCTAGTCTTCAGCTATTGGGTGCCCACACCCATCTCATCCAATGAAATCATCATTTAGTGGGTTATTGACATGCTTGTGCATTAATATAAGAAGATGAGGGATATTACAATAAGGGATATGGCCCTATAAGACCTGAAATAATTAATTCCTGATCAAAACAACTACCCATGAGAAACATACTAATGGAAACCACCCTCAGTTCTAATGATAAACCACTTTAGGAGTCTCTCCTTAGCGTGCTCTAATGACTCAGTCCCCTACACCATGGTGTAATGGGAAATTTGGGTCACCCTGACCATGAAAACCACCCGGGATCATTACAATAGTTTTCCCACTAGGCCTTGTCAATTCTAGAAGAAACTAGCCCCTCATTCCAAAGAGAAGGTGGAGTTTACATCTCCACTAATGGCCTTGGTTTGGAACACAAGGAATATATGCTATAGGAAAACCCCAGATCATTCCCCACATGGGGAATCTTCTACAGCTCCTGTAGACCCATAAAACCATTAGTATATCCCACCATATCCCTATAATAGGTGATCATGGGTACATCTTTTCTTAATTGGGATTAGGACCCCATATTCATCATTAGAAGGACATGTTGACTCTCTCAATTGTAGGAAACACTAACAACCATTACAGGCCATCCCATGACAATGAGAATCAATGTCGAGGTCCTCCACATACCATAATTTTCCAGAGTGGAGGTCCTCCCTACACTTTCAATATCTATTATGGAAGTCTTCCCCATAAACCCACTAGTCAGCATAATGGGCGCATCCATGTGATAAAAAATTAGATCAGAGGCCGTCCCCGTTCCTTCACTAGTGGACATAAAGGTACCCCCTTACCAAATAAAGAGGAGGTCCTCCTTGCTCCATTAATTACTAGTATGGAGGTCCTTATTGTGATACCAATGCCAATCAACATAGAGTTCCTTCCCATGTGACTACTGATCAACAAAGTTGCCCCCCTCACTCTAACACCAACTAGTGCATAGGTCGTCTCCATGCCAAAGATTTATCGTTACTTGAAGAACAATCCTGTGGAAGGAGGGAGAATAACCACCATTAGAGGTGGAACCAAGGAATTTTACATGTCATTTTTCTCCTCTTTGACCTCTCATATTCAAATTAGATAAGAAAATTGATGATAGAACCTTTACTAAAAATGTTAGAGTCAGTGGAAGGATCCCGAAAATTAGGATTCACAATTCTGAAAGCTAAAGTACATAAGTTCATTAGATCCCGCCACTAGTACTTGTAGATGGAAGATGTTATCCCCCCTTCAAGGGTATCTCTCTACAACAAACTCTATCACCTCTAGTTTCCCTCCACTATACCTCCACATAAGAAATTAGAGAGATTTTGGAGTATGGGTTGAAACTATTAAATTGAGAGCACTCCACTGAGCCACATATGGCCACCATCGCCATCACCCATGAGGTAGTAGTGAAAACCCCATCCTACAGGGTTGTGATGATGATGTTGGAACTACCCACAGAGACGTCCCAACATGACGAAATAATTTTAATTTGATAATGAACCCTTCCATGGAAAACCAGTAGTAGAATCGATCTACATTTGTTCCACCACCCATATCCCAGTCTACTTAAATCAAGGTCTAGGTTAACTAAGAGAAGGAATCTTCTACCAAGAATGAAATACTATGAGAGGCCTTGGACTATAACTAATTGTCTATGGTGTTTTGGAAACCTATTGATTTAGATTTCAATATTCTCGAGTCCTTGATAGAGTAAAAGGTAGTGTTTTTTCACCAAGTTATTTGGGTGATGTTTCACATACTCTATGATCTCCAGTTGAAGTATCTAGAAATACTGGAGAACCTCGATGCCATAAATTGATAGTAAAAAATATTTGAGATTACATCACTCATAGTAGAAAAATTACCTAAGTCGTATAGCTATCACCAGGCCCTTTAGCAGATCTTCATAAAGAGCCTCATGGTGCTCCATCGAGTTATGGAAGAACCATATCCTCATATATAGATCCGAGGCTGGGGATAGTATGTTTCTGTCTATTTTTGAAATATCTTGTGACCATCTACCCTTTCCATTGATGATGAAATTTATCCTCTAAATAACACCGGGATTATTATTATTGTCGAAAAACTACCTGAGGGTCATAGGAACATGGTAAAAAACATAGGGAATGATAAGGAATACACACATTAAGGGGTGTTGTAGTACTTTACAGACTCATTGGAAGGTGTCCTCACTCATTAGAAGAGGTAGGCACATGGTCTTTGTGATCCCCTTAATGAGTAATTAATACCTTACCATAGGAATATTTACAAAGGAAATTGTCTTTTCAACGAATTCACGGTTGTGACGAAAGTAGAGACATAATCTACGGTGGATTCTCTACTGCAACAGCTTGATAAACACAACTGTTTAATCACCGAACTCAATGCTAAGTGGTGCACCGGTAGTGGTGATACACTATGTGACCCCATAAATACCCCAATATGTAACCCATTTATCATCATTCAACAACCCCTATTTGATCTTGGTTACCCCAAACATTTTGTTAGAGAAGAAGCCACATAATATGCCAAGTGACTGAGGTATGAGTTGCTGGACCTGGCCAAGCAGTGTGAATTTCCACATTGATATCCAATCCATTCTAATAACTGAGTTGATCATCCCACTCCCTGATTTTATAAACCTATCAATGAATTTGTGCCTAGAGATCCTAACCAGAATGACTTGATAACTCCTCTCACCGCTCGCCTTGAAACCTTTGAAATACGATAAGTGGAAATCCTGCTTGATGGGAAGCTATATCTGATATGAATGGATAATATATGGGATCCACCAGATGTTTTAATCCCAGTTTTCCCTATTTAATGGGATTTGTGACCCACTACAACACCTGACCTATTTCATGCCATGTTATGGACCTATATTGGGGACCCCAAAAAATTTGAAGTATAACACCTTAAGATATTGTGAATTTTTTTCAAATATATTTAATCGTTTTTGTTATTTTAAACCACATGAAACACCGATTTTATCTTTAGGTAAAAAAACTAATAATTCTATCTTGTGTTACACACAATTTAATGTTTAACTAATGTTACATGCAATACCGAGTTCAAATGAAACATGATATACTATTTAAATTGTATTAATTAATATGGTATCTATCAACTATCACATATAATGGAACGTTTTAATATGAATAACTAAATTATGAAAATATTTTTTACACATGTTTATAAAATTATTCAATGAAAAATTAATTATAAATTAATATAAAACTCTTTTCAAAATAAAAGGAATCTTTTTTCAAAAAACTATTTTATGCACTGAAGTTTATTTTATATTAATAAATTAACCGAATCACTTCTAGTTAATAATTTTAATGAAATTTATATAATAAACATTCAATAAAAGTTTTAACCACCATGTAATATGTTTTTTGGACAAGATTTAATAATAACTCCAATTTTATGCTTAAAAAATAATTTTTTTTAAAAAAAGTTTTGTCACCTTTTTATAGAGAACTTATTTTTTAAATACTTTTTAAAATTTTAGAAACAAAATTTTATAAAATAAAAATATCTTTTGAAATTTAATTTTCAAAATTTTCTTTTGGTGAATTTTTATGTTTTTTTTAAAAAGGATTATTTTTTGTTGAATAATGAAAAATAATAAATTTTAATTGAAATCTTCCTTTTCATTTAATTTTATTAAAACGTTAAATTATAAATTGAAATTGGTTTAAAGTAAAATAATTTAAATTTTATATACATTAATAAAATTTTGGTATTTAGAATCAATCTCCTATTGAATTTGGATATAAAAATATTTCAAACATTTGAAGCTATTCTCTTAAAAACCTTCTTACTCATCGCATATACAAGATTAATGTTATTTTATTTTTTTTCAATTTTTGTGAATTGAATTTGGAAAAATGGATTAAATATTTTCAATAATAATGATTTATAATGTCTAATAATTTTATCTTCATATTTGACCAAAATTAATACTGAATGAAATAAAATTTAATTACAGTAGTTAAGGTAATAATAGATTTATTGGGGGGTTAAACTAGAATGATAAGAGTGGAAATAAAATAAAATATTATCTGAATATTATTTAATTATATTATTAACTCCTTTTCCATAAAATTATCTGAAATATGGAAATATCTTTCTAGTTTTTTTTATATGACCCATATAATATGTTAATTAATGAAAAATTCAAAAAATGATACCATCTTTACATTAATAACTATAATAATTTGGGATAGGTAAAAAAATCATTGGTTCAATTATTCATAATATTTTGAAATATAAATAAGTTTTCAAAATAATAATTAATATTTAGTTTTTAGATATAAATTATTTTCTTTAAATACTTAAGAAATGCCAATAGAGTAAATATTTAGTTAATAAAAATAAAATAATTGACAAAAAAAATCCTAAAAGTGATGTAAATTGTGTGAATAATTGAATTCCATTATTTTTACACAAATATACTATGTTGAAAAAGTTTTTAAAAAAATATATTAAATTTGTATCATTGTATTTATTGTTTATAAATTTAATTTAAATGAATAATGTCAAAATTGACATTACTTTTATTTTATGATAAATCATATTTTATTAAATGATTTAAAATTACTAAAAACACTATATTATATGAATAGATATATAAATGATAAAAAATATCATATATTTTCCATTCAAATAAAAAATAATCTTTTAAAATGTATATATTGACATATAAATAATAAAAAACTATAATAGCGTAGTTTAGGTTAAAGCGGTGATTTTTCACGTTACATGCGCTTATGTTAAAAATAATTTCCTACACACATAGGATATATATTTTATAAATTAGATATTATATTTAGAATCATAAGGTTCAAATTATCTATTGAATATCACTCTAATTTAGTCCTAACAGATAAATTACTAATGTTATAAATCTAATTATCGTAGTGAAAAACCAAAATGGTAATAAAATGGGGAACTTAGAAGTTAAGGAATGAAATGTTTAAAACATGTGTTTTAATTTGTTTTTGTGGTTTTTATCGACCATATATTCCCTCAAAACTTTTATTTATTATTTTTTTGATCCACTTGAGGTAATACTGACCACCTAATAGTGAATACTTTCGAGTATTTACAAGAATGAAACTCCTCCTCAACTATAAAAGGGAACTCACTCTCCCCACTTCTTCACACCTATCAATCAATTTGTATCATACATGATCTTACAAAATCACTTCCAAAATTCTATACACTCATTCTATATGCGTTATTTTGGATGTTTATCCATCCAAGAAAAGTTTCAGTGAAAAAAAGAGGATACTCGAAGAAGAGGTAACTTTAATCAATGAGCATTTTTGTTTTATTTCTCCCTCCACCCCCTTCTATTATTATTATACCATGATTATATAATAACCTTAGTATAAATAAAATATTGATATTTTGTTATTTTATGGATATTACATAAAACCGAATGCACTTCCATCAAATGTGTCATTAAATCATCATTCGTGTGTACAACAGACTAGCGCCCTTCGAACTAATATCATTCGTTTTTCTATTTCCACCTTTAAATGTTGGGTATAATAATGGTGTTATAGTTTATATATATTATATATTATCTTTATTATTTTATTATTCTTTTTGAATTATTATATCATAGATATTGTCATGCCTTCCATTTTATAAGAATGTGATAATGTCGTTCATGCATACAGAAGACTACCACCTCATGAAGTGATGTGATTCATTCACACTTTACATGGAATGTATTAAAAAGGGGTTTTATAAATATATATGATATATATGAAATCACAATTCTGAAATGATAATATAAATATATCATTTACTTTTCTTTATTTAAATTTGATTAGAAAATAGAAACAACCTTCATCACACTACTCGAAATTAAGGCTATACCCACATTTTGAAATCGTGGTTATAATAAAAAAACCATGGTTATAAGATATATCCATAGTTCCATGGACTATAACTGGTATTGGCGTGGCTATAAGGAAAGGCCTATATCCACGGTTTCAAACTCTGGATAAATACCTATAGTCACGGTTCAAACTGTGGGTAAAGGCCTATATCCACGATTCAAACTATGGATATAGCCCTACAAACCTAGTTTGAAACCCAAGCAGAACCTTAATCCACATAGGGACTAAATCCATGGTTTGAAACCATTTCTTGAGTCCTGTATCCATGGTTTTAAACCATAGTAATAAGCCTATTTCCATGGATAAAAACCATGTCTATAGGTCTTCTAATTTGATTAAAAAACACCCCCATATCCCCCACTCCCTCTACAACCCCTCCACCCCATAGATAGACCCCCCCAGCTAGCACACCCCTCTTCCTTGAACACCCACACTCTCCCCCCTAAGAAGACCCTCGTGCTACCCCTAGACACCCCTCCCCCGAGACACCCCTAGACACCCCCTAGACACACCTTGGACACACCTTGGACACCCCACACTGGACACCCCCTAGACACCCTTGGACACCCTCCCCCGAGACACCCCCTAGACACCCCCACTGGACACCCTGACCAGACACCCCCCTAGACACACCACCGAACACCCCCTAGACACTCGCTAGACAACCCCTAGACACCCCTCCCCCTGGACACCCCCCTGGACTCCCCTCATGGACACCCCATGGAGACCCCTCCCCCCTGTACACCCCCCGAACCACCTATACACCCCATGGACCCCCTGGACACCCCTCCTCCTGGACACCCCTACCTCTGGGACACCGCCCTCATAGAAAACCCCCTATACACCCCCGGGACAACACCCTCTTCCTAGACATAAATTGAACACCCCCGCCCTCTTGGACACCCCCTCCCCCCTAAACATCCCTTACACACCCGCCACTGGACACCCCTCACTGGACACCCCCTGGACACCCCCTTAGAAACCCCTCCCCCTGGATCCCCCTCCTCCTAGACACCCCCTCTTGAACACCCCCTCCTCCATCCTAGACACCCCACTCCCTCCTGGACACCCCCTCAGACACCCATTCCTCCTGGACACCCCCTGGACAGCCCTCCCCGACCCCCTCCTAGACATACCCCTCCCCCTCCACCCCCTATACCCCTGCCTCCTCCCTACCCCATTCCCCCAAACCCCATCACCCCGCTCATGGACCCCCTCCTCGTACACCCACTCCTAGAAACCCCCTAAACACCCCTCCCTCATGGACACCGCTAGCCCCCCCACCCCCTGCACCCCGCACCCCACTCCCCATACCCCCTACATATCCCCTAGCCCCTTCCCCCACCCCCTTCACCATTGGACAACCCCCTCCCTCCTTGAAAGCCCCCCAGACACCCCCCCTCCCCTCCCCCTCCTTGCCCCAACCCCCTTCACCGCCAGATACCCCCTCCTAGAAATCCCCCCCTTCACCCCCTTGCCCCCTCTCCCAGCACACTGCCCCCAGGCCCCTTCACCCCCTTCCTAGACAACCACCTCTCCCTCCCCCCAGCCCCCTTAACCCCCCCTAACACCCCACCCCACCCCATAGACACCACCAACAGAGACACCCCCTCCCCCTACAGCCCCACACCCCTACCCCCTACCTACCCCCTACACACTACCCCTACCCCCTTCACCCCAACTCCCCCCCTCCTGCACCACCACTACCCCCCACCCCTACCTGCACCCCCTCTATATAGTAGTCATTATAAAGAAATCCTATATAAATTACATCAATGAATATAAAGGTAATACAAAATTATAAGGGAAAAAATAATTTCCCTAACATAAAGGAAATAGAGGCATAGACTTAAGAACAACTATAAATATTATAGAAGGGTGGATATTGGTTTAGTTTACCAAGATCTGAACACCAAACATGTTCAACACCACAATTAACTACTAAGCTCCACTAATACTAGGTCCACCAAATTAAAATCCATTATTTCTACCATCTATAAAAGACATGAAATGTATTGGAAAATACAAGGTAGGTATGTGTATATACATACCCCATTAGACACCCAAAGAATGAAGAGGGAATCAAAAAATAAATTTTTTTCTCAACCCATAAGGTAATATGGTAATGAAACCCAATTCATAATTCTTTCCAACACATCATCCCTCACCCCCCTAGATAGACACCCCCCTTGCACCCCTTACACACCCATCCTCCCTTACACCCCCCTTCATAGCCCCCCTTGAACCCCCTGTCCCATGGTACACACCCCCTTACACACTTGTACACCCCCTAAACACTCTCACTTCACACCCATTACACCACCCTTGTTGGAAACCCCTTGCACCACCCCTACTAGACACCCCACAAGCACACCCATTCCCCCTAAGAAACCCCTTTCACCCCTGCATATCCCCCCTTTTAACCCCCCAAAACACCCATGTCCCTTGCACACACCCTTTAACCACCCCTGGTGGACCCCCTTGCACCATCCCTGTTGGACACCCCCACTACACAGCCCCCCTTAAGGACAGAACCCCTTCTGGAAATACCGTCCCTTCCGGACACCCCCTAGAGAGACCCCCTCCCCTAAACATACATCCCCAACCCTCGCACATCCCCCTTTCACCCCCTGCATATCCCCTTTCACTCCACTTACACAAACCTTGCACCCCATGCATCCCCATACACACCTGCACACCCCCCCTTGAACACCCAACCTACACCCCTTCATCCAAACATTTCAAAATTTGAGTGCAAGTAACCATGAATAACCGACTCTATTTATTTCATGAAATCTAATTAAACTTTAGAAAGGAGGAATAACTGTGACATAGTTCACTACATGATTCATTACCAATCATGTGCCATGTTAACCATGTTCAGTTCCATTTAACTCATTCAATTCATTAAAACATGGAAGTCCTTTTTATAATATAAAAGGGGGTCACTTAATGGTGACTTGGTCATTAAAACACTTTCCTACATGGAAAGTTTCATCTTAAAAATTTAACGACACTTAAAGGATGTTTTGGTTCAAATAACCATTTTAATAAAAATTGGAAAACCACCTACTGAGATATAAGAAGGGTTTAGTATGATGTGATATTTACAACTAACAACAACATCAAGTATAAGGAAAACGTCAATGCAATAATGTCATGAAAGGTATACCACTGTGAGTTTTTGCTAACATTGCATCTCTATTGGATGAGTTCTATTATAAACCCATGACTTGTTTATCAAATGTAACAATTACTATAAATAAATATTATTTAATAATTGAAATTTAATATAGAAAAGAGTAATTAAGAAGGAAACTAAATGAAATATAAAACATTCTATAATTAAAGAGGCTAGGAGAGGGACCCTACATCAAATTAGCCAAGCCACACTCAGTGCTTGACACTTTTATCTGTGATACCTCTAAGCCACTTCATCCATCCTCTGGGTATATGGACCATAGCATATACACAAGGATTCCCTAACCCCTATGTATGTGTCTACATAGACTTGAACACACACAAGAGGATCATTATACATGAAATCACATGAATAAGACTGTTATGGTGTAGGTTAGATCAATGTATTTTTAACTTCAAAGGAATTGACACATACATGAAGATATCTATTAATAATCTCACAAGAGATCATTCAGACCACTCACTGGTTGTAGTGGAACTGAAGAAGGATGAAATAAAGAGTATGAAATTTTTCTACTCAAGGAATTGAATGATTATGGTGGTATTTATTCATCTTGTACATGTTGGGATCTTATTTTGTGGATTTAACACATCACTTATAAGGTGGTGCTCATCAAAAATATTAAATATATTTCTACTATCAATCACTATAGGACCATCTACCTCTATAACTTCACATAAAAAATAATTATCTTCCCCAACCAAGTAAACCCCCCCCCCTGCAGACCCCTCTACCCCTCCCCCCATGTACCCTCCCCCTGTTAGTTTTCCCTCCCCCACTGCCCCCCATGAACCCCTTCCCCACTACCCCACCCCCTTGCACCCCTTGCAGACCACCACCCTCTCCCCCTTGCATCCCACCTACTCCCTCCCCCTCCCCCTGCCCTGTAGACCCCTCTGCAGACCACCACCCCCACATTGTAAATGATGATGATCTCCATGATATGATTATCATGAATAAGTCATAGTTGTCAGTGATGAGGGCTGTGAGAAAAATGAAAAATTCCAAGTATGCATAAGGTTTATTTTTAAAAAGTAAAATAATGAATGGATAAGAGAGAAAAGGGATCCATCCCTATATATCCGTAAGATATAGTATTTCCCCATGAGGCAACGACTATGATCAACTGTAAATATAATTGGGCAGTGAACGGGGAGAACAACACTAGTATAATGTGGTTATGTGATGGGGAAATAGGAACCCGATGATTGGTGTAACTAAGAAGAAATCAAGAACTAGTGGTTTTTATATAGGCTAGTACCACAAGACTTCAAAGGTGGTATATGTATCATATTGAGTGATGAAATAGTGGATGTCTTCACTAAAGTCCAATGTGTGACTCATAAATATAGTGTCATCAAAGAGTTGAAGACTACACCACTGAGGATATAAACCACGCTCATAGTGGATAGAAAATGGATTGTATTTTTATCCATGTAATGGAAAAACTCATGGATGTAATGTTTCATTTAAATAATTTATAATATAGTTGAATCAAGATCATTTTGGAGTCTATATTCGAAGGAATAATAGTTAATAAAATATTCCTAAATCTCTTGGATGACCTAAAGATACCAAAACAAGCACCTGGGGGAGATCCTTCTATGGTGAACTCTAAAGTACATTTCTAAACCACCTATAGGAAATTTTGAGGCCAACTATGGGAATGTTGTTCACCATGGTAGACTCTTGTAAGGTGTGTTAAAGAGAGATGTTGGAGGACCCATGAATCATAAGATTGGGTGTGTTGGGTGTTAGATGTTTTGGATCTACCACCAAAACAGCCTAATGAGTTTGGGGATGGGAATTTAAATAGTAATTTTCCTGGAAATAGTAGTATGTTTTTATAAGAGAAGAACCGTTGCATATTTAGATATTAGAGTAACAATGTTGAAATTTTTGTGGGAATTAAATATTATAATTAACCAAATTTCATGGATATTGTTATTGAAAAAATACCTTCTATGGATAATGAATATATGTCCAAAACTATAGATATGGTTATGTTTTGAAATAAAGATAAAAGGGAAAGATGTTCGAGGTGTTAACCAAAACCTTTTTTGGAAGACCACAGGAAATATCATCAAAATGTAGAGGTAAAAATTATCTCTTTGTGTAGAAATATTTTGATAATTCATTTGAATTAAAGGAATATGTTTTACCATACTAAAACCATGTATAATTCCAAAAATTATAGTGAAAAATCTAGAGAAGGTGTATTAATGTCATCCCTCAAATAAAAGGGTTTGGTTTCTAGGATGTATTTAACTTGTTAGAGTTGTTAGATAGGTTATATATGAGACATGGAAAGTTATATATCTTAATACTAAAGATTAAATAGACCAAATAATTTCATTACTAGATATGGTTCAATTCTATAAGTGGTTGCTTGAAATAAAAACTCTTGTAATACTTAATCAAAACAATACAAGAAAAATAATATAAAGTAATTCCATCTTGGAATTATCTACATCCAGAGAAGAGGAGTTATACATCTATGATTTTAGGGGATTGATAAATTAAACCCTCACACTATAAAGTTTAAATCATCTAAATTAGAAGAAGGAATGTTTATTTTAGGGAAATAAAAATGAGAATCAAATAAAAACCATGATGAAAGTGATGTCTCATGCTGATTGGAGTGAGATATGCATGTCACTAAACTATTAAAGAACACCAGGAAGTATATAAAATTTCCATCAATATCATAAAGTAGTGGGTCAATAGAAAAGAAGTGGGTGTGACCCAGGATTAGAAATACACCTTTCCAAACCTAATTATAACACTTAAAGTGATTAGTTATATAATATGTTATACCAACATAATGTCATTTTATGCCTAAAATTTGGGAATAACCTTATCACAATTATCATTAACACCCCCTCCCAGGCCCTCTCCCCATGCACACCCCCTCCACCCTCCCACCCCATGCACCCCCTACCCACCCCCCTACACACCCCCTTCCATCCCCATGCACCCCCTATACACCCCTAGCGCACCCCAACCCCCTACCCCCACCACACCCCTCCCCCATGCCCCTGCCCCCTCCCCTGCACACCCCCTACCCACCCCATGCACTCCCTATTCCAACCCCCCATTTCATTCCACTTCAACAACTTAATGAAATGCAAAGTATAACAAAATACTCAGAGACATGTCACTTAATACAAGATAACTACTAATTTTATTCTAACAAGGTCCTCTAAATTCAAACAGTCATGGAAAATATTTCTTCCATGTAAATTCATTCCACACAAATCATGCAATTCACATAGTGGTGACTTGGTCATGACAACACTTTCCTACTTGGGTAATTCCATCTTAAAAGTCTAACAACACTTAAAGGGTGTTTTGGTTCAAACACCTGTTTGAATAAAAATAGGGAAACCCCCTATAGGGATATAAAATGGGTCAAGTAAGATGTGTTCTTTATGAAAAAAATGACATCAAGTATAAGGAATACGTCAATGTAATAATTTCAAGCAACATATACCACTGTGAGTTTTCACAGACAGCACCCCTCCATTGGATTTGTTTTATTACAAAACCATGACTTTTTTATCAAATAAAACAATTATATTAAATAAAACATATTCAATAATTTCAATTTAATATAAAAATTCAGAAATTAAAAAGGAAAAAAATTCAATTCAAAACATTCTTGAATTAAAGAGGTTAAGAGAGGGACCCTACCTCACCATCATGGTGTGTTTTCTTCTAATGATGAAAACTCAAGTCTTCCTTTTTCCACTTGCACACATATGAAAATTCACATATATATAAGGACACCTAAATCCAATATACATATTTTCATGGCCAAATATGCACAATGGTGTCCTTTGATACATGTTTATAATTGCATATACCCCTTTACACTTACACATGTATTCATTTTTCATATATGTATATAAGCCCTCCTATCCCCAATATATATATATATATATTCATACATCCATGAGTTAATATATATAAAGGGGGAACATAAATATGTTTATTTATACCTATGAATACGAACGTAAGCCTTTGTCAACGGTGACTTGAATCCACCTCAATGAATTACACTAAAAGAAACTTCAGTAAATTTCCTCTTTTATCATACATTCATTTAATTCAGAATTCCAAGAATTATAAATAACAAAATCATTCCATATTTCCATCTAAATAGATTATTTCCACCTTTATGTGATTCATGAAATATGGTAGGCGAATGAAATACTTTTACAACAATAAAAAATTTTCTATATACCAGAAATGTCAACCAAGAATCATCAATATATACCAATAAGATGAATTAATGTTCTTCTCGTATGATTCACCTATTTTAAATTAAATTACTTTGGTTTAATTAGTTATTTTTATTCTGTTAATACATACGGTCCTCCTAATAAAGAAAAATTATTACAAATTACACGATTCAAAATAATAATAATGGATAAGTTTTGAATACCTTTCCCCAAATGGTGCTTCAAAAAATCACAGCATGAGAGAAAGGAATGAAGAATTGTCACACTGCCAAGAACATAAAGATCCTTATCATATGTTAAAAACACTTTTTGACTACAAAACATAAACACACCAACTAAAAAGGAATAAAAATACTATATACTCACTAAGAAGATAAAATTAGAAGGAACAGAGAATAAAAGTAGAGGTAATCCACCTTGGACCTCAATGAAATAGATCACTTGAAGATTAAAAATAAAGAGGATGGTTTCAGATCCAGGGAGGATGGAGTAGTAGGGCACTACCATGAGAGGAGGGTCACAGATCAAGAGAGGATGGAGGAGGAGGGCGCCGCCGTGAGAGGAGGGTTGCAGATCAAGAGGAGGGTCATCGGGAGAGGAGGGTATCCATGAGAAGGGTCTCCATGAGGAGGGCACTTCCATTAGAGGAGGGATGTGGATCGAGAGGAGGGCTGTCGTGAGAGGAGGGTCACCATGAAAGGATGGTATCTATGAGGAAGGTCGCCATTAGGGGAGGATGGAGGAGGAGCATAATGCAGGCGGAGGGTCAATTAGGGGAGGATGGAGGAAGAGCTCAGGGGAGCCTAATGGGGTTTCCAAAAAAACTGATTAAAACTTTTATCCATGGGTTTTTAATTAAACCATGATCAAATTAGTAGGAAAAATTTAAGAAGTCAAACATATACAAAAAAACAATGTGGTTATTATCTAAAATGTAACTTTAATAGTTAATTGTTGATAAATGGGAAATAAGAAGTCATAATAAAATCATATATGGTATCCTATATATGAATATGGTTTATAATAATCTTATATGTATTATATAGTCTGTTCAAACATGTATGAATTAATTCAAGACTTATGTTATTGTATTTTCATCCCAGTTTTTACTTTATTGAGACACATGTTATATTCACCACCTCTGTCTTCTATGTGGTGTATATACTTCACGTGAATGTGTTTTATGATTAATATATTAAAATTTATGGGTATTTATATTTCAATTTAAGGATAAATATTTCATTAGGTTTATGTTTCAAATGTTACCAAAGCAGTAATTTATTTTCGTCTCAATTTTCCTTCTTTGAGAAGTATGTTATAATATGAACCTATATTCTAATCCTGAGGTGTATATACAACCCATTTGACATGTAATATCATGAATTTATTTATCCTAATGAAATTATAAGTTATATTTTATGTTATTTCTTCATTTTTACTTTGGTTCAATGTTACTGAAGTGGAATTGACTTTATGTTACAACCTCACTATATTGGGATTGGTTAGGATTGTGTTTCTAATGATAAAATTTTATGATAAAACTCTCAACAATTCAAATTAATTTTTTTTTCTAATCTAGTTATTCATAACATTTTCATGTTATGGTTCCATTTTACTACTATTTGGTACTTAAAATAATTAAGAAAATGTTATTAATAAAATCCAATTTTATATCTCTCTTCGATCATAAATCGGGTTTCTTTGAAACCCATGTATTATAAAAAATATTTAAAAAATGTTTTTAAATGAAACATTAATCTCCTTGTCAATGAATATTATTTTGAAAATTTTTTATGATTAAAAAAATTTTAAAATTATTTTCAAATATTCATTTATATTTTTTCAAGGTTATTTTTAAAGAAAAGGATTTTCATAATGATTTATTTCATTAAAATTTATTTTCATTGAAAATATATGTTGCAAAAGAAATGTCCCAAGGAGTCATTAAAAATTATTTTCATTCTAAGATGACATTCTATTATGTTACTTATTCTTTAGTGGGAATATTATATGAGGATTCTATTCTTATTATTTCTTTGAATAGTTAATGTTTATAATAAGAAGATTATTATGAAACTTATTTCTCTTCCACGGGTTATACCATGATAAAGTTCTTAGCCCGGTTGCTAAGGAATCTATAAGTGCATCCAAACGAACAAGGATCAAATCCTAGCAGAGGCAGAATTTCCAAGGGTGCTGTAGCAGGTACTGTAGCAGTTACTATTTGGCACTGTAGCAGCTCGGAATATTCCCCCATTTGGGCCTTTAGGCCACCGATTTGATCCCTAAGCCCTTTAAGGACTTAGGGCCACCCAGGTCTTTGGGTCAATAAGGCCTTAGGGACACCTCAAGGCCTTCGGGCCACCTTTAAGTGCAGATGCAAACCAAACAACCTACAAGGATCAAGCTCTACAAGGAGGATGAGCCAGATGATTTCACCACAACAGAAGCTAAATGGATGTCATGAATGAGATGGTGGCACCAACCATCAGGACAAGCTTGTGAATGCATGTGAATTCCTAGATGAATATCCATGTGAAGGTGGAGAGTAGATTTCATGATGAAGATGCTAGGGAGGATAAGTTCCAAGTAGTTAGTCTGGGTTGTATATAATGTGTGAAGCCTACGAGAAATGAATTACTCTATGTCCTATGGGCCATGTAATACTTACGCCTAAATGAATTGTAAGGGTTCCACCTCACCACATGAAAGGTGGATTATCAAAAATCAATAAAAAAATAAGGCCTTCAAGCCATTGGAGGAGGAGTTCTTATGAAACCCACTTATTTTTTCACTGGTTATTATTTTATGAAATTATTAAATGAATATAAAACCTTTTTTTCCACAGTTTATGTTATGATGAAATGTTTAAAAATATCATTTCATTTCATGGGTTTTCATATGATGAACGATTTAAGATCTTATGGAACAAAAAAATATGGTTTTTAATTATTTGATGTGTGGGGCCTATATCTACCAAAAATAATTTGGGTAAAAATTTATATCTTAAGAGACCAAAAGGAAAAAAATGAGAAGTGAAACTGATTCAGTAATACAAGGATATATTGATAAGTGAACCCACTTCAGTATAAAAAGGGTGGAACTAAAAGTGAAACCTGTTTATGAATACATGGAAATAATGGGTATTGAACGTAGTTCAGTAAAGAAAATTGTCTGCTATGATGGTCTTGGTAGTTAGCCTTGACTAATAAGGAAATTATCTTCTATGGTTATGTGTATGCCAAAAATTCAATATCTTATGATCTGATGGTTCGGGTTCTTTAATTAAGTTATGATTCATGTCTTAAAACCTCCAATCTTTATGACACGACTCATGATTATGATATTTGATATGCATTGTATTATTTTTAATGTTATGTTCATGTTATCATACCATTATGCCCATGTTATTATATATATATCCTTTGTTTACCCTTAGTGAGCATATGATTTCACCATTTTGTTTCATTGCCAAATGTTATAAAGAAAGGTTTTATGTAGGTGTACTAAAGGGGAAGATCTTTATTGGATAGAATGAAGATCTTTCACCAGATTAAAATTTTATGTTCATAGTTTCCAAAGGTACTAAACTATTATAGTCTCTAGGTGTTGAAACATTCCTATTGTGAGGGTGTGTAAAACACATCAATTTTCTAAAGTTAAATTTGATATAGCCAATAACCTAGGTGTTCGGTAGAGTATATCACCCAAAAATGAATCTATCACATTTAAATAAGAGAAAAAAATGGTTGTTTTTGAAATTGTTTGATTTAAAAAAACTAGAGAAATGAAAAAAAATCAATTAATACAAATATTTAAAACAAATTTTGAAGAAAGTGATTGAAAAAAGTGATAGTGTTTTGGTAATTAGATTAGGTTTAGTTTTTCTATTGGAATACTATCTTAGTCCCAATTTATTGAATCCTATTTTGATAAGACAATTAAATTGAGAATCCATGATCACGTTTTCTCAATACCTTGGATAAATGGTGATGGTGAGTGAAAAATATTACAATATATCAGGTCACTCTACCCTCTTTTATTTGTGTGAGAGAGTTGAAATGAAGGACCTCAATTAACTTAAGAAATACACGATCATGTATCATTAATCCCAAACAATAAATAATATGCACTACCCCTCCCACATGTACTGATGATATTCGAGTACTTCACCACTAATCCTTGGTATATTCCATCGTATATAAACTGAGACCTAGTAGGGGGATGAAATGATCATAGAAAAAATAAAAAAAATAGAATTTAAAACCAAACACTATCATACTTGATAATAGAAACCTTTATTAGAAATTGAAATCAACTTCACAAAAGATAGAATGTATTTTTTAAAATAAAGTAATGGAAGTAAATAGTTATAAAATTGAAAATATCCCCTTATCCAAAAACTCATAATTTTACCCATCCATGTGAAGGGTAACCAAGTATAATAATGAAAAAGAATACATTATAAAACTAAGAAGAATAAAAGAGAGACAAGGAAGAACAAAAAACATTATCCTCCAAAATCTATATACCAAAAGTTTTCTTCTATTTCACCTACCATATGGGAAACAAATCACCCAAGGTCCTTATAAGATTTTATAAATTGTTTTTCTATAGACCATCCTAATTTAAAATTCTTTTAACATGTATACATGAATTTATGACCCAATTAATGAATCAAAATTTCTTGGCCAAAGATACCCTAAATATTCCTTAACTTTTGTGCATTAAATGGATACATTAATGTGATAAAATATGCATGAAATTTATTTTTCATATTTTTCATTGAGTCCTCTTTCAAATTAAGCTATAATAACCTGATTTAGATGTCTTTATATATAGTTATTACTAATTTACTGAGGTCGGGTCCATTCTATCAAATATGTTTTTTTCAACATGATTAATTTTTTTGGCCCCATGGGAGTTCAAATTAGTTATGGTTCCTTAATAAAAAGTTTAATCCTATGAAGAAAAAAATCATGAAATAAGAGTCACATTTATTTGATCAATATGGATAAAAGTTTTCTCGAAATACCAAAATGATAAAATTATTTTAAAATTATAAAATTAATAATTGTTAACATTTTATCCCAAAAATGAAGAAAAATCCATAAATGAGGAAAATAAGATTAAATTGTTGAATTTTAATTGATTAAATCATTAAAAAACAGATTTAATTGATGAAAATATTATCTCTAACAATTCACCTACCTTTAGAACTTAAACTCCAGGACAAGTAATAATTAAAATCAAATAAATTAAAATTCAGAACACATACTCATGACATCCACCAATTCTTCAAAAAGAAAAAAAGATATCCTACCACATAAAAAACATTATTTCAAGCTCTCCATTCAAATAATTCAATCCATTTACACATAATTTATACTCCGATTCATACAAAACTGCCACCTCACATGATTTTTTCCTCATCTCAGAAATGTCAATTTTAAAAAAGGGTTTCCTCATCCAAACCCACACTTCTAGAAATTGAGGATATAGAAACACTTATGCAGCTGCCATTTAATGGTTCCATGGCTCTAGGATGATAAATTACAATAGTTATTTTAAAACAGTGGCTTTAGATGATATATAACCATGGAAATTACATCATCCCTCATGGATGCCCTCTCTTGCTCACCCACTCAACCTCAAAATCCTTCTTTTCTTCCTCTCAGTTTTTATCCAATAATCACCCAACATAATTCTATCTTGTCTAATACATTCTATATTAAATTACATTATCCATAAGCATAGATCCTCAATTTTTGGTGCCTCCATTTTCGGCATGGAATCTCTATTCGCACCCTCCCCATTCCTGGTTCCTCCTTCCCTCATTGTCTTCTCCATTCATGGTTCCTCCATCCCTCACATTCTCCTACCTTCCTCTTTTCCCTTCTTCGGGGTTCCTCTAATATTTTATACATTGTAAGAAGTGTTCCTACCCTCCTCCATACCCTTTTTCGGTTTTTCATCCTCTATTCGGTGTGTTGGCTGAACCATTTCACTTCATTCATTTTTGTGGCTCCTATTTGTAGTATTATTTATGTTTTCTGTATTTATAACCTATTTGGTGGATCCCTTCTATTTATAGGTGTAATTTTCAATATTAATTCTATTTGGAGTAATAATTATATTTAATAGAGGAGATTTTGGTTTGTGTCTCTTAGTTTGTAGTATTCATTCTGTTTTTTGTTTCGGTGTATTTTTGTTTCGTGGCTCCTATTTTGTGGATTCTCTAAATATTGTTTGAAAAATTCATTCTATTTTGTGAGTTTTCAATTTGCAGGGGAAGTTTGAATTTACTGTAAACTATTTTGTGGCTCTTGTTTATTGAATGGTATTCTATCAACATCTATTCACTGGCATTTCATGGTTTATATTTTATTATCATTCTCATAATTAATCTGGTATTCTGGTATTTATGGTTTAAACTATTTAATATTATGTTATTTATTTACTATTCTAGAATTATTATGTTTCTATTTACTATTATGGAATTATAAATCTGTTTCTAAGTGTTTTGTGTAACAAACATTTTATTTTTGAAATTTATAGAATTCAGAATTTCATTTTTTCTGTCATAAATTCCAAAAGATAGGATTTTCACTACATACAAAACCTTACTTATCTTGTTCATACATTTTTATATCAACCATGTTCATAGAATAACCTTGTATGTTAAGTTATAAATTATACATCTAAAATATTGAATCTTACACATTGAGAGTTTACTGTTATGTATGATGTGATAAGAGAAGTTTACCTTTATATAATAAGTAATTACCTTTACCTATTAAAGAAAACAACTTTTACATATTTTATTTTTTACTCTATCATATTACATGGATTATGGATATTACATTTTTTTATTAACTCTATCTAAGGAAACTACTCTTATTTCATTATCAGAAGTTATGAGTTGAATATAATAGAAGATACAAAAAATGCATGTTTTGATATTCAAATAGTAAAGACTTAATATAGGTCACAAGATAAATTTTCTTGGATATTTGGAAAGATAAATCAGTCCATGTTGTGATTATACATTCCATAAAGAGATATCAAAAAGAGTTACATCATGGTAAGATCATCAAGCCATGGAGAATTTTTTATTAGTGTAAGGAATATTATTTATCATTATTTATGCTTTCTTATCTATCATATGTTATGATTGAAAAATTATTTTAAAATATTAAAAATTAATATATTAAGTTGTTTTGAAGGCTTTGTTTCACATGATTTAAAAAAATTAGTCAATGTTTTTAATGTTTATAATTATGGAAGACTTCAATGATGATATGGGTGATAATTATTATAGAGATTATCATTCAAGGCCAATTAATGATATTTTGAAAATATTTTTGAGATTGTTGCGATATTTATGGATAAACATATTATTATATTGTTATATTAATATATTATTATTATAAAACATTCATATAGAAGTGTACCCACATTCCTTTCTTGAGACAAATATACTTATAAAGTTTGAAATCCTTTGTTTAATCATTTCTCTTATAGGAATTCCCAAGCTACATTCTTCTATATCTACTGTGTGAAGGGCCAAATATACTTATTCTACACTAATAATAATCATCAACAAATTTAATTAGATTAACTATTCTATATTCATTATGATGAATTTCCTTTGTTCTGTAATGTTTTATCAAGGTGTAATCACTCAACTCACATATGGTTGTACCTCCATTAAAAGGCATTGTATTGGTTATACTAACTTAGGAAAAAATTAGTTCATAGTTTCTACCTTATCCTTAAAAAAATGTCGGTGTTTGGTTTGTTCCTTCAAGAGAAAACAAGGTAGTTTGGTTTTTTTTGTTATTGGGTATGATAAATGAAGATTATAAATAGTTTTTAATCTCTTTCACTATGATGTAGGGTTATACTCCGTGATTGAAAATCAACAATGGAATGGTGTCCTTCAACACACTATGGTATATGATATGGTTTATATTTTCAAAGTGTATATAAATTTAAATAAACCTTTTTAGAATTAATATAAAACATCAAAAGTCATTGTGAATCCATCCAAAAACTTTTGGGAATTGATTATTATTACCTCTTAGATTTCATATAAACTATTTTAACAATAATCAATCATCATTTTTGGTACTTATGTGTGACTATTCATGATTTTTTATAATTTAAAACATTTATCAATTCCTTAAACCATACTTTTTATATATTTGTTATGATTTTTTCTGAACACGTTGTTGTTGATTATTTATTATCTTTTCAAACAATAAATATCATGTTATGTCATTTTATATATTATCCATTTAATGTATGTTTATATGAATTAAAATTGATAGATACTGGATATACATTTCTGATCGGATCACTAATGAGTTTTAGAAAGATTTATCATATTTTTTGGACTTTGCATTCACTAATTATTCAGTTGGTTGGTTGATTCGATGTCCGTGTTTTGATTTTATTAGAATACCATGGTAAAATTGAAAGTAAGTGAGTTAACATATCACATAAAATGGTTTCAAAAAAAATTATCACGCGTGGTACATAATTTATAAAAATATCAAGTGGAGGATGACATCGGTTCATAAAAAATGATTGGTGTGAAAAATCAGATTTTTGATCAGATTCCTTTTATTTCTGAAGCCAACTATTCAGGTAAACTGGTACAATAGGAAATGAATATTGGAAAATAATTCTTCTCTAACAATCATGATGATGACGTTGATAGTGTTAAAAATATGATTGTACATGAGAATACCCCTGTATATCAGGAATGTGGAAAATAGGAAAAATTGAGTTTTTAATGTTATTATATCATCGGAAAACAATGTATGGGTTTTGAACCATTCTGGTCGACTATCTCCTTACATTTATAATGTATTTTCTGCATAATGATGCTTGTATTATAAGAAATGATTAAATGGAATCAAATTTGTTTGATTTTTTTTATTTTCATCTATTAATATTTATTCTTGTCCCAAAGATTGTTGCTTACTCTAGAAGGAGGATGCATAGTAGAGTGAGAGAAAATAGGGCGGCACATCAATGTGGAAGAATAATAAATACATAACTTAGTCTAGCATACAAGACAAAGTGATGTGGCACTTCCCTTTAATTCAAAAGCTTCATAAAAGTTTTATGTCAGAAACAATTTCCAGGAATATGATATGGCCGAAGATGAAATAAACAAGGATAATGTTGCAATAGTGCATCCTGTAGATGGGTTTTCTTGGAAGAAATTTGATAGGTTACATATTAATTTTGCATCTAACCCACGAAATGTTATATTGGGGTTATCCTATGGTGGTTTCAACCCATTTCGCCAAATACATACTACACAAAGTACATGACCTACTCTCATACACATTTATAACTTTCCTTCATGGATGTGTATGAAGAATCTATTTACTATCTTGAGTATAGTGATATCTGTACCCAGAAATCTTGGAAATTACCGTGATATATTCTTGTAGGCATTAATAGATGAATTGAAGGAGCTTCGGATTGTTGGTGCACAAGTGTACGATGAATTCATGAAGGAGTACTTTCTGTTTTGTGCAACTTTATTATGTATGATAACTAATTTCCCTAATTATAGAATGTTTTCTAGTTGTAATACTAAAGGGAAATTATCTTGCACTATTTGTATGAAAAATACACATTCTCCAAGATTAATGTTTTGATAAACATTCAAATTCATATGGAATCATAGATTTCTAGCTATGGATAATCCATATATGAAAAATCAACAAAAATTCATTAATGGCATTGAGATAGATGAGACACATCAACTAATTTTAGTTAATTATATTGTAAAAGAACATGAATATTTGAATTATGTTTTTGGAAAGAGTCAATCAAATATCAAAAAGAGAAAGAAGTTTAATTCGGATTCCAATAAAAATTGAAGAAAATAAGCATATTCATTGATTTTCTATATTGGACATCGAATTTATTGTGTCATTATTTTGATGTAATTCATATCAAGAGAAAAATTTGTTAGATGTTACCTGATACTATCATAAATGTACAAGGAAAAATAAAAGATGATTTATGGTCACATCACGATTTGATAGATTGGGGTATAATATAAACACTTCATACTAATTTAAGTTGCCAAACTAAGTGGAATGTCCGTTCCTCCTATTATTCAATGAAAATTGTGGATAATAAATAATTTCTTCAGGTATTGGAATTTTTGAAGGTTCTAGATGGTTATTCAATTAATATTTCAAAATGGGTGAATACAAAATATGTGAAACTAAAATATCATAAAACCCATGATTTCCATGTCTTATGTCATGAGTTGATTCCCATTTTTATTCTACATTTACTTTCACATTATATTAGAGTTGCAGTGACTAAGTTATATCATTTTTATTGAGGCATTTCTTCCAAAAGACTATGAAGTAGTGTTGTTTAGAAATTGGAGAGAGTTTCACAAGTTATTCTTTATGACTTGGAGAAAAATTTCCCACCATCATTTTCACATGTATGTTACATTTGACTGTTCATTTTCCCAAAGAAGGTATTTTTGGCAGTCCTATTTCGAGTTTGTTGATGTATGATGTAGAAAGATTGATGTTTACATTGAAATATTATTTGATAAATAAATTTCATCCATAAGGATCTATTGTGAAATGATATTTATCACAATAATATATGGATTCCTCTTCATCATACTTTGATAATTTCACTATGAGGTCTAATCGACTAATGAGAAATATGATGAGAAATATTATCCCATTGATCTTGAATTTCCTTCAAGGGAGGATTTCTAGTTCATACACATTGTGTACTTTAAGAAGGGAAGAGTGGAAAATGGATCATTGTATAGTATTATTCAACTAGAGTGTGGTTGATAATTTGTTCAAGTATGTAAACTGATAAATATTCATTTTTTCAATGTGTGATTTTTCATATGTTTTGAAATTTTAATGCTTTAATATCCATAGAGAACTTATAAAAGTTATAAAAAAGATTCATCTCTCTCTATCTATTAAGAGGAAGTAACTGTTTCACATCAAATAATTTTGTACTTGGTTAATGTCAAAGGTAATAGATTTCTTCCTTTTCTTTTCAAAACATAATTACATGTCTCTATTTAATATGTTGGTATCTTTTACATTTTTAACCTACTAATGGATGATGTATCAGATGAAATAAGAGCATTGTACTTATGTACAAATTATGTGGTACATGATTGTAAGGAAATTATTGTCAATGTATTTAAATTCTTTATTAATAGTTGTGTAACAAAAATTACAACACAGCATGATAGTTTCACGATAATCACCACACTAGATTTTTATAAAAGTGTATATGGAAGACAACCTTGATCAGAAAATATATCATATTATGTTATTTATGAAAGAATAATATTTTTAGATTAATACACACATGGTCATGTCATAATGATGAAATTCAAGTGGTTTGATTCAATGACATGACAAGGAATTCATATTATTAACTATGGATTTAAAGTTATTGATATGAACTATTGTCTTCATATAGATGAACCTTATATTCTTGCATCACAAGCTAGATAGGTGTTTTATGTAACTGAAACGTTAAAAAAAATTGGTATTTTTGTTGATGTCATTCCTGGAAATATTTTTGACAAAGACATGGATGACAATGATGTTTTGGATGAACCTATCTGTATTTATTTGAATATTGCATCTGATGACACAAATGATTCAATTTTTAGAATAAATTGTGAACCAAAAATTGTCCTAGAGAACACATAATGTTGAAAAATTTGTAAGTACTTACATTATATTATCTCAACATTGTATGTGTTTATTGAACATTAATACATGATATCAATTTAAATGGTATATTTTATACCATTGTTGATTATAAAACTCTTAATAGTCTGACCAATTTTTGATTAAAAACATCTCTTTCAATTATTTAACATAAAAAAATATTGACATTTTATCAATATAAATATCACACATGAAAATGTATCTCATTTTTTATGATATAATTGTATTGTTTATCTTTTTTCATTCTTTCTATTTATTAGAGAATATTATTTTAATTTCTATTTTCAAATGTTTGATTATGATGATACTAGAAGAGGTAGAAAATTACATATAAAGTAACGCAAGTCTCTTATGGGCTACACTTTATGAACAATTTATATTTGAATATTATGGTCTTTCATATTATTAATCATATTATCACTCATTTTATTTTATCATCTATGTTATTTTAGGCTACATTATTTTGGATATTATTGGATTGTACCACTGAGGCTGGCAGTATGGAGGGGGGTACTACTACGAATGATTCTACTATTCAGCCTAATACTATGCCTCATGAGTTACCAATAGGTATACCTCCCATTATTCAACTTCCATATTATCCATTCCCACCTTTTCCATATCCCTTTCCACCAGCACCCACATCAGATGGTAGTTCTCAGACTCAGATTCCTCCTTACTCTCTATTTCGACCATCCACTATACAAGGCATTTTGCCTCCATATACCCCACCTCCATATCCTTATCCATATCTATATCCAAACTCATCAATATAGGGTTTTCCATCTGGTTTTCTCCCTCCATCAGTACACTTATCATCTTATACTATAAAGAGTACTAATACTATATATATCCCAACAACCACAATGGCTACTGCCCTTCCTCTAGACAAAGAACATTATGGGCCAACAGATCCCTCATCTACTAGTATGTGTTTAAACATTACTGTTAGTTATTAATTATGGATTCATATATATTATTTTCCATTATTTTATATCATGATTATATCTATCCTCTACCAGATGATGAGGCTACTAAAAAATTCTTGATGTCTAGAATCAACACAGGTAAATCATGGTTTAATATAATTCAGACTTAGATATAATTGAAAAAAATGGTAGGGAAAGTAAACTCGTTATGGGAATAGATTTTAAAAACAACAATATCATACCGGCTCAACCAATAAGTTAGAGAGATGTTAGAGAACAAATAATGAACAATTCTCTGGTAAATATTTGGGTATGTAATGTTAATCAGATTTTATATATATTAATTTATTATATTTTCTTAAGAAATATTTTTTTTTCATTTCCACTCTGATATAATTTACTTAATGGAAAAAATGCCAATCAGTTAGGGTTAATGGAATTAGGTGAAATGCAGAGAGGGTAAAAGTATGAATTATATGTTGGTTGGAAAAAGAGAGTTTGTACGGAGCTTGAAGAAGTACCTGTGATTCATGATTTCTCAATATCACAATTCAATGAGATGATCTCCTATTGGAGGATTATGAGGTTTAAGGTATTTGTTAAATATATATATATATATATATATTAATTTATTTGAAAATGTTTTTAATGTATAAATTACTTTTTTTATTTATGTTAATGAATTTATATAATTATTTTTTTATAGGTGAAATTAGATAGAAATAAAATAAATAAGGGTGAAATAAAAAACATTTATACTCTTGGACACACATCACTCCCAGATCATGAGAAACCAAGGGTAATTTATCATTAAAAATATTTTTGCTGAGTTTAGTGTAATATTTCTTTTTCCAAATTTTTATTTATTTATTTTTTTTCAAGAAAAAAGGAATTGAATATCAAGGGTTACATTCCTTGATTTACTTTGTTATGTATAACTAGAAAAAAGAAATATTATAATGTGACAAATATTGCCACTGAGAAGTTGATTGTTACTATATTTCAAATTCTTTTATTGTCTAAATTTAATTACATACATTATTTTATCATTTTAATTTATGTTATATATCAATCAAAAGATATATTTGGAGGCATTAGGAGAAAAACAACCAGACAATTTGGGCCGGAACGATCATCTAAATCAGGTATTTAGAGATGAGTATCAGGGTAGAGTCTATTGTCGACCTAGAGAGAAGATTGTACCATCTTGATATTAGTATTATGAAAACTTTTTACTGAGTATTAGTTCTGGTTTGGTGATTGTGGGAAAAAATGGATTCCACAATCAAAGAAGCAGCTCAAAAATCAAAAATAGCAATAACTGAAAATATGATGAAAGTAATGTCTACCCATTCTTCTACAATTCCACTTGAATCTGCTGAAGTGGTTGATTCTTGTTTTATTTCGATGCATTCTTATTATGTAGATTCCTCTATCAGAGATTGAGCAAGAGCCATACCTAGTGCTAGTGCCGGTACCGATGCCAATTTCTTTGATAATGCTGGTGGTGTGAGATTTGGTGATGGTGTTTCTATAGGAGGTAATGGTGAGGGTTATCATGATTCTGATGATACTAATATTGAGGTTCACTATTGAGGTAAATTTTATTTTTGGGTTTTTAATATGTGGAATTTTATTTTGAAATTATGTTTGATTATTGAAATATTGAATTTTATTGCGGTGTTTCTATCTCTTTATACATATATTTAATTATTGTATTAAAACATATGTTTATTTATATAGTAGTTAAGTTTTATTATTATTATATTTAATTTTATCCTCCTCTCATGCAAACACTTTACCACCTCACTGGCATGGATCTGAGGTGGCCCTACCTCCTTCGGCACACCTCTGACGGTATATAGTCCAATTTTCCATTTTGGCTGATTATTTTCTCTTTATTCGTTTAGTTTATACCCTTAACTTTTATATATTATTAGTTTACTCTATAGGTGAACCCATTTCAGCTCACCGATGATGGTTTTTTGTAGCATGAAATTTCAGTGTCATAGAATGGTATTGAAATATATAATCTTCCATAATATAGTAAAATGTTGATTTGTATATTTATTGTTTTCTATGATAATATGTTCTTTTTGTTTGAGGATTCTTATAATTAGGCTATAGGAATATTTACAGAGGAAAAAATGTGTGTCTGTACACAATATGTTGAAGAGTTGTGCAAATGGGTTGGCTATTTTAAGTATTATGTGCTTTGGATTCAATTCACATAAATATTATATAATCATCATTCCCCATTACTTCTCCAGGAAATATAAAACTTTGAATGTTTTATCCAACTCAATATGAATAGTACCAAAGAATGTCATAAATATATATGTTTTTTGTTCACAAACCCTTAAAATTAAACAATATTTTATCCACCAACCTTTCCTTATTCATCCCAGACATTTTTTTTTTGATTGATAACATGAAAATGTTTTTTGCTTCTTTTGTGTTAATATAGAATCTATTTTTGTTAATGGGACATTAAAACTAGGGGATTTATGTACAAGTATTTTATTTAAATAAATATTGGTGGAAATTATTCTAGTTATTATCATTGTTATTGTTTCTACTTTAAAGATATTATTTATCTTTCTAATTACCTAAATGGTTGAAAAATGAAATTTAGGAACTTCTTGGAATTATTCTAGCTAGAGAAAAGAAAACAATTGTAAGAACTATGGTCTGTATAGTATCATGAATGGTTAGAAGTTCTAGTATGTACATACTTGATAAACCACATTGAAGTTGTATTGCGTGAATTTTTTCCATTGGTGGTTTAGACTCTCACTGCGTTATCTTTTATGCATTTTCATTATTTCCATTATAGTTTTGGGCAAAAATACAGTTTTAGTTTGACTTTTATAGGGAAATACAAAACCATGGCACAGTTTTGGAGGTTTTTTAATTATTATTTCTTTATCATTTAATACGTGTTTTTTTAAATTAATTATTTTCTATATTTACATGGATTATGTTGGGAATAATTGGTTTTGGATATATTGTCTTACTATAATGGTTTTCATGCATCCATGACCATCCCATTAGTTGTATTATTGTATATATGCCAGTTTGATTGAAAGGAATACAGATGACTATGATTCACTTTACAACTGGACATTGGTTCTTCAGGTTGAAATAATTAGCATGCATTTGATTTTTAGTAAAATATTTTTATATGTTGTGCTTTATTTTTTTTCTAACATTCACTTACATGCATCACTTTGTTTGTTCTAATTTTCCATTAATGTTCCCATTTTATTATGTCCATCATTATTATCATTTCATGTTAATATATTTCATATTTAAATGGGTACTATAATAATATTAGACTAACTAATAGAAATTATGAGATATATCCATTAATTATGGGTAAATAAGAATAGAAGACTACCAATAATGTTACAAAAGAAGTATCAAACAATGGAAATGGCATTTGGAAGGGTTGGATACCTTATGAGTATCTCCAATAATAGATGATTGATTTTGATTTTCCTTATTTAATTGATATTTTTGATAGGCTATGGAAGTATTTTCTATGATACGTATTATAAAAGTGAAGAGTTGGTTGTAGTAACAAACATGAATAATATATTAATATCGGTGGTTAAATCTTGATGAATAGACAGTTTAGATTCCCAATGTATTGGAGAATTTGTACTTATCAGATATTGATATTGATAGTTGAAATTATAAATTAAAGCTGTTGGATAAATGTTTTATAAGGTATGGTGTTTATTTTTATAAGTCCTAGATCCATTTGTGTAATCAAACAACTTTGATGGATACTTCTACTATGTGTGAGGCCAAATTAGAGCTACTGCTACACTATGTGAAAGGGTTTGTATTACAGGCAATGGAATCATGAAAGGTATTATTCATTAGGAATAATCATCTTCTGGGTGATATATGTTAGTTTCCATTATTGAATCTAGATATTTCAATTTATTAATTTACCAGATGATCATTTCTTATTTCCTATAGTTTACTCAGGTGGTAGAGATTCCCCAAGCCGTTGTGTCATCAAACTACTTTTACAGATACTTCCTCTTGGTGTCAGGAAAGCTTGGAGCTATGTTTTCACTATGGGAAAGGGTTTTTATTCTAGTTGATGGAAACATGAAAGGTATTATTCTTGACTAATTATCATCTATTTATATCTTTTAACAGTTTCTTTTTTTATTACTACACATCAGTTATGGTTTCTATAAATTCATCTCTCTTCCCATTTATGGTTTTTATACTTCTCATATGTGGTATTTCATCAGGGGATTATTTATAGGACTACTATATTCTCTATGATTTATCTTAATTTCAAGAGAGGTATATCTCTACACATATATAATAACTTAATTTCCATATAAATCTATTTTTTCAGTTTGTGGCATCTTGAATGTTGGTGTAAACTAACTGTATTAAAAACATTATTACTATTCCAATATAGTATCTACTCATATTTTGTTCCAAATTGATTGATCATAGAGACATTTTACCTATAAAAAGGATTTTTTATACATGCTAATACAGTAAGTATAGTGGACTGGGTTTTCAACATAGTACTAAAACACAATATATTATTTCTACTCCCATGCCCTATGTGAAAGGTATATTGGGTTTTAACGCCAGTACCATAAACATGGTTATCTCATTAGATGTAAAAAAGAATTACCTAATGTATTGGAGGATATGTAATTCTTGATCAAATCTTTACATAATGATATATACATACACATAATATGGATTTTAGGATGAAAATAAAAGCACAGATTATTGCTAATAAGGAAGTGACAATCATGTGGCATCATATTATAAATTTCATGATGAAAATAATAGAATAGATTATATCTAATATGGAGGTGACAATCATGTCAGAAAATTTATGATGGTATAATACATTTTATTCTCCATATTTATATGTGTTAATAGAAACCCAAATAATAATAGTATTTAATGATGTTGGAATTCAAAAAGGGGGATGTTAATCATAACATATAAGTAAAGATTTACAAGGTAGAACAATTCATGGAGCTGATTTATATAGAAGAAATAATATTTTCTTTATGTATGTAGAGATATATATAGGATTTTTCATATATAATGTGGTCTTAACTAGAAATATATGTGACTTTTTAACTCATATACATTATGGGGATCCAAGTTGTTCTGAAAGAGAAATATGACATCGTGCATAAATTTGTATATGTAAGAGAGATACTAAATATGTTTGGTATAAATTAATTGAAACCAATGTTAACTAAGATTATGTTAGAACCATTATTAGTAAGTATGTGGATGGAAATTATTAAGACCCAAAATTGTATAGATGACTAAAGGGGGTTTTTATCTCTGATAGTAATGACATTGGATATTGTTTATTCAATATATTTGAAAACCCATATCCAATGTAATAAAAAGGAGGAGAGTGTTATAGCAGTGAAATAGACCATGAAATAATTCTAAGGTCCTCTCAAATATGGATTTTTCATTGATTCTTGAGGGGATTTTAAATTGTGATTTTTTATAATACGAACTAGTTTGGTGATATAGTGGATTAAATGCCCACATGTTCTGATCCATTAATTATTATTAATAAATGTTTAGTTCATATGAGTAAAAAAGTGGAATATATCTCTTAATATGATTTAAGAAGTATATATCTAAGTAACCAATTAATATACTGATAATTAATTGATAAAGGAATAGTTTGATGATTTTATTGATGAAGTGAAACAACCTATGATGATATTGTCTAATAACTATAGTGTTGTTAAAATCTTAAAATATTTTCTAAATAACTCTCATTAAAAATTCATTGATATTAGATATCACATTATCTAATGAAAGGTGGAGTTAGAAGGGACAAAAGTTGAAAATATTGATACAAAGCAATAAGTTTCAAGCACCACCGCTTTCTCATACCATCCCACTATCTTTGATGAAAAAGGCCTAATAACTTGATTCATTCTAATTATTACTGTTTTATCTATGATTATCGATTTTATTCAAAGAGTATGTTATTTTTCTAGATAACACAGTTTGATTCCATTCTTTTTTCTCATAGAAATATCACCCGTAAATTATGTTATCTTATATTTATTTTTTCTGGATCTATAGAGACATTATACCACTATTAGTATGACTTAATATTTTATCATACCTATTAACATATTTTCATTATGTCTCACCCCTACAGTTAACATGACATACTACATATGTGTTTGATCTCCATATTCTTGTTAACTATATGGTATAATACCATTCATATATGGTATAATAAATTTTATACTCCATCTTTATATGTGTTAATAAAAACCCATATAGTAATTTTATAAGTAATTTATATTGTATTTATTTTGTATTTATGTTCAAATACATTTTCATTAAATATTTATGCTCTATTTTCTAGTCTTACCATCTTACAATAACAGTTACAAAAACATGATTAGCATAAATTTCTCTCACCTATTATGTGTGTCTATTCACTTTCTTTATATTGAACCGACTATTACTGGCTATGTGAATTATATATCTTCCAAATTATGTGGGAAGACATTGTATATGTGTTTTAACAGTATATATGTTTTTACTGTTATTAATTGTATATATGTTTTAATTATTATTGACATAAAACTCCATTATATCTCCTGATCATGTTAGCAAGGCCCACACTGAGACATGTATGGATCACTATGTCTTTGAAACCCCATACCGTGTAATATGGGACGACTTTTTCTTAATTTGGGTGCATACTCATGAGTTTGAGTTATAAAGTAAAGAAGAGATTGAATATGTGTATTTTCATTTTATTTATTTTTTAAATACTTCCCTCTTCTGGTTTTTTTGAAGTCTTTTTATCAAGGGCCCATTCTCTCTAGAATCAAGTGAAACAAAGGGGTGTTTTAATATTTTTCATAGATGTAGGGATACTAGGAAAAATTAATGTACTATTGGATGTCCACCATTTCTTTTAAAATACCAGATGGTGTGAGGATGAAAATATTGGATTCCTTGAGTGGGTGATACATATGACACTCTTCCTACACTAATTCTATAATTTAGGATTTCAACTTACAATTATGGATATAAATATTCAGCATTCCAGATCCCTTGAGTAATGGAGTGGGTTCTACATATGAATTAATGCATGATTTTCTCCAATTTTTCTGCTTAATTTTCATATTAAATTCCTTCAACATGATTTCATAACTCTTCCCTTCATTAAAATTCAATTTTGGGGGTAAAGAATCATGATTTTTAAAGGTGGGATATGTGGATTATTTCCCCAGTGCTGATGATAATCTATTATATTTATCTTTTGATAATCTATGTAATGATTCAAATCGATCTTGGTAATTATTTTATATTTTTTGGGTAGTTTTTTGGTTGTGATCAAAGCCATTTGTCATATTTCATTTTCATAGATTATACTATGAATCTTTTTGTGATATTGCATTTTCATTGATTATTTTCTGAATCTATTTTTGATATTGCATTTTCACTGATTATAATGTTCTTCTATTTTTGATATTACATTTTCACTAATTATTTTGTGCATTTTTGATTGATGGGGTTAGCTGGAAATGATTATAAATGTTAATATTGGACAAATAATGAATTTCTATGAACTTTTAAATTTCATATTCCTTCACTATTAATGGAATTTTGAAATTTCATTATTACTAGAATTCAAGTTGAATTTCATAAAATTTTAAAAGTCCATGGCCAACATTTCATTAATTTCAATTATTTAGTGTAATCAATCTAATATATTACCAAATATAATATTTCCGGGCCATAATATGAATGGTGAATGAGAATATCATACACTGACAAATATAATGTTTTCAAATATAAATAAAAATATTTTAGCACAAATTTCCAGTCTAATATGCTAATATTAGAGGGAAACACGTGGGAATATTTTGGGCTTATGCAAATATAATGGAAATAATCATTTTATATTTTTTGTAAATCAATTTATATTAGTCATATGATCCTTTTATAGTTTTTTGTTCTAATTGAAATTTCACATATATTAGAATTGAATGGTTCTGATAGTTATCACAGGCCATTTACATGGAATATTGTATTATTCTATGATCTTAGCTCTACAAAGGAGGATATAGAGTTTGTTTATGACATTCAAGGAAAACATTAGGTTAAATTATTCCTATATTGAAATTCTAATGTCATGGTAAACATTAATAATAGAGTTTATACTTTACTATTTTGGGTAATGATTCCTTGTATCGAGGATTTTAGGTATGGAAACCTGTTTTCTTATGCATTCCTATTATGAACACCCATTTTCTTATGAAATCCTATTATTATGTAATTATTATTTGAAAAAATGTTTTTATACATTATTGAATTGTGTTTTCTTCACCCCAGTTATCATGATACAAAAATTCTGTAATTTTATTTTATATATTATATACAAATGCATTATGTGAAAACTTTCATTATGTGAAAATACTGTCAAATTTTCATAACTTATTACCAATGGAAAATTGTGTACAGTAATTTATAGTGTAACTTGTTTTTTTGTTTATAGAATCTACTGGGGATTATATGAAGATGCATTGAGCTACTATAGGGGAGGATTTGGAGAAAAAGTGAGCTTTCTGGGAGGATTAGAAGATGGAGTCAGATACTAGGGAGGATTTGAAGATGCAAAAATATGCTACTGGGAAGGATTTGAAGATGCAGTGAACTATTTTTTTATGGATTAAGAAGGTTATTTCCTTGGTTTAGAACCATGTAAATAAGGCTACATCCACAGTTTCACCCATTAAAACTGAGATATAACCATTGTTTTCAACTATGTCTATTGGTGTTGCATGGATTAAGATTCTACAACAGTTTGAGCACTGTGGAACTAGGGTTATAACAACGGTTTGAAACTATGGCTATAGGCATTTCCCTATAGCCACACCAATATGAGCCAAAATTTATTAAACCATGGCTCTAACCTATAGACATAGTTTTTGGGCCTATATCCATGGTTACAAACCATGGCCATAGCCTTATTTTGTAGTAGTTCCATGAAAGAGTCACCATAAACATGATAAATTCCTACATCTCCACCCTATGTGAGTCAAGGAATTTTTTTTTTATCATACGTAGATTTTAGGGTTGTTCATGGGATTTTGGGTGGATGTTTTTTGATGTAAAAAATGTCGAGGATAAATTAAGAGGGATTGTCTATTTTTGAAGATAAATTACATGGTTTTAATTTTCAATCTATTATTGTCTCCACATAACTCCCCATTGAAGAAAATTATCTCTATGAATAATTGAAAATAATATTGAAGAAGAAAAAAATTACATTTATCTTTTAATTTTTTCATGGAATCTATAGATAGGTGAAAATTTATTTCTCCTTTGGATACACTATAAAGTAACAAATTATTTTATCATGAAATCTCTAGAAAGTCATAGATTTTGAACAAATGAATTTTACAGCTGAAAATTCATATCTTCATAATTTTATTTTCCTCCTAAGGTATCTCCAAATAATTTATCATAACAGAAGTCAACTTCAACCACACTTCAGTTCAACTAGATCATGTTGTTTGACTTCAAGAGTAGGATGGGTAGGGTAAAGTGTCTTATAATTTTGTTAACATAATTGGTTATTAATAGATCATAAGGTATACATGGATTAAATTTAAAAGGTTTGATGGAATAAAAAGGGGTATCTATAATAGAGGGATTGAAAAAAAATCTTCAATCATTTAAAACACAAGTACCTAAAAACCTTATGTTTTGGTAGGAATAAATGATTTGTTGGTTAAAGTAAGCATTGTTTGGTTCTCTCAAGAAGGGGGATGAATGAAAATAATAAAAAAAGGGTTAAAAGGCCTCATGTGAATTTTATTTTAATGATAAAGATAATAAGATGTTGTATGATATTAAAAAAATAAGAGTACATTTCATGAAATTCCCAATGCTTTGATCTCGAAAAAAGTAATTTCTAGTATTAATTTGGGCTCAGTTTCATGGGGTTCATTGTTTGCCTCATTGAAATGGGATAGAGAACTAGAAAATAAAATTATCTAAGCCCACATGTTTCAAAACACAAAAAAAATTGAAAAAAAACCTAACCAAAATTTAAAACACACACATATTTTTAGAAAAAACAAAAAAAACAAAAAAATTGAAAATCCTAAACTAAAAAACATCCCTACTATATAAATCAACGATGAAGTGCACTGAATGAATTAAAGTATATTTTAACATGTAAGTTTATTTTTAATAGAATCAAAAGATGAAGGAATTTTTTGAGGAGAGGCATGTCATGATTGCTTTTATTGATAAACTAGTTGGAGGGGTGTGATCTCCTCCACTGTCTCTTATGGAATTGGCCCATGGAATCATTTCAGCCAATGAACATTAACATTGATTGGTTACTACTCTCTATCCTCAATAATTTTTACTACACAAAAAGGATATACTTGAGTAACTATAAATGGACCTTCCCATCATAAACGATGTTTTCCTAGAATCATCTTGATTATTGATTTTAATAACAACACCATGTGTCTAGGGTGGAAGTATTATAGTTTTATTGGCTTTTCAGGATGAAATATTATTCTCTATTTGTAAATACTGGAATTTTCAAACCCCCCCCCCTTATAATTTCCTAAATATCCTACAACTATAATATTCTCTCCATTCTAGCACTTTTAAGGTCAGAATTCATCTTTCTCACACCCCAATATGCCTTATTCTCTAATTCCATATGAAGGTGATAAATTTTACCATAAATAAACTTATACAGACTCATTATAATTAGTGTTTTCCTATTATACAATAACATGTCTTCCTACCTTTGTCTCTAATCCTTACATTTTTATTTAATAGACTTTTCCAAAAGTACTTTGATTTACCTATTGGGAACTTCAACATGACCATTGGTTTATAAATGATAGGGAGTTTATGTTTTATTATGTAACAATTATATTTTTTTGGTAAATAATCCATTATAATATTTTAATAGTGAGTCCCTTGATCACTGATGATTTATTTGGGCATTGAAAATAAAAAAATTTGTTATCCATGGGAAAATCACAAACAACTGCAGCATCTTCAATCTTGGTGGATTTTTTATCAACTGATTTTGAAAAATAATCCATTTCAAGAAATATATAAGAATTTTCAAATGAAATAATGAAAGTTACCATAAAATATATCCCCTAGACATGAAAAATATCACAAAAATAAAGTACATTTTGATTCATTTATTGTATCTTTCAAATATTTCAAGTAAACTAGAAATTTTCACAACTTTTGAAAAATTCATGAGCATATTTAAATAGTATTGCTCAATAAATTTAAGATTATAAAACCTTAATTACTATCTTTTTTTTTCCAACGTGGCCTCAATAAGATAATATGTGTAAAAATTCAAATACATATTCAATTTCACTTTCGTCTAAACATATTATTATCACTTTATCATTGTAAATATTCTAAAGAAATGGATTTTACCAAATGTAACATTTTGATTGAGATTTATGTTTTTAATTTGGGGGTAATTTAAATGAGATAGATGTAACACCCCAAGATTTCATAGTGTGTTATTTCTTCAAAATAATTCAATAACTTGCACTACAAGCAACACCGAGTTCAATTTCACCATGACTTACCAAAAAAAAGCCATTAAAAGAGTTCATGAATAGCATTAACTACATTTTTAACTTTATATAATCCTTATAAATTTAGAATCCATATTATGAGTTTCTTAGTCATAATGCAAGAACAGATTCATTTTCAGTATTGCACTTTTATCAACTTTTAGTAGTGAAACCTTTTTAAATACAATATTTTAAACTTTTTGACTAAATGGAGACATCAAAAAATTTAAAATGAAACATCCCAAGCTTCCACGGTACGCTTTCCTTTGAATAAAACAGTAGCGTGTGTTGTACGCAACGTCGAGTTTTAACACACACCACAACCGATCAAACTAGCCGTTATGAATAGTAATACCTACTTTTTGAAATTATATATATTTTATATTTGAAAATGGACTTCATTTTTGGATTCAGAATATCTAATTTAGCCTAAGGTGAAATTTTGGTACATTTCGGATAACTTTCATATTTTGATGAATAGTGAAAATTACTAAATTTTAATTAAAAACAACTTTTTTAATCAAAATAATTAATAGTGATAAATTATGAATTTGAGTGGTTTTAAAGTATATTTAGAATATATTTTTACCATTTAATATAATGTTGGTCATTGGACATAATTTTACAATTAAACCGAACATAAACAAGTGTCAATCTTTTGATAGTTATTATCTCTTAAAAACACGCTTTTTGTTTTGACAGCGGGAATTAATTTTAAATTAATTTCTGCCACTTATGTGTTTTGAATTTAGGAAAATGGATTCCATATTTGGAATCATGATTTTCAAATTGTGTAAATAGGTAACTTTTATTTTTAGACATTTTGAATAATTACTGCGGTAAATATTTTATTTACCATGGTTAAGGGTAAATCCGGTAAATAAGGGTTAAAAAATAATATTATAATAATACTAAATTACCCTAAAACGTGTCTTAACCCTATTGGTTGATAAATGGTCGACCATGGGAATCTTTGGGTCTATTTTGGGACCCCATGGATCCACTTGTAAGTGATAATGACACTTTATTTTAATTAAGTTAAAATGAATACAAAAATGACACAAGCATATATCTTTTAGAAAAACAATTGTTACATAGGGTTATATATGTTGGATTTTAGATTATAAATATTCATTATAAATATAAAAAGATTTCCTACATAATGATATTTTATTTATAATTTTTAGATATTAAATAATTTATTTTATTTATGACACAATGATGATGCAGTAATTACTATAATAGTGAAAAATTAAAATAATTGATATTATAAATACCAAAATAAATATAATATGAAACTGTTAATGAATTAAACTAATTTTCTAGGATAATAGGATATATTAGGATTGATTTAATTGACTTTTTCGAAGTAATCAATCTTTTATGAGTTTCACAAAAATCAACTATTGAATAGTGTCAAAATTGACATAAAAGAGTTTTTAAAACAAATATTATATAATTAATTGATATTAAATTCCTACAAATCTAAGGTTCGGCCAAGAGACTTATATCATGATAGGTTCATCATTAATGGACCACTTGGGGGTCGATTGGATGTATATAGTAAGTTTATTAACCATATTATATAAAAATACAAAGAGACATTGTAAAAGTGAAACTAATTAACTTAGAGTTAATACTTAAAGATAAGGTTAATATAAGTACCCAAACCTGTCTAAATTCTATTGGTTGAGTGGTTTTCGACCTCTCCCCACCTTAGCCTTTTAATAGTCAACTTTGGAGCCATTGGAAACCGAATATGAATTTATTATAAATTAATATTTCTAGCTTTTCCAAAGGTGCCCCTCACCCCTCTTATAAAAGGGCACTCCTCCTTCTCATTTCTTCACACCTTCAAAGCCTTTTGGTTCGGCCAAACTCTGCCCAAATACTCTCCCAACATCCCTCACTACAACCTAGAGGCCTTAGTTTGATCAGAAAGCCAACCTAAGGAGCCCTTTTGGTCAAATCAAAAGGAAGAACCCGAAGAAGAGGTAAAGATTTCACCACCCTTCTCCAAGTTCATTTCTTCTTCCACTTCTTCTTAATTTGTTCTTACCATTCTAAAATAATAACTCCAGTATCTCACATATACTGTGATGTTATTATAAATATGTTACAATCATATTCAGTATTCTATCCACCCTTTGAATAACATGTCACCATACGTGCGTACGTACGGCTTACCGTCTCCACGTCGTGGTGTAATTGTTATTCAATATAATATTATTTGGATGGGTATAATAATGATGTGTAACTCATGTCAATAATAAAAATAACATGTTAATGATTCTGTATATATGATATACCATCCATTTATATATTATTTTAATATCAAAAGAATGATATTGTCGCTCGTGCGTACGTACGGACTACCGTCTCTACGAACGCGATGAGATTCATTCTCCATCGTATCCATTCAAGTATAATTATCATTTGATGATTTAAAAATGATGTTTAAGGACTGGATATCATTCTGGATATGAATAAGATACAACAACCATGGCTTATGTTACAAAACATATAAAAGAAAATGAGTAAGTTAACTCCCGAAACGACGATAATTCTAAGATATTATTAACAAATCAATGTTAAAAGATCATATATGATATCATATTAATATATATGATTCTTGTATAATTTAATAACAACTATTTCACCATTATACAGGAGGTTAACCTACCCCAACCAAGGAAAAGTACAAGGTAAGCATTATTTCACAATCTCTTCATTATCCGAGGTTGTTTATACGTAATAATCTACTGGGATCTCTTTATCATCCACATCCATGTTTCTTAAAAATGTATTTCAAAACATTTTTACTATTTACTAAAATATGAGTTAAAGTCATTTATACCCTTTTTGACTTTTATAAGTGGTTTATAAAGGAATATTTCCATCATTTTCAAAACAAGGTTCTTTTTAACCTTTTCGACAGAATTGAGGTAAGAATGTTTTTTTTAACTTATACAGCGGGTGCGGCTAATTTCCGCCGTTATAAAATCTTCAAAACTTCCCTTACAAGCTTATAAGAATATTTTCAAAGAAAATGTTTTATTTTATATGGATCTTAATTGATTTCAAAATAAAAGAGATATTTCTTTAAAAAGAATTTTGATTTCATCTATGTCAACATCCTTTGATGGATTTTACGCTTATTTGAAGTTGATTTATTGTAATACAAAGCCTCTATATTGTATTGAAGGTTTTGTGATATTTTTGACTGTGGATGTGCTATTTTTATACCATTCATTGTTTATGGTGAAAGTATTGACATTTCGTATGCTAGTTTTAATACGAATGTTTATGTTATGTCTAAACCTTTTCATATGGGAATGCATTGGACTTAATATGTGACGGGTGGAGCCCGCTATAGCTCCTCGATGCATCAGTAGGTCTCATGAGACAAACTAGTTTCTTGGCACAAGGCCTTGACAAAATCTTATTTGTAGTCTTGGCACGAGGCCTTGGCTATGTGGTTATGATAGTCTGGCATTATGCATTCCAACATTATGAAAGTGGTTATTGATTTTTGCTTGTGATTATTCGATTAATAGAATATCCATGTGAATAAGTAAATGGCATTATTTCATTTTATTTAAGCCATACCATGTTGAAAGTTCATGTTTGAAAGGCTTTTGTTTTAGTTATACATTGCCTTAAAAGTTTATTCTTATTTATGAAAGTTTCCGCTATATTGTTATCCTTACTGGGCATTTGAGCTCACCCCTTTTCTATGTTTTATTTTTCCCAGGATGTGAAGATGTAAGTTATGAATGACCTGCAGGGATATTATGAGGGGATTATAGTGTGGACTGTGGAAACATTATGTTGTTGTAGTAGTTTTTAATTTTATGATGTAATGTAAAACTTATGAATATATCTAGTATTTCCAAGGCTACTAAACCAATCGGTCTTTCGAGATTTGATCTTTCTTGTGATCATGCCAATGTTATGAAGTAATGCACCGACTCTGGGTAGCTGGGGTCGGGGCGTTACAGTTGGTATCAGAGGAAGTTTAGTACAAACCTTGGAAGCTAGATTTAGATAAACTCTGATTAGAGCACGTAGACCTAAGATGAACGTTGAGGATTAGTATAGAAGAACTTCCTAGAATTTTGGTATTGTAGAGATTTTGTGAGTTTTCCGAGCAATACATCCCTGTTTGGATACGAGCAGGTAGAGGCGGCTCTGGCACAGATGTACCTAGGGGTAAAACCCGAAAACACCGCTTTGAGCTAGACTCGAACGGGAACTGCTGCACGACAACGGGCCTTGCTGCACTCTAGGTTACGACACTCCCGGGGGATATGCTTAGGATAACTCACATTTTCTTTACAAATCATTTTGAAGGGATTATGAGTATATACATCCTCAAAGAAAACATTCTTATGATTATGGATTATATCCATAAATAGTTCAATTTATGTTAAGTGTTTTATAAGTATGGGATTATGTATTTTGATTCATAAACTGATCTAGTGTATTCCATTGTATAGAAATGGCGCCCAGTAGAAGGAATGAGAACTCCAGAAATGCACATGATCCAAAGAGAAGGAAGGATCATATCTTTCATGGTCTTAAGCTAGAATTTATAAGAGAAATAGTCTCCCATGTATTATCATCATATGAAGAAATAATATCATGTATTGAAAAGATAAGTAAAGAGATTACTGAGTCCTATGGCTTTGAAGGGAAGCAAGAGAAGAAAAGGATAGAAGAGAGAAAGATGGATAAAGGGAAGAGGGAAAAGAAGAATTTTCCCATATGTGGTAACTGTGGAAAGAAACACCCTGGAACTTGCCTGAAAGGAATGGGAGTGTGTTATAAGTGTGGAGGAAAAGGGCACAAAGTACATGAATTCAAGGGTAAGAAAATGGTTTCAAATGTACAATGCTTCATTTGCAAGGAGTTTGGACACTATGCGAACCTATGTCCCAGTCATCAGACTATGCTGCAAATGATGCTATTGGATAATAATCAAGTTATGATACTACCACAGATTAAGAGGAATGATTAGAGTTATTATGTTGATTATATCAATTGAGTGTTGTATCAACAATGTACTTGTTATAATAATTATGGAGTATATAAGGATTGTACTGCAGTACTATTTCATTAAGGAATTGAGATTATGTGGAACAAAGAAAAGTGACTCAATAGCAGGATAAATTTTTGGAAAATATATGGTTGAGAGAATGATAAACCATAATATAGTTCTGATACCGTGGTAGTGATTTTCGAATAATACATGATTATTTTGGATAAAATATATTGGATATTCTTGACTACCTTGGAACTGATTAATGATTTGTATATTCCATCATTGTTGGGGTTTAAAACATTTTTGGATTGATGAAGTATATCCAGCATTCTATATGGAATAAGGGAGCATGAATGTAATCAATAAGGAATATGGTAATACATGATGAAGGTATTCATATGCTATTACGGGGTAAAAAGGATCTATATTATGTTTAACTTCCTTATAAATGTTAGACTGTGAGTTTGGACAGAAGTATTTTTGATAGTTCTTGTTTGGATTATTTTGGATTGCCATAAAAGGACAACCCGGAGGTCGGGCGGCAACCCGTCGCGTCTGGCAAGGCTGCGAGACTTGAACCCGCAACCGAAGGGCGACAAGGGTGTATCACCTACCACTGAACCATGAGATGTCCTGGATTAAATAATGTAGTTTTTATTAAAATATCATGTAGATGAATTATAAATTCGTTTATTTTGGAACCCTATACGAATAGTGTAAATAGAATTTTTTTACATTCTATTATCTTTTAGAGTGAAAGATGAGTTTGTGGTAGAAATTTATTAATGGATAAAACTCTAATTATAAAGTAAGTATATCTCTTTATGATCTTATCCAATCTCATAAATAAATTCCTCAATATTAAGAAAAGAAACTTTGAACAAAAATGTTTTCCTAGATGGTACCTTAAATCATCACTAATTTATGGCTTTGGGATTGTTGGCCTTTTTATAGCCATGTTCTCTACCACTCTCCATCAGATAATTGATGGTTAGATTTTTCTTCCATATCCATATTTTCCTACATGGAACCCTAGTATGTTTTATTTTCGGTAATCTTCATAATTTCGACTCTTTATTTTAAATAGAGGCCTCATTAATTCATTTTTTGATGTGGGATTTCAACTAGGATATTTTGAAACGTCAAAAATGTGTTATCCTAATACCCTATGTTTTGTTGAACCGATGGTATTTCAATTCATCATAGATTGATGAATTTAAGGACCTCCATTTTATACTTGTTTATGATTGATGACCTCAATCACTACCTATAAATATTTACGTTTTTCCTCCAATTATATGTCTATAATTGCCACCAATGTTCTCCTAATAGAGATCACAATTTGGTGGTGACCCTTTCATTTCTCTTCTCCTCATATTAAGACTAAATTTTAGTAACCCAATTTTTGATGTGGGTTTTCCCACAAAGATATTTTCTATTTTCAACCTTTTATTTTCGAAGAACAATTTCAAATTACGAGGACGCAATTTATTGAAGGAGGGGAGAATGTAACACCCCAAGATTTTATAGTGTGTTATTTCTTCAAAATAATTCAATAACTTTCACTACAAGCAACACCGAGTTCAATTGCACCATGACTTACCAAAAAAAAGCCATTAAAAGAGGTCATGAATAGCATTAACTACATTTTAAACTTTACATAATCCTTATAATTATAGAATCCATATTATGAGTTTCTTAGTCATAATGCAAGAACAGATTAATTTTCAGTATTGCACTTTTATCAACTTTTTATAGTGAAACCTTTTTAAATACAATATTTTAAACTTTTTGACTAAATGGAGACATCAACAAATTTAAAATGAAACATCCCAAGCATCCACGGTACGCTTTCCTTTGAATAAAACAGTAGCGTGTGTTGTACGCAACGTCGAGTTTTAACAGACACCACAACCGATCAAACTAGCCGTTATGAATAGTAATACCTACTTTTTGAAATTATATATATTTTATATTTGAAAATGGACTTCATTTTTGGATTCGGAATATCGAATTTAGCCTAAGGTGAAATTTTTGTACATTTCGGATAACTTTCATATTTTGATGAATAGTGAAAATTACTAAATTTTAATTAATAACAACTTTTTTAATCAAAATAATTAAGAGTGATAATTTATGAATTTGTGTGGTTTTAAAGTATATTTAGAATATATTTTTACCATTTAATATAATGTTGGTCATTGGACATAATTTTACAATTAAACTGAACATAAACAAGTGACAATCTTTTGATAGTTATTATCTCTTAAAAACACGCTTTTTGTTTTGACAGCGGGAATTAATTTTAAATTAATTTCTGCCACTTCTGTGTTTTGAATTTAGGAAAATGGATTCCATATTTGTAATCAGGATTTTCAAATTGTGTAAATAGGTAACTTTTATTTTTAGACATTTTGAATAATTACTGCGGTAAATATTTTATTTACCATGGTTAAGGGTAAATCCGGTAAATAAGGGTTAAAAAATAATATTATAATAATACTAAATTACCCTAAAACGTGTCTTAACCCTATTGGTTGATAAATGGTCGACCATGGGAATCTTTGGGTCTATTTTGGGACCCCATGGATCCACTTGTAAGTGATAATGACACTTTATTTTAATTAAGTTAAAATGAATACAAAAATGACACAAGCATATATCTTTTAGAAAAACAATTGTTACATAGGGTTATATATGTTGGATTTTAGATTATAAATATTAATTAGAAATATAAAGAGATTTCCTACATAATGATATTTTATTTATAATTTTTATACATTAAATAATTTATTTTATTTATGACACAATGATGATGCAGTAATTACTATAATAGTGAAAAATTAAAATAATTGATATTATAAATACCAAAATAAATATAATATGAAACTTTTAATGAATTAAACTAATTTTCTAGGATAATAGGATATATTAGTATTGATATAATTGACTTTTTTCGAAGTAATCAATCTGTTATGAGTTTCACAAAAATCAACTATTGAATAGTGTCAAAATTGACATAAAAGAGTATTTAAAACAAATATTATATTATTAAATGATATTAAATTCCTAAAAATATAAGGTTCGTCCAAGAGACTTATATCATGATAGGTTAATCATTAATGGACCACTTGGGGGTCGATTGGATGTATATAGTATGTTTATTAACCATATTATATAAAAATACAAAGAGACATTGTAAAAGTGAAACTAATTAACTTAGAGTTAATACTTAAAGATAAGGTTAATATAAGTACCCAAACCTGTCTAAATTCTATTGGTTGAGTGGTTTTCGACCTATCACCACCTTAGCCTTTTAATAGTAAACTTTGGAGCCATTGTAAACCGAATATGAATTTATTATAAATTAATATTTCTATCTTTTCCAAAGGTGCCCCTCACCCCTCTTATAAAAGGGCACTCCTCCTTCTCATTTCTTCACACCTTAAAAGCCTTTTGGTTCGGCCAAACTCTGCCCAAATACTCTCCCAACATACCTCACTACAACCTAGAGGCCTTAGTTTGATCAGAATGCCAACCTAAGGATCCCTTTTGATCAAATGAAAAGGAAGAACCCGAAGAAGAGGTAAAGATTTCACCACCCTTCTCCAAGTTCATTTCTTCTTCCACTTATTCTTCTTTTGTTCTTACCATTCTAAAATAATAACTCCAGTATCTCACATATACTGTGATGTTATTATAAATATGTTTCAATCATATTCAGTATTCTATCCACCCTTTGAATAACATGTCACCATACGTGCGTACGTACGGCTTACCGTCTCCACGTCGTGGTGTAATTGTTATTCAATATAATATTATTTGGATGGGTATAATAATGATGTGTAACTCATGTAAATAATAAATATAACATGTTAATGATTCTGTATATATGATATACCATCCATTTATATATTATTTTAATATCAAAAGAATGATATTGTCGCTCGTGCGTACGTACGGACTACCGTCTCCACGAACGCGATGAGATTCATTCTCCATCGTATCCATTCAAGTATAATTATCATTTGATGAATTAAAAATGATGTTTAAGGACTGGATATCATTCTGGATATGAATAAGATACAACAACCATGGCTTATGTAACAAAACATATAAAAGAAAATTAGTAAGTTAACTCCCGAAACGACGATAATTCTAAGATATTATTAACAAATCAATGTTAAAAGATCATATATGATATCATATTAATATATATGATTCTTGTATAATTTAATAACAACTATTTCACCATTATACAGGAGGTTAACCTACCCCAACCAAGGAAAAGTACAAGGTAAGGGTTATTTCACAATCTCTTCATTATCCGAGGTTGTTTATACGTAATAATCTACTGGGATCTCTTTATCATCCACATCCATGTTCCTTAAAAATGTATTTCAAAACATTTTTACTATTTACTAAAATATGAGTTAAAGTCATTTATACCCTTTTTGACTTTTATAAGTGGTTTATAAAGGAATCTTTCCGTCATTTTCAAAAGAAGGTTCTTTTTAACCTTTTCGACAGAATTGAGGTAAGAATGTTTTTTTTAACTTATACGGCGGGTGCGGCTAATTTCCGCCGTTATAAAATCTTCAAAACATCCCTTACAAGCTTATAAGAATATTTTCAAAGAAAATGTTTTACATTATATGGATCTTAAATGATTTCAAAATAAAAGAGATATTTTTTTAAAAAGAATTTTGATTTCATCTATGTCAACATCCTTTGATGGGTTTTACGCTTATTTGAAGTTGATTTATTGTAATACAAAGCCTCTATATTGTATTGAAGGTTTTGTGATATTTTTGACTGTGGATGTGCTATTTTTATACCATTCATTGTTTATGGTGAAAGTATTGACATTTCGTATGCTAGTTTTAATACGAATGTTTATGTTATGTCTAAACCTTTTCATATGGGAATGCATTGGACTTAATATGTGACGGGTGGAGCCCGCTATAGCTCCTCGATGCATCAGTAGGTCTCATGAGACAAACTAGTGTCTTGGCACAAGGCCTTGACAAAATCTTATTTGTAGACTTGGCACGAGGCCTTGGCTATGTGGTTATGATAATCTGGCATTATGCATTCCAACATTATGAAAGTGGTTATTGATTTTTGCATGTGATTATTCGATTAGTAGAATATCCATGTGAATAAGTAAATGACATTATTTCATTTTATTTATTCCATACCATGTTGAAAGTTCATGTTTGAAAGGCTTTTGTTTTAGTTATACATTTCCTTAAAAGTTTATTCTTATTTATGAAAGTTTCCGCTATATTGTAATCCTTACTGGGCATTTGAGCTCACCCCTTTTCTATGTTTTATTTTTCCCAGGATGTGAAGATGTAAGTTATGAATGACCTGCAGGGATATTATGAGGGGATTATAGTGTGGACTATGGAAACATTATGTTGTTGTAGTAGTTTTTCATTTTATGATGTAATGTAAAACTTATGAATATATCTAGTATTTCCAAGGCTACTAAACCAATCGGTCTTTCGAGATTTGATCTTTCTTGTGATCATGCCAATGATATGAAGTAATGCACCGACTCTGGGTAGCTGGGGTCGGGGCGTTACAGTTGGTATCATAGGAAGTTTAGTACAAACCTTGGAAGCTAGATTTAGATAAACTCTGATTAGAGCACGTAAACCTAAGATGAACGTTGAGGATTAGTATAGAAGAACTTCCTAGAATTTTGGTATTGTAGAGATTTTGTGAGTTTTCCGAGCAATACATCCATGTCTGGATACGAGCAGGTAGAGGCGGCTCTGGCACAGATGTACCTAGGGGTAAAACCCGAAAACACCGCTTTGAGCTAGACTCGAACGGGAACTGGTGCACGACAACGGGCCTTGCTGCACTCTTGGTTACGACACTCCCGGGGGATATGCTTAGGATAACTCTCATTTTCTTTACAAATCATTTTGAAGGGATTATGAGTATATACATCCTCAAAGAAAACATTCTTATGATTATGGATTATATCCATAAACAGTTCAATTTATGTTAAGTGTTTTATAAGTATGGGATTATGTATTTTGATTCATAAACTGATCTAGTGTATTCCATTGCTTAGAAATGGCGCCCAGTAGAAGGAATGAGAACTCCAGAAATGAACATGATCCAAAGAGAAGGAAGGATCATATCTTTCATTGTCTTAAGCTAGAATTTATAAGAGAAATAGTCTCCCATGTATTATCATCATATGAAGAAATAATATCATGTATTGATAAGATAAGTAAAGAGATTACTGAGTCCTATGGCTTTGAAGGGAAGCAAGATAAGAAAAGGATAGAAGAGAGAAAGGTGGATAAAGGGAAGAGGGAAAAGAAGAATTTTCCCATATGTGGTAACTGTGGAAAGAAACACCCTGGAACTTGCCTGAAAGGAATGGGAGTTTGTTATAAGTGTGGAGGAAAAGGGCACAAAGTACATGACTTCAAGGGTAAGAAAATGGTTTCAAATGTACAATGCTTCATTTGCAAGGAGTTTTGACACTATGCGAACCTATGTCCCAGTCATCAGACTATGCCGCAAATGATGCTATTGGATAATAATCAAGTTATGATACTACCACAGATTAAGAGGAATGATTAGAGTTATTATGTTGATTATATCAATTGAGTGTTGTATCAACAATGTACTTGTTATAATAATTATGGAGTATATAAGGATTGTACTGCAGTACTATTTCATTAAGGACTTGAGATTATGTGGAACAAAGAAAAGTGACTCAATAGTAGGATAAATTTTTGGAAAATATATGGTTGAGAGAATGATAAACCATAATATAGTTCTGATACCGAGGTAGTGATTTTCGAATAATACATGATTATTTTGGAAAAAATATATTGGATATTCTTGACTACCTTGGAACTGATTAATGATTTGTATATTCCATCATTGTTGGGGTTTAAAACATTTTTGGATTGATGAAGTATATCCAGCATTCTATATGGAATAAGGGAGCATGAATGTAATCAATAAGGAATATGGTAATACATGATAAAGGTATTCATATGCTATTACGGGGTAAAAAGGATCTATATTATGTTTACCTTCCTTATAAATGTTAGACTGTGAGTTTGGACAGAAGTATTTTTGATAGTTCTAGTTTGGATTATTTTGGATTGCCATAAAAGGACAACCCGGAGGTCGGGCGGCAACCCGTCGCGTCCGGCAAGGCTGCGAGACTTGAACCCGCTACCGAAGGGCGACAAGGGTGTATCACCTACCACTGAACCATGAGATGTCCTGGATTAAATAATGTAGTTTTTATTAAAAGATCATGTAGATGAATTATAAATTCGTTTATTTTGGAACCCTATACGAATAGTGTAAATAGAATTTTTTTACATTCTATTATCATTTAGAGTGAAAGATGAGTTTGTGGTAGAAATTTATTAATGGATAAAACTCTAATTATAAAGTAAGTATATCTCCTTATGATCTTAGCCAATCTCATAAATAAATTCCTCAATATTAAGAAAAGAAACTTTGAACAAAAATGTTTTCCTAGATGGTACCTTAAATCATCACTAATTTATGGCTTTGGGATTGTTGGCCTTTTTATAGCCATGTTCTCTACCACTCTCCATCAGATAATTGATGGTTAGATTTTTCTTCGATATCCATATTTTCCTACATGGAACCCTAGTATGTGTTATTTTCGGTAATCTTCATACTTTCGACTCTTTATTTTAAATAGAGGCCTCATTAATTCATTTTTCGATGTGGGATTTCAACTAGGATATTTTGAAACGTCAAAAATGTGTTATCCTAATACCCTATGTTTTGTTGAACCGATGGTATTTCAATTCATCATAGATTGATGAATTTAAGGACCTCAATTTTATACTTGTTTATGATTGATGACCTCAATCACTACCTATAAATATTTACGTTTTTCCTCCAATTATATGTCTATAATTGCCAGAAATGTTCTCCTAATAGAGATCATAATTTGGTGGTGACCCTTTCATTTCTCTTTTCCTCATATTAAGACTAAATTTTAGTAACCCAATTTCCGATGTGGGTTTTCCCACAAAGATATTTTCTATTTTCAACCTTTTATTTTCGAAGATAAATTTCAAATTGCGAGGACGCAATTTATTGAAGGAGGGGAGAATGTAACACCCCAAGATTTCATAGTGTGTTATTTCTTCAAAATAATTCAATAACTTGCACTACAAGCAACACCGAGTTCAATTGCACCATGACTTACCAAAAAAATCCATTAAAAGAGGTCATGAATAGCATTAACTACATTTTTAACTTTATATAATCCTTATAATTTTAGAATCCATATTATGATTTTCTTAGTCATAATGCAAGAACAGATTCATTTTCAGTATTGCACTTTTATCAACTTTTGATAGTGAAACCTTTTTAAATACAATATTTTAAACTTTTTGACTAAATGGAGACATCAAAAAATTAAAAATGAAACATCCCAAGCTTCCACGGTACGCTTTCCTTTGAATAAAACAGTAGCGTGTGTTGTACGCAACGTCGAGTTTTAACACACACCACAACCGATCAAACTAGCCGTTATGAATAGTAATACCTACTTTTTGAAATTATATATATTTTATATTTGAAAATGGACTTCATTTTTGGATTCAGAATATCGAATTTAGCCTAAGGTGAAATTTTGGTACATTTCGGATAACTTTCATATTTTGATGAATAATGAAAATTAGTAAATTTTAATTAAAAACAACTTTTTTAATCAAAATAATTAATAGTGATAAATTATGAATTTGAGTGGTTTTAAAGTTTATTTAGAATATATTTTTACCATTTAATATAATTTTGGTCATTGGAAATAATTTTACAATTAAACCGAACATAAACAAGTGTCAATCTTTTGATAGTTATTATCTCTTAAAAACACGCTTTTTGTTTTGACAGCGGGAATTAATTTTAAATTAATTTCTGCCACTTCTGTGTTTTGAATTTAGGAAAATGGATTCCATGTTTTGAATCAGGATTTTCAAATTGTGTAAATAGGTAACTTTTATTTTTAGACATTTTGAATAATTACTGCGGTAAATATTTTATTTACCATGGTTAAGGGTAAATCCGGTAAATAAGGGTTAAAAAATAATATTATAATAATACTAAATTACCCTAATACGTGTCTTAACCCTATTGGTTGATATATGGTCGACCATGGGAATCTTTGGGTCTATTTTGGGACCCCATGGATCCACTTGTAAGTGATAATGACACTTTATTTTAATTAAGTTAAAATGAATACAAAAATGACACAAGCATATATCTTTTAGAAAAACAATTGTTACATAGGGTTATATATGTTGGATTTTAGATTATAAATATTCATTAGAAAGATAAAAAGATTTCATACATAATGATATTTTATTTATAATTTTTAGACATTAAATGATTTATTTTATTTATGACACAATGATGATGCAGTAATTACTATAATAGTGAAAAATTAAAATAATTGATATTATAAATACCAAAATAAATATAATATGAAACTTTTAAGGAATTAAACTAATTTTCTAGGATAATAGGATATATTAGGATTGATTAAATTGACTTTTTTCGAAGTAATAAATCTGTTATGAGTTTCACAAAAATCAACTATTGAATAGTGTCAAAATTGGCATAAAAGAGTTTTTAAAACAAATATTATATTATTAGTTGATATTAAATTCCTAAAAATCTAAGGTTTGGCCAAGAGACTTATATCATGATAGGTTCATCATTAATGGACCACTTGGGGGTCTCTTGGATGTATATAGTAAGTTTATTAACCATATTATATAAAAATACAAAGAGACATTGTAAAAGTGAAACTAATTAACTTAGAGTCAATACTTAAAGATAAGGTTAATATAAGAACCCAAACCTGTCTAAATTCTATTGGTTGAGTGTTTTTCGACCTATCCCCACCTTAGACTTTTAATAGTTAACTTTGGAGCCATTGGAAACCGAATATGAATTTATTATAAATTAATATTTCTAGCTTTTCCAAAGGTGCCCCTCACCCCTCTTATAAAAGGGCACTCCTCCTTCTCATTTCTTCACACCTTCAAAGCCTTTTGGTTCGGCCAAACTCTGCCCAAATACTCTCCCAACATCCCTCACTACAACCTAGAGGCCTTAGTTTGATCAGAAAGCCAACCTAAGGAGCCCTTTTGATCAAATCAAAAGGAAGAACTCGAAGAAGAGGTAAAGATTTCACCACCCTTCTCCAAGTTCATTTCTTCTTCCACTTCTTCTTGTTTTGTTCTTACCATTCTAAAATAATAACTCCAGTACCTCACATATACTGTGATGTTATTATAAATATGTTACAATCATATTCAGTATTCTATCCACCCTTTGAATAACATGTCACCATACGTGCGTACGTACGGCTTACCGTCTCCACGTCGTGGTGTAATTGTTATTCAATATAATATTATTTGGATGGGTATAATAATGATGAGTAACTCCTGTAAATAATAAATATAACATGTTAATGATTCTGTATATATGATATACCATCCATTTATATATTATTTTAATATCAAAAGAATGATATTGTCGCTCGTGCGTACGTACGGACTACCGTCTCCACGAACGCGATGAGATTCATTCTCCATCGTATCCATTCAAGTATACTTATCATTTGATGATTTAAAAATGATGTTTAAGGACTGGATAGAATTCTGGATATGAATAAGATACAACAACCATGGCTTATGTAACAAAACATATAAAAGAAAATGAGTAAGTTAACTCCCGAAACGACGATAATTCTAAGATATTATTAACAAATCAATGTTAAAAGATCATATATGATATCATATTAATATATATGATTATTGTATAATTTAATAACAACTATTTCACCATTATACATGAGGTTAACCTACCCCAACCAAGGAAAAGTACAAGGTAAGGGTTATTTCACAATCTCTTCATTATCCGAGGTTGTTTATACGTAATAATCTACTGGGATCTCTTTATCATCCACATCCATGTTTCTTAAAAATGTATTTCAAAACATTTTTACTATTTACTAAAATATGAGTTAAAGTCATTTATACCCTTTTTGACTTTTATAAGTGTTTTATAAAGGAATCTTTCTGTCATTTTCAAAACAAGGTTCTTTTTAACCTTTTCGACAGAATTGAGGTAAGAATGTTTTTTTAACTTATACGGCGGGTGCGGCTAATTTCCGCCGTTATAAAATCTTCAAAACATCCCTTACAAGCTTATAAGAATATTTTAAAAGAAAATGTTTTATTTTATATGGATCTTAAATGATTTCAAAATAAAAGAGATATTTCATTAAAAAAATTTGATTTCATCTATGTCAACATCCTTTGATGGATTTTACGCTTATTTGAAGTTGATTTATTGTAATACAAAGTCTCTATATTGTATTGAAGGTTTTGTGATATTTTTGACTGTGGATGTTCTATTTTTATACCATTCATTGTTTATGGTGAAAGTATTGACATTTCGTATACTAGTTTTAATACGAATGTTTATGTTATGTCTAAACCTTTTCATATGGGAATGCATTGGACTTAATATGTGACGGGTGGAGTCCGCTATAGCTCCTCGATGCATCAGTAGGTCTCATGAGACAAACTAGTGTCTTGGCACAAGGCCTTGACAAAATCTTATTTGTAGTCTTGGCACGAGGCCTTGGCTATGTGGTTATGATAGTCTGGCATTATGCATTCCAACATTATGAAAGTGGTTATTGATTTTTGCATGTGATTATTCAATTAGTAGAATATCCATGTGAATAATTAAATGGCATTATTTCATTTTATTTATGCCATACCATGTTGAAAGTTCATGTTTGAAAGGCTTTTGTTTTAGTTATACATTGCCTTAAAAGTTTATTCTTATTTATGAAAGTTTCCGCTATATTGTTATCCTTACTGGGCATTTGAGCTCACCCCTTTTCTATGTTTTATTTTTCCCAGGATGTGAAGATGTAAGTTATGAATGACCTGCAGGGATATTATGAGGGGATTATAGTGTGGACTGTGGAAACATTATGTTGTTGTAGTAGTTTTTCATTTTATGATGTAATGTAAAACTTATGAATATATCTATTATTTCCAAGGCTACTAAACCAATCGGTCTTTCGAGATTTGATCTTTCTTGTGATCATGCCAATGTTATGAAGTAATGCACCGACTCTGGGTAGCTGGGGTCGGGGCGTTACAGTTGGTATCAGAGGAAGTTTAGTACAAACCTTGGAAGCTAGATTTAGATAAACTCTGATTAGAGCACGTAGACCTAAGATGAACGTTGAGGATTAGTATAGAAGAACTTCCTAGAATTTTGGTATTGTAGAGATTTTGTGAGTTTTCCGAGCAATACATCCTTGTCTGGATACGAGAAGGTAGAGGCGGCTCTGGCACAGATGTACCTAGGGGTAAAACCCGAAAACACCGCTTTGAGCTAGACTCGAACGGGAACTGGTGCACGACAACGGGCCTTGCTGCACTCTTGGTTACGACACTCCCGAGGGATATGCTTAGGATAAATCTCATTTTCTTTACAAATCATTTTGAAGGGATTATGAGTATATACATCCTCAAAGAAAACATTCTTATGATTATGGATTATATCCATAAATAGTTCAATTTATGTTAAGTGTTTTATAAGTATGGGATTATGTATTTTGATTCATAAACTGATCTAGTGTATTCCATTGTTTAGAAATGGTGCCCAGTAGAAGGAATGAGAACTCCAGAAATGCACATGATCCAAAGAGAAGGAAGGATCATATCTTTCATGGTCTTAAGCTAGAATTTATAAGAGAAATAGTCTCCCATGTATTATCATCATATGAAGAAATAATATCATGTATTGATAAGATAAGTAAAGAGATTACTGAGTCCTATGGCTTTGAAGGGAAGCAAGAGAAGAAAAGGATAGAAGAGAGAAAGATGGATAAAGGGAAGAGGGAAAAGAAGAATTTTCCCATATGTGGTAACTGTGGAAAGAAACACCCTGGAACTTGCCTGAAAGGAATGGGAGTTTGTTATAAGTGTGGAGGAAAAGGGCACAAAGTACATGACTTCAAGGGTAAGAAAATGGTTTCAAATGTACAATGCTTCATTTGCAAGGAGTTTGAACAATATGCGAACCTATGTCCCAGTCATCAGACTATGACGCAAATGATGCTATTGGATAATAATCAAGTTATGATACTACCACAGATTAAGAGGAATGATTAGAGTTATTATGTTGATTATATCAATTGAGTGTTGTATCAACAATGTACTTGTTATAATAATTATGGAGTATATAAGGATTGTACTGCAGTACTATTTCATTAAGGACTTGAGATTATGTGGAACAAAGAAAAGTGACTCAATAGCAGGATAAATTTTTGGAAAATATATGGTTGAGTGAATGATAAACCATAATATAGTTCTGATACCGAGGTAGTGATTTTCGAATAATACATGATTATTTTGGATAAAATATATTGGATATTCTTGACTACGTTGGAACCGATTAATGATTTGTATATTCCATCATTGTTGGGGTTTAAAATATTTTTGGATTGATGAAGTATATCCAGCATTCTATATGGAATAAGGGAGCATGAATGTAATCAATAAGGAATATGGTAATACATGATGAAGGTATTCATATGCTATTACGGGGTAAAAATGATATATATTATGTTTACCTTCCTTATAAATGTTAGACTGTGAGTTTGGACAGACGTATTTTTGATAGTTCTAGTTTGGATTATTTTGGATTGCCATAAAAGGACTACCTGGAGGTCGGGCGGCAACCCGTCGCGTCCGGCAAGGCTGCGAGACTTGAACCCGCAACCGAAGGGCGACAAGGGTGTATCACCTACCACTGAACCATGAGATGTCCTGGATTAAATAATGTAGTTTTTATTAAAAGATCATATAGATGAATTATAAATTCGTTTATTTTGGAACCCTATACAAATAGTGTAAATAGAATTTTTTTACATTCTATTATCTTTTAGAGTGAAAGATGAGTTTGTGGTAGAAATTTATTAATGGATAAAACTCTAATTATAAAGTAAGTATATCTCCTTATGATCTTAGCCAATATCATAAATAAATTCCTCAATATTAAGAAAAGAAACTTTGAACAAAAATGTTTTCCTAGATGGTACCTTAAATCATCACTAATTTATGGCTTTGGGATTGTTGGCCTTTTTATAGCCATGTTCTCTACCACTCTCCATCAGATAATTGATGGTCAGATTTTTCTTCCATATCCATATTTTCCTACATGGAACCCTAGTATGTGTTATTTTCGGTAATCTTCATACTTTCGACTCTTTATTTTAAATAGATGCCTCATTAATTCATTTTTCGATGTGGGATTTCAACTAGGATATTTTGAAACGTCAAAAATGTGTTATCCTAATACCCTATGTTTTGTTGAACCGATGGTATTTCAATTCATCATAGATTGATGAATTTAAGGACCTCAATTTTATACTTGTTTATGATTGATGACCTCAATCACTACCTATAAATATTTACGTTTTTCCTCCAATTATATGTCTATAATTTCCACCAATGTTCTCCTAATAGAGATCATAATTTGGTGGTGACCCTTTCATTTCTCTTTTCCTCGTATTAAGACTAAATTTTAGTAACCCAATTTCCGATGTGGGTTTTCCCACAAAGATATTTTCTATTTTCAACCTTTTATTTTCGAAGAACAATTTCAAATTGCGAGGACGCAATTTATTGAAGGAGGGGAGAATGTAACACCCCACGATTTCATAGTGTGTTATTTCTTCAAAATAATTCAATAACTTGCACTACAAGCAACACCGAGTTCAATTGCACCATGACTTACCAAAAAAATCCATTAAAAGAGGTCATGAATAGAATTAACTACATTTTTAACTTTATATAATCCTTATAATTTTAGAATCCATATTATGAGTTTCTTAGTCATAATGCAAGAACAGATTCATTTTCAGTATGGCACTTTTATCAACTTTTGATAGTGAAACCTTTTTAAATACAATATTTTAGACTTTTTTACTAAATGGAGACATCAAAAAATTTAAAATGAAACATCCCAAGCTTCCACGGTACGCTTTCCTTTGAATAAAACAGTAGCGTGTGTTGTACGCAACGTCGAGTTTTAACACACACCACAACCGATCAAACTAGCCGTTATGAATAGTAATACCTACTTTTTGAAATTATATATATTTTATATTTGAAAATGGACTTCATTTTTGGATTCGGAATATCGAATTTAGCCTAAGGTGAAATTTTGGTACATTTCGGATAACTTTCATATTTTGATGAATAGTGAAAATTACTAAATTTTAATTAAAAACAACTTTTTTAATCAAAATAATTAAGAGTGATAAATTATGAATTTCAGTGGTTTTAAAGTATATTTAGAATATATTTTTACTATTTAATATAATGTTGGTCATTGGACATAATTTTACAATTAAACCGAACATAAACAAGTGTCAATCTTTTGATAGTTATTATCTCTTAAAAACACGCTTTTTGTTTTGACAGCGGGAATTAATTTTAAATTAATTTCTGCCACTTCTGTGTTTTGAATTTAGGAAAATTGATTCCATATTTGGAATCAGGATTTTAAAATTGTGTAAATAGGTAACTTTTATTTTTAGACATTTTGAATAATTACTGCGGTAAATATTTTATTTACCACGGTTAAGGGTAAATCCGGTAAATAAGGGTTAAAAAATAATATTATAATAATACTAAATTACCCTAAAACGTGTCTTAACCCTATTGGTTGATAAATGGTCGACCATGGGAATCTTTGGGTCTATTTTGGGATCCCATGGATCCACTTGTAAGTGATAATGACACTTTATTTTAATTAAGTTAAAATGAATACAAAAATGACACAAGCATATATCTTTTAGAAAAACAATTGTTACATAGGGTTATATATGTTGGATTTTAGATTATAAATATTAATTAGAAAGATGAGAAGATTTACTAAATAATGATATTTTATTTATAATTTTTAGACATTAAATAATTTATTTTATTTATGACACAATGATGATGCAGTAATTACTATAATAGTGAAAAATTAAAATAATTGATATTATAAATACCAAAATAAATATAATATGAACCTTTTAATGAATTAAACTAATTTTCTAGGATAATAGGATATATTAGGATTGATTTAATTGACTTTTTTCTAAGTAATAAATCTGTTATGAGTTTCACAAAAATCAACTATTGAATAGTGTCAAAATTGACATAAAAGGTTTTTTAAAACAAATATTATATTATTAATTGATATTAAATTCATAAAAATCTAAGGTTAGGCCAAGAGACTTATATCATGATAGGTTCACCATTAATGGACCACTTGGGGGTCTCATGGATGTATATAGTAAGTTTATTAACCATATTATATAAAAATACAAAGAGACATTGTAAAAGTGAAACTAATTAACTTAGAGTTAATACTTAATGATAAGGTTAATATAAGTACCCAAACCTGTCTAACTTCTATTGGTTGAGTGGTTTTCGACCTATCCCCACCTTATCCTTTGAATAGTCAACTTTGGAGCCATTGGAAACCGAATATGAATTTATTATAAATTAATATTTCTAGCTTTTCCAAAGGTGCCCCTCACCCCTCTTATAAAAGGGCACTCCTCCTTCTCATTTATTCACACCTTCAAAGCCTTTTGGTTCGGCCAAACTCTGCCCAAATACTCTCCCAACATCCCTCACTACAACCTAGAGGCCTTAGTGTGATCAGAAAGCCAACCTAAGGAGCCCTTTTGATCAAATCAAAAGGAAGAACCCGAAGAAGAGGTAAAGATTTCACCACCCTTCTCCAAGTTCATTTCTTCTTCCACTTCTTCTTCCTTTGTTCTTACCATTCTAAAATAATAACTCCAGTATATCACATATACTGTGATGTTATTATAAATATGTTACAATCATATTCAGTATTCTATCCACCCTTTGAATAACATGTCACCATACGTGCGTACGTACGGCTTACCGTCTCCACGTCGTGGTGTAATTGTTATTCAATATAATATTATTTGGATGGGTATAATAATGATGTGTAACTCATGTAAATAATAAATATAACATTTTAATGATTCTGTATATATGATATACCATCCATTTATATATTATTTTAATATCAAAAGAATGATATTGTCGCTCGTGCGTACGTACGGACTACCGTCTCCTCGAACGCGATGAGATTCATTCTCCATCGTATCCATTCAAGTATAATTATCATTTGATGATTTAAAAATGATGTTTAAGGACTGGATATCATTCTGGATATGAATAAGATACAAAAACCATGGCTTATGTAACAAAACATATAAAAGAAAATGAGTAAGTTAACTCCCGAAACGACGATAATTCTAAAATATTATTAACAAATCAATGTTAAAAGATCATATATGATATCATATTAATATATATGATTCTTTTATAATTTAATAACAACTATTTCACCATTATATAGGAGGATAACCTACCCCAACCAAGGAAAAGTACAAGGTAAGGGTTATTTCACAATCTCTTCATTATCCGAGCTTGTTTATACGTAATAATCTACTGGGATCTCTTTATCATCCACATCCATGTTTCATAAAAATGTATTTCAAAACATTTTTACTATTTACTAAAATATGAGTTAAAGTCATTTATACCCTTTTTTACTTTTATAAGTGGTTTATAAAGGAATCTTTCCGTCATTTTCAAAACAAGGTTCTTTTTAACCTTTTCGACAGAATTGATGTAAGAATGTTTTTTTTAACTTATACGGCGGGTGCGGCTAATTTCCGCCGTTATAAAATCTTCAAAACTTCCCTTACAAGCTTATAAGAATATTTTCAAAGAAAATGTTTTATTTTATATGGATCTTAAATGATTTCAAAATAAAAGAGATATTTCTTTAAAAAGAATTTTGATTTCATCTATGTCAACATCCTTTGATGGATTTTACGCTTATTTGAAGTTGATTTATTGTAATACAAAGCCTCTATATTGTATTGAAGGTTTTGTGATATTTTTGACTGTGGATGTGCTATTTTTATACCATTCATTGTTTATGGTGAAAGTATTGACATTTCGTATGCTAGTTTTAATACGAATGTTTATGTTATGTCTAAACCTTTTAATATGGGAATGCATTGGACTTAATATGTGACGGGTGGAGCCTGCTATAGCTCCTTGATGCATCGGTTGGTCTCATGAGACAAACTGGTGTCTTGGCACAAGGCCTTGACAAAATCTTATTTGTAGTCTTGGCACGAGGCCTTGGCTATGTGGTTATGATAGTCTGGCATTATGCATTTCAACATTATGAAAGTGGTTATTGATTTTTGCATGTGATTATTCGATTAGTAGAATATCCATGTGAATAAGTAAATGGCATTATTTCATTTTATTTATTCCATACCATGTTGAAAGTTCATGTTTGAAAGGCTTTTGTTTTACTTATACATTGCCTTAAAAGTTTATTCTTATTTATGAAAGTTTCCGCTATATTGTTATCCTTACTGGGCATTTGAGCTCACCCCTTTTCTATGTTTTATTTTTCCCAGGATGTGAAGATGTAAGTTATGAATGACCTGCAGGGATATTATGAGGGGATTATAGTGTGGACTGTGGAAACATTATGTTGTTGTAGTAGTTTTTCATTTTATGATGTAATGTAAAACTTATGAATATATCTAGTATTTCCAAGGCTACTAAACCAATCGGTCTTTCGAGATTTAATCTTTCTTGTGATCATGCCAATGTTATGAAGTAATGCACCGACTCTGGGTAGCTGGGGTCGGGGCGTTACAATAGAACTTCATATGTTACTATATATTGACCATGTTATAATACCATGGAACTTATCCTTCAATCAATAATAACTTATCCACTAGAAGGTGTCCATTTAGTGGTTATTAATATGGAATTTCAGCTTTATTAGTGTTAGGAAGTCTACATAATTGAAAATTAAAGTAGTTCTAAGATCCCTTATTGTATTTTATTTATATTTTGAAATCCTATATAAGTAACATCCATCTCACTAGACTTGGTTTAACGTCATCCTTTTTCATCAAGTACCTATGAGGAACTAGATCAGAAAACAAAGTAACTTTAGTTCTAAGAAGATATGATCTAAATCATTCTTAATAAGACAAAACTACTAAAAAATGACTTTTAATGGTTTTATCATTGAATAAGGGAACATATAATATTCTATAGTAATAAGGATTGAATTTTTTTAGCCTAAATTTTCTGATAAAGGACTAATCTATCTTTTTGGTTGTAACCATCCCTAAGTATCTTGAATGGTTCTTTACAATTTGGTGGTTGCATTACTGGTGGTGTAATAAGTCTCATCTTTAACTCATTAATGGATTATATTCATGCCCAATTGAAATCAAAATCAGCATCATTAAAATGTAATCTAGATAGAGGTAGTGAAATATTACTAAATTTTTGGATAATCCTCTTGTGAAATCCTCCATGCCATAAAAATTATATGACTTATTTCAAAAATGTTTGGTATGAAAATGAATTTATTAGTTAAATTTTTTATTTATCAAAATCAATTCCTTTTTTTGAAATGAAATTATTGAGGAAAATTCCTCCATTACCATGAAATTACACTTTTCAAAATTTAAAACCTGATTCTTTTCAATCCAGGTTTTTAGTAATTTTCCAAGATTTTTCAATAAATAGTAAAAATAATTTTCAAAAACTAAGAACTATTCCAAGAAAACCTCTAATAAATCTTCGGTGTGATCAAAAAATATACTTACCATGAACCTACGAAATGTTCCTAGTGAATTAACTAATCTAAATGGAATCCTTTTATATGAAAAAGTGTCGAAGGTATAAGTAATGGTGGTTTTTTCTTGATCCTCACGAGTAATAGGTACTTGGAAATAACCTGAAAATCGATCCAAAAATCAATAATGAGTTATCCATACCAATATGTCTAACATATATTCAATTAATTGGATAGGGAAATGATATTTTATAGTGACCAGATTTATCTTCCAAAAATATTTTCACACCCACTTGTTGTTCTAAATTCTCATGGGATTAATTCATTCTTTTAGTTCCTTATTGTGGTTAGGCTAGTTTTTTGAACTACATGAATGGAGATAAACCATTGTGAATATAAAATGGGATAAATTATCCTAACATCCAATATCTTATAAATATACTACTTCACAACTCTAATTAGGATGGCATTGAACCTCTTTTGGGGTTTTTGGATAGGTATGGAATATATCTCAAGATGAATTTTATATGAGAATATTTTTGGGTTTATTCTTTGGATATCACCTAATATCAACCCTATTTCTTTTAAATTATCTCTCAAAATATAAATTTAAAATTATTACTAGGTTTCAGATATATTATTAAAAATTATCACTGGTAATTTATCTCCCTCCATGAGTTATTCATATTTCAAATTAGTATAGAGTGGGTTTTCCAAATTTGGGGGCTTATCATGGGATGAAATTAAATTAAGGTACCACACATCCAAAGTTTGGGTTTCCTACACACAATAAATCATACCATATTCTTCATCATTTATCAAATTATAAATGAAATCATATTTTACTTCTTTTTTCCACAAGAAATCAGAATCTCCAGTGTTTTAGGTATTCTCATATTCAGTGATATTTAAAATGGAAAAATTATCTCATAAGGATAAAAATTCATGTAACATACATGATTCATAAATTGTTTTAGTAAAAATATAATTGGATAATGGAAAGAGTGAGTGATCATCTAATGGATTCCTCATGGATTAAAAAATATTAAAGTTGATAATATTATCTCTAAATGACATGGATATTGTCCCTTCATAGACATTGATGATGGATTTGGTCATCTTTATAAAAGGACCTACTCCCAAAATTAAGGGTGGGTGTGATGGGATCCTATCTTCTTCCATATTCATCACATTGGAGTCTACTAGGAATAATAAGTCTTTTACTTTCACAAGGACATGTTCTAGAACACTTTCTAGAAAACAATGTTGATATGTTTGCAACTTAGACCACCTCTCTTATGGGATTTATGTCTCCCATATGTAAAGTAGTGTATATAGAGTGGGTAAATACATTAATTTAACTAACTAGAACACATAAACAACTAAATAATTTTAATATCCAATATTTTATGGAATGGAAAAATTCCCTAGATCTTGAAATTTAGTTTGGAACTAGGGTTTGATAAGGGCTAAGACACTTCTTCCCAAGTTAATCCTTTCATTCCCTTGAAGTATTCTATTATTGGTAAAAATATCCTTAAAAACTAGCATAGCTTGGATGTTTTTGGAGTGTTTAGAGAAGGGGTCTATTAATTTGAACTTTCTGGAAGGCATCTAGAATTTATTTTTGAAGTTATTTTTTCCTATAATATCCTTGATTCAATCATCCTTATAGAAATGGAGGGGTGTGTACATCCTCATTATCCCTTTTATTTCTTTTAAATTTTGTTTTTATCTCTTTCTCTATGGTCTATCATACTCTTCCTCCTCTTTCTTTTCGTCTTCTTAATGAAATTTAATAGAATATTTAAAATTCCAAAATTCATTCTACCTTAGAATAGTTTTTAATAATTTAGGTTCAAGGGTGTTTAGTGGTGGGAGTTTATTTACACTTCTTGTTTTTATCCTTCTTGGATTATCCTATGGGTTTGGGATCATATGGGAATATATGTTCCTTGTATTTTTTTAGGAAGTCCATGAGACTATTGAACTTTTGGAAAAAACTTTTACAATATATTTCTTCCCCTAAAAATTAGTTTCATGATATTTATTTTTAATAATATGTTTCAAAATGGTGTTAGGAAGGCTGGTAATAAGATTTATTATGAGTAAATTGTGGTGAGTTTCATAATTATTGTTGGAATGGGGGTCGGTTTTGGGATTGGTTTTTCTATGGGGTTATAGCTGGATTTCTATGATTACAAAATCCATATTATGATTGGTTTGGTTCCCTCCATAATTTATTTTTCTGAATATTCCATAGCTAAAAGGAAGCTATACAAATTTCTATTCCTAGTACATCAATACAGTGGTCAGTGAAATGATCTGGTGACCAGAATAAACCACATACCATAATCTATGATTATTGTTTACTCACATGTTTTAGGGCCATCTATCTGACCAAAGTAGTTAGATATTCAATATTATATTCTAATAAGGATGATGAATAATAATTTAGTACCTCATGAATATCTATTGTTCCAGTACGTATTATAAAAAATTGTTATGTGCTCTGAGAAATATTCTCAATCAACCCCATGGATTCTTTAGGTGACATTTCAATTATTGTGCCTCATTTAAATACATCCATAAGGTTTATATCATTATATATCATGCCTTGATAAAATAACACAAGGAAGTAATGCTCTTAAATTTATTAATGTGGAAGTTTGAAATAAAGATTCTTAAATCTCTCCCAGTACTCATAAAGGATTTCTCCAGATTATTGTCTGATGGAATAGATTTAATTTCTGATGGCTATGCTTCTTGATGTAGGGATGAATATTTACATGAATAATCTCAGTAATTTATTCAATTCATGGAAATATCCCCGTTATAGTATACAAAATCATTCATTGGTTGCTCCTTATAATGAAAATGGTAATTACTTCCAATTAACTTTTTCCTTATCTACTCATTAGTGTCTTAAAGTAGAGAATAAATATGTGATCTGTTTAATATGTTTGTTCGGGTCTTCTCCTGACAAGCTATGAAATTTTGGAAGCAATGGGATCTTGTTAGGATTCATATCAAAATTATTTTGTAATTCCAGCATGACATGTTTATTGTTTTGATTAAGGTATTATGGTTCACAGAGTTATCTAAGGGTTTGGTTGTGATTTCAGCATTAATGACATGCTTAGATTGAATAGTAGAAGTTTCACTTGAGTCATCATTAGAAATTTTCTCAAATTCAAATTGAAAATTATGATTTTAAAGTTTATACGAGATGGATCTTTAAATTTAAATATCTAGGGGAGAGTGTTTTTATTATATTTTCTAGTTATGAAATTTCAAAATTATATTACATAATAAGAAGAATTGGCTACTGCCATGGGCCAATAGCCACAGCTCTAAAAATATGCCTATGGGGTGGCTATAACCACAGTTTTATAGCCTATAACCATGGTTTTGAAACCAATTATATAGGTCTGTTTTCTATGGCCTATAGCCACACTTTTCATAATCGTGGCTATAGCCCACTTTTTTCAAAATCCCATTGGAACCGTTTTCAAAAAATGTGGCTATAGTGTTCCCATGCTTCTGCAAAAAATATTCCCACAAAACATTTGGCAGGAAGGCCTACTACAATGGTTTTGTGGCCATTTCCACATTTTCTATTAATATATATAACATAATATATACATATATATGTGATGTGTTCAGCGGTGTAGTGTTGAGTGTCATAGGTTGGAAAATGGGTGGTGTAGGGATTGCAACTCAGTGGGCACATTTTTTATTTAGACTATTGCCATGGTATACCAATTCTATAGCTATGGTTAAAACCATGGCTATAGGTCAACCTCCACAATGGAGAATTTTGAGGCATATTTCCAAGGTTTTCAAAATTGTGGAAATAGGCTGAGACCTACTGCCACAGCAATAACGACCATGGTTGTGGGGCCTATTTCTAGGGTCTTTAATCATGTCTATATGTGTTTTTTCTAGTTATGTTACTGACATCCCAAGAAACATTGGCATGTTTTAAAAATTTTTGGTTATGGGGGTGTAAAAAAAATTATTTCTTAATTTAAAATGTAGTATAGATGTTAACGTAGGTTTTATCTAGATATTTGCGCAAAATAATCAAATGAAAATCTTTAAAATAGATAAAAAGTGGTTATTTTTGAAATTGTTTGATTTTGAAAACAAACAAGAAAAATGAAAAAAATTAAATTAAGAAAAAAAAGAAAAAAAATTGAAAAAATAAGTGATTGAAAACAGTGATATGAGTTGGGTGATTAGGTCGAGTTTAGTTTTCTAATTACAATGTTATCCTAGTTCCAATTTATTAAATACCATTCTGATAAACCGATTAGGCTGAAATTCAAAAATCACTTCCTCTCACTTGCTTGGCCAAATAGTGATGGTGTGAGTAAACCATAAAAAGATACCAACTCAGTCTGATGTCCTTATTATGTGTGATATAGTTGCAGAAAATACCATTAATTATATTATGAAATAATTGTTCAGTTCTTGTTTGTCCTAAACAATCAAGATTTTACACTACCCCTCCCACATGTACTGGCAATCACCAAGTATTTTTACCACTATTCCCTAGTCTATTTCATCATCGATAAACTAGAACCTTGTGGAGAGGAAAATGATATTTGACCAGATAAAAAACAACAACATAATCTATAACCTGAAATAATTGTACATGATATTAAAACCAATATTGTAAATTGAAATAAAATTCAAAAAAGAGAGAGATATATTTCATTAAATAATGAAAAAGAACTAATGATTTTAAAAAAACTCCCCTTAACTAATTAATAAGTAATTACTAAACTATGAAGAAGAAAAGGTGAAAATGAAGAAAAAAATTTCTCTTCAAGAATATTTCTTCCATAAGTTTTCTCATATTTTCCCTCCAGATTACAGAAAAAAAAACTAAGGGTACTTATTATAAGTTTTTTTTAAATATATTTCACTCTCTACCCTCCAAATTTCAAAATGTTTGGACACATATACAAGATGTTATAACGTAATTAATTAATCACACTTTTTCTATATGAAGATACCATATATCTTCCTTCATTTTTGTTTTTTTAAATAGATGCATTAATAGGGGAATATGTCCATGAAATTTATTTTTAAGATTATTCTTTGAGTACTATTTATAATCCATCTAGAATCAACTCATTTTGAGGTATTTATGATGAGTTATTCATCATTTAATAAGGTAGGGCCTATTCTATCATCCATAGTGATTTTTAAAATTGATGGATTTTTTGGGCATATGGGAGTTCGAAGTAGCACCGATTACAGAAGAAGTAGTTTAATTACATTAACAAATTAATCCAAAAAATAATAATCACTTCAATTGGATCAATACTGTAAAATTTATGCTCAAAATAGAAAATTGATAATTATATGTTTAATTACTAGAATTAATAAATTTCCCCTTTTTCCCAAATAAAAACCAAATATCCAAAAATGATTCCAAAAATCTCAAATTATTAAACTATAAGGGATTGAATCATTTAAAAAATAATACAAAAATTTCTTAAAATATTATGTTTATCAGGTGTTTTCTTTTTGAATTTAATGAATATTCATAAAAAATATGCAATATCAATGTTTGAAAAGACAAGGTAATGATATTTTGTATCAAAATAAATGATTATATATCCTTTGGAATCTAGGTTGAGAAATTTTATTGAGATCCCTAGGGTTATTCATAATGATATGTCTCGATATTTCACTATGTATAAGTCTAAGGATGAGTTAATGTACAGAAAACATGTCATGGAATTTTGGTAAAGGACAGTGTGAGTGGGTTTCAAAATATTAAATCCCAATGTAGATACTACAAGGGGATGTGGATATAGAAAATAAGTACCTAAGGGTAACAAAAATCAATACACCCAATTGAGCTATACTTTATCAGGAACTGATGCACAATAGTAGGTTGTTCTACATTACTAGTTTGAAAATATCTAGGGATATGATTTCGAAATTCAAAAACAATTTATGAACCATTATGAAATATTTTAATAGATGATGAGTATTCATAACCTAGTATAATCATAAGGTTTCATAAAATAATGTTTTTGTCACAATTTATACATCATATAAGTGACTTTTCATGATTATGTGGTTTTCTACTATGATTTATGTTTCTCAAACTATGTTTTGTGGTTTTAGTCAATAGAATCAACTACGAGGAAGAAATTTGGAATTGGGTGTGATTGAAGATTTTTTGATGAACAACCAAATGGGATGATAACTGGAGTAAAGAATATTTTCATTATTCCAAATATTTTTCAGGGAACATGATTTACAACGTGCACCTTATCCAACTCTCAAACATACCAAAGAAGAGAAGGAAAGAGATTGTTCAAAGTTTGGGTATAATATCCCATGGATGAATGAAGATTCAGTTTTCTGATGTATCGAGAACATGGGAATAATCACCCACTTTAATTCATAAGAGGAACATGAAAATGTTTTGAGTATGGAAAATAAGGACACAAGGAAGTTAAATGAAAAGGATAAAAATTTAGAGTTTGGTTAATGAAATGGATGGAAATATTGTTCTCCCTAATATATCATTGACTATTGAATGTTTCAAATGTGAATTTATTTGAATTATATAAATTGATTTACTATATGGAATGAGCATGAAGAGAATCAGAAAGGTAGTATGAGTAATAGATATACGACTGATAATCAAGAGACAATGAATTAATTTTGAAAGAAAATAGGTATTAGGGAAAAAGATAATGAAGCCTAGTAAATGGATTAAAGTTTAGGTGGAGTGATTTATTTATTAATGTATTTGAATTTGTAACACCACAAGCTTCCATGGTACACTTCTCTTTGAATAATACAATAGCGTGTGTTGTATGCAACTTTGAGTTCCAACACACTACAACCAATCAAACTAGCCATTATGAATAGTAATAGCCACTTTGTAAATTTTATAAATTTTATCTTTCAAAATGGACTTCATTTTTGGATTTGTAATATCAAAATTAGCTAAGGGGGAATTTTTGGTATTTTTCTGAAAACATTCTGTTTTTGATGAATAGTGAAAAATACTAAATTTTAATTAAAAGAAATTTTTTTAATAAAAATAATCTATAGAGCTAAATTGTACTACTGAGTGGTTTTTAAATATAATTAGATTATATTTTTACCATTTAATCTAATTTTTGTCATTGGACATAATTTCACATTTAAATTGTACATAAGCAAGTGTCAATCTTTTGATAGTTATTATTTCTCAAAAACATGCTTTTTTATTTTGACAATGAGAATTAATTTTAAATTAATTTCTGACACTTCTGTGGTTTGAATTTCGAAAAATGGATTCCATATTTAGAATCAGGAGGTTCAAATTGTGTAAATATGTATCTTTTATTTTTAGACATTTTGAATAATTACTAGGGTAAATATTTTATATACCATGGATAAAGGGTAAATCTGGTAAATAAGGGTAAAAAATAATATTATTGTAATATTTAATTACCATAACATGTGTCCTAACCATATTGTATGATACATTTCCGACCATTTCCATATTTGGGTCGATTTTGGGACCCCATGGAGCCACTAGGCAGTGATAATGACATTATATATTAAATAACTTAATGTAGAGACAAAAATAACAAAATCAAATATCTTTTAGTAAAACAATTTTTATATGAGGTTATATAATTGATCTATTCAAAAATAAATAGTCATTAGAAAGATAAAAATATTTTCTATCTCAGTATATTTTATTTATAATTATTATACAGAAAAAAATATATTTATATATGACACAATTGTGATGTAGTATTTTCCTTATTAATGAAACATTCGAATAAATGATATTATAAATAATAAAATAAATATAATTTGAATGTTTTGATTCCATCCAAAAATTTTATAGTTGACTATGACATGTTAGGATTGATTAAATGTATTTATTTTTATGTAATAAAGTTGTTAGGACTTTAAAAAAACCAATTACTAAATTATGTTAAAATTGACCTAAATGTGTTTTTAAAACAAATACAACATTATTTGTTGATATAATGATCCTAAAAATCTAAGGATTGGATAAAATACTAATATAATTATTGGTGTATCATTAATGAACCACATGGGATTCTCTTGGAAGTTTATTTTAAGTTTATTAACCATATAACATAAAAATACAAAGAGAGATGGTAAATGTCAAACTAATTAACTAAGAGTTAAATCTAGAAGATATGGTTAATATACTGATAAAAACCTATCTAAAACCCATTGTTTTAGTTCTTTTAGACCCATACCCACTTTATCCCTTAAATAATTCGTTTTTGAGCCATTATAAATTGAAAATTATTTTATTATAAAATAATATTTAAATCTTTTCCTAAGGTGTCCCTCACCCCTCTTATAAAGGGGTACTTCTTTTTCTCTCTAATTCACACCTTAAAAACCTTTTGAATCAGACAAACCTGGACCAAATATCTTATAAAATATCCCCCCTCCATCCTAGTGTCCTTACTTTAGTCAGAAGTCCAACCTAAGGAGCCCTTTTGATCAAATGAAAAGGAAGAACCCGAAGAAGAGGTAAATATTTCATCACCTCTTTCAAGTTCATTTCTTCTCCAACTTCCTATTTCTATGTTGTTTACATTATAAAATAATAAATCTAATATATTATATATACTATGATCCTATTATAAATATGGATCAACCATATTCATTATTCTATCCATCCTTTGAATGAAATTTCACCATACGTGCGTACATACAGCTATCCGTCTCCACGTCGTGGTGTAGTTGTTATTCAATACATTATTATTTGGATGGTTATAATAATGATGTATAATTGATTTAAATAATAAATATAACAAGATAATGATTCTATATATATATGATATTACATCCATTTATATATTAATTCAATATCAAAATAATGATATCGTCGCCCATGCGTGCGTATAGATTACCGTCTCCACGAACGCGATGAGATTCATTCCACATCGTATCCATTCAAGACTAGTTTTCATTTGATGATTAAAAATAATTTTCAAATAATTAATATTATTTTGAATATGAATAATATAGACCATATCCATAACAAACATTACTTACATAATAAATCATATAAAGGGAAACGAATCAGTTAACGCCCGAAACAACGATAAAACTAAAATATTATTAACAAAGCAATATTAAAAGATCATATAAGATATCATATTAATGTATATGGTTATTGTATAATTTAATAAAAATTATTTCCTCATTATACAGGAGGTTAACCTACCATAGAAAAAGAAAATTATAAGTTAAGGGTTAATTTCACAATCTCTTCATTATCTCAGGTTGTTTATATGTAATTATCTACTTGGATCTCTTTATCATCCACTTCCATGTTTCTTAAAATGTATTTCAAAACATTGTTAATATTTAATAGAAAATGGTTTAAATTCATTTATACCCTTATTTTTCCATATATTTTCTAAAAGGAATCTTTCTGTCATTTTCCAAACAAGGTACTTTATGAACGTTTCGACAAAATTAAGGTAAGAATGTTTTTTTATCTTATACGGTGGGTGCGGCTATTTTCCGCCGTTATAACAACATCTAAGATTCCCTAAAAACAATACAAAAATATTTCCAAAATAAAGTTTTTCTTTTATAATTATATGAATTATAAATTATTTCAAAATAGAAAGATATATTTCTCTAAAAAAGGTATTGATTTAATCTATGTCAACATCATTTGATGGATTTTAAGATTATTCAAAGTTGATTTATTATAATACAAAACATCCATATTGTATTGAAGGTTTTGTGATATGTATGATTGTGGATATGTTATTTTTTGTCCATTCATGGTTTATGGATAATTTATTGACATTTCATATGCAATTTTTAATACAAATGTTTATGTTGTGTTTAAACCTTTCTATATGAGGAATGCATTGGACATAGTATTTGACTGGTGGAGCCCGCTATAGCTCCTCGATGCATCGGTAGGTATCATTAGACAAACTAGTGTCTTTGATTAAGGCATTGAAAAACATATTATTTTTAGTCTTGGCACAAGGACTTGACTATGTGGTTATGATGTCTCGCATTATGAATTCCATCATTATGAAAGTGGCTATTGATATTGCATGGGATTATTAGACTATTAGAATATCCATGTGAGTAAGTTAATGAAATTATCTTGATTTATATTTGACATATTATGATGAAGTTTATGTTGAAAAGGATTTATTTTAGCTTTATACATTTCCTTAAATGTTCATGCTTATTTAAGAATGTTTCCGCTATACTGTTATCCTTACTGAGCATCTGAGATCACACCTTTCTATGTTTTATTTTTCCCAGGATGCAAAGAAGTATTTTATGGCTGACCTATAGGGATAGTATGAGGGGATATGAGTGTGGTCTATTGAAACAACGTTGTTGTTGTTTTTCATTTAATAATGTAATGTAAAACTCATGAATGTATCTAGTATTTCCAAGGATACTAAACTGATTCGTCTTTCAGGACATGATTTCCTTGTATCATGCCAATGTTATGTAATAATTCACTGACTCTGGGTATTTGGGGTCGAAGCATTACAGTTGTTATCAGAGGAAGTTTAGTACAGACCTTGGAATCTAGATTTATATGAACTCCTCTTAGATTACATTACCCTAAGATAGACTTTGAGGATTAATATAGAAGAAATTCTTAGAATTTGGGTATTGTAGAGATTTTGTGTGTTTTACATGTATTGCATCCCTTTCTTGATACAAGCATGTAGAGGAAGCTCTATCCCAGATGTACCTAGGGGTAAAACCCGAAAACACTGCATTTTGCTAGACTCGAACGAGAACTAGTGAACGACAATGGTCCTTACTGCACTCTTGGTTACGACACTCCTAGGGGATATAATTAGGAAAATTATCATTTTCATCAAAAATCATTATGAAGGGTTTATGGGTATATACTTCCTCAAAGAAAACATTTTTATGATTATGTATTATATCCCTAAACTATTTTTTTTATTTTAAGTGTTTTACAAGGTTGGAATTATGTATTCCAATTCATAAACAATTCTAGTATATGCCATTTTTTAGAAATGGAACCTAGTGGAAGGAATGAAAACCGTATAAATACACACAATCCATATAGGGATTTCCCTCATACTCAAGATAATTATAGTGGAGATGGTGATACAACTTGTGCTAATCAGCTTATCACTATACTGGGACAAATCACTCAGGTTATGAATAATAACATTACATGTATGGAGAACCATGATCCACAATGAAGAGGTTCAATGTTAGACCGCTTCATGGGGAAAAAAAACCAACATTCAATGGGAGTACAAATCCATTATTGGATGAGAAATGGATAAATTCCTTAGAGAAAATATTTCACACTTTTGGGAGTAGTGAAAGGGAAAAATTTGTCATCGCAGTTTACCGCCTCACTAGAGATGCTGATCAATGGTGGTCATTGATTCAAAACACAAAGGAAGATGATGAATTATCAACTACGGAATGGAGAGAGTTTAAAGATCTTTTCTTAGAAAAATACATTCTTCATGACCATCGAGCGGATATGGAAAGGTAATTTCTGAGTCTGAGGCAAAAGGAGGATGAGAATGTCACAAAGTATGAGGCTAACTTTACAAGGTTTTCATGGCATAAAAAAGATTATATACATAACCCAAGATGTAATATTGATCGTTTATTTTATGGGATAAAACCATTTTTCCATCGAGAATTTGTCTCACAATCCATCTTGTCGTATGAAGATATTGTCCCATGTTCTATCAAGACTGAAAAAGAATTCTCTAAGTCTTACGACTTTAAAGAAAAGAAAGAGAAGAAGAGATCTGCTGAACACTCTAGAAATGGAAATAAGGGGAAGAAGGGAAAAGTTTAATATTCATCCAATAGTAAATGTGGGAAGAAACACCCCAACACTTTCTTGAAGGGAATGTGAGTCTATTATAAGTGTGGTGAAAAGGCCACCAAGCTCTTCATTGCAATGGGAAGAAAGATTATTTCAATGTTAAATGATACAACTGTAGATAAAAGGGGAATTATGAAAATGAATGTCTTAAGCACGAAGGAAACTTACCTCAGAAAAGGCCAAGGGATCAAGGACAAGATTATTCTATCACTACTGCTGAGGTTGAAGCTCCGAAAGATGTGGTGGCAGGTAATTTAATGGTTTCCTAAAATTTAGAAAATGGTTTAATTGATTCTAGATCATCTCCTTGTTTCATATCTTCCTAGTTTTCTAAGAAAATTAGATTTTTCCAATTTGATATAACAAGTGAGTTATCATTCAAAACTCCTAAGGGAAATATCATTGCTACAATGTTTTGTGAATCAGTCCCCATTAGGGCATATAAAATTTTTTTATCTGTTGATCTCATTGTCATATCCATGATTCAATTTTATATAATCCTCAGTATTGATTAGATTTAGAACAATGATGAAAAAATTTATTGTAAGAATAAGGAGGTTACTATTTTTGATGATGATGATAAATAACACCTTATCTTTAGAGAAGAATCGTCACCGCCTAATTCTTATCTAGATCCACCCCCAGTAGCTCAACTAAATTCAATTATTGGGGAGGAAGATAATGAAATAACTATGGGTGATGAAAAGAATGTTTAAATAGAGGATGTACCTATTTGAAAGAGTATGTTCATGTATTCCCAGAGGATCTACCTAGACACCCTCCTAAAAAAGAAATTGAGTTTTCCAATGATTTAATTCCTGGTTCAAGGCCCATATCAAAAACCCTTTATAGAATAACCAATTTGGAATTAGTGGAACCAAAGAAACAACTAGAGGAATTGCGTAATATAGGATTTATTCGCCCTAGTGTTTCACCATGGGGATCCCATGTTCTTTTTGTTAAGAGTAAATATGGCTTTATGTGGTTGTGCATTGACTAAAGGGAGATAAATGCTATAACAATAAAGAAGAAGTATCCCCTGCCTCACATTGAGGATTTATTCGACCAACTTCATGGAGATCAAAACTTTTCAAAGATTGAACTTTAATCTGGATATCATTAGTTGTGTGTAAATAAGGAACACATTCCAAAAACATCATTTTGAACCAGGTACGGGCAATATGAGTTTACAGAAATGCCTTTAGGATTGATTAATGCACCCTATGTCTTCATGGATCTAATGAATAGAGTTTTCAAGAAATATCTTATTGAATTTTTGTGGTATTTATTGATGATATTTTGGTATACTCCAAAAGCTACAAAGATCATGAAAATCACCTTTGGATTATTCCAAAGACTCTTAGAAGACATGAATTATATGTGAAGTTTAGAATGTGTGAATTCTAGCTTCATGAGATTTATTTTCTTGTCCATATTGTCTCCAAGGATGGAATCTCTATTGATCCTTCAAAAAAAGGAATTTCATGAATGGCCAGCACCGACGAGTATAACTGAGGTATGCAGTTTTATTGGTTTAGTAGGTTATTATCAACGTTTCACCCAGAATTTTGACCTATTGGAAAAAAACCATTAACCAAGATCAAGCGTAAATAAATTAATTTTTTTTGGAAAAAAGACTGTGAAGAATGTTTTGAAGAACGGATGAGAAGATTAGTAATTGATCTTATATTGACCCTACCATCGGGGAATGATGGGTTTGTTATTTATAGTGATGCTTCAATGAAAGGACTTGGTTTTTTCCTTATACAGAATGATAGATTTATTGCCTATGCATCATGACAGCTAAAAATTAAAGAACAAAACTATCCCACTCATGATCTTGAGATAGCAGCTGTAATCTTTTCGTTGAAGATTTGGAGACACTATCTCTATGGTGAAAAATGTGAGATATGTACCGATCACAAGAGTTTGAAGTATATTTTCTCCCAGAAAGAACTCAACATGAGGAAAAGGCGATGGCTTCAATTACTCAAGTATTATGATTTCACTATACACTACCACTCAGGGAAGGAAAATAATGTGGAAGATTCTTTGAGTAGAAAGGATCATAGAGTTTTGAACAAGATGAGAGTTGAACAGGATCTTATATACATGGATCTAGTAAAGATGGATATGGGAATAACCATGGAAGGTGAAACATCAATGCCTTTTCAAATGGTTTCCAAACCATCTTTAATAGAAAGGATAAAAAGTTCTCAGGATAATGATGATGAGTTTCAAAAAAATATTAAAGCTGTGAATAATGGGAGAATGAGTGACTTCGTATATGAAGATAGAATTTTGAAATTTGGGAAGAGACTTTGTGTTCCTGATAGACCTGATCTAAAAAGATAATTGTTGGATGATTCTCATAGCTCCAATTTCTCTATACACCCTGGGATCACCAAAATGTATAGAGATTAGAAGGAAAATTATTGGTGGGACAACATGATGAGGGAGATTTCTGATTTTTTGTCAAGATTTATGGTTTGTCAAAAAGTGAAATCTAGAAGGCAACAGCTTAGAAGATTCATGCATCCTCTTCCCATACCTGAGTTGAAATGAGATAATATTATGATAGACTTTGTCATGGGGATACTAAGGAATCCTAGAAGGAATGTTGCAATATGGGTCATTGTTGATTATCTTACCATGTTAGCAAATGTTCTTACTATAATAGAAGATTTACCACTTGAAAATTTAGAAAGACTGTAAATTAATGATGTTTTAAGACTTCATGGAGTACCCCTATCGATTGTTTCTGACCGTGATCCCTGTTTTACATAAAGATTTTGGAAAAGTATTCAGAAATTTCTAGATACTGAACTTCATTTGAGTATGGCCTACCACTCTCAAACTGATGAAAAATTAGAATGGACTATTCAAACCTTAAAATACATGTTGAGAACTTGCTCACTTTACTTTCAAGGTATGTGGGATCAATATTTACCTCTGGTAGAATTTTCCTACAACAATAGCTTTCATTCAAGTATTCAGATGGAACCATATGAAGAATTATATAGAAATAGATTTCTCACACTAACCTGTTAGGATGATGTTAGTGAAAGAAAACTCATAGGCCCAGAACTTGTGGAGGAAACGATGGAAAAGGTGAAGCTAATCCAAACCCATGTCAAAGTAGCTCAAAGTAGGAAGAAGAGCTATGACGATAACCGAAGAAAGGATTGGGAATTTCAGGTAGGAGGTCATGTTTTCTTAAAGGTATCTCCATGGAATGGTGTTATACGTTTCGGTAAGAAGGTAAAACTATGTCCTATGTACATTGGACCTTTCAAAATTCTATAATGAATTTGGGTTGTATCTTACCCTTTGGAAATGCCTCCATGTCTCTCCAAAGTTCACGATGTGTTCCACATATCACTGTTGAGAAAATACATGCTTGACCCAATGCATGTACTTACCTATGAGGAACTAGATCTGGAACATGATATGTCTTATTGCATAGAGCCGATCAGTATAACGACCCATACTTTACATACATTGTTAATACTTCAAAATTGAAGCACACTTATTACAACATATGACAAAACCACAAAGGACCGTATAGGTATAGTGTCTTTAGAAACTGGGAAACATAAACAACTGGTTCATAAATATTCTACAGTGTCACCCATTTATTTCATCATATCTAGGGTCCCTTTTAGCATATTCTACTTAATACCCATCTTCCTGACCTGGGGAAAAGAAAACATAAAAGGGTGAGCTCAAATGCACAGCAAGGGCAAATAAAGGAAATAAAAATCATATCATATCTTTTTAAAAATCATAACCTGCAAAAGAGATCATAATATCATTACATGGAACAAATCATAGAAGTGAAAATGAGATCCCCATAATCATAACATGAAACTTGAAACATTGTGGCATGCACACATAATCATGGCAAATCATTTCTTGTTAGTCATGACTCATTGCCAAGACTATCTTAGTGGACAAAGTCCCTTTCATAACCGAGTCACCCTCGTTCCAGTCCTGTTTCACTGAACCGGTATAACCTACCATTCCAGCCATGTCTATCTCATGAGATATAAAATCTTTACCCAATGCATTGGAGGGAGATATAGGTCCCACCCATCTTATAATGAATCCTTTCTTATATGTGCCACATAATCATAAACCATACATCATAGCGTAACCCATGTAATAAAAATGGGATTCTAAAACAACATGACATCATAAAACAATTCATATAAGATAAAGGAATCCATAAAAAATATTTCCATCACAACATAATCAAACCAATGTAATAATAGGGATAAAAACAAAACCCTTTTATTATCTTATATGGAAAATAATTTTGATAAAATACATGAAGTCCATTCTTGAGGAAAATATCCTTTCTACTTCAAAAAAACATTTTTCCTTTCATAACATGTCATACGACTTTAAAATAAAAGAAGCTGATTAAATATAAACTTGAAAACTTGTAAAGTAAGTTTCTTGGAAATAATGTTTTAAAAAATCCATTCATGCCGTATAAGTTAAAAAAACATTCTTCGTACTTTTGTCAGAAAAGTCAAAAAGTACCTCGTACGAAAAACGACAAAAGATTCCTTTCATATCTTTTACTAAAAACCCACCGAAGGGCAAAATTGGATTTAAACAATTTTAGAAGGATGGAAATAATATTACATATTGAGGTAACATGGATGTGGATGATAAAATACACCCCAGTAAATACTTACGAATAAAAAATCTCGGATAAAAATGAGATTGTGATATTTTCCTTACCTTAGGTCCGATTTGCTTTGTACGTGTCCGAAGCTCATGTATAATGGTTTAAATAATGTTATTGACTTATTCAAGAATCATACATATTGATATGATATCATATATGGTCATATTCTTAGCTTTTTGTTAGTAATATTTCATTGTTACTTGTTACTCGGGTCTTTATTGCCTTTTGTTCTTATGCGTGTTTTGCCGAATAAATTCTTATTCTTCTTTTAAGGTTATAGATACCTTATATCCAGAATGGTATTAGTGTAACATATATCATATTTATTCATTCAATTCATATATATAATTACTATGTAATGATGATCATGTAGAACGAGTCGCATCACATCGTGGAGACGGTATTCCGTACGTACGCACGAGTGATGATATCGTTCCTATGATCGTGGAATTGTATTGGAGTATATATATATTATTTCAGTATCAATATTACTTTATAATAATCTTAAATAGTTACTCATTACACCATTATACCCATCCTTGTAAGGTGGTGGTGGAAAATAGATTACACCACGGCGTGGTGACGGTATTCCGTACGTACGCACGTGTGGTGATTTCATTTTTCCATAGGATGGATAGAAGGTGAATTAGGGTTGTTTCATATTTATAATAACATATCAGTATGTAAGTAATACTGATGTTATTACTTTATCATGAAACAACTAAAGAAGAAGAAGTTGAAGAAGAAAGAAATTGAAAAGATCGGTAATGGATAATACCTTTTCTTTGGAACACCTCTTTGAATCCTCCACTTAGGGAACTAAGATTGGTCTTTGATGAAGACCAGGACCTCTAGGATTATTCTAGGGAAGTGGAGAGGAGAAAATGGTAGGGGTTGGCCGATCTTGAGTGCTCAAATTTGTGTGAGGAGGAGGGGGAGGAGGTGCCCTTTTATAAGGGAGGAGAGGGGCACCTTAGGAATATCTCAAAATATTATTAAAGTCAAAATCGGTTTATAATGGTTCCAAAGGGTCTTATTTTGAAGCTAAAGTGGTGATGGGTCTAATTCCTATCAACCAATTTGATTTAGACAAGTTTAGGGTATTATTTTAACCTTATCGATTTGATTTAACTCTAAGTTAAATAATTTAACTTTTACCGTTACTTTTTGTTTTCTTATACTATATGGTTAATAAACAAACTATATCAAGCCAAACGAACCCCAAGTTGTTTATTATTAATATATATAACAATATATAAGTTATTTGGCCGAACCATTGATTTTTAGGAATAAAATAACAATTAATAATATAATATTTGATTTAAAAACTATTTTGTGTCAATTTTGACACTATTTGATATATGATTTTTGTGAAAGTCATAACAGAATGATATGTTCGAACCATGTTGATTAAATCAACACTAATATATCATAGTAACCTAGAAAATTAGTGTAATTCATAAAACGTCTCAAATTACATTTATTTTGGTGTTTATAACATCAATTATGTCAATATTTCATAAATAAGATAATTACTGCATCATCGTTGTGTCATAATTAAATTAAATTATTTAATGTCTAAAAATTATAAATAAAATACCATTATGTAGTAAATCTTTTTAGATTTCTAATGAATATTTATTGTTGAATTTATCTTATGTATAACCCCATATTAAAAATGATTTACTTATTAAACATTGATTTTAACTATTTTAACCCTTCTTTAAATAATTTAATAATAAATGTCCTAATCTAACTCAAGTGGGACTAAATGGTCATATTTTATTCATAAGGTTGTTTTTGGTCGCATTACACTTATCCAATAGAATTAAGACATGTGTTAGGGTAATATTAATATCATATTTACCCTCAGTTACCCTATTTACTATTAACCGTGGTAAAAAAAAAGTAAAAAGTTACTATTCACCAAAAAATTATTTTTATCTCATTGAACCACGTTTTACTTACTGATATCAACCGTGTCTGTCAGAGTTTCGAAATTCCATTCACAGAAGCGGTAAAATTAAGTTTTATGCAAAATTCAGTTTTTAACCTACCACTTAGTGGTTTCACTATTCATCAAAAATTGAAAGTTTTCAGAAAAATACCAAAATTTCACCCTAGGCTAATTTCGGTATTCCGAATCCAAAAATGAAGTCCATTTTAAAAAATAAAATTTATAAAATTTCAAAAAGTGGTTATTACTATTCATAACAGCTAGTTTTAATAATATTTTAATAGCATATCGTTGTTTAGTGAAACTCGGTATTACGTATGATGCATGCTATCGAGGAAGGTCGTGATTGCGTGTAAAGTAAGCCAAGCAAGTGTGTAATGAAAGATTCCTTTGAACAAAATAGTACTCATAAAAATCTCGGGTGTTACATTCTACCCCCCTTAAAAAGAATTTCGCCCTCGAAATTCGTCACTTTGTATCAAACAGATGAGGATACTTCTCCCTCATCATATCCTCAAGCTCCCAAGTAGGTTCTTCTAATTGGTGGTTCCTCCATAAAACATTCACCGAGCGAGTGGTCTTGTTTCGTAGGACTTTTTCGATATGATCCATAATCTCTATCGGTTGTTCTTCATAAGAAAGATCTTGCTCCAGCGGTACAACTTCTGAGCTGAGTACATGTGAAGGATCAGGTATGTACTTTCTCAGGAGAGATACATGGAACACATCGTGAACTTGAAAGAGATTCGGTGGAAGCGCCAATCGGTATTCTACCTTTCCAACACGATCCAGTATTTCGAAAGGACCGATATATCTAGGGCACAACTTCCCCTTCTTTCCAAATCTCATAACCCTCTTCCAGGGAGATATTCGTAAGAACACTTTATCACCCACTTCAAACTCTAGGTCTTTTCTTCGGTTGTCGGCATAACTTTTCTGTCGACTCTGAGCTCCTCTTATGTGTTGTTGAATAGATCTGACTTTTTCTGCCATTTCATCAACGAGATCAGGTCCTAATAGCTTTCTTTCCCTAACTTCATCCCAGCAAGTTGGAGTCCTTCATTTCTTTCCATAGAGAGTTTCATAAGGAGCCATCTGAATACTGGAGTGAAAGCTATTATTATAAGAAAATTCCACCAAAGGTAGGTGTTGATCCCAACCTCCTTTGAAATCCATAGAGAAAGCTCTCAACATATCTTCTAGGGTTTGAATTGTTCTCTCAGACTGACCGTCTGTCTGGGGATGATAAGCAGTGCTGAAACTCAACTCTGTATCTAGAGTATGCTGAAGACTTCGCCAGAACTTCGAGGTAAATCTCGGATCCCGATCAGATATAATAGAAAGTGGTACTCCATGAAATCTTACCACATCCTTTACATATATCCTGGAAAGATGATCTAGTTAGAAATCCTCTCTAATAGCAATGATGTGTGCAGACTTTGTAAGATGATCAACTATGACCCAAATAGCATTATTGCCTTTGGATGTTTTAGCAAGTCCTATGACAAAGTCCATAGTGATGTTTTCCCATTTCCATTCGGGTATGGGTAATGGTTGTATCATCCCCTTAGACTTCTGTCTCTCAGCTTTAACTTGATGACAAACCAAGCATCGAGAGACATATTCAGCAACATCTCTTTTCATGCCATCCCACCAGAAGTTCTCTTTCAGGTCCCTATACATCTTCGTGCTTCCAGGATGAATAGAGAATGATGAACTATGAGCCTCATCCAGCAGCTCCTTCTTTAATTCGGGGATGGGAGGAACACAAACCCGATTCCTGAACTTTATTATCCCATCACAATCAAGGTTGAATTCAGGAACATTTCTCACCTTCTTTTGTAACTCGACATCTTCTTTCTGTGCCTCTTTAATCTTCACATGTATAGATGGTTGAAAATTCATTTGAGAAAGATAAGATTTTTCCCCTTCCATTATAATTCCAAGATCCATCCTTTGTAAATCCATAAATATTGGATCTTTTTTGATCCTCATCATGGATAAACTAGCATGGTCTTGTCGACTTAATGAATCTACCACCTTGTTTGCTTTCCCAGGGTGGTAATGGATTGAGCAGTCATAATCCTTAATCAACTCCAACCATCTTCTTTGACGCATATTCAGCTCTTTTTGTGTGAAAATATACTTTAAACTTTTATGATCAGTATAAATATCACACCTTTCACCATAAAGGTAATGCCTCCAAATCTTTAATGCAAAGATTACAGCAGCCAACTCCAAATCATGTTTTGGGTAATTTTGCTCATGGATTTTCAACTGTCGTTAGGCATAAGCTATCACCATATCATTTTGCATAAGAACACACACCAATACCTTCTTGGATGCATCACTGTAGATCACAAACCTTTCTCCACTACAAAGCAGTGTGAGCACAGGTGCACTGGATAACCTTCTTTTCAACTCCTTGAAATTCTCTTCACATTCCTCTGTCCAAACAAACTTAACTCCTTTCCGAGTCAACTTGGTGAGTGGATTAGATAATCGTGAAAAATATTTTACAAACCGTCGATAATATCCAGCCAAACCAAGAAAACTTCGGATCTCAGTTACTGTTGTTGGTCTTGACCATCTTTCGATAACCTCTGTTTTTGCTGGATCCACAGATATCCCCTCTTTTGAGATTATGTGACCCAAAAATGCAACTTTTTGAAGCCAAAATTAACACTTGATAAATTTGGCATAAAGCTTCTCCTTTCTCAAGGTCTTCAATATAATTCTCAAGTGATCTTCATGCTCTTCCTTTCTCTTTGAATAGACAAGAATATCGTCTATAAAGACTACCACAAATTGATCAAGATAGTCTCTAAAGACTCTATTCATTAGATCCATGAAGATAGCAGGGGCATTTGTAAGACCAAATGGCATCACTATAAATTCATAGTGTCCATACCTTGTACGGAATGCCGTCTTTTGTATATCCTCCCTTTTGACCCTTAATTGATGATACCCTGAGCGAAGATCAATCTTGGAAAAGTATTGTGCTCCGCGTAGTTGGTCAAATAAGTCATCAATGCGTGGGAGAGAATATTTGTTCTTTATAGTGATCTTGTTAAGTTCTCGATAATCAATGCAGAGTCTCATTGATCCATGTTTCTTCTTAACAAATAGAACAGGTGCTACCCAAGGTGACGCACTAGGGCGTATGAATCCCTTATCAAGATTCTCTTGGAGTTGCTTCTTCAATTCTTGCAACTCAATTGGGGCCATTCTATAAGGTGTCTTTGAAATTGGCACAGCACCCGGTACGAGTTCTATTGAAAACTCAACTTCACGATTTGGTGGAAGACCCGGTAATTCCTCCGGAAAGACATCATCAAACTCTCGTACAATGGGCATATTCTTAATCATGAGTTTCTCACCAACCATTTGAGATAAATAACCTTCATTTAGTAGAATCAATACCCATAAGATGGAAGAAATTTCCACTGGAAGGTTATGTTCATCCTTGCATCGATATACGATCTTAGATTGATCTGGAATATGAAATGTGACTTCCCTTATTTGGCAATTGATATGAGCTCCATGTATAGAAAGCCAATCCATGCCAAGAATAACATCAAATTCCACTAAAGGAAGGATCACAAGATTTGCAGGAAGCACTTTCCCACAAACTTTGATCGGAGAAGAATTATAAACTTTTGTTGCGACTGTTGTGCCATTAGGTGTTGTCACAGCTAACTCAACATCTAATTGTTGAGGTAATACAGTGATACCCTTAGAAAATTTTTCAGAAATAAAAGAGTGGGTGGATCCAGAATCAAATAAAACATTTGCTACTTTAGAGTGGATGGTAAGTGTACCTTTCACCACTTCGTTATCGTACTCCACATCGCTGATAGAAATTTCATGTGACTTTCCTTTGTCTTTAGCCTTATGATTTTGTTGACGTCGACCATCATCATCAACCCTTGGATTTGGGCATTGATTGGCATAATGCCCCATCTCCTTGCACTTGAAACATTGAAGTGTAGTAGGTTCATTCTGTGTATCCCTTCCTTTGTTTGCATCATTAGACATCTTCTTCCCATTATCGCGGCATTCAAATGCCCGATGACCTTCCTTTCCACATTTGAAACATTTACTTGTCCCTTTAAGACAAATCCCTCCATGTTTCTTTCCACACTTTGAGCATAAGGGAAAGCTCATCTTCTTTTCAGTGTGCTCTTTAGATTTTCTTTTGAATTCCATCTTCCTCTTCTTATCAAACCCATGTAACTGATGGGTTACTCCAATCTCCATCTCAACTTTGAGATCACATCGAACGATTTCCTCATAGCTATTGAAGTCCCTTATGGCTAACGCCCTTCGAAGACTTGGTTTTAAGCCACTAAAGAATCGATCGATCTTACTCTCAGGTTGGATAATAATACCATAAGCGTACCTTGCAAGTCTTGTAAAATTTGCTTCATAGGTACCAACAGATTCATCATCCCTTTGCTTTCAGTTCAAGAAACTCTTTCTCCATCTTTGTTCGGAGAATAAGAGGGAAGTAATTATTGAAAAATAAGTTCTTGAACTCGTCCCATTCCATAGACTCAATTTCATCCCTTTGCCTCGTATTTTTAATAAGATTCCACCATTGATCAACATCTCCTTCCAAACGATACACTGCTAGGATGACTTTATCATGTTCAGAACATTGAAGAACTGAAAATATCTTTTCAGTAGTACTAATCCATTGTTTAGCAACTAATTGATCAGTAGACCCACTGAAAGAAGGTGGACGCTGCCTCATGAAGGATTCAACAGAATGTTGCTCCTTCCTTTGCTCGTTTGGAAGTCCTGCATGATTAATAGCTTGAGAATGTTGTGTGAGAATGGCTACAAGATTTTGCATTCTAGCTCCCATATCGTTTGGTTGCTCAGGGTGACAATCATTGCATTGCCCATCGCATTCCGCATTAACACAGTTCCTTCGGGTTCCAGCCATTGTCTAAAACCAAGAAGAATAGTGTGAACAACACTAATTATAATAGGAAAACCACATAATCAAGGATAAAATGTCACACATAAGGTCTTATCCTAGGGTATTCATGTCCATTTCTAAAACACTAAGATTGTGTTCTATGTTTAGACTTATCCTTAGGGTTCTTACTAAGGCATTCACATCCTAGTTTCCAAAGGATGACTATACCTTTCCTCTGATACCAACTATAACGACCCATACATTACATACATTGTTAATACTTCAAAATTGAAGCACACTTATTACAACATAGGACAAAACCACAAAGGACCGTATAGGTATAGTGTCTTTAGAAACTGGGAAACATAAACAACTGGTTCATAAATCTTCTACAGTGTCTCCCATTTATTTCGTCATATCTAGGGTCCCTTTTAGCATATTCTACTTAATATCCATCTTCCTGACCTGGGGAAAGGAAAACATAAAAGGGTGAGCTCAAATGCTCATCAAGGGCAAATAAAGGAAATAAAAATCATATCATATCTTTTTAAAAATCATAACCTGCAAAAGAGATCATAATATCTTAACATGGAACAAATCATAGAAGTGAAAATGAGATCCCCATAATCATAACAGGAAACTTGAAACTTTGTGGAATGAACACATAATCATGGAAAATCATTTCTTGTTAGTCCTGACTCATTGCCAAGACTATCTTAGTGGACAAAGTCCCTTTCTGAACCGAGTCACCCTCGTTCCAGTCCTGTTTCACTGAACCGGTATAACCTACCGTTCCAGCCATGTCTATCTCATGAGATATAAAATCTTTACCCAATGCATTGGAGGGAGATATAGGTCCCACCCATCTTATAATGAATCCTTTCTTATGAGTGCCACATAATCATAAACCATACATCATAGCGTAACCCATGTAATAAAAATGGGATTCTTAAACAACATGACATCATAAAACAATTCATATAAGATAAAGGAATTCATAAAAAATATTTCCATCACAACATAATCAAACCAATGTAATAATAGGGATAAAAACAGAACCCTTTTATTATCTTAGATGGAAAATAATTTTGATAAAATACTTGAACTCCATTTTTGAGGAAAATATCATTTCTACTTCAAAAAAACATTTTTCCTTTCATAACATGTCATACGACTTTAAAATAAAATAATTTGATTAAAAATAAACTTGAAAACTTGTAAAGGAAGTTTCTTGGAAATAATGTTTTAAAAAATCCATTCATGTCGTATAAGTTAAAAAAACATTCTTCGTACTTTTGTCGGAAAAGTCAAAAAGTACCTCGTACGAAAAACGACAAAAGATTCCTTTCATATCTTTTACTAAAAACCCACCGAAGGGTAAAATTGGATTTAAAAAATTGTAGAAGGATGGAAATAATATTACATATTGAGGGAACATGGATGTGGATGATAAAATACACCCCAGTAAATACTTACGAATAAACAATCTCGGATAAAATTGAGATTGTGATATTTTCCTTACCTTAGGTCTGATTTGCTTTGTACGTGTCCGAAGCTCCTGTATAATGGTTTACATAATGTTATTGACTTATTCCAGAATCATACATATTGATATGATATCATATATGGTCATATTCTTAGCTTTTTGTTAGTAATATTTCATTGTTACTTGTTACTCGGGTCTTTATTGCCTTTTGTTCTTATGCGTGTTTTGCCGAATAAATTATTATTCTTCTTTTAAGGTTATAGATACCTTATATCCAGAATGGTATTAGTGTAACATATATCATATTTATTCATTCAATTCATTTATATAATTACTATGTAATGATGATCATGTAGAACGAGTCGCATCACATGGTGGAGACGGTATTCCGTACGTACGCACGAGTGATGATATCGTTCCTATGATTGTGGAATTGTATTGGAGTATATATATATTATTTCAGTATCAAAATTACTTTATAATAATCATAAGTAGTTACTAATTACACCATTATACCAATCCTTGTAAGGTGGTGGTGGAAAATAGATTACACCACGGCGTGGAGACGGTATTCCGTACGCACGCACGCGCGGTGATTTCATTTTTCCGTAGGATGGATAGAAGGTGAATTATGGTTGTTTCATATTTATAAAAACATATAAGTTTGTAAGTAATACTGATGTTATTACTTTATCATGAAACAACTAAAGAAGAAGAAGTTGAAGAGGAAATAAATTGAAAAGATCGGTAATGGATATTACCTCTTCTTTGGAAACGCCTCTTTGAATCCTCCACTTAGGGAACTAAGATTGGTCTTTGAAGAAGACCAGGACCTCTAGGATTATTCTAGGGAAGTGTATAGGAGAAAATGGCAGGGGTTGGACGAGCTTGAGTGCTCAAATTGGTGTGAGGAGGAGGGGGAGGAGGTTCCCTTTTATAAGGGAGGAGAGGGGCACCTTAGGAATATCTCAAAATATTATTAAAGTCAAAATCGGTTTATAATGGTTCCAAAGGGTCTTATTTCAAAGCTAATGTGGGGATGGGTCGAAATCCTATCAACCAATGGGATTTAGACAAGTTAAGGGTATTATTTTAACCTTATCAATTAGATTTAACTCTAAGTTAAATAATTTATCTTTTACCGTGTATTTTTGTTTTCTTTCACTATATGGTTAATACACTTACTATAACATGAAAAACGAACCCCAAATTGTTTATTATTAATATATATATCCTTATCTAAGTCATTTGGCCGAACCTTAGATTTTTAGGAATAAAATAACAATTAATAATATAATATTTGATTTAAAAACTATTTTGTGTCAATTTTGACACTATTTGATATATGATTTTTGTAAAAGTCATAACAGAATTATATGTTTGAACCAAGTTGATTAAATCAACACTAATATATCATAGTAACCTATAAAATTAGTTTAATTCATAAAAAGTCTCAAATTACATTTATTTTGGTGTTTATAACATCAATTATGTCAATATTTCGTAAATAAGATAATTACTGCATCATCGTTGTGTCATAATTGAATTGAATTATTTAATGTCTAAAAATTATAAATAAAATACCATTATGTAGGAAATCTTTTTATCTTTCTAATGAATATTTATTGTCGAATTTATCTTATGTATAACCCCATATTAAAAATGATTTACTTATTAAACTTTGGTTTTAACTATTTTAACCCTTCTTTAAATAAATTAATAATAAATGTCCTAATTTAACTCAAGTGGGCCTAAATGGTCATATTTTATTCATAAGGTTGTTTTTGGTCGAATTACACTTATCCAATAGAATTAGTACATGTGTTAGGGTAATAGTAATATCATATTTACCCTTAGTTACCCTATTTACTATTAACCGCGGTAAAAAAAAGTAAAAAGTTACTATTCACCAAAAGATTATTTTTATCTCATTGAACCACATTTTACTTACTGATATCAACCGTGTCTGTCGGATTTTCGAAATTCCATTCACATAAGCGGTAAAATTATGTTTTATGCAAAATTCAGTTTTTAACCTACCACTTAGTGGTTTCACTATTCATCAAAAATTAAAAGTTTTCAGAAAAATACCAAAATTTCACCCTAGGCTAATTTCGGTATTCCGAATCCAAAAATGAATTCCATTTTGAAAAATAAAATTTATAAAATTTCAAAAAGTGGTTATTACTATTCATAACCGGTAGTTTTAATAATATTTATATAGCATATCATTGTTTAGTGAAACTCGGTATTGCGTATGACGCAAGCTATCGAGGAAGGTCGTGATTGCGTGTAAAGTAAGCCAAGAAAGTGTGTAGTGAAAGATTCCTTTGAACAAAATATTACTCATAAAAATCTCGGGTGTTACAATCAGGGTTCTTGATACAAGAGAACAAGTGCAGAGAAACAGGACAACTCGTCTAGTAAAAGTTCTATGGAGAAACCATAAGATGAAAGAGGTAAAGTGGGAACCCGGGGAACTTATGATTAAGAACCATCCGAGTCATTTTATGAAGTAATATTATAGAAATTTCTATGATGAAATTATTTTAAGTATGAGAGAATTTAACATCTCAAGCTTCCATGGTACGCTTCTCGTTGAATAATACAATAGCGTGTGTTGTACGCAACTTCGAGTTCTAACACACCACAACAATCCATACTAGCCGTTATTAATAGTAATACCCACTTTTTGAAATTTTATAAATATTATTTTTCAAAATGGACTTCATTTTTCGATTGATAATATCAAAATTAACTTAGGGTGAATATTTGGTATTTTGCTGAAAACATTCAGTTTTTGATGAATAGTGAAAAATACTAAATTTATATTAAAAAAAACTTTTTTAAGCAGAATAATTTATAGTGCTATATTATAATATTGATTTTTTTTAAGTATAATTAGATTATATTTTTAACATTTAATCTAATTTATGTCATTAGATGTAAGTTTACATTTAAACTGGACATAAGCAAATGTCAATCTTTTGATAGTTATTATTTCTTAAAAACTCGCTTTTTGTTTTGAAAACGGGAATTAATTTTAAATTAAATTCTACCACTTTTGTGTTTTTAATTTAGAAAAATAGATTCCCTATTTAGAATCATGACGTCCAAATTGTGAAAATAAGAAACTTTTCTTAGACATTTTGAATAATTACTTTGGTAAATATTTATTTACCATGGTGAAGGGGTAAATCTGGTAAATAAGGGTAAAAAAATAATATTATAATAATATTAAATTACCCTAACACATTATTTAAACCTATTGGATGATATATTTCCAACCATTGGCATCATTGGGTCGATTTTGGGACCCCATTGAGCCACTTGGGAGTTATAATGACATTATATATTAAATAATTTAAAGTAAAGACAAAAGGAACAAAATCAAATATCTTTTAGTAAAACAATTTCTATATGAGGTTATATAATCGATATTTTCAACTATAAATAATCTTTATAAATCTAAAAAGATTTCCTACCTCAGAATATTTTATTTATAATTTTTATACATAAAATAAATATATTTATATATTACACAATAATGATGCAGTATTTTCCTTATTAATGAAACAATCAAATAAATGAAATTATAAATACTAACATAAATATAATTTTTAAGTTTTGATGCCATAAAAAAAATTTATAGGTCACTATGACATGTTAGGGTTGATTTAATGTATTTATTTTGATGTAATAAAGTTGTTATGATTTTAACAAAAATTAATTATTAAATAATGTTAAAATTGACACAAATGAGTTTTTAAAAAAAATACAATATTATTGGTTGATATAATAATCCTAAAAATATGAGGTTTGTCCAAATGACTTATATAATGACATTTGTTTCATTAATGAACCACTTGGGATTAAATTGGAAGTTTATTGTATGTTTATTAACAATATAATATAAAAATACAAAGAGAGATGGTAAATGTCAAACTAATTAACTAAGAGTTAAATCTAGAAGATAAAGCTTATATAGTGACCCAAACATATCTAAAACCTATTGGTTGAGTGGTTTTAGACCCATACCCACCTTATCCTTTTAATAATTCATTTATGATCCATTAGAAACCTAAAATGAGTTTATTATAAAATAATATTTCAATCCTTTCCTAAGGTGTCCCTCATCCCTCTTATAAAAGGGAACTTCCCCTTCTCTCTAATTCACACCATCAAATCCTTTTCAATAAGCCAAAACCTGCCCAAATATTTTATCCATTGTCCTCCCTTCATACTAGAGTACTTACATTAGTTATAAAGCCTTCTTAAGGGGCCTTTTTGATCAAATCAAATGGAAGAACCCGAAGAAGAGGTAACTATTTCATCACCTCTTTCAAGTTCCTTTCTTCTTCCACTCCCTCTTTCTTTGTTGTTTCCATTACAAAATAATAAATCCAGTATCTTCTTCATAATTTGATGTTATTATAAATATGGTACAACCATATTCATTATTCTATCCATCCTTTAAATTACATGTCACCATACGTTCGTACGTACGGCTTTCCGTCTCCATGTCATGGTGTATCTGTTATTCAATACATTATTATTTGGATGGGTATAATAATGATGTAAAATTGATGTAAATAAAAAATATAACATAATAATGATTCTTTATATATTATATACAATCCATTAATATATTATATTAACATCAAAACAATGATATCGTCACTCGTGCATACATACAGATTACCGTCCCCACGAACGCGATGAGATTTGTTCCCTATCGTATCCATTCAAACCTATTTTTCATTTGATGATTAAAAAATATATTTAAAGACTTAATATCAATCTGAAAATTAATAAGATACATCATATCCACAACAACCATTACTTACGTAACAATGCATATAAAAGAAAACAAATTTGTTAACACACAAAACAACGATAATACTAAAATATTATTAACAAAGCAATATTTAAATATCATATATGATATCATATTAATATATATGGTTCTTGTTTAATTTAATAAAAATGATTTCACCATTATACATGAGGTTAACCTACCGTCGAACAAGGAAAAGTACATGGAAAGGGTTAATTTCACAATCTCTTTATTATCCGATGTTGTTTATACGTAATTATCTACTGGGATCTGTTTATCATCCACATCCACATTTCATAAAATGTATTTAAATTTATTTTACTATTTACTAGATAATGGGTTAAATAAATGTATACCCTTATTTGAACTTATATGTTCTGAAAAAAAAATTTCTATCATTTTCGAAACAAGGTACTTTATGACCTTTTCAACAAAATTAAGGTAAGAATGTTTTTTAACTTATATTGTGGGTGCGGCTATTTTCTGCCGTTATAACATCATCAAAGATTACCTTAAAATCTTATAAGAATATTTCCAAAATAAATGTTAACTTTTATAATTATATTAATCATAAATGATTTCAAAATAGATATAGGTATTTCTCTAAAAAAGGTTTTGATTTCTTCTATGTCAACATCCTTTAATGGATTTTAATCTTATTTTTACTTGATTTATTATGATACAAAACATCCATATTGTATTGACGGTTTTGTGATATTTTTTACTGTGGATGTGTTATTTTTACACCATTCATTTTTATGGATTAATTATTGAAATTTCATATACTAGTTTTAATACAAATGTTTATGTTATGTTTAAACCTTTTCATTTGAGGAATACATTGGACTTAGTAAGTGACGGGTGGGGCCCACTATAGCTCTTTGATGAATCAGTAGGTCTCATGACACAAAATAGTTTCTTGGCACATGTCCTTGACAAAATCTTAATTTTAGTCTTGGAACAAGGCCTTGACTATGTGGTTATGAAGTTTGGCAGTATGCATTGCATCATTATGAATGTGGTTATTGATATTGCATGTGATTATTAGACTAGTTGAATGTCAATGTGATTATGTAAATGGAATTATTTTGATTTATATTTTCCATTTTATGATGAAGTTTATGGTGAAAAGGTTTTTTTTAGTTTTATACATTGCCTTAAATGTTCAAGCTTATTTATGAATGTTTCTGCTATTTTTTATCCTTACTGAGCATCTATACTCACCCCTTTCTATCTTTTATTTTTCCCCAGAATCAAAAAAGTATTTTATGACTGACCTATAGGTATAGTCTTAGGTGATTTTAATGTGGTCTATGGAAGCAATGTTGATGTATTTGTTTCATTGTATAATGTCATGTAAAACTCATGAATGTATCTATTATTTCCAAGGCTACTAAACTGATCGGTCTTTGGGGACATGATTTCATTGTATCATGCCAATGTTATGTAATAATTCACCAACTCTGGGCTTCAAGGGTTGGGGCATTACAAAATTCAATGATTATTTTATTTTAATAATGAAATATATAAGAATATTTTGTAAAGTTTTTCATTAAGGATTTTTAGGAATAAGTTAAATGGTACTGGTGGACTAGAAAATTTTATTTAATGGAAATGTTATATTTTATGGAAAGAACATGATTAAAGAAAGGTAAACCATAATATGTTCTTGATTTTTAGAAAATGGTGTTATGTTTGGAGAATGATATTTTATGTGAGAATAAAGTAAATTGGATAGTACTTTTACCTTGGAAAAGATTAATGGCTTGTGGAAAAAGTTTTCTATGTTATCATTGATGTGGTTTAACAAATTATTTGATATATGGAATATGTTCAGTAATATATGTTTTTATCCAAGTAATGTGGAAGAATGTATGTTTTTAATATATTTTTATCTGAATTTAGGTTATTAACTTGTTTTAATAGAATACAGGATGAAGGTATTCAAATGTTTGGTATGTTACAGTAAAGGGATACCTTATGATATATGGGGGATTAATGTTAAGTTGATTTTGAGAAATTTAGTAACCATATTTATATATTTTTAATGTTTGAAGGGTTATAAGTTTAACCATTTAAGGAATGGTTTAACTTAATATTCTGATGAGGTTTTAGAGATTAACATTTTACTTCACCATATAATGCTTTATCCATATTGGATAACCTATGAAAAACATTTTTCTGTAATGATAAAAAAAGATAGAAGAAATTACATAACATTATATTATGGATATTATGATCTATTAGTGATTTGGGAACAAAATATTTACCCTCATTTCTCAGATTAAGAGATTAAGTATAAAATGATAAAGGAACAAACCCAGGGTGAGAATATGTATATGAAATGGAATAAAATCAAGTAAGTATACGTTCTTGTGAAAATTCTTTAACTTTATCAAAAGGATCCTAGATTAAAAAAATTTCTTATTATCATAATTTTGGGTGATATCAATGAATATTTAATTCCTATTTGGGTTATGTTTTTATGGTAATTATATTTCTCTACACCACTCACTTTGTTGTGATCAGGGAAATTTATCACTCTCAATAATTATTTACACTTTTTTCCATGTCTAAATCTTCACATCCAACATAGGATCTATTTTGTGTAAATCTTGTTATGAGTTACTTTGTATAGCCACTATTTTTCCAAATTTTACTTTTTTTGGGGAAGATTTATCATTAATTTATATGATGTGGGTTTTTATAAATGGATTTTATAATTTTAAACCTTAGATGATCGAGATGAATCATGAGGGAGAAATTATTTGTAAAGGAGATATAATGTGACCCCATAAGATTTTGTGATTTTTTTTCAAATATATTTAATTTATTGTTATTTTAAATTACACGAAACAATTAGTTTAGATTTAATTACATGTAATAATTTTTTTTAATTGTGTTGCACACAACACCGATTTTAAACTAAATGATGCATACTCTTTAAATATTATTATTTAATATTATAGTTATCAACTAACTATTATAGTGGAGAGTATGAATAATTTTAATTAAATTAAGAATATTGGGTTTAAAAATGTTTATATACCTCTATGGTGACCAACTAATTAGATGTGAAAATAAACCCCTCTATAAAATAAAAAGAATTTTTTTAATAAAAAACTATTTTTATACACACAAGTGTGTTTTATATCAATAAATTAATAAATTTGTTTTATAATTTTAATGAAATTTATATATTATACATAAAATAAATTTTTTAACATTAATCCTAAATGTTTTTTGGATAATTTATAAAAATGAATCACATTTTAGGATTAAAAATTATAATTTTCAAAAAACCAGTTTTGTCCCCTTATTATGAAAAACATATTTTAAAACTATGTTTTAAGACTTTTAAAAAATTAATTTGATAAAATAAAAATATCTTTATAAATTTTAATATAATACATATCTTAGGGTGTTTTTTTGGATTTTTATAAAATGTTTCATTTTTTGATTAATAGTGAAAAATATGGAAGGTTAATTGAAAAATGCCTTTTTTTTATTTATTTATAAAGTTAATTATAATTTGAAATGTTTTTAAATGAAAATTATGTATATTTTATATCCATAAAATAAATTATGAAATTTCTAATCAATTTCATATTGAATTTGGATATAAAAACATTTTTAATACTTGATACTTTTTTGTTTATAAACCACTTACTCTTCGCATCTATAAGATTAACATTGAATTAATTTTTTATAATTATATGAATGTAAATTGGAAAAATGGATTCCATATTTGGAATTAGTATAATTTAAAATTTCTAATAAGATAAATTTAATGTTTTACCAGGATTAATAGTGTAAAGACCCATAATTTCAATGTAATATTTTTTTAATTAAATGTTAATTTTACGAGTCTGCAAAAATTGACGGTGCATGATTCTAAAGCCCGGTGTGCCCGAAATCAATTTCTGAAGTTTTGTTCTGGTACGTTCAGTAAACTACAAGCTGGTTTTTCTAACTTTTGAACCGGTGCTCGGAATTGAAATCCAAGGCCACCATTGAACTCGCATCGCTGATATTCGCTTAAGAAGACTTTCACCTCGACGACAGTTGGTCGAGGGTGAAAGTTAGTTTTTGGGTATTTCATGTAAATAATAAAATAAAATAAGTGCATACTTTATTTTATTTTATCTATTATAACCACCCATGTGGAAGTTAGAGGTGGGGACCATCACACTTTAACATTCCATTATAGGTTATGGTAGTGGGGCCCACCTGAACCTAACCTCCCATGAGAGGTTACGGTGTGGGGACCACCCGAGACTAAACTCCCAATTAATTGAGGAAAGCTTCTCAACTCCCTCAAAATGAGGGAGAGCCTCTTGACCACCTCCACCTTGATTGTGCCAACGCACATGCCATTAATGGTGTCAACCCTCCCCCTTTAATTTAGTGAGCCAACACATTTAATTTAATGATAAAATTTGAATTTTATGCCAAAGATTTAATAGATTTTATAATCTATTATTCTTGGATACCTATTCTTTTGTTGGAAAAGGAGGAAGGAGATTTTGAGAGATAAGCTCTCGCAAATGAAGAGCTAGTTTCTCTAACGAAGAAAGAAGAACGCATTCTTCCAACCAAGAATGCCGAAAATGAGCATCTTCAAATTCTTCCTTGGAAGCACCTTGCAGGAACAACCGATATGGGACATCTTCGACGACTGGCCATCCCTCCTCATCATTGTTAATGAACTAGAACTTGAGCTCGGGATTGGAAGTGTGCGGCAGACGCGATGAATGACGACAACTCCGTCTTCTTCCCCGCGACTCCGTCGATGAACAACGAACAAAGGTAGGGGTTTAATTTTTATTAAAGTATGAATTATTTTCATGTTATTCATTTCATTCAAAATGAATAATGAGGATGTTTTCCTTTTTACAGGAGGGTTGTTGTGCTTTGTTCTTGTGAGCCAATTGCTATCACCCTAAACGCGGAGGGTGCAGACCAAACCAAAGTGGTCTAACTCCTCAGCCAATCCCCATTGTGGTGTTCTTCGAAATGTATGGAAGAAACATCAAAGGCGACGAAGGCAAAGACCGCGATAACCACGGTGTCTATGACCTGTGCCACTCCCACGCCGCTCCGACATACTGGCTGAACAGGCCCGAGTTGCGCTGCGCCTAGGCCGTGCCGCACCCCGGGCACACCGCGCCATACCCCGGCCATGCCACCTCGCCGGCCGCGCCTCCCTCACCGGCCACACCGCCTCGCCAGTCACGCCATACCTAGGCTGCATAGAATCGCCGGCTGCACTACCCTCACCTGTCATGCCGCCTTTCTCACCGTGCCGCCCCGCCCTCATCGGTTGCGCCGTCTCGTCGTCCGCACCATACCCCAGTTGCGCCACCTCGCCACACATGCCCCTTTCCCTAGCCGCGCTGCCCCCGACCAAACCGGCCACACACTCACGGCACCCCAACCGAAACGCCCCTTGCGGTACCCTTCCAGGATGATTCGCCGTGGGCCGGGCCAAGCTTCCCCATGCCCTTGCGGATCTCTGCAGTTCCACACAGTCTGCTGGGCTGGGCCCAGTGGTCCGGGCCGAACCCAATGAGCTGGCCCGCCCAACGGACCGGGCCGGACCCAACGGTTTGGGCCTGGTCAAACTGAACCGGGTCAGGCCGTGTGAGCCGAACCGGGTCGGTCCAGACTGGGTCGGGCCGGGTCGGCCGGCCGGGTGGGACCAGACCTGGGCCCACCACAACACTTTACTTTCTTTTGGCCATATCTTTGGCACCAGACGTCCGTTTGATGAACCATTAGTGGCACTGGTAATATTGTAACATGACAGTCACTTTGAGTATACCCCACAAATGTTTGGGGTATAGTTGAGATACACCTAGGTTGGATCGTGCAAGAATCCTACTGAGCCCCCGAAACTAAATGACTAATAAATGACAGACTGGGTGTCCAATGGACGCACTGTTAGTATTGTTGAGACCCCTATGACGTGGAGAACCATTGGGATGCACTTTTGTGGGACTTCTTGGTATTTAGAGTATAGACTAGTAGCTCGTGGAGCGGATTATTCCAGTTACGAGCGAGCGGAGTGTGGAGACCTAGTAGCTGGCTGTGACCTAACGACTGTTTACCGATTGACTTAGAGCGACTCGACTAGCCTAGTGGAGAGCTCCTGGTTATGGTGACAGTCCCATGGTAGAGGATCGCCTAGTTGTGGCGGTAGACTGCAGTACTCGATAGGAGGAGTACCTCTGCAGGCTATGAGGGGGAGCACTTGGTTGTGGCTGTAGACCCACAGTGGGGAGCACCTTTGTGTGACGCAGCAAACCCATGTTACACGATAGAAGGAGTACCTCAGCAGTCCAAGGTTAGTTTCAAGTGCACTTGGTGTCACGGTAAGTCCACTGTACACGACAGAGGAGGAGTTCTCCAGCAGCAGTGGTTTAGATAATGTGAACAAAATCCTAGTTGAGATGAGTCAGTTTTGGTTTGTTTTCCTCATGATTGAGATGGATCACTTGATAAATTAGATATATGTACAGGAATATACCTATGTATGGTTATCTGTTGATTTCATACATTGTGGTTTATCCTTGTTGGTTTTGCTGTGAGACCATGAGGGTCTCAGAGACCCTACTGAGTATCATTATACTCACCCCTACACAGATTATGCCCACACCTCATTGTGTTGGATGCAGATGATAGACATCGTTGACAGAGGTTGAGAGTACCAGGACTGGACGGTACCCATAGGTGGACCAAACGACATGTCGGTACATGGAGGAGACGGACGAATATGGAGTGCTGAGAAGACGATATGTACCTACCTTTCAGGTAGGAACCTAGAAAGATGACCCAATAGTTGTTTTTCATTTTTTCCTCAATTGTACTTGTACTTTCAGTTTCTTGTACTTTCCAGTTGGTCTTGTATTCTGGCCCTAATTGGCTTAATATACTCACTTGTTGGTTATACAATTTACTCATTTTCATATGTGCAATGTGTGTTTACAGGTTATAAAGGCAATGCCTTCCCAGTTTTAGAGAATTACAAATTTGGTGCTAGTCACCAGCCCCTAGCCTATGGAAGGTGGGATTGGGGTAGTCACAGCACGGGCCCCGTGGGATGGGTCATGACAAATTGGTATCAAAGGTAGGTTCTACCATAGAACATAAGACTCTAATCTTTATTTTATGTGATGCCATAGTGTTAAGTGTTGTGAGTGTGGTTTTCAGTTCTGGGAGTCCAGTGTTGGTGTGGCGGCCGATATATCCATACAATAGGACCATGACTACTGATTTCTGACTTAGTACATGAAAGAACTAATTGCGTGTGTGTTTTAAAAAGTTTTATTTAAGTCATCTCAACTTGTTTAGCTCACCAGGTATAATATTTTGGCCGTGTCACATCTTTTTCTTTCAGGATGCCTCCATGTGGACGACCAGCTAGAGTCCTGAGAGTTGTATGCACAGATAGCCCACCGAGCATCCAGGCCTCGGTGCATGGCCCTTTTCCAGTGGAGGCACCAACTGTACCTTTCCCCATTGGGACATCAATTCCACTAGCCCCAGTAGTAGACAGTGCATGCCACTTCAGCGCATTTCACGAGTTCCAGTGCCAGAGGCCACCCAGGTTCAGGGGAGTGATGGACCAACAGGGGGATTAGGATTGGCTAGAGACTATGGTGAGAGTCTTTCGACTGGTAGGGACACCAGCCGACCTCATGGTGATACTTGCTGCCATCCTTCTACAGGAAGCTACGGGAAGATGGTGGAGCTTGATGCTCCAAGTCCAAGATGAGATGACGCTTCTCTGGGCAGACTTTGAGAGTCTGTTTCAGGTAGAGTTTGTTCCAGCTACTCTTTGCACAATGAGAATCTATGAGCTACTTCATCTGTAGTAGGGAAACATGATTGTAGCCCAGTACTCAGTGAGGTTCAAAGAACTCTCACGCTAGTCCGCTGATTTGGTTCGAGACCCACTCTTCAAGGCCCAAACCTTCAAGAAGGGACTCAGGTGGGAGATCAGGGCTTTAGTGATGTCACTCAGCATCCCGATGCATGCAGGGGTGTTAGAGAGATCCCTCCTAGTGGAGAGTTTCCTTGCTGAGTAGTCTCCAGCAGTGAGATCCACCACAAGTCGACACGTAGCGGAGTATTCTACTACGGGAAGCAGAAATATGTCATAGAGGTCTATGAGGACCATACCTATGGGTGGATAACCTCATGACTCGGGGTCAGTTGTGGGGGCAATTGAGATAAAGCTAGAAATTCCAGGAGTAGGTAGTGTTACTCATGCAGCGGGCATGGTCACATGACTCATGATTGTCCGACGCGCTATACGGATGATCAAAAGACGGTCGAATGACCACCCAGGAAGAGACAGAGATTCAATTGAGGTGGTCAGCTGGGAGAAGGCGGACATGCAATAGGAGATGTTCGTGTAGCTTGTGGTGGAAGATGATTTGAGGTGTTACTGCCACCACCACCAGGAGGTCCACCCCAACCGTAGAGAGAAGATGGACATGGGAGAGCTGAGCTCCAGGCAGCTAAGGGATACGATCATGGTGCTTCAGAGATGATTCGAGGTACGATATGTGTCTACTCCACCATATCTGTAGTTCTTATAGACACAGATTCCAGTCTCTCTTTCATTGCCACTGCCCTCGCTTGGAGCTTGTAGATTCCGATGGAGCTGTTGGCTTGATTCTTTATGGGTAAAGATTCCTACGAGAGTGGAATCGACTATTACGCTCTGGTTCTGGCTGTGTGATCTTACTCTAGGAGGCGAGAGATTCGGCTGGGATCTCCGGGTAGCAGCATCGACACCTTACGACGTCATCTTGGGTATGGACTAGTTATCTATAGTCCATGCTCAGATTGACTGTATTAGGCACAAAGTGTGGTGTGTCCACACGGATTGGACCAGGTTTACCTTCACTGGCGATAAGGGAACCTATGTATCAAATGATTGAATTACCCGGAGGAGAGTTCACCTAATCACTCATCAGTTGGCTAGCCTTACCCTCGATGTAGTTGATGTGGAGAGTCCAAGCTATCCTATAGTGGTGGACCAGTACGTTGATGTATTCCCTAATGATGTTCCAGGTCTACCCCCTTGCTGAGAGGTGGAATTTTACATTGAATTGTACCCTGGGATGACACCGATATCTACACCAGTGTATCAGATGGCTCCCACGGAGCTTCTCAAGCTACAGGTTTAGCTAGAGAACTTTTAGGGGAAGGGATCCCTCTGGCCCAGTGTTTCTCCCTAGGAAGCCCCAATTTTGTTTTCCCAGAAGGTGTAAGGGAGTTGAGGATTTGTGTCGACTACCGGTGCCTGAACCAGGTGACCGTGAAGAACATTTACCCACTCTTGAGGATTGACAACATATTTGATCTGCTGAAGGGAGATCAGTGGTTCTCAAAGATAGACCTCAGATCAGGCTATCACCAGCTCAGGGTACGAGATGAGGATGTGCAGAAGACGACCTTCAGATGTCGGTACCGCCAATATGAGTTCTTTGTTATACCATTCATCGTAACCAAAGCTCCAGAAGTGTTCATGGGAATCATGAACAGGATCTCCCAGCCATACCTCGATTTCTTTGTCATAGTCTTCATCGACAACATTCTGATCTACTTGACAACTAAGGAGGAGCATGCCTATCATTTGCAGGTAAAACTGGACACACGTCGAGAGCACCCTATTTATGGTATGCTCTCGAAGTTCCAGTTCTGGATCCAAGACTTTCACTTTTTAGGTCATGTCATCTTGGAGGCTGGAGTTACAGTGGATCCGGTAATGTTTGAGGCGGTACTTGCTTGGGAGCCACCCAGGAGTGTGACAGAGGTACAGAGATTCCTAGGCATGGCTGGAAACTATAAGATATTTTTACTAGAATTCCCCAGAGTTGCAACAACACTATCATCCTTGAAAAAGAAAGGGAAACCCTTCGTGTGGTCGAAGAGATGCCAATAGTGCTCTCAGAAGTTGAGGCAGAGGCTGACTAGTGCTCCCATCATGCATTAGGGACAAGACTCGGATGTGTCCGGATGCAGGAGAAATTAGTGATCTCTTATGGATCTCGTCAGCTGAGACAACTTGAGAAGAACTACCCTACCCATGACCTAGAGTTATCAGTAGTGGTCTTCACCTTGAAGATGTGGCAGTCACTATCATATGGGCGAACGTTTTACTGAGTACTCTAATCACAAGAGTCTCAGGTGTATCTTCTATTAGAAGGACCCAAACCTGAGACAACGACGTTGGATTCAGTTCCTTAATGACTACGAGTTTGGGATAGTCTATACTCCTGGGAAGGGGAACATTGTTGTAGATTCACTCACCAGAAGAACTGCTATATAGCTGCTAGTTGAGGTGACAGAGAAGTTGGCTTCTTTATAGATATTCTTTTTGGATAGAGATGGAGAAACCTTCCTTCAGTCTCTTACAATCACTCCCCCACTTCATCAGTATGTTCGAGAGTCACATTATGAGGATTATGACTACGAGACACGACCTACTCAGATATCCACAGGGTAGGCACCTGATGGATTTTATGAAGGTGGGGATAACGTCATCTTCTTCAGAGGATGTACTATGGTACCAGTGTCACTTTAGGAGGAAGTGTTGAGGGAGTTACACACATCCCCTCTAGTGGTACATCCATGATTGGCGAAGATGTACCAGGATCTTCGATGACAAAACTGGTGGTCAGGAATGAAGAAAGAAGTTGCAGAGTTTATCTCTCGATGCCTCACTGGTCAGCAAGTGAAGGCAGAGCATCATGTACCAGCAGACCTGGTCCATCCTTTAGAGGTCCCAAATTGGAAGTGGGATGGGATATTAAGGGACTTTATGAAAGTAATTCCACGTACATCCATGGGACATGACTCAATTTGGGTGATCGTCGAACGAATCACCAAGTCGGACCTCTTCATACTGATTAAAGAGCATGGTCCAGTAGAGAGCATGGGATGAATCTATGTGTAGGAGATTTTGTGGCAACATGGTGTAACTTTGGAGATTGTCTTTGATCATGAAACATGTTTTACTTCGCAGATATGGAAGGGGTTGTCGGAGGGTTTCGAGACACAGCTTCGTTTGAACACCGCATTCCAACCTCAAACGGATGGCCAGACCGAGCGGACCATTCAGACCCTAAAGGACATGTTTCGTGATTGTCTCCTTGACTTCGATCACAACTGGGAGGAGTACTTACCTTTGGTGGAGTTTTCATACAACAACAGATATCACTGCACCATAGGAATGGCACCTTTTGAGGCATTTTACGGGTAACCTTGCAGATCACCTTTGTGCTGGACTGACCCAGGGGAGTCATCACTCGTGGGAAGAAAGATGGTATGTGCTACCATGGAAAAGGTTCATATCATCCAGGAGTGGATGAGGATTGCAAAGAGCAGGAATAAGTCGCATGCAGACAGAAGACATAGAATTCTGGAGTACGAGGATGGAGACCTTGTCTTTCTACGTGTCTCACCTTGACGAGGTTTGCAGAGATTTGTCCAAGGAGGAAAATTATCTCTGAGATCCATCAGACCTTTTCACGTCCTTAGTGGAGTTGGTGAGGTGGAATACCACTTAGCTCTTCCACCCCAGTTGCACTGGGTGCATGAAGTCTTCCACATATCCTAGCTGAGGAGATATGTGCACGACCCTATCACATCATTGACCATGGAGAGATAGACGTCGACAATGTGGATACTTTTATGGAGGTTCTAGTAGAGATTGAAGATTAATAGGATCATGTACTTCTTGGACAGTCGATACCTCTGGTGCAGGTTCGATGGCCGTATAGGAACCTCATGGAGAGAACATGAGAGTAGGAAGCTTAGATGCGTGCTCAGTACCCCCACTTGTCTACCTTGTTGAGTTGTGGATTACTGGTACGTAGAGCCCTGAGGTGGGGAGAATTTAAAGACCTGTAATTTCAATGTAATTGTTTTTAATTAAATGGAAATTTTACGAGTCCGTAAAAATTGACGGCACGTGATTCCAAGGCCCGGTGTTCCCGGAATCAATTTCTGATTTTTTGTTCGGGTACGTTCAGTAAATGTACGTGCGATATTTTCTAAAGTTTGACTCGCTGCTCAGAAATGAAATCCAAGGGAATTGTTGAACACGAAGCACCAATATTTTCTTAAGAATACTTTCACCTCGCTGATAGTTGGTCAAGGGTAAAAGATAGTTTTTTTGGGGATTTCATGGAAATAATAAAATAAAATATCGCATGTTTTATTTTATTTTATATATTATAACCACCCATGTGGATGTTGGAGGTGGGGACCCCCACACCATAACCTCCCATGAGAGGTTATGATGGTGGGGCCCTCCCAAACCTAACCTCCCATGAGAGGTCACAGTGGGGGGGCCACCCTCGACTAAACCCCCAATAAATTGTGGAAAACCTCTTAACTCCCTCATAATTGATGTAGAGCCTCTTGACCTCCCCCATCTTGATTGTGCCAATGAACATTCCATTAATGGTGTCAAACCTCCCCCATTAATTAAGTGAGCCAACTCATTTAATTAAATGATACTAATTCAATATTATGCCAATGTTTTAATAGATTTTAAAATATATTATTCTTGGCTGCCTATTCCTTTGTGGGAAAAGGAGGAATGAGATTTTGAGAGAAAATATCTCGCCATTGAAGAACTAGTTTCTCCAACGAAGAATGAAGAACATGTTCTTCCAACGAAGAATGCCGAAAAGGATTGTCTTCTACTTCTTCCTCAGAAGCACCTTGTGGGAGCAACCGATGTGGGATGTCTTGGACGACCAACCTTCCCTCCTCATCGTCACCAACGAAGCGACGCATGAGCTCAGAATTGGAAGTGTGCGGCAGACGCGATGAATGAAGACAACTCCATCTTCTTCCCCTTGACACCATCAACGAACAATGAAAAAAGGCAGGGGTTTAATTTTTATTAAAGTATGAATTATTTCCATGTTCTTCCTTTCATTCAAAATGAAGAACGAGGATGTTTTCATTTTTTTTGGGAGGGTTGTTTTCCTTTGTTCTTGTGAACTAATTGCTATCAACCTAAACACAGAGGGTGCGGACCAAACCAATGTGGTTCAACCCTTCCACCGATCTCTTTTGCGGTGTTCTTCAAAATAGATGAAACCAACATCAAAGGTGACGAAGGTGATGAAGGAAATGACTGTGCTACCTGCAGCCTCCACCACCCGTGCCGCTCCAACCTGCCAGCCAAACCGGCCTGAGCCGCGTCGCGCCCCGGCCACACCACCCCACCGACCGAGCCGTACCCCAGCTGCACTGCCTCTCTAGTGGCGCTGCCCTTGCCAATCATGCCGCCTTGCCAGCTGCACTGTACCCCGGCCGCACCGCCGCGCTAGCTGTGCCGACCTTGCGGGCCATGCCGCACCATGGCTGTGCCGCCCCACTGGTTGCTCCCCCCTCACTGGCCGCACCACCTCTCCGACCGCACTGTACCTTGGCCATGCCCCTGTGCCGGCTGCGCCCCTACGCCCCAGCCGTGCTACCCCCGGCTGACCCAGTCATTCCCTCACTGCGCCCCGGCCAAAATGACCCCTCGCGGCGCCCTTTCGGGCTGAGATGCCCCACGCCATTGCATGCCTTCGTGGTTCCTCACGGCATGCTGGGCTGGGCCCAGCGGGTAGGGCCGAAACCAATAGGATACCCTTCCCAACACGATGGGCCAGACCCAACGGGTCAGGCCATGTCAACTCGAATCGGGTTAGCCCAGACAGGGTCAGGCCGGGTCGGTCTGACCGAGTGGGACCGGACCGGGGCCCACTGCATCACTTTACTTTCTTTTGGCCATATTTTTGGCACCAGACGTTAATTTTAAAAACTGTCTATGACACTGGTAATATTGGAACATGACGATCCCTTTGAGTATACCCCACTGGAGTTCAGGGTATAGTTGAGATACAGTTAGGTTGGATCGTGCACAAATCAAACCAGGCCCCCAGGACTAAATGGATAATAACTTATAGATGGAGTGTTCGATTGATGCACCGTCAGTTGCACTGAGACCACTATGATGTGGTGGACCTCTGGGATATTTTTTCGTGGGACTTTGTGGTTGTTGGAGTATCGAACAGTAGCTCATGGAGAGGATCATTCCAGGGAAGAGCAAGTAGTGTACAGAGACCAAGTAGCTGGCTAAGACCTAATGACTCATGACTGATTGACTCAGAGTGACTCAACTAGCCTAGTGGGGAGAGACTGGTTGTGGTGGCAGACCCACGGCAGAGCAATGATTGGTTTTGGAAGTAGACCCTCGGTACTCGATAGTATTATTACCTCTACAGGCTGTGAGGGGGAGTGCCTAGTTATGGATGCAGACCCACAATGGGGAGAGCCTCTATGTCATGCAGCAGACCCACAGTACTTGACAGGAGGAGTACCTCAGCAGTCCAAGGTTAGTTGGAAGTGAACTTGGTGTCGTAGCAGGCCCATAATACACGATAGAGGAGGAGTTCTCATGATATAAGGAACTGGCCTTATACATTACATAATATTTAATTAAATGATTAATTCACATTGAGGATATTTTCAGGTTTATAGTTTTAGAGATTTAGTCCATAAATATTACATAACAACATGAATATTACATGTAGAAACTACTACTCAGTATCAGTTTTTTTCATAAAATAAAAAACTCTTAAAAAGAAACATGTATAGTTCCATATTTTAGACAACTTGACTTTTCCATTATCCCATCCTTTACCGTATTCCACGTTATGTCCTGTGAAAAACATTTCAAAAAAACTTGAGATGATCATAAAAATCCTATTAAGGGATACACCAAGAAGGAAAATTGTTAGTTTTTCAAAACAATAGGTAAACCATGAATACATTATCATTAGTAAAACTTTTCACCTTTATGAAGTAGTAAATACTCTTCACTAAATAAAAGATCATTACTTACCCTTTTGTAACCAAAATATCACCATAAAACCCATATAAATAACACATAACATATTAATGTAACTTGTGATATAAACATACTTAAATGGAATAACCATACAGTTGACTTCCACACATACCACTAAATGGAATAACCATACGACTGACATCCATACCCAATGCATTGGAGGTTATAACGTAACCACCCGTCATGGTATTCACGGCACCACCCGTCATGTGGTTTATCATGTAACCACCCGTCAAATTTCCAAGTACAATAAAAAAACATAAAATATTTCAAATGTAAACATTTTGATAATAATATTACTTTTTCCATCACAAGATGTAATTTCCAGATATCGAAATAATCAATCCATTTTCATAAACCATTTAAAAAGAGATTTTTGAATCAAAGTGTCCCATACCACATTGAAGCTTTTAAAGGAATTATAATTTCAAAACATTAATGTCCATATAAATAAATACTAATTTTTTTTTTGAAAACATGGACATTAAAGATAAATATTTAGAATAATAAATCTTTAAAACATTTAAGATGATATTTTAGTTAAAGAGTTTTTAACAAAATGAGAGACGATTGAATACAAATAATTGAGGAAAAACATTTAATCAGAACATTATAATATCATGAGAATAAAGAGATTCATGATATTATATGTCAAAGGACACTATATACACCATATAAGAGGGAATTGGGGCATAAAAAAATGAAGTCTCAATGGAAATGTAAATTGAGATGAAATCCCTTATAAAGATAGTGTCCTTAAATTCAGGATAAATCAATCTCATAATAATGTGTGAAAAATATAAATACACCCAATATATGTGGATATTAAGTGTAAACAATCATAGGTCATTCACACATATTCATAGGATGACATTTTCAAAAAGTATATGTTTAACCCAAAGAATCGAAATTGGGTTAAAAAGTTTCCTTGTAAAAATTCGACAGCCTAACGGCGTCACATTAAAATTCAGAAAATGATTTGATGAGATAAAAAGGGGAATCTCATAAATTGGATATAAATTTTACATCAATAAGGATATAAGAACATATCCCAACATATTAATATGTAAATTAAAAGACATACCAAAAAGAAGTCTTTTATAAAGAGGAGGGTGAATAGTTCCCTTACCGATTTGGTAACATACAAGTCATATGCCACATGAAAGAAGAATCATACAATGAAGATGTAAATACCAATAAATAAAAGTACCTTACACAAAGAATACAATCATGGGAAGTACATACACCACACAAAATGACGTAGTAGAAAATATAGCATGAATCTCACGGGGATAAAAAGTGAGATAAAACCCTTTACCACATTGTAATCAACTGAGTCGTATGACCCAAAGATAATAACCCCCAAATAAATCATAGAATACCATGAATATAATGATAATCATGATAATATATATCATAATGCAGTACACAATACACCACATGCAATAAATAAGTGGCGAACAATGGAAATCTCACGGAATTAAAAGTGAGATAAGAAAATCCCTTACAAATATTCGGCAGCCTAGCAGCGCCACTTAAAAATTCATAAAATTAATTAATGAGAGTAAGAGGGGGTCTTCCATCATATGAAAATAAAAATTACAGTATGGTGGATATAAAAGAACATCCTCCAACATAAGAAGATGGACATAAATGAAATGACATAAAAGAGAGTACTTGAAAAGAAAGAGTGAGGTCGGATCCCTTACCTTGTGTCCAACTTGACTTGATCATTATTTAATCTCCTGAATAATAAACTGAAGTTAAATTATACTTTCTTAAGAACCTTTTTCAAGTTTATTATTCGTTTTATATCACTTATTACCTTTTTATAAGCATTATGTAATCAGTTAAGTTAATAATGTTCGTTTTGTCGATATTTGGTACATGAGTCAAAAATAGACTTCTTATAATTACATGTTGTTCATGTGTTCAAAGGTTAATTATATCCAGAATTATATTCATGAATTGGATATCATATATATCCATAATATACATATATTTATAATATTACATAACATTTAGAGGTAAGAAATGAAATGTACCATTCATGGAGACGGTAAGCCGTACGTACGCATGAACGCTACTTCCATTTCTATTTAATATTTAACTTAATTAAAACATAATGATACATAGTAGTATTATAATTCTAGTTTTATATCATATATCATATTATTTACTCTATCCATTATACATCCCACATAAGGCATTAACGAATCACATCACTTTGAGGGGGCGGTAGTCCGCACTTCCTCTAATGAGATTATCGTATTTACCCACTATGGAAACCATAAAGGATTGATATAATTGTGAAGTAAAGAAGAATAATGAAATTATAAACATAATATATATCATATTTAAATACAATTCCATCATAATGGCCACCATGAGAGGCGGTAGGAGATAATCGAACAATCATCGTTTCGTGAGGCGTTAGTTTGCTATCCACATAAACTTTATGTTCTTCATCCATTAGATGGAGGTGTGTCTAAGTGTAGCTTAAATACTTCTCATAAAAACATCATAGTATATCTAGTATACTGGTGTTGTTACAAAATAAAGGAAATAAAAAGAGTTTAGGGGTTGGGGAAGTAAAATAATAGAAAAAAATTTAAGAGAAATCGTTACCTTTAATTTGGGTAACTCCCTTTGGTTTCGACCAAAGGACGACTTGAAGTGCCTTATGCCTAATGTAAGGATTCTAGGAGGAGTCATGGGATGTAGGGAGTGTAATTGGGCATAATTATGACGATCCAAATGGCTTGAGAAGTGTGAGGAATTGGTTATAAGTGGTCTCCTTTTATAAGGGAGAGGAGGGTCTCTTTAAGAATGTGTGAAAATATTATTTTATAATATAATGATATTCGGTTTTAATGGTACAAAAATCATTAAGGTAGAAGCTAAGATGACTCATATTAGAAATAAAATCGTCCAATCAGAATTGGACATGTTTTTAATAATATTTTAATAGTTATAATCTTATTTATTTAAATCATTTATTAATGAGGTAAATACTGCATCATTATTGTGTCATCAATAATTTAATTTATTTGATGTGTAAAAATTATAAATAAATTCAAAAATGTAGAAAATATTTTTATCTTTCCAATGAATATTTATATTTGAAAATAGAACTTATATAACACCATATAAAAATTAATTACTGTAAGAGTTTTGTTAATGTCAATTTTGTCTTTATATTAAATTAATTAATATCAATTGTCATTTTCACTCCCACGTGGATCAATGGGGTCCCAAAATCGACCCAAAGATGCCCATGGTCGTTAATGACTCAACCAAAAAAGGTTTGGACAAGTGTTAAGGTAATTTTAAATTATTATAATTTTTTTTACCTTGAATTACTTTATTTACCTTTAACCGCGGTAAATAAAAGTCAAAAGATACTATTCAGAAAAAATTATTTTCATCCTAATGGACCACATCATACTTCTTGATAACAACCATGTATGTCATATTTTTGAAATTCAATTCAAAAAAGTGGTAAAATTTTATTTAAATGAAAAATTCAGTTTTTTAACTACCACTAAGTGGTTTCACTATTCATCAAAAATTGAAGTTTTTCAGAAAAATACCAAATATTCAGCCTAATCTATATTTGATATTACAAATTCAAAAATTATGTCCATTTTTCCAAATTCAAAACATAGAAGTGGAATTAATTAATTTTAAAATTAATTCCTGTTATCAAAACAAATAGCGTGTTTTTAAGAAACAATAACTATCAAAGGATTGATACTCGTTTATGTCCAATTTCAAAGTGAAATTAATTCCAAGGAAAAAAATTGTATTAAATAGAAAATATATATTTCAATTTAACTTTAAAACCAATTAAAAAGATGATCTAACCATATAAATAAATTAGATTAAAAGGCACTTTTGAATTAATATACAATATTTTTCACTATTCATTAAAAAATGAACTTTATTAGAAAAATACCAAAAAATTACCCAAAGTAAATTTTGGTATCCCCATTATATAGAAGGATTTTATTTTGTCAATTAAAATGTATTAAAGTGTCCAAAACTATATTTAAAGAGGGTTCTCCATTAAAAGGTGGTAAATCGACCTTTTAATGTAAATTGTGCTTAAAATTAGATTTATTCACATTTTAAGCCTCTAACATTTATTGTATACATGTAAATATATTTGACAAACATGTATAATCATATTTTAGTTAGTTTTGTTCATTCCCACCAATACAATGGCGAAGAGTTAACTACCATATAAAATAATAATATTATATTATTAGTGTGCAATATAAGATTTCAAAGGAACCTGTTGTTGCGTATCAGGTATGCTATCGAACATAAAAACCCCTTTAAAGTAAAATTAATATTTAATTAAAAAATATTAATAAATATGAAAAGTGTATTATTCCTTATTTATTTGGGATGTTACACCCTTCCGCCCATTTGGACATTGCATCCTCGCAATTTTAAAATTGGGCTCAGAAACATCATTGAAAGTCCCACATTGGAAAAAGTGTCAATAAAACTGTCACTTTAAAATAAAGAAAGATATATATAAAGGTCACTCGAGACAACTCATACTAGTATTACATGTAGGAAAACATTGATATGGATGAAAAACTAACTCTCATAGATTAATAGAGAGTGATAGAGAAATTGATCACAGAAAGTCAACCGCCACAATACCATGAATTTGTGGTTGGGTAAAAGTCTGATGATAAAAGAGAGGTTATAATATATTTTTCCTCAAGATCCTTTTCATTGAGTTGAATAATTTTATTAATAACTAGACTAAGATTGTAAGGAAATATACTTACTTGTCATTTATAGTTTCATCCTTTAATAAAATTATACCACAAACTCATCTGTTCTCCAATCGATGAATATTCAAGATTACTTGTTCACATTAAAAGCATTATAATAAATGTCTAGAGAATTACATAATCCACAAATGATGAAAAATAAATTTCTCTTGTCTTTAGGCAGTAACCAAAACCAAAATTGTTAGTACAAGATCAGATAATCCCCAAAAGGATAATCCTTCATAAAAAGAAATATTACTCTTAATCTCCAAAATTTGTCCAACAAAACCCAAAGTTCATCAAAGAATATTCAATATAAAGTTATCCTTAAAATTCTTCAAATTAATCCAAACTAATATTGAAACACAAATCTCTAAAGGATTTAAACACATTGTCTTCCAAGATAAATCTTAACATTTATCTCCAAATAACATCAGTTACTCTTAAAGTCTCATATTGAAAAGTAATTAACCTAATCACATATCCTCCATGATAGGTTAATCATTTCCATAGATAACCCAAAATAAACTTATTCTTGATTCATAATATCATCTAACTAAAAAAAATAAGTTATAATAACCAGGGACTTCACGTAGTCCAATAGTAGTCAATAAATACCAGTCGCACTTTGGTTGTGGGTTCGATTCCCACAGCTTCATCCGACAAGACGGGTTTTCACACGATTTGCGTGTTGTCCCTTTTCAAAAACTACATAATTTTATAAAATTCCCTAAATGAGATAAATTCATAAAAAATAACCATAAAATATTTTAACCTCAAAGGTTATATAACAACTTTCATTTTTCATCCCACAATGTATTAATTGGTAATTGCCTTAAATTCAAGGATCATATAAACCCAAATAGTTCTTTATAACTATATCCAAAAAAGAAAAGATAATTATTCCTTGAATAAAATTTTCATATATCAAACATTAGGGTTACACATACTATAAAAAGTCTTCTAATTTAATCACATCATCAGAAGAGTCTTAATACTTTTAAGCATTTCACTATCCTAAATTCTACCATAACTCTTGAATCCCTTATATGTTAAAATCTTAATCATTCAACATTCTTCTTGATCCATTAACCATTCCTTTCCAACTTATTCTGTAATACTTCATTCCTACAAAAAAAATCATGAATCATATCCTAAGATTTAAATAATAGGAAAACATATGTTAAGAAATAATCCATACCATTCATTTTCCATTTTCAGTTTCTTCATCCTCAATCGAAATGGCATTAGGTATTGTTAAACGAATATTTGTATGATCCTAGTGATACCATTCCCAAAACTTCTTCACAGGACATGTGTTTTCATAATGACCATGCTCACCACATTTAAAACATTCAATTGATCCTTCATAAAGAACATTTTTCCCTTTCCTAGAGTCAACTAGATGATTCCTTTTTCCATGGAAGGTTCTTTCTTTATGACCTTAATTTCCACATCTATAGCATCTTTTTGCCCCTTTGAATCATTTTCCTACGTGATTCTTTCCACATCTTTGACACATAGGTTTTTGAACATACTTACATTTATGATTATTACCTGAACTTCCGTAGGGATTTGTTTCTCACATATATGACACCTTATAAAAATCACCAAGGTTAAGGTTGTCAATCATGTCTCCAGATAGTTGGTTGAGAATAACCACAAGAGTTCTCATTGTAGCTCTCGTTTCATTCAATTTCTCATTCAGAAAATCATCATAGTTTTCTTCACATCCGTTGTTACTTTGATGCCTTCTAGATCCAGCCATTGACTAAAACCAAAAAGGTCAGTGTGAGTATATTAGTAAAATCATCATATAATATCTTATGTGGAGGGTAAACACTAAGATATACTTATTCATGTTATCTTAAACTCACTCACTTTTTCTAAAAAAATCTATGATTCTTTCTGAAATCCTAACCATTATGATAATGTCACTTATGCTTAAAGAATACGATAACCTCTAAAGTTATCTAAACCGAACTCTGATACCAACTATAAGGACCTGGCCTTATACATTACATAATATTGAATTAAATTAATAATTCACATTGATAATCTTATCAGGTTTTGAGTTTTAGAGAATTAGTCCATAACTATTAAATAAAAACTTGAATATTACAAGTAGACACTACTACTCAGTATCCATTTTTTTCATAAAATAAAAAAAATATTAAAAATAAACATTCTAGTTCCATATTTTAGACAGCTTGACTTTTCCTTGATCCCATCATTGACCCTATTCTACATTATGTACGGTAAAAAACAATTCAAAAAAAAAACTTGGGATGATCATAAAAATCCCAGTAATGGATACACAAAGAAGTAAAACTATTAGTTTTTCAAAATAATAGGTAAACCATGAATACATTATCACAAGTAAAACTTTTTACCTTTATGAAGTTGTAAATACTCTTCACTGAATAAAAGATAATTACTTACCCTTTTGTAACCAAAATATTACCATAAAACCCATATAAATAACACATAGCATATAAAGGTAACTTGTGACATAAACATACTTAAATGGAATAACCATACGGCCGACTTCCACACATATCACTAAATGGAATAGCCATACAGCCGACTTCCATACCCAATGCATTGGAGGTTATAACGTAACCACTCGTCCTAGTATTCACAGCACCATCCATAATATGGTTTATCATGTAACCAACCGTTAAATGTCCAAGTACAATAATAAAACATAAAATATTAAAAATGTAAACATTTCTCTAATAATATTTCTTTTTCAATCACAAGATGTAATTTCATGATATTTAAATAATCAATCCATTTTCATAAACCATTTAAATAGAGATTTTTGAATCAAAGTGTCCCATACCACATTGAAGATTTTAAAGGAATTATAATTTCAAAACATTAATGTCCATATAAAAAAATACTGAAAACCATTTTGAAAACATGGACATTAAAGATAAAGATTTAGAATAATAAATCTTTAAAACATTTAAAACGATATTTTAGTTAAAGTGTTTTTAACAAAATGAGAGACACTTGAATACAAATATTTGAGGAAAAACATTTAATCAGAACTGTATAATATCAAGAGAATAAATGGAATCATGGTATAATATGTTAAAGGATATTATATACACCATATAAGAGGGAATTGGTGCATAACAGAAATGAAGTCTCAATGGAAATGTAAATTGATATGAAATCCCTTATAAAGATAGTTTCCTTCAATTAAGAATAAATCAATCTCATAATTATGTGTGACAAATATAAATAAACCCAATATATGTGGATATTATGTTTAAAACAATCAGAGGTCATTCACACATATTCATAAGATTCCATTTTAAAAAATTAGAGGTTTAACCCAAAGAATCAAAATTGGGTTAAGAAGTTCCCTTGTAAAAATTTGACAGCCTTACGGCGTCACATTAAAATTCAGAAAATGATTTGATGAGATAAAAAGGGGAATCTCATCACTTGGATATAAATTTTACATAAATAAGGATATAATAACATATCCCAGCATATTAATATGTAAATTAAAAGACATAACAAAAAGAAGACTTTTATAAAGAGGAAGGTGAATAGTTCCCTTACCGATTTGGTAACTTACAAGTCATATGCAACATGAAATAAGAATCATACAATGAAGATGTAAATACCCATAAATTAAAGTAACTTACAAAAAGAATACAATCATGGTCAGTATATACACCACACAAAAGGAAGTAGTGGCAAATATAGCATGAATCTCACGGGGATAAAAAGTGAGATGAAACCCTTTACCACGTTGTAATCAACTGAGTCGTATGACCCAAAGTTAATAACCACCAAATGAATCACAGAAATCCATGAAGATAATGATAACGATGATAATATATATCATAAGTCAGTACACAATACACCACATGCAATAAATAATTGGCGAACAATGGAAATATCATGGAATTAAAAGTGAAACAAGAAAATCCCTTACAAAAATTCGGCAGCCTAACGACGCCACTTAAAAATTCTTAAAATGAATTAATGAAAGTAATAGGGGGTCTCTCATCATATTAAAATACAAATTAAATTATGGTGAATATAAAATATCATCCTCCAACATAAGAACATGGAGCAAAAATGAAATTACATAAAAGAGAGTACTTGAAAAGAAAGAGTGAGGTCGGATCTCTTACCTCATGTCCTACATGACTTGATCATTCTTTAATCTCATGAATAATAATCTAAAGTTAATTTATAATTTCTTAAGAACCTTTTTCTAGTTTATTATACCTTCTATATCACTTATTACCATGTTATAAACATTATGTAATCAGTTAAGTTAATAATGATCGTTTTGTCGATATTTGGTACTTGAGTCAAAAATGGACTTCTTAAAATTAAATTTTGTTCATGTAGTCAAAGGTTAATTATATCCAGAATTAAATTCATGATTTTTATATCATATATATCATATATATCCAGCATATACATGTATTTATAATAGTACATAACATTTAGAGGTATGAAATGAAATGTACCGTTCATGGAGACGGTAAGCCGTACGTACGCATGAACGCTACTTCCATTTCAATTTCATATTTAATGGAATTAAAACATAATGATACATAGTAGTATTATAATACTTGTATTATATCATATATAATATTTTTTACTCTATCTCTTATACATCCCACATAAGGCATTAACGAATCACATCACTTTGAGGGGGCGATAGTCTACACTTACTCTAATGAGATTATCGTATTTACCCACTATAAAAACCATAAAGGCTTTATATAATTGGGAAGTGCAGAAGAATAATAAAATCCTAATCATAATATATATCTTATATAAATACATTTCCATCATAATGGACACCATGAGAGGCAGTAGGAGATAATCGAACAATCCTCGCTTCGTGAGGTGTTAGTTTTCCATCCACAGAAACATTATGTTCTTCATCCATTAGATGGAGGTGTGTGTAAGTTTAGCTCGAATACTTATCATAAAAACATCCTAGTATATTTCGGATACTGGTTTTGTTACAAAAGAATGGAAATAAAAATATTTTAGGGGTTGGAGAAGTAAAATAAAAGAAAACAATTTAAGAGAAATCGTTACCTTTAAATTGGGTAACTCCCTTTGGTTTGAACCAAAGGACTTCTTGAAGTGCCTTCTGACTACGGTAAGGCTTTTAGGAGGAGGATAGGGATGTAGGGAGTGTAATTGGGTAGTGTTTGGACTATCCAAATGGCTTGAGAGGTGTGAGGAATTGGTTATAAGTTGTCTCCTTTTATAAGGGAGAGTAGGGACTCTTTAGGAAAGTCTGAAAATATTATTTTATAATATAAAGATATTCGGTTTCTAATGGTCCAAAAATCATTAAGGTCTAAGATAAGATGACTCATATTAGATATAAAAATCATCCAATCAGAATTTTCCATGTTTTAAATAATATTATAATCATTATAATCTTATTTATTTAAATCATTGATTAATGAGGTAAATACTCCATCATTATTGTGTCATAAATAATTTAATTTTTTTGATGTCTAAAAATTATAAAAAAATACTATCATATAGGAAATAGTTTTATCTTTCCAATGAATATTTATATTTGAAAATATGACTTATATAACACCATATAAATATTAATTACTAAAAGAGTTTTGTTCATGTCAATTAAGTCTTTACATTAAATTAATTAATCTAAATTGTCATTTTCACTACCAAGTAGATCAATGAGGTCCCAAAATCGACCCAAAGACGCCCATGGTAATTAACTACTCAACCAATAAGGTTTAGACAAGTGTTAAGGTAATTTTGAATTATTATAATATTCTTTTTACCTTAAATTACCCTATTTACCTTTAACCACGGTAAATAAAAGCCAAAAGTTACTATTCACCAAAAATTATTTTCATCTTAAAGAACCAAATTTTACTTCTTAAAGAAAACCATGTATGTTATATTTTTGAAATTCAATTCACATAAGTGGTAAAATTTCATTTAAATGAAATAGTCAGTTTTTTTAACTACCACTAAGCAGTTTCACTATTCATCAAAAATTGAAGTTTTTCAGAAAAATACCAAAAATTAAGCCTAAGATATATTTGATATTATAAATTCAAAAATTATGTCCATTTCTCCAATTAGAAACATAGAAGTTGCATTAATTAATTTTAAAATTAATTCCCGTTATCAAAACAAATAGCGTGTTTTTAAGAAACAATAACTATCAAAAGATTGATACTCGTTTATGTCCAATTTCAAAGTGAAATTAATTCCAATGACCAACATTGTATTAAATGATAAATATATATTTCAATTTCACGTTAAAACCAATTAAAAAGATAATCTAACCATATAAATAAATAATATTAAAAGGCACTTTTGAATTAAAATACAATATTTTTCACTATTCGTTAAAAAACGAACTTTATCAGAAAATATCAAAAAATTGCCCAAAGTAAATTTTGATGTCCCCATTATAAAGAAGGATTTTATTTGGTCAATTAGAATGTATTAATCTGACCACAACTATATTTAAAAGTGTTCTCCATTAAAAGGAGGTAAATCGTCCTTTTAATGTAAAGTATGCTTAAAATTAGATTTATTCACATTTTAAGCCTCTAACATTTATTTTATAAATGTATATATATTTGAAAAACATTTATAATCATATTTTAGTAAGTTTTTTTCATTCCCAAAAATAAAATGGCTAGGAGTTAACAACCATATAAAATAATAATATTATATTATTAGTGTGCAATATAAGATTTCAAAGGAACCTGTTGTTGCGTACCGAGTACACTATCGAACATAGAACCCCTTTAAAGTAAAATTAATAATTAATTCACAAATATTAATAAATATTAAAAGTTTCTTATTCCTTATTTATCTGGTATGTTACACCAGAAGCCATGGTTTCTATAATGTGAATAAAATCCTTGTTGAGCTGAGTCTGTTTTTCTATGTTTTCCTCATGTTTGAGATGGATCACTTGATAACTTAGTTAAATGTATGGGCATATACCTAAGTATGGTTATATGTTGATTTAATACCATTTGGTTTATCCTTGTTTTTTTTGATACCTTTAGGGTCTTGGGGTCCCTACTGAGTATTGTTATACTCACCCCTGCACTAGCTATGCCCGCATCTCATTGTGTTGGATGTAGATGAAAGACAATGTTGATAGAGGCTGAGAGTTCCCGGACTGGATGGTACCCGGAGGTGGATCATAGGGTGTGTTAGTACATGGAGGAGAATGATGGACGTGGAGTGCTGAGAAGACGATCTGTAAATACTCTTTAGGTAGGAACCTTGGAGGATGACCTAGTAGCTATTTATCTTTTTTCCTTAGTTGTACTTGTACTTTCAGTTTCTTGTACTTTCCAGTTGGCCTTGTATTCTGGACCCTTTTTACATAATATACTCACTTTTTGGTTATACAGTTTACTCGTGTTCATATCGGTTGTGTTTGTTTACAGGTTATAAAGGCAAAGCCTTCCTAGTTTTAGGGAATTTCGTTTTTGGTGCTAGTCGCCAGCCCCTGGCCTATGGAAGGCGGGCTTGGGGTAGTCACGGAACGGGCCCCGGGGGATCGATCGTGACAAATAGTGTATGCATTAAATATTAATTATTGTAGTTATGGTAAACATGGATTTATTGGGGGTTAAATTTGAATGATAAGAGTTAAAATTACATAAAATATTATATAAATTTTATTTAATCAATTTATTTGTACCTTTACCATAAAATTTTCTAAAATATGGAAATTTATTTTCACCTTCCGTTGAATATGACCCATATAATATGTTAAGTAAAGAAAAAGACAAAAAATAAACTATTCTTACTTTTAATATATTTAATACTTTGGGATAGGGGAAAACAAAAAAAATTCTGTTATATATATAATTTTAAAATTTAAATGAGGTTTTATCATAATATTTATCATTAATTTTTAGAGTTTAATTTGTTACTTAAAATGCTTTAGAAATTCCAACATAGTAATTATTTAGTTAATAAAAAATAAAATAGTGCCTACCAAAAATAATAAAAGTGATGTAAATTGAATGAATTATTGTGTTATATTGTTTTAGTAGATAAATATTTCATGTTACATAGGTTCTAACATAATATATCAAAATTTCATTTTCTTGTTTATTTTTTTAAATTCAATTTTAATGAATAATTTCATAATTGAAATTAATTTTATTTTATGATAAATCATTTTTTATTAAATGATTTAAAATTAATAAAATTTCTGTATTCTTACACTATATATTTAAATGAAAATTAATATAATATATTATCCATTAATGTAAAAATTTATCTTTTACAATGTATATATTGACCCTTAAATAGAAAAAATTATTAGCGCATATAAGGTTAAAGTGGTGTTTTCACCCATTATATGCACTTATGTTAACATTAATTTCCAGGACACATAGGTTTAATATTTTATAAATTAAATATCATAATATTATAATCATTGGGTAAAAATTATATAGTATTAATTAGTATAATTTATATATAATTTTTAAATTACAAAGGTTATAAATCTAATTACAATAGTGAAAAAATCAAAATATTAAAAAATTGGGAAACTTAGAAGTTAAGGAATAAAATATTTAAAATTGGTATTTAAATATTTTTAGGTGTTTCTAGACAATATTATCCATAAAACACCTTAATTATCTATTTTGGAGCCAGTTGATGTATGCTTGACCACCCAATATTTAATACATTTTTGTATTTATAAGAATTTCACTCCCCCTTGACTATACAAGGTAACTCACTCTCCCTACTTAGTCACTACACTAAATCCATTTGGATTGACCAATATCTACCAAAATAAATTAAATAATTCCATTCACCAATCTTTTAACACTTAGTTTGGACATAAATCCAATCAATCAAAACTTTAGTGCAAACATATGGAGGATACATGAAGAAGAGGTAACATTCATCAAAAATAATTTTCGTTTCATTTCTACATCCAACCCTTTTAATTTGTATTATATCATGATTATATAATAAAATCATAATAATATGTATATTTAGATGTTTTTTTTGTTAAGTTTAATACCTAAAACCACACAAACTTCCATCAAATGGTTTAAAAAATCATCATTCATGTGTTCGGTAGACTACCACCTCACGAACCGATATCTTCCATTTTTTCATTACCACCTTTCAAGGATGGGAATATTGATGGATTTATAGTTTATCAGTGATATATATGATATATATGATATTTATTATTTTATAATTCTTATGTAATTATTATATCATACATACCTTCTTGCTTCCCATTTTTTGGGAATACGATTACCTTGTTCTTGTGTACAATGGACTACCCCCTCGCAAAGCGATGTGATTATTTCATGGATTAGATAGAATAAATATAAGAAGGTATTAAAAAATGATAAAAATGAAATAAAATTTATAATACATTTATAATATATATATCATTGAATTTTATTTCTTTCAATATGATAATAAAGTGTAAAAAACATTCATCTATACATACGACCTACCATCTCCATGAACGATGTATATCATTTCTTATCACTAGATATTATATATTACACTAAATAAATATATAATTAATATATATGATATTTATATTTTGTTTTATATTTATAAATCTTTAAACCATTATCAAATTTAGAGAATAAAAATGATGTCAAAACATATATAAGAAAACAAATCATTTATTTACTATAACATAACTTTAACCTGAAATTGTTGATTAAAGGGTAATAAAAGGTCATAATCAATTAATATATGGTATTATATATAATATAATTCTAATATAATATAATTATTGTATAGTTATATTTATTATTTAGTAGTTTTGAATGTGTATGAAAGATATCAAGACTTATGGTATGGCATTTCTGCCTTACTTTTTATTTTTGTGATACACATGATATATTCACTACCTCAATCTTCTATGTGGTGTATATAATTCCTATGAATGTATTTTATAATGATTATACTATAATTTATTTGTATTTACATTTCTATTTATGTTAATATCTTTCATTAGTTTTATAGTTCAAAATTTACCATAGCAGTAATAGATTTTTGTCTCAATTTTCTTTTATTGAGGCGTATGTTAGGATATGTACCTATATTATTTTATGTGGTTTATATAATATCTCATTTGGAATGTATTATCATGAATATATTCATACACATGATATTTTAAATTCCATTTTATTTTATTCCTTCATGGGCTATATGACTCATAGTTAACAATGTGGTGATTGCATTATGTTACAATCTCACTGTTTATTAGGATTGTTTATGATTATGTTTATAATGATAAAATCTTATGATCCATCTCTCAATAATTATAATTAATTTTATTAACCTCTATTTATTAATTTTTTATTCATGTAATAGTACAATTTATCCACACTTTGGTACTTAAAATAATTTTGAAAATGTTTATATGAAAAAATGATTTTCTTTATATATTCGTTTATAAATATGTTTTCTTCCAAAACCCTATTTTATAAAAATTTAATATAAATATTTCAAAATGATCATTTAAGATCATTTTCATAGAAAAGGATTTAAAAAAAATTATATTAAAAATTATATTATATTATTTTCAAATATTATTTTATATATTTTCAAGTTTATTTTCAATGAAAAGGATTATAATAATGTTTTATCTTTTAAATATTGTTTTTTAAAGATATTTACTAAAATAAATGTCCCAAGAAATATTTACAAATTATTTTCTCTATTATATGACATTATTTGAGGTAACTAATGATTTACTGGGTATATTATCTAACAATACCATTATTATTATTTCTATGAATGGATATGTTTATGATGACATCATGTTTATTAAACCCATTTCTATACGACAAGTTATACCATGATAAAATGATTTTGAAACCCACTTATTTTTCCATAGGTTATCCTTTGATGAAATTTTGAAGTGACTGTATAACATTTTATTTTCTATAGGTTATGTTATGATGAAATGTTTATGAAATAGATTTCATTTCAAGGATTCCGATATTATGAATGTTTTATGATATTGTGGAACACATAAATTTTGATTTCATTTAGTAATGGGTGGGACCTATATCACCCTCAAATTTCATGGGTAAATATTTATATCTCATTAGATAGATAGTACTAGAATGGTAAGTGATCCCAGTTCAGTAATATAAGGATTAAATGAGAAGTGAACCTAGTTCAGTAATACCAGGTTGTAACAAGAAGTGAAACATGTTTAGTAATATAGGGCTAAAACGGGAAGTGAGCATGGTTCCATTTTATGGGGATGGAATGGGGAGTGAACCCTATTCAGTAATAGAATTTTACTTCTATTATGGTATTAGTAGTGAGCCTTTACTAATAAGGAAATTATCTTCTATTCTTATGTGTAGGCCATCAATTCCACATCTTATGCTCTAATGGATAAAGTTATTTAATATCTTTATGATTAATGTCTTATGAATTTCTAATCATTGTTCTATGACTAATGATTATGATATTATATATTCCAGGTATGATTTTTAAATATTATTCTATGTTCT